>JBBGZY010000480.1:2400000-3122500 GCA_037952925.1 Lithobates clamitans | reverse complement strand
GTATTATCTATAGATAAGAGAGACATGGAATTTACAAACAGCAGCAATTTTTTATTTTTTTCCTGGCAAAAAAATCATGGCATTTACTGGCACATTTTTTACTGATACTGCAAAAAAAAGGTGCCGTAAATGGCAGGTTTCAGTGCAAATATCAATATTTAAGCTATAAACTGCTATTAGCAATGTGTTAAGTTAAACAAAAGTCAAACACCATATTTCTCCTCTTACATGAAGGTCAGATTAATATAACCCAGCACAGAGTTCCCCCCATACATCAGGAGGATTCCCCTTTACAGTGCAAGGGAACTCTGACATAAAGGGGAACATTGCAGATCATGATCTAAGCAGGAACTCTGATATAAAAGGGGGCACTGGTGACCAGAGACCCCACTTATATCAGAGTCCATTGCTTTCCCCTTTACATCAGAGTTCTCACTTACATCAGGGTCTGCAGCATTGCCCTTTACATCAGAGTCCCCCCTTGCACTGTAAGGTGGAATCCTGCAGACTATGATGTAAAGGGGAACTCTGGGAATGTGGGGAGGACTCTGGTGACCAGAGACCACCTTCCGCAGAAAGAAAACACTAAGGTACGGGGGTTTACTGATATAGGGGGAAACCTATATATCAGTGCCCCCTTACAATATTGTATTGACCCCCCCCTCTCAGGTAGGCCTGGCGGCGCTGTCACTGACCTCTTCTCAGGTGCACTGTACAGGGCTCAGTCAGCCGGCTCCAGGCTCGGTGGCTCTGGTTTTATCCCATAGTTTCCTCTCCACAGTCCATACATGTCTGACTTCTCCCATGACCCCCATCCCTGAGGCACTCCCACTGTTGACTCCACTCCAGACTGCAGACGTGATATAAGACAGGAGATGGAGAGGTCAGAGGCTGCGCATGGTACAGGAGAGGTCAGAGGCTGCGCATGGTACAGGAGAGGTCAGGGGCTGCGCATGGTACAGGAGAGGTCAGAGGCTGCGCATGGTACATGGGAGGTCAGAGGCTGCGCATGGTACATGGGAGGTCAGAGGCTGCGGATGATGCAGGGGAGGTCAGAGACTGCGGATGATGCAGGGGAGGTCAGAGGCTGCGGATGATGCAGGGGAGGTCAGAGGCTGCGGATGATGCAGGGGTGGTCAGAGGCTGCGGATGATGCAGGGGTGGTCAGAGGCTGCGGAGGGGACCACAGAAGAGGTCAGAGGCTGAGGAGGGGACCACAGAAGAGGTCAGAGGCTGAGGAGGGGACGACAGGAGGTCAGAGGCTGAGGAGGGGACGACAGGAGGTCAGAGGCTGAGGAGGGGACGACAGGAGGTCAGAGGCTGAGGAGGGGACGACAGGAGGTCAGAGGCTGAGGAGGGGACGACAGGAGGTCAGAGGCTGAGGAGGGGACCACAGAAGAGGTCAGAGGCTGAGGAGGGGACGACACGAGGTCAGAGGCTGAGGAGGGGACGACACGAGGTCAGAGGCTGAGGAGGGGACGACACGAGGTCAGAGGCTGAGGAGGGGACGACACGAGGTCAGAGGCTGAGGAGGGGACGACACGAGGTCAGAGGCTGAAGAGGGGACGACACGAGGTCAGAGGCTGAGGAGGGGACGACACGAGGTCAGAGGCTGAGGAGGGGACGACACGAGGTCAGAGGCTGAGGAGGGGACGACACGAGGTCAGAGGCTGAGGAGGGGACGAGAAGAGGTCAGAGGCTGAGGAGGGGACGAGAAGAGGTCAGAGGCTGAGGAGGGGATGACAGGAGGTCAGAGGCTGCAGGGGGGTGCGAACAGGAGGTCAGAGGCTGCAGGGGGGACAGGTGGTCAGAGGCTGCAGGGGGGACAGGTGGTCAGAGGCTGCAGGGGGGACAGGTGGTCAGAGGCTGCAGGGGGGACAGGAGATCAGAGGCTGCAGGGGGGACAGGAGGTCAGAGGCTGCAGGGGGGACAGGAGGTCAGAGGCTGCAGGGGGGACAGGAGGTCAGAGGCTGCAGGGGGGACAGGAGGTCAGAGGCTGCAGGGGGGACAGGAGGTCAGAGGCTGCAGGGGGGACAGGAGGTCAGAGACTGCGGATGATGCAGGGGAGGTCAGAGGCTGCGGATGGTGCAGGGGAGGTCAGAGGCTGCGGAGGGGACGAGAAGAGGTCAGAGGCTGAGGAGGGGACGAGAAGAGGTCGGAGGCTGAGGAGGGGACGAGAAGAGGTCAGAGGCTGAGGAGGGGACGAGAAGAGGTCGGAGGCTGAGGAGGGGACGAGAAGAGGTCAGAGGCTGCAGGGGGGGACAGGTGGTCAGAGGCTGCAGGGGGGGACAGGTGGTCAGAGGCTGCAGGGGGGGACAGGTGGTCAGAGGCTGCAGGGGGGGGCAGGAGGTCAGAGGTTGCAGGGGGGGGTAGGAGGTCAGAGGCTGCAGGGGGGAGACAGGAGGTCAGAGGCTGCAGGGGGGGACAGGTGGTCAGAGGCTGCAGGGGGGGGGGGCAGGAGGTCAGAGGCTGCAGGGGGGGGTAGGAGGTCAGAGGCTGCAGGGGGGGGTAGGAGGTCAGAGGCTGCAGGGGGGAGACAGGAGGTCAGAGGCTGCAGGGGGGGACAGGTGGTCAGAGGCTGCAGGGGGGGGCAGGAGGTCAGAGCCTTGCGGGGGGGACAGGAGGTCAGAGGCTGGGGGGGACAATGAGGTCAGAGGCTGCAGGGGGGGGGGACAGGTGGTCAGAGGCTGCAGGGGGGGGGGACAGGTGGTCAGAGGCTGCAGGGGGGGGACAGGTGGTCAGAGGCTGCAGGGGGGGGGACAGGTGGTCAGAGGCTGCAGGGGGGGGGGACATGTGGTCAGAGGCTGCAGGGGGGGGGGACAGGTGGTCAGAGGCTGCAGGAGGGGGACAGGTGGTCAGAGGCTGCAGGGGGGGGGACAGGTGGTCAGAGGCTGCAGGGGGGGGGACATGTGGTCAGAGGCTGCAGGGGGGGGGACATGTGGTCAGAGGCTGCAGGGGGGGGGACAGGTGGTCAGAGGCTGCAGGGGGGGGGACATGTGGTCAGAGGCTGCAGGGGGGGGGGACAGGTGGTCAGAGGCTGCAGGAGGGGGACAGGTGATCGGAGGCTGCAGGGGGGGGGACATGTGGTCAGAGGCTGCAGGGGGGGGGACAGGTGGTCAGAGGCTGCAGGAGGGGGACAGGTGATCGGAGGCTGCAGGGGGGGGGACATGTGGTCAGAGGCTGCAGGGGGGGACAGGTGGTCAGAGGCTGCAGGAGGGGGACAGGTGGTCAGAGGCTGCAGGGGGGGGGACAGGTGGTCAGAGGCTGCAGGGGGGGGGACATGTGGTCAGAGGCTGCAGGGGGGGGGACATGTGGTCAGAGGCTGCAGGGGGGGGGACAGGTGGTCAGAGGCTGCAGGGGGGGGGACATGTGGTCAGAGGCTGCAGGGGGGGGGACAGGTGGTCAGAGGCTGCAGGAGGGGGACAGGTGATCGGAGGCTGCAGGGGGGGGGACATGTGGTCAGAGGCTGCAGGGGGGGGGACAGGTGGTCAGAGGCTGCAGGAGGGGGACAGGTGATCGGAGGCTGCAGGGGGGGGACAGGTGATCGGAGGCTGCAGGGGGGGGCGGGCAGGAGGTCAGAGGCTGCAGGGGGGGGGACAGGTGGTCAGAGGCTGCAGGGGGGGGGACATGTGGTCAGAGGCTGCAGGGGGGGGGACATGTGGTCAGAGGCTGCAGGGGGGGGGACAGGTGGTCAGAGGCTGCAGGGGGGGGGACATGTGGTCAGAGGCTGCAGGGGGGGGGACATGTGGTCAGAGGCTGCAGGGGGGGGGACAGGTGGTCAGAGGCTGCAGGGGGGGGGACATGTGGTCAGAGGCTGCAGGGGGGGGGACAGGTGGTCAGAGGCTGCAGGAGGGGGACAGGTGATCGGAGGCTGCAGGGGGGGGACATGTGGTCAGAGGCTGCAGGGGGGGGGACAGGTGGTCAGAGGCTGCAGGAGGGGGACAGGTGATCGGAGGCTGCAGGGGGGGGACAGGTGATCGGAGGCTGCAGGGGGGGGCGGGCAGGAGGTCAGAGGCTGCAGGGGGGGGGACAGGTGGTCAGAGGCTGCAGGGGGGGGGGACAGGTGGTCAGAGGCTGCAGGGGGGGGGGAAAGGTGGTCAGAGGCTGCAGGGGGGGGCAGGTGGTCAGAGGCTGCAGGGGGGGGCAGGTGGTCAGAGGCTGCAGGGGGGGCAGGTGGTCAGAGGCTGCAGGGGGGGGACAGGTGGTCAGAGGCTGCAGGGGGGGACAGGTGATCGGAGGCTGCAGGGGGGGGGCGGGCAGGAGGTCAGAGGCTGTGGGGGGACGCAGGAAGAGGCACAGGCCGCCAGACACTGAGCGCTGCAGCCGCTTTACTTTTGAAAATGGCGCCGCTCGGCGCCATCGTGTCACTGCGCATGCGCTCGCACTTCCGAAAATTGCCGAGCGTGTACGGGTTTTCCCGAGCACGGCCAACCTCGGAACAGCGCTGGCGCCTGCGCAGTTGCACGTCGGCCCGGCCCCCGCAGCCATTTTTCTTTCAGGCGCCGCTGCCCTCACAGCGGCCGGCGGCCGCAGCAGGGGTAGCCAGACCACCGGCCCACCGGGGGATATCCCGGTATCCCGGTTGGCCAGTCCGGCCCTGAGCATCACATGTAAGAATTGGCAAACTGCAATATAAAAAATGTTTGCTGTTGGGTTTAAAATGGCTTTAATGTCAAATATTATTTCAGGTAGACTTTAACATCAATGAATTGTAAGAAACAAAATATTCACTCACTTTTATACAATAAAAATAATTTGTATGTTGTATGAACACACAACTGTCATGTTCGTCATAATTGTATTTCTTTTTCAGATTGCCCTGACCATAAGTGACTTCCATGTAGAGTCTTCCAGTTTCTGTATTCACGACTATCTAACACTCTTCATGGATGGTACACAAAAGGGTCCATTCTGTGGGGATCGCACCATCCCTGTGTATTACTCCGAAGGCAATTCTATGGTTCTCGTATTCCGCAGTGACAAGTCTAACCAGGCAAAGGGCTTCCAAGTCTCGTACACCTTCTGTGAGTAGCTCAGTTCTATCTGCTTATATCTAATATCAGCAATGGACATTATAAGATAATAGAAGTCACTTTTTTTTGTAAAGCAAAAGCAGTGAGCCTAATGAAAAAAATATTTTGCATAAATAAATGTAACACTGCTGTGGTGTAAATACAGATTTAATAAAGGATCTCAGATTAGATACAAAGCTGAATCATCTTCAATTACAACTATGAAGTACAGAACTGGTGCTAGACTTTCTTATTCGACGACCCAGCAAGCACTGCACACACTGAAAATAAGAAACAGCATACAGTATATTGAATGTTTGTATGTAAAATAAAGATTTCCTACAATCAAAAAAACAATACAAAAGAAACTAAAATACAATTGTCCAAAACCCTCTATAGTCCCCCTTTAAGCAGACATGATATTCACATGACCTCTAGTGAAATAAAAATCTGTTAATAAGATACAGCGTATCAAAATAAAGACTAACAAACAAGCAACCAACGATGTTCAAATAATCATTGTTTAATGTATGGGCAGATTCTTTTTGAGTATACACGATTGATACTGGATATACAAATCCATGTAAATGTATTTCTATTGTTTTTCTTTTGTTATAGATCAATGAAAGAATAAGGTCTAGGTATTATTTAAATATGGTTTTAATATTTGCTGATATTGACTTCCCTTTGATTACAGTTCAATAGATGAGCAACAGATGGCACAAAGAGAAAATCTACAATTTCTGGAAGGAAGCCGACATCACTACAGGACACAATGTGAATTTGATGGAGCACATATAGAAAAGTTCACACATTTGTACATACATATATGATTAAATGTACATCGGATCATGCTAGTGTTTGCAATTACATTTAAAAATACAAAATAACATTTCATAATTGTTTTCCCATTTGCTTGGTATTTTGATTGGCTTGGTTAGGAATAGGGGAGCTAATTTTGGCGTCCTTTGGTTTCTATGTGGTTTACATTTGTTTTATAGTGATAATTCTTATTTCTTTATCTTTCCTTTACCCTACTTATTATTTTGAGGGGGTGTTTGGCCATTTTTTTGTGCTATATATGACAGTTTGATCTGATGTTTTCCTTTACTTTTTAAAAATAAAATATATTAAAGCATTAATCCATCTCTATTATTATTTTCGAGTGACGTAGTTCCTGATTCCTCAACGTGACTTAAAGTGAGCATTGCAGTAAAATGAAGACCATTTATTAGTTTTAGCCTCTCCCCCTGTGAAATGCACTGCCCAAGGGCATACCTACTGGGGTTGCAGGGGTAGCCATTGCAACCCAGTTTCATGGGAATCCCAGGGGGTCCACGCGGCCTCCCTGTATAGGAGAGCGGTGGGGGCGGTGGCATAGAGAGGAGCCAATCCTGCATGTAGCTAATGGATTCCTGCTTTTCCTCCTCTCTCTCCTGCATATATTCAGCAGCTTCAGAAGGGAAATTAAGGACACTGGTTCCTCCACATGCTGCTCCCGCAACCTCCCTATTGCTGTCCAGCTGCCCTGGGCTCCTGTGTGCTCTCTCCTGGCCCCCATCACCCCCCTGCAGTGCTGCCAGGATTACCCCTCCCACCTCCCGCTGGCTGCTGCAGGGGTCTGTCAGGATGGAGTCTTGACTTATTGAATAGAGTCAGTGATTGATACTGATCACTCACTCTGTTTTTCATTTTTATTCATTCATAGCTGAGCCATAGTAAACTGTGTTTACTATGCCCCAGTTTATGAATTAACAGGATGCTCTGAACGAGCTACTGTATTCCTGTTCATTCTGTGCAGCTGAGGTTGCAGATAAAGGAGTTGATGAATTTGTCCTTAGTCCATTTCTCTGTCTCAAAAGTGAGATATTTCACCAAAGCCCCCCAGTGGGGGTCCTAAAAGATTATGAAAAAAATAAAAAATGTAATTATAAAAAATAAAAATAAAGTAGAATGGTAAAAAAATAAAAAAAAACTACTGATACCAGTGGTGGAACTACCAGGGTCGCAAAGGTTATACTTGCGACTGAGCTCTGGTGTTCCGCCACTGTGGGGAGACCCCAAGACAGCAGGGAGATGTCTAGCTGCGGGACCATAATAAAGGGTCCCACAATTGGAGTAAAGAGCCCCGGGATCAGTGGGGAGGGCCCCAGTCAGTGGCCAGGAGGGCCCTTCATATTTTCTTGCACTGGTGCCCTAAAAGTTCTAGTTACGCTTCTGGCACTGCCTAATAGTAGTTCAAAAATGGGCCTGTAAAGAAAAAAAGGCAGATTATGCACTTATATTACCTAGACAAGGGTGATGTCATATTCCTCCTAGCAAGATCCTGGGGAATGCAAAGTTGGTAACAGCATCTCACTGACAAAGGCATCACAGGTACAAAAACTCTCAGCCATGTTATTGGCACAGCATAATAGTCCCAGTGCATATAATGTCACCTTGATGAGGTTGACATTACCAGAACAGCTTCTGGTGGAAGAGGGTTGGCTGTTTGGCAGGGTGCGTTATAAGAAGCACTGAGCAGACTAATGGCTGATCCTTATCACCAGCTCTAAAGTCCAGAGCTAGCAAAGCCAGCGAAGGTGTCCCTTTTCTGTCCCTCCTCCTCAAGAACCTTTCTCTAGGACTAGAAGCTCTGTCCCTAGCCAACATGGATCCTGTCCCTTGCCTATCCATTTTGCAAATACGTGCCAACTGTAGAGGGGAAGTGCAATTTATTAGCACTGTCCTCACCAAAGATGGCCACAGAGGTCAACTAGTGTTGCAGTGCCCAATTAGAGCACTCGTCCCTTGGTGACACCTAAAGAGGCTCAGAGGAACAAAGTTCCTCTCATGCTCCATTCCCTCTGTGCAGCTATCAGCAACACAGCACCACCTACAGAGGAGAGAGTAAACCGCGCCTGCCTACAAACATACATTCATGAAGAATTACTAGTCAGTGGTTTTTAGAGGAAGAGGGGGTCATCCCCCTACTTGATAAGCTGACATTGCATTTTACTAGTCCACTGGTCCTTCAGGTTCTGAATAACCTATTAGGTGAGACAGGGGGATTGCATCTTGTTATCGCACAACTGGAGGAGTCTTTTTTTGACACTGGTATAGGATCATGCAGTGGAGAGTACTGGAAAGGTGAATACATAATGTATACTATGTCTGCTAGATCTCTTACTTTATAAATGTGGGTAAAATATAGGGTCACTGTAATGTTATACAGGATCAGCATAGGCTTTTGTGTCCCCTATTTCTGGGAAATGACCTGAGGATAAAGATTTTATACAAATGACAAAAATATTGATATAAAAGTAATTGAAATACCATAGACCAAAATCCACTATGGTTCTCCTTTAAACAGACGTGATATTCAGATGACCTCTGAAGGAATTAAAATCTAGTAATGGAATACTGTCTGCTGTTTTTTAAAATTTGTGATTAGATTCAAATTATTTCCAACAACAATAGCTCTTCTGTAAAGTTTCCGGTTGTCCAGTTGACTTTCATTATGCTGAGTGTCAGAATGGTCTGTAGCAATGTAAGGAGAAAGTTACCACAATGGTTGCACCAGCTCCAAAGTCTGATGGCAGTCAAAATCATCCCAAACTTTCCATATGCATTCTCCAGCAACTCATACCCACCCAAGATACAGTCGGCCAGACTTCCTTGTCCATCTGCAATCCAGTGTCAGTGAAGGTTCCGCAACTATGCACAGCCAGGCCACTTGTAAAACCAGGTGTGTTCACCTTCATTTCATCATTTTAGATTGGAGTTGGTTGAGAGCTTACCACAAGGGTATGAGTCTTCAAAACACAGCAGTTTGTCACACAGGCAAGCACACAGGATTTCTTCTAGAAGAGTGCTCTTTCCATACTCTTCCCACTTCTTCTGTTGGTCATGTAGCTTTATGACTACATTTTTGGCCACAAGGGTAACATCATAGGTGTGCGCAGCCTATTGCATTAGGGTGTGCACCCCAAAACGCAAGCACACGTGTGTATATATATATATATTATATATACACAGACAGACAGACACACACTCTAAATATATGTAAACATTTTAAAATGTAGTAGGGTAGTGGATGGTGTCAGTAGAGCAGAGGTTGGTGTCAGTAGCTTTTTTTTATTTTTATTATTTTATTTTTGTATTATTTTTTACAATTTTATTTATGTTTTTTACAATTTTTTAGAAGCTTTGGTGAAATATCAGCAGGGGGAATCTGCGCTGCACAGGGTGATTAGGGTGTGCCCAGGCACACCCGTCACACCCCCTGCGCACGCCTATGGGTAACATGTTTTCCTTTTTGAAGTCAATAGAAGAAAAACACGATTACCAGAGACAGGGACCGACAATAGCTTCTTCTTAAAAACATGCCAAAAATCTATCCAAGGTAAATCAGCTCACTTGTGATGTCTTTTGAGTTCTCAGAGATAGTACAAACCACAGCGCATATCTTAAAAAAAAAGCAAAAAATTCATTAGTCCTGCTTTTCATTGCCAGTAGTTACCACAATGACCTGAGTTAATGTTTTCTTTACTATTTTGTTGGATTTACTGACTCTGGTTATAGTTTTGTTTTGTATATCACAACTGAGATAAGATCATATCCTACCAAGGACTTTTAGCTTAACATTAAATGTTTATACAATTTGATGTTTTATGCATGACTTTGTACAGTAAATTTAAGCTTTATGGAACTGCTTTTACAATAAGATGGTTTATATCTGAAATAATTCTGTACTGTAAACCTTTTTATCTCAATAAAAACACTTAGTAAAAAAAGACCCCTGGATAAAGTTGTGGACAGGCACAAGTCAGGAGATGGATACAAAAATTGGCTTTATCAATGCGAATGAGGCATACACACGGTCAGACTTTTCGTCTACAAAAGTCCAACGGACGCCGACGGACTAAAGCTGGCTGGTAATCCGATCGTGTGTGGGCTTCTCCGGACTTTCAGCGGACTTTTTCAGCCTCAAATCCGACGGACTTTAGATTTGAAACATGCTTCAAATCTTTACGTCGTAACTACGACGGACCCCGAAATCCGCTCGTCTGTGTGCTAGTCCGACGGACAAAATTCCACGCTAGGGCAGCTATTGGCTACTGGCTATCAACTTCCTTATTTTAGTCTGGTGTACGTCATCACGTACGAATCCGTCGGACTTTTGTGTGGTCGTGTGTAGGCAAGTCCGTTCGTTAGAAAGTCTGCCACAAGTCCGCCGCAAGTCTGCCGAAAGTCCGCCGGAAGTCTGTCGGACAGGCTGTCGGACTTTTGTAGACGAAAAGTCCGACCGTGTGTATGCCCCATTAGAAGCACAGTAAAGTCTATTATTAAGAAGTGGAAGGTATTTGGTACAACTGGACCCTCCCTGGATCAGGACATTGCTCCAAATTGGATGAAAGCGCCAGGAGGAACCTGGTCAGAGAGGCTACAAAGATGCCTACAGCAACTCTGAAGCAGTTGCAGGAATTTATAAAAAAGTGTGGTCATTGTGTGCATGTGACAACGATATCACAAATTCTCCTCAAATGTGGTTTGTATGGGAGGATTGCAGGAAAAAAGCCACTTCTCAAGAAAGACCACATGCAGTCATCACTGAGCTTTGTCAAAAAGCACCTTGAAGATTCTGAGGCAACATGGAAAAATGTGTTTAATCAGATGAGACTAAAATAGGATTATTTGGCCTCAACACCAAACAATATGTCTGACAGCAATCCAATACAGGTCACCATCCAAATAACACCATTCCTACAGTAAAGCATTGAGGTGGTAATATCCTGTTATGGTGGTGTTTCTCTGCAGCAGGAACTGGAGCACTTAGTAGGACAGAAGAAAAGTAGATGTGACAAAATACCATCAAAATCTTGAGGAAAATCTGCTGCCCTCTGCTAGAAAGTTGTCAATGGGAAGAAGGTTTACCTTCCAATGTAAAAATGACTAAAAGCACACAGCAAAAATGACCACACAGTGGTTGAAGGTGAAAAGGTGAATGTCCTTGCATGGCCTAGTCAGGGCCCAGACTTAAACTCCATTGAAAATCTGTGGAATGACTTGAAATCTATAGTCCACAAAAGGTCACTGTCAAATTTAACTGAACTTGAGCAGTTCTGCAAGGAAGTGGGCAAATATTGTAAAGTCTAGATGTTCAAAGTTAGTAGAGACATATCCCAACAGACTAAAGGCTTTAGAGAGGGGGGGCGTGTCCGGACGTGAACAAGGGAGGACGTGCTGTGCTGAGCTCTGCACAAACATGGAGAATCCAGTGCCATCCGTCCCTTAAAGCGGAGCGCCACCGAAAAATTTTTTTTTAAAAGTCAGCAGCTACAAATACTGCAGCTGCTGACTTTTAAAACATGGACACTTACCTGTCCAGGGCGCCCGCGATGTCGGCACCCGAGGCCGAAGCGTCTCTCCGTCCTCGGGTGCTGCCGCCTCCATCTTCGGTAAGGGAATCAGGAAGTGAAGCCGTGCGGCTTCACTTCCCGGTTCCCTACTGCGCATGCGCGAGTCGCGCAGCGCAATACGGATGGTCCCTGCTGCCTCTGGGACCCGTGTGTTTCCCAGCAGGCAGCGGGGAGGGAGCAGGAAGTGGCGTAAATACCCGCAGATTCTGCGGGTATCTATGCCGGAAGTGGGTACAGATACCTGTATTATACAGGTATCTGTACCCCCCTCCCCCCTTAAAGGTGCCAACTGTGTCACCGGAGGGGGGGGGAATCTAATGAGTGGAAGTTCCACTTTTGGGTGGAACTCCACTTTAATTCGCCACACCGACACTCAATTTTGTCTGCTACGACCCCTGGACCCCCTCTGCTGTATTCCAAGCGGGGTCTTTCCGTGTTTTGGCGGATTAAGCTTGTTTTGGGCCTACAGCTAGACCCGCACTAAAGACGCCCGCCGCCATCTTGAGGCCTACAGGCCGTCCGGAGTATCCCGCTCCCCACTCCCAGTATCCTGAGGCCCATCCGAGCACACTACCTCGGCTAACGAGTCCCTGCACCTCCGGAGGACAGACGCTGTCTACACAGCGGTGGAGAGTCACCTGGAATCCCTTAACAGCGGCTCCATTCTCCCGCGGCCTGCCACCATCTTGCGGCCTGCCATCTAATCCTCCTGACACAGTAAGTGACAAGGCAATCGCCTATTTCTTCTGAACCGGATACCCCCAGCAGTAATTGTGTATCAATACTTGCCCAGGATACCGTTTGCTGATCCATTTAGTGACATTTTAAGCCTGAACGGAGCGGAGTTCGCCCGACCGGCTAACACCCTCAGGAAAGCCTGCGGCTTCGGCCTGTTTCTGGAGGACGGCGGCCATCTTGGTGCTCCAAATACTCCCATTATCAGTTTGCTCCTTTGTCTGCCTTATCAAAGCACTCTCACACTTCTCTCTCATCTACTACCTCCCCCTTATACTGCTGGGACATATACCTATTGCTGATACCCCGACTCTGGGCCCGGTAGGAATCTCCTGAGACTTGCATACTCACACATTGCCTGCACGGCTCCTGTTCCTATAATCCTTAGCCAAGTTGACTCTCCCTGCTTCTCTCAGTGACTATTGAAGTGAATCTACTATACTATTAAAGTGAACTACTATCAACACTTCATCTACCTTAAATTCTCTTTGCATGTTCACAATATTTTGATGTATGTTTGGCACTGAACAGATGTGAGTAAGAGGTGCCCCTTACAGCTAACGGCCGTATAGTTCCAGGTATGCCTGCCAAGACACCTAAACTTCGGTCTGCCCCAGGTAAACGTCCTGGCAAGAGGTCTCTGTCCATTCCTGTCTCAACGGGTTCCATTCAACAATACTTAGCCAACGCACGTGACGACCAAGTCCGAACCTCGAGAACAAGTGCTTCTCCATCATCCCACGCTGCTTCGGTGAGGGAGAGCTCTCCGGCCTCCTCCTATTGCTCCGATCTTATGGACGACACTGGATCTCCCTCTGGCTCCGAAATGACTACACTCATGGGCGGCCTCAAAAAAGAACTTGCAGGTATGTTTCACAGTTTGGAGAAATCCATTAAAAAAGAAATAACTGCTGTGAGATCTGATATGTCACATATCTTGGTCAGAGTGGAAGAAACTGAACAACGGCAGGACGCACAGGCCTTAGCCATTAAAGAATTGCAGGACATTGTCACCCAGTTGGCATTCGCCCATAGGGCCTCTTTATATAAGCTCGAAGACCTCGAGAACCGGAATCGCAGGAACAATATTCGTGTCAGAGGTCTACCGGAAGCAACTGGAGATAATGATCTTGATCCATCTATCAGAGGCATTTTTTTTTTCAAACAAAGTTTTTTATTTTGAACCAAATTGCATACAAGTTATATTATTTGCATATACGCATACATGTATACATTACACAGTGACTGTAAGATAATTAAAGATGTTTATATATAATAAAGATCTACTGTACGTTTCCCCTGGTGTTCTTTATTGTTTTTTTTTGTTATTGCTTAATGTAGGATGTGGATACAATATTCTCCTAGAGGACGGGTATTTCCCTGGTGTAAAAGGGATAAGTGTGGCTCATGAGCAAGTTTCCGAATCCTGTAGCCATCGGTCCCATATTTGATTGAATTTGGCTGGGCATCCTCTATTGATGTATATCACCCTTTTATATGGGAGTGTCCCATTTATATCTGCTCTCCATTCTTTAGTCTCAGGTGGTAAGGGACGCATCCATTTCCTAGCTATCATCTTCCTACATGAAAAAAGAGCCTCCTGTAGAAATACCTTAGTGTATTTATCTAGTGGGTCTGGAAACACGCCTAGCAGACACTGTTTAGGGTCCAGTGTCACAGGTGAGCCCATGTTGTCATGTAGGAAGTTTACTATCTGTTCCCAGAGGCCTTGTATATGTGGACATGACCATAGGAGGTGAAAGAATGAACACTCTGTGGATTTGCACATTGGGCACTCACCTGAGTAGTTTTGCTTGTATCTGGCCACTCTAAGCGGGGTTAGGTATGCACGGTGTAGTATGTATAACTGTGTCAACCTGTCTGATAGTTTGGGTGATACCTCTTTACATGTATCTAAAGCTTCCTCCCACTCCTCGTCTTCCAAGCTGCCCAGGTCTCTTTCCCAGCGAGGTTTGAGACTATATGCTATTTTTGTGGCTATTGGAGTAGTGAGCATGTTATAAAAACATGAGATCAGTTTTTTTGGGTCTGTGTCTTTTATGATTGCTATTAAGGAATTGGGAGATAATAGTATTAGGGGTTGTGGGAATTGTGCCTGTGTTGCATGTCTCAATTGGAGAAATCTAAATAGCATGTTGCTAGGTAGATTAAATTCTGTTTTAAGGGTATCAAAGCTTTTAAGGGTTCCGTTTGACCATATATGGTGTAGATATAATATACCCCTCTCTATCCAAAGCTCAGGGCTCTGGATGCGGTGGAGCTCTGGTAAGTCTTTGTTGTACCATAGAGGGGTAAAGTCATTATGTCTAGGTATGTTGAGTTTGTTGTTCGCAAGTTCCCAGATGCGTCTATATTGGTACATCAGGGACATTTTGTGTATGTTTCCCTCACTGGTCTTCGTGCCCATGGTGATGGCATATATTGAATCTAAGGTTCTTAGCGCCCATTGTGGGCAGAGTAGCACTCGGAATCTTTCACTATCCACTTTGTCTATATGATATAATTGTGACAGTTGGGACGCAATGTAATAGCGGTTAAAGTCTGGGAGTGCAGTACCTCCCATGTCAGTTGGGTTTTTGAGGGCTTGCCAAGTTATCTTATGCCTGTTTTTCCCCCACACAAAGGGTTTGAGAAGGGACTCAATTATTTTAAAGTGTTTTAAAGGTATGTAAATTGGGGCATGCCAGAGTATGTATAATATTTTAGGGAGTAGTATCATCTTTATAAGGTTGATGCGGCCCCATACCCCCAAGGGTAGGCGAGTCCACGATTTAATTTTAGTTTTAATAAGGGAATATAATGGTTTGATGTTAAGTGTTATATAGTCTTCTGTATTTTTGGAGATAGTTATTCCTAGATATTTAATTGTTTCTACTCTTTGTAGTGGTAGTGTGGCTTGGAATTCCGTGAGTGGGAAGATGTCTATTGGTAAGACTTGAGACTTCCCCCAATTAATTTTAAGACCTGAGAATTTCCCGAATCGTTCGATTGTTTGAAGGGCTCGGTGGAGTGAGGGACCCGGGTCGGCTAAATACAATAGTGTGTCGTCAGCATACATGCTGATTTTTTCCATAAGGGTACCAATTTTCAATCCTATAATCTCTGGGTCTGCTCGAATAGAAATAGCCAATGGTTCCGCAGCCAGAGCATACAGTAGTGGGGACAACGGACAGCCCTGTCTCGTGCCTCTGTGAAGGTCAAACTTCTGAGACGGCCATCCGTTTGCCACCACTCTGGCTGAGGGGTCCTGGTATAGTAATTGCACCCAGTGGATGGAGTTTGGACCAAAGCCGTATCCCTCGAGACAGCTCCAGAGGTACCCCCACTCCACCGAGTCGAACGCCTTGGCTGTATCGAGGGTGACTACCACTCTTGTGCCTGTGTTTTCATGTGTAGCCTGTAGATTCATAAATAGTTTCCGGAGGTTAAAAGAAGTGTTGCGTCCCGGCATAAAGCCTGCCTGGTCAGTGTGTATGAGGTTGAGTATCACTTGATTGAGTCGCATGGCTAGGATTTTGGCCAGAATCTTGATATCAGCCTGCAGTAGTGAGATAGGGCGATAAGACTCCGGATAGCCCAGGTCTTTACCTGGTTTAGGTATAAGAACTATTATGGCTTCTCCCATAGAGGGTGGCAAGGTAAATCGTTTGAACATGTCGTTGTAGAGAGCAAGCAATTTGGGAGTGAGTATTTCCTGGTAGTGTGAATAAAATTCTATGGGTAACCCATCTGATCCAGGGGATTTGGATTTAGCAAAACTTGCTATTGTGGCATCTATTTCTTCCCTAGTGAGAGGGGCCTCCAGAAGCTCCCTTTGTTCAATCTAAGCTGAGGGAATGGTACTCCTTCCAAGAGGGGAGCCATCTCGTCAGGTCCCTCCTGGGTCCTTGAGGTATATAGGTCCATAAAGAACTCCCTGAACTTAGATGACAAATCGGGAGGATCAGAGATCTTCTGACCTTCCGGGCCCTGAAGTGTAATGACCACCGGAGGCTTATTTTCGTTTCGAGCTAGGAACGCAAGGAGCCTCCCAGCTCTCTCTCCCTGTTCAAAATACTTCTGTTTGGCAAAAAATAGTTTCTGTCTCGCCTTTTCGTATTGTAGCTGGTTTATGATCCTTGACTGTAATTTTAGGTGGGAGGCGTTAGCCTGAGAGGGGTCAGCGTGGTATGTTTGTTCTATACACGAGAGGTCGGCTTCCGCCCTCTCATATTTTTCTGATGAGTTTGTTTTGATCCGGTTGATACGGGTTATTAGGGAGGCTCTGGCATGTATTTTAAAAGTTTCCCATACTGTCAGGAAAGAGGCAGAATTTGTATTGTCTAGGAAGAAATTCTCCCATTCGGTTGACAGATCGTCATCATCAGGCAACAGTGTCAGCCAGAAGGGATTGAGACGCCATGAAATCGGTGGTTTGTCTGTGTGAAAGCTGAGTGTGATCCAATATGGAGCATGGTCTGAAAGCAGTCTAGGACCGAACTCTGTCTCTAGGAGACGTGCTAACAGATTTTGGGATATAAAAATGAAGTCAATTCTTGACATAGTATTGTGCGTTGCTGAGAAACAGGAGTATTTGCGCGTTTGTGGATATCTATGCCTCCAGGTGTCTATTAAGTGGAAGGGTGAGAGGAGCCTGGCAAGTTTAGTGTCCTTGGGGATATTTGTGTTAGGCAGTGTTGGTCTTAATCTGTCCAGTTCTTCATTAAGTGTATTGTTAAAGTCCCCCATCCATATTATATGGGCTGTTGGGTAAAGCGCTATAAATGAAATCCCTTCTAGCAGTATGGAGATGGAAAACGGGGGAGGGACGTAAACAGCAAGAATCAAGAAGGGTTCCCCGTGCAGTTTAGAAGATATAAATATATATCTACCTTGTGGATCGGTGTGCAACTCGCATAGTTCAAAGTGCACTGTTTTTGCGATAAGTACCGAAACACCTCTAGAATGTGTTGTGTGGGTCGAATGGAACACCCATCCCACCCATTGGCGACGTAGTGTCGTCTGAAGTTTACCCTCTATGTGTGTCTCAACTAGGGCCACCACATCTGCTCGTTGCTTTTTAAGAAATGTGAGAGCTGCCGCACGCTTAATTTTGTCGCGCAGCCCCCTCACATTCCATGTAAGGAATTTTAATGACAGTCGGGGCATTGTTGTTTGCGAATACATATTCGTATACTATTATAACAGTTGACCCCTTCGTATCGGGGCGATGTGGATGGTTTAAACAGGAGGGATGAGTGATATGACCCACCGCATGTATCAAGTGGATACCAGATGGGTGCAAGGCACGTGAGTAGTGTAAACATGTAGATTAAAGTGCGTACATTTAGATTCAGCTTTGTGGTTTCCCCTCCCTGCTCCCCCCTCCCTGCAGTGCATCCTTCCCAACCGATATTAGCATGTACCCGTAACAGAGCTTCCCCTGTGATCTTGGACCTGGCAGCATATTGAAAGGAAAAATAATAAGGAGACAATGGATGGAGTGGGATGGGTCTCTGTGTAACTAGTCTAAAACCCTCTTTCCTTAAAAGGAAAAAAACAGAGAGGATTAAATTCTTAATACTATATGTAACAAATGAACACCAGGTGAGCGTAAGATTTGCTAGTGTTGCGCACATGAAAATTAAAGTACATACAGTTAAAGTCAGCTTTTTAGTTTCCCCTCCCCCCTCCCCCCTCCCTGCATTGCATCCACCCCAACTGATTCTAGCATGTACCCATAACGAGACTGTCTTTGCGGTCCTGGACCAAGTAGCATATTGAAAGAAAAAATAATAAGAAAACATCATTTGAAGTAGGACGGATTTCTGTGCTCCCAGTCTGATATTCTCCTTCCTTAAGAGGAAAGAAACAGAGAGGATCAGACTCTTAATGCTCGTATGATATAACATACTACGTATATCCATTGAACACCAGTTGAGCGTAAGATATGTTGATATTGTATGCTTGCAAATTAAAATGCGTACATTTGAATTCAACTTTTCAGTTTCCCCTCCCCCCTCCCCCCTCCCTGCTTTGCATCTTCCCCAACTGATGCTAGCATGCACCCATAACAAAACTTTCTTTACAGTCTCAGACCTGACGGCATATTGAAATAAAAAATAATAAAAATACAATGTTTGAATTAGGATGGGTCTCTGTGCACCACTAATACCCTCTATCCATAAAGGAAAAAAAACAGAGAGGGTTAGTTTCTCAGAACTCAGGTGTGTGTCTGATGTTTGTGCAGTATCAAGGTTGGTGCTGTTTTGTCTATCTCTTCTTAGGCCGTCATCTCCAGACTTGCATGGGGGCAGTTTACGCTGCACTCTACTTGTGGGTTATAGGACTTTGGTTGTCCGAAGCTCCTTTGAGAGGTGTAACTTGGTAGGTAGATGTAGATCCCTTAAGGAGTAGTCCCAGGAAAGTTCCAGCATTATGTGGCAGCAATAGTCTGCAATACTTAAGTTGGATTTTTGTCAGCAACAAGGGAACTCATGTGGTTATGTGTGCAGTCTTTATGGCCCTTTACCCCTTCAGCTTTCTTAACTATAGAACAACTAGTGAAGTAAGTAGGGTTAGGTTTTCAGTATGGGAAAGTGATAGTAAGTTGCTGCAACATCTATTCCAGGATCTTGTGTATAAAAGAGTAACGTATGATTACATACTCACAGTCACCTTAGTCTGCCTTGTCCAGGGTAGCTCTTCGTTCCATCCAGGCCATCAGCTCAGCAGGGTCTTCAAAAAAAGATGCACGGCCATCGTGTTCCACGCGGAGGCGCGCTGGAAACAACATGGCATATTTCATGTTGAGACTTCTGAGTTTGCGTTTGGCTTCCATAAAATTTTGCCTACGCCGCTGGACCTCCGCAGAAAAGTCTGGGAACACCGCTATTTTTATATTGCCGAGGGGGATATTACCTCGTTCTCTTGCCAGGCGCAGGGCCGCGTCTCTATCTCTGTAGTTAGGCATTTTGGCTATGAAGGTACGCGGTGGGGCTCCCTGTGGTGGCGGTCTGGCAGGCATGCGATGCGCTCTTTCAACTGCCAGCATGGGGGAGAAGGCCTCTCTTCCATATGTCTTAATAAGTAGTTGTTCTAGGAAAAGCGTGGGGTCTTTACCTTCAGCTCCCTCCGGTAGGCCGATGAGGCGGAGGTTACACCTCCTACTTCTGTTCTCCAGGTCCTCTTGTTTGGAGAATAGCTGCTGGATTTGCTGCTTCATGTGGTGCACCTCCGTTCTCAGTGGAGGGATGGTGTCTTCCATATCACTAATGCGGGTTTCTGTTTCTTTAACTCGGTCCCGGAGTTTGTGGAAATCTTGTCTGATCAGCGATATGTCAACCTTAACTTCTTCTATCTGTGAGGCAAGCGATGTTCTGCAGAGTGTTATTGCCTCTAACAGCCAGTCTGTGTCTCCCGCTGTGCGCCCCTCGCCATGTGCCGTGTCGCCGCCATTTTCCGCCTGGTCTTCCTTCTCTTGTCGGCGATATTGATCTAGCTTGGAGGTGGCAGGGGCCACCAACTCAGCAGGGTCTTCAAAAAAAGATGCACGGCCATCGTGTTCCACGCGGAGGCGCGCTGGAAACAACATGGCATATTTCATGTTGAGACTTCTGAGTTTGCGTTTGGCTTCCATAAAATTTTGCCTACGCCGCTGGACCTCCGCAGAAAAGTCTGGGAACACCGCTATTTTTATATTGCCTGATGACATCATCAGGGGCATCATCAGGTGCCCCTGATGATGTAATTTCTGACGAAATGGCCGTAGGGTAGACACGCATGCACGGACTGCGCATGCGCGAACTTTCGTATTCCACCGGAGCTGTTTTTAAACTTTCCTTGCAAGGATTTTTTGTTGTATTGAATGCCTGTATGGCGTTTTTAATAAAGAAACCATAAGCTTTATTACACCATCGGAGCATCCCTTTCTTTTCTCCTGGACATCCATTGCTGTTGGGAATGGCTTTCCTCCATGGCTGACAACCTGAGAGTATCCACCTAGCATTTCGCAGCGGAACCCATCCACAGAAGGTACAACATCCTAAGAGGAGATCGGTTCATGCCTTTTCTAAAGGGCTATCCGGTAAGCCTTTAATCTCTCTGTGGTGACGGGATTCACAGCGGTGGAAGTCGGTTATCCAACAGCGATATTTTCACTATGGACTCTATATAAATGGATTAGCACGTGTTTATTTGTATTTAGTACTCACGGAAAATATTTTGGTGAATTAATGTGCACACTTTTTTTACTCATATTTTCATTTTAAGTATTTGCACATAGCACAATATTTTTCATTATTTGTCTATATCCAGCGCTGCGCTTTTTTGTTTACATTTTTTTTCCTAATGTTTGTCTGGCCATACATGGCCTAAGCTCACTTACAGTTGAACTGACCAGTGTTCTCTTTTTCCTGTTTTCGTTTATAGGTTAGTTCATGTTCCAATGCAATTAACATCTGTGTTACCTGGTAGGATACATAAATTTTAATATGATCCTGGTCTTACATTGTTATTTTTCATATTTCTGACTGGAACTAGTTATTTACTTATAGTTATGCTAATTTTTGTTTATAGGCCATACGCTGTGGGGGCGCACCTCCCTCACTATCCTTTCCCTATAGCGTAACCCCATCCTCCCCCTCCTTCTGGGGTTGGCGAACGCGAGCGGCCTTATGCCCCGTACACACGGTCAGATTTTCTGATGGAAAATGTCCGATCGGAGCGTGTTGTCGGAAATTCCGACCGTGTGTGGGCTCCATCGGACATTTTCCATCGGATTTTCCGACACACAAAGTTGGAGAGCAGGAGATAAAATTTTCCGACAACAAAATCCGTTGTCGGAAATTCCGATCGTGTGTACACAAAGCCGACGGACAAAGTGCCACGCATGCTCAGAATAAATAAAGAGATGAAAGCTATTTGCCACTGCCCCGTTTATAGTCCTGACGTACGTGTATTACGTCACCGCATTCAGAACGGTCGGATTTTCCGACAACTTTGTGTGACCGTGTGTATGCAAGACAAGTTTGAGCCAACATCCGTCGGAAAAAATCCTAGGATTTTGTTGTCGGAATGTCCGAACAAAGTCCGACCGTGTGTACGGGGCATTACAGTTATCCTATTCAATCCCTGCTCTGGGATTGGGCTGGCTTCTCGCTCTCTCTTTCCCCAACGGGACCACTGCAGATTTCTGCGTGTTATTCACATGTTTCCCACAGGTTCTTCAACTCACGTATGTAATTTTTATACATGCTTATCTTCTTACTCCATTCTTTCTTTCTCTCTTCAAACTATCTCTTTCGCTTTTACCCCCTTATTCCCCCCTCCCTGCTGGCATGCATGGTAGGATAAGCTGAGAGACCACACTTTATTTTAACAAATGGCTAAGATAAAAGTTATATCTTACAATGTCAGAGGCCTTAATGTCGCGGCCAAACAACATCAAATTACTCGTGAACTTAAACAAGCCGCTTGTTCCATTCCCTTTCTTCAAGAAACACATCTAACTCACACAACACCTGTTCAATTGACATCACCCCACTTCCCTCAGTGGTATTATAGTCTATCTGACACTAATAAAGCTAAAGGAGTGGCCATTGGTTTTTACAAGGATGTGTTCTTTAGGCTATCCAATATGCTAGCAGATGATCATGGTCGCTTTTTTTTCCTTAGGGGTTTCATAGGTAACACTCAATGCACTCTCGCAAATGTATATTGTCCAAACCATAATCAACCTGCCTTTCTCTCACAAATTCTAACTAAACTGTCACACTTTGCTAAAGGACTTACTATCCTAGCGGGAGATATAAACATGCCATTAGATCCAACACTTGATACGTCCCAAGGCCGCTCCAATATCTCTTTCAAACGACTGAAATTTGTTAAAAAAAAGGCTTCTAGACCTTCAATTGATGGATGTCTGGCGCCTCCTCCATCCCAAAGAAAAGGATTTTTCACATTTTTCCACAACACACCAATCTTACTCCAGAATAGATAATATGTTTTTAGATCATTTTCACCTCCCCTTCTTACACTCTACTCACATAGGCACCGCATCTGTTTCAGACCATGCACCTGTGTCAATGACTTTGACTATGTCTTCCCTGCCAAGACATACTAACAACTGGAAATTTAATGACTCCCTTCTTTCTAATGAAGCTGAGATTTCCATGTTGGCATCTCATTTATCGCAATACTTATACTTTATAGGTTAGGCAATACTTTATAGGTTGGACTTGATGGACTTGTGTCTTTTTTCAACCTCACCTATGTAACTATGTAACTACTATGTAACTTCAAGGAAAACAAATCCTCTAATACTTCTCCCTCCATTGTTTGGGAAGCTCATAAGGCTACTATTAGGGGCCGCCTCATTGAGCTAGGTGCGAGGAAAAAAAGGGAACATAGACAACAAATTGACGAAGTTCTACAACAGATAGCGGTCCTTGAAAAACAACATAAACTATCTCTGCATATTAAACACCTCCAATCCCTCACGCTTAAACGAGAGGAATTGAGGTCTCTTCTCAATTTAGACACTAGGAGAAGATTTCAACGCCTCTCACAGAAATTTTATGAGTGGGGGAACAAACCGAGTAAATTATTAGCTAGATCATTGAAGATCAAACAATCGCAATCATTTATCCCCAAAATCAAACTTTCAACGGGAGAGCTGGCCCATGCAACTCCAGACATTGCTAAGGCCTTTAGAATGTTAAAAATGATTTATCCTCCTTACCTCAAAAAGAGAGACGAATTCGCATTCTCTCCTACTTGAAAGAAGCAAATCTTCCTAAATTGCCCATATCTGTTCTTAAAGGAATGGAGGAGGATTTCTCGGTTGAGGAATTTCAAGCAGCATTGAAATCTTCTCCATCCGGTAAAGCTCCTGGACCTGACGGGTTCAATGTATTATATTATAAAACATTCAACAATATTTTGCTCCCCCGCCTTATGCAAATTTTGTCTCTTAGTCTTCAGGTCTACGCCCAGAATCCCTCTCAACTCATATCACTGTAATCCCTAAACCTGATAAGGACCCCACCCTATGTAATAGTTTTAGACCCATATCATTAATAAATGTTGACATTAAATTATTTGCAAAAGTAATGGCGAATCGCCTGCTCCCCCTATTACCTAGATGGATTTCGGCAGACCAGTCTGGTTTCATACCCAATAGAGAAGCAAAAGTTAATTCCCTCCGCGTAATCTCCCTAATCCAGTATGTTCAGAGATGCGCCCAGCCCACCCTACTCCTTTCCACTGATGCGGAGAAGGCTTTTGATAGGGTGGACTGGAAATATCTTAAAATGACCTTATGACATTTTGGCTTAGGACCTAAAATGTTCCATCGCATCTCTTCTCTCTACTCCAACCCCTCTGCACAAATTAGAATCAGTGGAACATTAAGTGACCCCTTTGTTTTACATAATGGAACCAGACAGGGCTGCCCTCTTTCCCCTCTCCTCTTTGCCATCACATTAGAACCCTTCTTAGCTACAATTAGGCACAATGCTAACATCAAAGGCATACAAATAGGTAATAGATCCCATAAATATGCGGCTTATGCCGATGATGTACTATTTTTTATTCAACAACCACGTATCTCGATTCCCAACTTAGAGACTGCTTTTTCTACATTTCACTCAATCTCTAACTTCAAAATAAATTTATCCAAATCCGAAATTCTAAACATTAATATCTCCAAGACTGAGGCACTCTCCCTCATACCCCTTTTTCCCTTTAAATGGGAACCGAAATGTATGAAATATCTAGGTATCTATCTTACTTCTAATCTCCAATCTCTCTTTCGCTATAACTATATCCCCTTGCTGAATAAGATTAGAGACGACCTGCGAAAATGGTCTAGCTTATCACACACGTGGCTGGGGAAAGTTAGTATCATTAAAATGAATATTTTGCCTCGCATCCTTTTTCTCTTTCAAATGCTTCCACTAGGTGTACCAGTGGGGTTCTTCACTATTTTACAATCCATGATTTCCGGATTTATTTGGAAGAACAGGCATCCCAGAATATCCAGAGGGCTATTGTTTCGCTCCAAATGCTCGGGAGGATTAGCACTCCCTAATTTCAAAGTATACTATCAAGCTGTAGTTCTGACCAGAGTGGCTGAATGGAAATATGCTTTTAAATCAAAATTATGGGTACAAATTGAATATTTTTTAAGCGGCATGGATCTCTCAATAGCCCCTTGGATACCCCGTTCCTATTGAAAATTTGCTCGTACTACCTCAGCTCTTACTATATCCTCTTTAGACATATGGAACTCCATACACAAAAAAAATTTGTGGAATTATGATTCCCCCCTATTACCCCTCCTCAATCATAGATATTTCCCTCCAGGTCTACTTGACCCATGCTTTAAATCATGGAAATCGGGAGAACCTATCTTTTTACATCACGTCCTTCAAGGCAATATACTTAAACCGCTAAATATGATCCTGACTCCTAAATTGGCCACTTTCTTAGATAAATGGAGATATCACAAATTACTACATTTTTTAAGGTCTCTTCCTAACCCACTTAGAGGTATAAATGATTTAAATAATATAGAAGTAATATTCTATCCAAAAGATCCCCCTACACATGGTTTTTGTCTATTCTACAGAGCTCTTATTGCTCTTCATGATCCTGGCTTTCCATCCTTCCTAGCTAAATGGGAGACTGATTTAGATTTCTCCCTCACTGACGGCCAAAAGGACAAGATCCTACAATTAGCTCATACTTCATCCCTTGCCTCCAGAATGTCAGAGGTCAACTATAAATTACTCACTATGTGGCATTACACCCCAGTTAGACTGCATCAAATGTTCCCTGCCAGTTCCCCATTGTGCTGGAGGAACTGTGGGAACAAGGCTACTCATGCACACGTGTGGTGGTTCTGCCCACTCATTCGACCATATTGGGATGCCATTCGCGATCTGATTGTACAGATCTCAGATGTCAATATACCTAATGACCCATGGACTGTCCTTTTCCATGCTACGAAAACTCCCGTACATTTATATAGACGTTCAATTATTCCTCACTTACTAAACGCCGCCAAAGCCTTAATTCCCACTTTATGGGGCCAACAAACAACCCCCTCTATAAAGGTTTGGCTACAAATGGTAGATATCGTACACCTTATGGAGAGCATTACTCACAATATTAGAGGTACTTCCCAGAAACATTCTCTAACATGGGATCCCTGGATAAAATTTCAGTCCACCTCCTCCTATATGGACCTCATATCGCAAACCCCTTAAATATATGACTTTAAAGTAGTCATTTATTGAGTGTCCCTTACACTCCACCCTTTTTAAATTTATCGAAGTGCATGCCAGCAACCCTTCTCCCTTCCCCTCTTCTCATTATCCTCTTTTCATTCTTTCCTTGTTTTTCTTTCTTTCTCATTTATTCTTTTCTCTATCATTTCAATTTTCCTATTCACTAGTTACTGTTCTTTTCTATTCTTTAACCTTCTAAACCAAAGCAATATGTTTTCTCAAAATGAGTTTGGATTCAATTGCTCACATAATAGGAATCCAATAACTAGGCGTATATCACTATGTCAGTTAGTAGGCCTCCAGAGACACTTATTGGAGTATTGCCTTATACCGAACCATTGTATTATGTGTGTACTGGAAATTGTTATTTTGTATATGTGAGAATGATTCTATTTTGAAATGTTTTTATACTTTTGCTTTGTTCTTCTTTAATAAAAACTTATTAAACAAAAAAAAACAAAAAAAACTAAAGGCTTTAATTAAAGAAAAATGTGGTGATCCTTTTTCCAACTCAGTGATTCAGTTTTTGTATTAGTTTATTTTTTTCTGACATGTTGGTGTTATATATTTCATTTGGATGTTATAAGTTGCACTGAATAAATACAAATGGATAAAACAAAAAACTGTGTCTGTCTTCATTGTAGGCTGTAGAGCAACAAAATGTGATTATTTTAAAGGGGGTGATTCTTTTCTATATCCACTGTATATATGGGAATGCATTGATATAGGTAATTGTATTTCAGTTATGATTTACAACATACAGTGGGGACGGAAAGTATTCAGACCCCCTTAAATTTTTTATTCTTTGTTATATTGCAGCCATTTGCTAAAATCGTTTAAGTTCATTTTTTTCCTCATTAATGTACACACAGCAATACACACCATATTGACAGAAAAACACAGAATTGTTGAGATTTTTGCAGATTTATTAAGAAAGAAAAACTGAAATATCACATGGTCATAAGTATTCAGACCCTTTGCTGTAACACTCATATATTTAACTCAGGTGCTATCCATTTCTTCTGATCATCCTTGAGATAGTTCTACACCTTCATTGAAATCCAGCTGTGTTTGATTATACTGATTGGACTTGATTAGGAAAGCCACACATCTGTCTATATGAGACCTTACAGCTCACAGTGCATGTCAGAGCAAATGAGAATCATGAGGTCAAAGGAACTGCCTGAAGAGCTCAGAGACAGAATTGTGGCAAGGCACAGATCTGGCCAAGGTTACAAAAAATTTCTGCTGCACTTAAGGTTCTTAAGAGACAGTGGCCTCCATAATCCTTAAATGGAAGGCGTTTGGGACGACCAGAACCCTTCCTAGAGCTGGCCGTCCGGCCAAACTGAGCTATCGGGGGAGAAGAGCTTTGGTGAGAGAGGTAAAGAAGAACCCAAAGATCACTGTGGCTGAGCTCCAGAGATGGGAGAAAGTTGTGTAGCGCTGACAACTGTTGTTTCTAGCTCTTTGTGTATTATTCAGTACAATAGTTGTGTTAGTGCCATCTTGTGGACAATTGATAAAGTACAATAAGTTTACGTCTCAGAATTAAGTGACACGGAAGTGATTCATTGTTTACTTTGGAACTGTAGCTATGACCCACTCACAATGCTTCTGGACAAAGGCAGAACTGAACTGCATTGTGGGGGGGATTTAAAAAAAGGATAAGCAGCGGCCATTTTAGGTCTCTTGTGCCTGGGACGCGTGGCCTGCCAGCAGAACTCTGTGGGTGTGTGTGTGTCCCACAGGGTTGCGGCCTACCTGGCGAAGGAGCAGAGCAGCTGTAGTATCCTGCCATCACATCGCAGTGAGCTGGACAAGAGACGTGATTGTTCCGGGAAAGACCCGTGGGGAGGTAACCGAGAACTCCCGGTCGTTTGTGAACGGAACAGTGTGACGGCGTGGTGGTGCCTCCATACGGAACTGAGAACTGCTGAACCGGAGACATCCATCTGCATGGATCCTGTGTGGTAAGAGGGTTGACACCCAGAAGTTTATTTGAGTATTACACACACATCTTTAGAACTGTACAGAGTGTTGCTGGGACTGATAGTCCCACGGAACAAGTTAAGTCGGAGAGCATTACATCCGAATAGACTTCGGTGTTCAAGAGCGGATGTTAGATGTTTGTTTCTTCATATAAAGACACCTAGTCACTCTATTGGAATACAATTGTTTTAGTGTGTTATACTACACTGCGCAACACCCAGGAGGAACCCTTTGCGGATTACAATTATAAAAGCTAGCGAAGACTGAAGACGTCTGGACTACCTTTTTCATTGCAGGGCTCTGCATTTTAGTATAGTGACTTTAAGGTCTAGAGCAGGGGGAGCTCCCGGGTATAGATTCATACCAATATATACATATATATTTCTGTGATTGTCATTGATTGTCATAATCATTTCTTATACGTTGGTGTGATAGTATATTCGTTGAAATAACTCTTTATATAAATATACTACTTATTCAAAGAAAGAAGTTACTTTTGGTCATTATTGAAGTTTGTGTGCAGTGTTGTCATTTCTCCTACAGGTGGAGTTACCAGTACCCAGGTAGAGGTAATTTTAATTGTAAGTGTATATTGTGGGTTAAAGTAATGCTCATATTGTTTCAACACTGCACTACAGTTGTGTCAAGGGGAGTGAACAATTTAAGAAGGGTGTAGAGCAAAGAGGACAGGCCCGCTTAAACCAGCAGCTCCACCGTGAATTATTGCTACAGTTGTAAAAAGTCAACCATCACTGCAGCCCTCCACCAGTCGGGGCTTTATGGCAGAGTGGCCCGACGGAAGCCTCTCCTCAGTGCCAGACACATGAAAGCCTGCATAGAGTTTGCTAAAAAACACCTGAAGGACTCCAAGATGGTGAGAAATAAGATTCTCTGGTCTGATGAGACCAAGATAGAACTTTTTGGCCTTAATTCTAAGCGGTATGTGTGGAGAAACCAGGCACTGCTCATCATCTGTCCAATACAGTCCCAACAGTGAAGCATGGTGGTGGCAGCATCATGCTGTGGGGGTGTTTTTCAGCTGCAGGGACAGGAAGACTGGTTGCAATCGAGGGAAAGATGAATGCGGCTAAGTACAGGGATATCCTGGACAAAAACCTTCTCCAGAGTGCTCAGGACCTCAGACTGGGCCGAAGGTTTACCTTCCAACAAGACAATGACCCTAAGCACACAGCTAAAATAACGAAGGAGTGGCTTCACAACAACTCCGTGACTGTTCTTGAATGCCCCAGCCAGAGCCCTGACTTAAACCCAATTGAGCATCTCTGGAGAGACCTAAAAATGGCTATCCACCAACATATACCATCCAACCTGACAGAACTGGAGAGGATCTGCAAGGAAGAATGGCGGAGGATCCCCAAATCCAGGTGTGAAAAACTTGTTGCATCTTTCCCAAAAAGACTCATGGCTGTATTAGATCAAAAGGGTGCTTCTACTAAATACTGAGCAAAGGGTCTGAATATTTAGGACCATGGGATATTTCAGTTTTTCTTTTTTAATAAATCTGCAAAAATGTCAACAATTCTGTGTTTTTCTGTCAATATGGGGTGCTGTGTGTACATTAATGAGGAAAAAAAATGAACTTAAATGATTTTAGCAAATGGCTGCAATATAACAAAGAGTGAAAAATTTAAGGGGCTCTGAATACTTTCCGTCCCCCCTGTATATATCTGCCTCTGTGTTTATTCTGAAGAAAAGGACCATATGGTGAGAGTGAGTGGGCCAATGAAATCAACCTGTTTCTTTGGAGTGAATGGACATTTCAAAGGTTTACTTTAGCTCACAACTATTACAGGTATGTAATTATGTTAAATGTGGTCACATGGCCATTATTATGGTAAGGTTGTGCGTAACTGAGTTCCTCTACTTTTATTTTTACATTTTTTGTAATGACTTTGTGACTTACTCATTTTATTATGTCACACTGCTAAGTAAATATCCAGTTGTATTTTGTATGCAGTAGAATTGATTTTTTACAGCTGACATATAATGGCAAGTTTTTCAAAAAGGCTATGGATTACATTTCCAAGCTTCAAGGCAAAAAAAAAAAAAGGACATTTTAGACATGGGAGATTAAGACTAGAACTATATGCAAATTTTAAAAAAGATAGTTCACCTTTCCAGAAAACATGAAAAGGTAACCTAACAATGGATGCAATCCCCACCCCCCTGTCCCCGCTGTACTTACTTTCCACAATCCTGAGCTGTCAGGGCTCCCGCAAGCCGCTCCACCATTCCAGGAATTTGAAATCCTCTCTGCTTTCTTTGCACTCCATCCACAACTGTAAGGATGGACCAGGTTTTATTCTAAGTGGTCCCCGTCACATGGACCGTGTACATCCCGTGATGTACAGTAGGGAAAACTGTATTTTTGTACTTACCCGTAAAAGCCAATTTTTGGAGTATATAACAGGACACAGAGGTCCTTCCCCTCTATGTTGAGGTGTATGGCTTGTCTTTTTTTCCAGTGTCCAATCACTATAGGGGTATGTAACCCTTATGAGTACCCTTATGATAAATGATAAATGATACTGCCTTCCAGTCTGATGTCCTGGTGCCTGCCTTCCAGTCTGATGTCCTGGTGCCTGCCTTCCAGTCTGATGCCCTGGTGCCTGCCTTCCAGTCTGATGTCTCGGTGCCTGCCTTCCAGTATGATGTGCTTGCCTTCCAGTCTGATGTCCCTGCTTCCCAGTCTGATGTGCTTGCCTTCCAGTCTGATGTGTCTGCCTTCGAGTCTGATGTGCCTGCCTTCCAGTCTGATGCCTCCACTTTCCAGTCTGATGTCTCTGCTTTCCAGTCTGATGTGCGTGCTTTCCAGTCTGATGTGCCCGCTTTCCAGTCTGATGTGCCTGCTTTCCAGTCTGATGTCCTGGTGCCTGCCTTCCAGTCTGATGTCCTGGTGCCTGCCTTCCAGCCTAATGTCTCGGTGCCTGCCTTCCAGCCTGATATCTCAGTGCCTGCCTTTCAGACTGATGTCTCGGTGCCTGCCTTCCAGTCTGATGTCTCCACTTTCCAGTCTGATGTCTCTGCTTTCCAGTCTGATGTGCGCGCTTTCCAGTCTGATGTGCCCGCTTTCCAGTCTGATGTGCCTGGTTTCCAGTCTGATGTCCTGGTGCCTGCCTTCCAGTCTGATGTCCTGGTGCCTGCCTTCCAGCCTAATGTCTCGGTGCCTGCCTTCCAGCCTGATATCTCAGTGCCTGCTTTCCAGCCTGATGTCTCGGTGCCTGCCTTCCAGCCTGATGTCTCGGTGCCTGCCTTCCAGCCTGATGTTTCAGTTCCTGCCTTCCAGCCTGTTATCTCATTGCCTGCCTTCCAGCCTGATGTCTTGTTGCCTGCCTTCCAGCCTGATGTCTTGATATTGGTGTCCTAGTCTGGAGTCCCAGTGTTCCAGTTTGGAGTCCCGGTGTCCCAGTCTGTTAAACCGATACCCGTTACTTGGCTTTCTGGACCAGCACCCGGTGTGCAGCTCGATGACTCGGAGCCCGTTGTCTGCCCAGATGTGCCCGCTGTCTGCCCGGATGTGCCCACTGTCTGCCCGAATTTGCCTGCTGTCCAGTTTAAAGTGCCTGATGACCAGCCTGAAGTACCCTCATCCACTGTTCTGCTCAATGCCATAGACTATGGACAATTAAAACTAGTTGGAGCGTCCGGAGGCCGCACCTTTGGGGGGTACTGTCAGGTGCCTGCCTTCCAGCCTAATGTCTCGGTGCCTGCCTTCCAGCCTGATATCTCAGTGCCTGCCTTTCAGACTGATGTCTCGGTGCCTGCCTTCCAGTCTGATGTCTCCACTTTCCAGTCTGATGTCTCTGCTTTCCAGTCTGATGTGCGCGCTTTCCAGTCTGATGTGCTCGCTTTCCAGTCTGATGTGCCTGCTTTCCAGTCTGATGTCCTGGTGCCTGCCTTTCAGTCTGTTTTCCTGGTGCCTGCCTTCCAGCCTAATGTCTCGGTGCCTGCCTTCCAGCCTGATATCTCAGTGCCTGCTTTCCAGCCTGATGTCTCGGTGCCTGCCTTCCAGCCTGATGTTTCGGTTCCTGCCTTCCAGCCTGATGTCCCATTGCCTGCCTTCCAGCCTGATGTCTCGTTGCCTGCCTTCCAGCCTGATGTCTTGATATTGGTGTCCTAGTCTGGAGTCCCGGTGTTCCAGTTTGGAGTCCCGGTGTCCCAGTCTGTTAAACCGATACCTGTTACTTGGCTTTCTGGACCAGCACCCGGTGTGCAGCTCGATGACTCGGAGCCCGGATGTGCCCACTGTCTGCCCTGATGTGCCCGCTGTCTGCCCGGATGTGCCCGCTGTCTGCCCGGATTTGCCTGCTGTCCAGTTTAAAGTGCCTGATGACCAGTCTGAAGTACACTCATCCACTGTTCTGCTCGATGCCATAGACTATGGACAATTAAAACTAGTTGGAGCGTCCAGAGGCCGCACCTTTGGGGGGTACTGTCAGGAAAGGGTTCACCCATTGGTGGTGCTGTTGGTCCCGTGGATTGCAGTACCAGTGTCCACCAGTGGGTGTCTTCTTGCAGCCAGGATCTGTGATAAACGATCTCACCTGCTAGTGGCACTGTCAGATCCATGGGCCGTAGTATCGGTGTCCACCAGTGGGTGTATTCCGGCAGTGTGGAGCAGGCGACACCAGGTGTTACGTGAGGATAATTACTGGCAGTCTCATAAATACCCGGCAAGCCCTTACATGCTTGCCTTGTTATCTCTCTCCCTGCGCCCTGACCTCACTGCCTGTAATCCTGACCTTGAGCCTGCATGACCTGACCTGACCTGATCTGATCTAATTCCTATCCCGAGCCCATCCTGGACCTGTCCCTCCTGTTACCTAATTACCTTGGATCCCTGCCCTGCTGCCTATCCATCCATCCTCTCCCTGTCTTGTTGGTTTCCCATCCTTACCCATCTGCTGATCTCCCTGTGTATGACCTCGGCCTGGCTTTTATTTACGATTTCAGTATCTCCCATTTATTGTATATACTATTTGTTGTTTGTGGGTCTGTGGTTGGTTGTGCACTGTTTGTATTCAACTTACTTGTCACCTATTTTAATAAACACCATTTTAATTCACTTACATGCATTTTGGTTTCCTCTGTGCAGTCCACACAGTTTGGTCTACTAATTCACTGATACTTTATAAGATGGGATACAGTACTGAGCCATATTGCCATAGATGCCGAAGGGACCACTGGGACTTAATCCATCTATTGGGGGCAGGTTGTAGATACATACACCCTATTGGACCCCAAATGCTGTCTCTTAAATGTTGTACATCGCAGTGGGAAGGGCCCTTTTCCACGCCCGCCGGTTAATTCTAATGTCGCGTACACACGCTCGGACTTTCCAGCAGAAAAGGTCCGACGGAACTAATCCGTCGGACATTCCGATCGTGTGTGGGCTTCATCGGACCTTTTCTGTCGAAAAATCTGACGGACCTTAGAAATAGAACATGTTTCAAATCTTTCCAACGGACTCGAAAAAAACGTTCGTCTGTATGCTAGTCCGATGGATTGAAAATGACGCAAGGGCACCTATTGCCTACTGGCTATTGAACTCCTTTTTCTAGTCCGGTCATATGTCATCACGTTCAAAACTATCTGACTTTGGTGGGATCGTGTATAGGCAAGTCCGTTTCGTCGGAAATCCGTCGGAATTCCTTCGAAAAGTCCTTCGGAGTTCAGTCCGACGAGAAGTCCGCTTGTGTGTACGCGGCATTATACTGTGGAAGACCCCTGTGGAAGTCCCCTGATCCCCCTACACACAAGGCCTGGGTGTCTGCTGTGGGTATAATTCTCTGCTTGTGGAACACCATATTTTTACATCACGAGGTAGCCCCAGTAAGCTAGAAAAAGTGTGGAGACTGTGGTTAGACGCCCCTGGTTTCAGAGATTGTTCCTGTGTCCAAATAGACCATAGGGTTCTGTTGTTCATTTAAATTAGGATAATTATATGCGCCTTTGTTGCACTTTGGGAGGGATAGAGTCAAGCATGCACAATACCAGCATTGTATTTGATATGAGTATGTGGGCACGGGCATCTGTCTGTGTCAATGTTTCTGTAATTACAACCTTTGGATATCTATGTGGATGTAAGCTTTATAATATTGTCTTGTTTTGAACTGTTATGTTGCCTGTTTAATACAATAAACATTTTCTTGATTTAAATGTGGATAATAATGATAAAAAAATGTTATACATAAATGAAAAAAATATAGCTAGATATAGAATTTAATTAATCTATCTACACAAGTAAAATGAAATGCCGAGCATCATTATTGATCCAATATCAGCACATCTGGAATAATTGGATTAGAAAACTCATAAACAAACAAGAAAATATGTTATCATAAACCAAAGGGTGATCATGTGTAGAGGCACATTTTCAAATGCTGCCACTGTGCTATTGGTTCTATTGGTGATAGATGGAGATAGAGGGGGTGGCTGGAGAGAGGGATGCACCGCCACTGCTCCATACCTCCTACAGTGGTGGTTGCCAGTTCATTAATGGCAGTTGGAGCCACTGGCTCAGATCCACTGGTTCTGGGGCTTTCTCTGCTTGGCTATATGCCTATTCTCCTTCTTGACTTGATAGTGCAATATTTATTGGTTTTAAGATTGCTTTACTGAAAAAATGATTACTACACTATGAGGCTGTTTGGGTCTCCTCTCTACCTTTGTTTTTTGTTTTTTTGCAGTTTTGAGTTGCCCAAGAAGGCAACAGCATGGCCAATAGTCATAGATAGTATTGAGTGTTTAGCAACCAGCTACACCTCCTGGGCAGCACAGTGGCAAAGTGGTTAGCGCTTAGGCCTAGGGTGAAGACCAGGTTTACCCAAACTAAAGTGCTTCTAAAGTCAGAAGGTTTTTTTTTCTCTGTGCATTAAGATAAAAAAAACTGTGTGCAGCAGCCCCCCCCCCAGAACCCCTAATACTTACCTGAGCCCCAGCTCGATCCAGAGATGTTGCACGAGGGTTTAAGCTGTCCGGTACTCCCTTCCTCACTGGCTGAGACAGAAGCAGGGCACCATTGGCTCTCGCTGCTGTCAATCAAAGTCAGTGAGCCAATAAGGAGTGGGAGAGGGTGGGGCTAAACCACGGCTCTGTGTCTGAATAGACACACAGAGCAGTGGCTTAGCTTGGATGCCCCCATAGCAAGCTACTTGCTGTGGGGGCACTTGGCAGGAGGGAGGGGCCAGGGGCGCCGGCTGGGGACCCAAGAAGAGGATGATTTGGGCTCCTCTGTACAAAACCACTGCACAGAGCAGGTAAGTATAACATTTATATATATATATATATATATATATATATATATATATATATATATATATATATTTTTTTTTATGAAAGAATATGGAACTTTAATAACACTTTAAGCAATCAGATTTTAATTTAAAATGATCAACTTTCAAATTAAAAGAGAAATTATCTGTTAGTTTACTATGGGTTTTTGCATTTTGCAAAACATTATTGCTCACAGCACTGTATTGATGAATTATCTCATAGAATGGGTATAACCTTGAATACAAAAATAAATGTAAAATTACATTGCCAGCCCCAATTTATTTAAATTTTAGCTGGAAAAATCAGTTGACAGTGATATTACTTACACAAGAACTTTTTATGTCATTATAGACAATTATCAGGAGACCATGACAATCAATTACAAGTTGGACAGCAGAACACCAAGACAATAACAAGATAATAATGACCATAGTGTCACACATGAAATAATTATACATTTCTAATTCCCATACACGTCCACTTAGGTCATTCTTGAAATTTGGTTTCCTGTCTCATGATTGGTCAGATCTTCTCTGGTACCTGTATAAAAAGTGATCCAGAAGATGAGTGTCACACCAAGCTTCAGAGAGAAAATATTTCACATTACAGTGAAGGAGAATTCCGAACAAGATGAATGAAAAAGTCTTCCTCCTGCTTCTGGGCTGTGTTACGGGGCTGGTGACCAGTCTACCTCTATCTGCACAAATACAGGTGAGATGATGAGCTGACATGAACAGTACAGGGGACAGGTGACAACTATATTTAGGAAAGTATATTCCAAGAAGTTACTAACAATATTAGCTAGTAGTAAAGTGTAAATCTAACCAAAATAGTTATCCCCTTAGTTTTGGATAAAGTGGTGGGGGGTTGGGAATCCTCCTAGATTTTAACACTTTCTTATTACTGCCGGGTCTCCTGTAGGGAGATTTGACTTTTGTACAGTCCATTGCCAGTAGGACAGAAAGTGACGGGTAATCTAAAATATTATATTCGGGAACAGAACAGGGAATACTCTAAAATCTTCCAATGATGACTGTTGTGGTAAAATCTGTCTAAGAAAGGATTTTACCTTAGTTTTGAGAGATTCCCAGTAGGACTGAGGAGGACTCTGCAGGATGGGGATGAGTTGGGGCCAAGACTTGTTATCTGTTATTATTGTATTTCATCTGAAATAAGATATTGATGCAAAACTTTACTTTCCAGTACCATCTACATGGAGTGAACAAAGATGGTAAGCTTTTTAACATTCTTATTTAAGGAATCATTTTTGCTTTCTTTCTGTTCTCTATCAGCTGTTTTGCTTGTTCTGCTTTTTCCTCCCGTTCATTAGCCTTTTTTATAACATTCCTAATCCTAAATCCTAATTCCTAAATCAAAAATTAGTTGCACTGCTCCATTGGTCATAATCAGCCAGGCCAGATAATCTATAAAGAATATTTTCCTTCTCCATCTAGAACCAGCCTCTAAGAAAGACCATTCCACATTTTTATAGCTCTTATGGTAAACATCCCTTACTTTAAAGAGATCCTATCACCAATTTAAAACATTGCAGATTATGCCCTTAGAAAAATAAATTTTAAATGTTTGCTTGCAGTATTTTCCATTCCATAAATGATTTATTATTCACCTGCAATGTGGCTTTGAACTTGCAAAAAAAATTTGACTATTCTGAGAGTCACTTCCCTAGCACAGCGCCCTCCCTCATTGTTTCTCTTAGCCCTCCCCTCTTCTGGGAGTGTCCAGTTACTGTCTGTGCTGGCCCAGCATCTTTGTCCCTCCCTTCACCTCCCCACATAAACTTTGATTTAGCTGCTGGGGGAGGAGTGAAGAGGATTACTATAAAGTGTCATTTGAGCGAAAGCTCCGAGTCTGCTGGGGCTGACGACATCACGTCCAAGCAGCAATATCCAGCTTTCAGCTGTTTACACAATGGAGATATTTTACATTTAATGACATACCTAAAATATGTTACATGCGCATATAATCATCGCCATGTTTTTTAGACCCTAGCAACAGGATATTTTTTTAAGGCCCTCTCCTTTTGCTTAGGTGACAGTGTTTATGATAATCATGGTGATTCAGGCAAAGACATAAAGAATTTCCCGACCAGAAGTTTCACAGATCAGGGATAGCTTTGTAGAGCTATCCTATTTTTTTCATTAATTGATAATTCAATTTATAAAATGGGTTCAATATTTACACAAAATTAAGTCATTTTAATTTTTTGGTTGCGATTATTTCACTAGATGTGCTTAATGTGTATTTTGTATACACAGCCCCAAAGAGTGAAGACTCCGAAGTGCCACAAGGGATCTTCAGCAAGATTTTGAAAGCTAATAAAGGTAATTATTCTAAACCACAGGATTCGTTACTGCATTATGATGGCGCTAAATCCAGGCAAGGGAATAGACAATAACCAATTATACTCAATAAAGTTATGAGTTTCAGGATCCTTTACATCATGCACCAATGGACTAGCCAATACGTGTGAGGAGAAATATGGCACTCTTGTCTTAAATTGGAAGATCTTCATCATTGCTGAATGAGTCTTTAAAAATCACTATTCCATTTAAAAAAGACTGGTGTGTTATTCCTATTCACTTCTACCATTGCATTGAAACTTGTGAGATAAAGAGGTTGAATTATTAACAGCAAATAGAGCTGTGTGTAAGCAGGTGCTTTACAGATTAACTAGTTTGTTTTGGTTGCCCAGGTGGGAAGGGGTTAAGCTAAGCTTAGAATTTTCCTGGGCATTTCTAAGTTCTGCCCTCCATAGTGGGAAGGCTCTACGCGGGGGCACGCTCTCTGCTGTGTCCTGCATGGGAAGATTTAACAGGCCAACTTCACTGCAGCAGAGCAAAATCAGGTCTCCTCCCCTGCTAAACAGGGCTGTGCTCTGTCACGGAAATGAGTAAAGTTGGGCCTTTGGACTGCATGAAAATACCTAACAGGTTCCTTCGGATGCACAGATTCCCACTGTGTCTATTCTATTCTGTTGTAAACCCCAACACTGTACTGTACTGCATCTGATTAGATGCAGCTGCTGTTAGTTCTAAAATTATCTGTTTGGATCCGTCCATTTTTCAATAAAAGAATGTCAGGTGAGAGTGGACTGACAGAGCAACCCACATAGCAAACTTCAGCCAGTTCACAGTGTATGGGCAGCTAAAATCCAATATATTTTAGTGTATTAACTATAACCATTTTCTGTATTTTCAGAGAGCAAAACACTCATGTATGGAGGCGATATGCTGGTACAGAATGACCGCAGCGCTGTAAACTGTCCTTCTTGCCTTTGGCCTAAAAGTGATAATGATACTGTTCCTGTTCCCTACATCATAGCATCCAGCTACAGTGAGTTCCCTCTTTCATCTCTTGCATTAAAGTATTGGTTGCTATTTGTTATTTGTAGAAACCCAACCTTCTATCTCTGTTTCCAGGTCCCAGTGACCTGAATAGTATTGTGCTCGCCATGGCCGAGTTTGAGACATTGACTTGTGTAAGGTTTGTGCCTCTTACAACAGAAGATGATTACATCGACATCGTTCCTGATGATGGGTAAGGTTGTCTATTGTCTATCATAGTGCTTCAGAAAAAGAGAAACAGTAGGGGCATCTAAAACATAAACACCTTAGACTTTACATTACCTTTTTGTGCATGATGGCTTCTCTTTTTAATTTCCTCCAAAAAAAAACTATGGAACTCCTCTGTATAATTGCAAATGCATGTGAAATTCACAAGCCAATAACAGGGTGCTTCTTGGTTGTCTCCTTTTTTTTTTGTACCTAGCAGAAATAGCACAAGGACATAAAATATTTATCCCAGCGCTGCTAACATTGAGTATATAGTAGAAAAATGGAAGTGACTTTGAGGGAGTGGGGCTTAGTGTCAACAGACTCAATGGATTCCACTTAAAATTTTACAATGAAAATAAAACCAAATATGTCTTTCCAAAAGTGAGCAGTGATTCAATGCACAGCACAACATTACTTAGCTCCCAAACGCCATACCCCTTATTAGAACTGGGCACATACATAGGGATACAGCTGCTGATATGAGTTAGAAGGGTCAAAAGCTTAGCACAAATAGATATTGATTGTTTTATTTCTGTAGCTCAGATTCATTATTAATTGTTTCTATTAAAACTATTGTCTTAGGCTCCCAAATGGTATTAAAGCATAACTCTTTTGAACGGTATATTTACTATTTCTAGCTGTTACTCATATATTGGAAGAACTGGTGGAAGCCAGACAGTTTCATTGGGTGGTGGCTGCATCTACAGGGGAATTATACAACATGAACTAGAACATGCCCTGGGCTTCTACCATGAGCATGTAAGAAGTGATCGTGACAATTATGTTGACATCAATTTCCAGTATATCTCTAAAGGTACTGCGGACATTTACACAAAGCGAATTTAACCATGTTTTTAAAAAAGAGACATTACCACTGCTTTTGTCTTTTTACAGGATACTGGGGTAATTTTGCTAAAGCGGACACTAATAACCTGGGCAGTCCATATGATTATGGTTCAGTGATGCATTATGATGCGTAAGTCATAACTTTTATGTTAGCTGGTGAATTACCCATGAATTATAAAATATTTTTAAGGTAATATGTCAATCTTATCTCCATTCAACATTTTCCAGCTATGCATTTACCAACACTTCAAACAAACCCACAATTGTCCCCAAGCCTGACCCCAATGTGCCTATTGGGCAGACAATTGGACTGAGTGTCTTGGATGTCACTAAAATTAACCGACTTTATCAATGCAGTAAGTTCCTGTATATTCCAGTTTTATGGCTTTGAAACATTAGAAATTATACTTTTTTATGATTAAGATTAACAGTTTTGCAAAAAAAAATGTTTTGAAAAAAAAAACCCAAAATGTGCACGTTTGTCTCTGGGCCCTGCTATGGGTGTACACAATAAATAATGTAGACATATGTGGCATCCCCTTGCATCTCAAATTCATTCTGGGTTATTTATTTTTGGTGGGTCATATAGTAATGATAGAAAGATACAACTAGATTTAAAAAAAATTATATTGTTTACAATTTGGCCAGGTTTCTTTGAAAAAAAAATATCAGGAAATGTCATTTTTACCATGAAATGAAGGCTCAATTTGGCCTGAACAAGCAAAGTATAATTCACCTGGATGCACAAAGTAGTTGGAAAGATACGTTCCGTTTCACTAACACATGTGAAAGTTGTAACACTGCATTGAGGCATTAAGGTTCTTTTATCTTCAAAATAAAGGGTGAAACTCAAGGTTCATTTGATTTTAAGTTCAAAATCTAATAGAAGGTTAATACCCCCTCCACTGCTGTCCACCAATTCATTATTAATAATATTATCAGTCTTTTCAACCAGTGACTAAATACAATTTATATGTCTATTTTTCACTTTTTAGGTGTCTGTGCGACTTTGCTTAATAATAGGACAGGAATTTTCACTTCTTAAACTATCCTTCTGCTTATCCTAATAATGGTGACTGTGTTTGGTTGATCAGGGTTCCATCAGGACAGGTAAGGAGGCAGATGTAGACATGCAAAATGTGACCCTAAATGTCTAGTAACCTAGCTTTGAAAATAAACTGCCATAAGAAGATTGTTTTGTACACCACCTACATTTTACATTAATAAAAAATAGAGATTTGACTAGTATAGTGCCAAGCAATAGGTATAAATACTCCCTACCCTAGGTCTTTTAGGATGTATATGTCTCTGTACCTCATACTCTGCTTCAACCACCAATTGCTACATATGTTGGATTAATACTTCCCTTCATTATTGCCCACTTTATAGTCTTCAGACTATCATTACCACTTCATTGCTGGAAGCCTATTTTGGCAACTCTGATGTGCCAGATTTCTTTTACCCCACATCTGATGGTGACGTCATTGTAGGAATGGGGGTTTGGCAGGAACAAAATGAGCCTTGGAATAATTTGGGGCTCTGGTTCTTACAAGTATGTTACCAATAGTAACAGTATTGCAATATCCACAGTCACAGGTTTCTTTGAGTTAATTCAAATTAGCGTTAAACGAAAGATTTCTATTAAAAGTTTCTTCCCCAAATCTGTCTTATTTAAGCTTATTTGTTTCCCTGAAGAAACCACAAGCAACAAATAATCAGAGGGAGCAGAAGAGCTGTCAACTTGAAAATCTATGGAAAATACACACATTTGAAGAGACATCTTAGCTAGAAAAGTCTATAGCTGCAAGATTGTTTACCAGAAATTAGAATCCTACATATTCATGTGGGGTTTTTTTTTCTGAAGGACTGTTCAAGCATTAAAATAGTAGTCAATTGCATCATATTGCAATTACAAATGAATCAAGTTTGCAGTTACAAATATGTGAAGTTTGGGGTTTACTGTTGATAATAAATTTGCCTTGTGTCACTTTTCAGGCTTCATTAAAGTTCAGTAGCTTTAATATCCAATCCACTCCTAACTGTGACTCAAACTACATGAGGATCTATGATGGCCCCTCTAAGAACTCCCCCGTGTTGTTGGATAAAATGTGCGGAAGTCAAACCATCCCTCCACTCATCGCTTCTACAAGCCAGATGCTGGTCCAGTTCGTCAGTGACGGGGCTGTTGATGGGGTCGGCTTCCAAGCTTCATATAGCTCAGGTATGCCGATTTATTTTAATAGTAAAGAAAGTGTTCAGAGAAAGACACTGAAGAATCGCAGATACAGAGGAGATCCCTCCCAAGGAGGGACTATTGGCACAACAGTTTGATGTCCTCTAACTTCTGTTTGCAACCTTTGAGGTAATCCATGAAGTTTCTTAGTATATACAATTAGAATTACCAGTCAGTCATGCCCTCCCACTATAAAGTTGTTGATATATTGTTCAATGTGTATGTTGGTCAACTTTAAGAGTGATAACAATTACCCCTATGGCTTATTTTGGATCAGATACTGTATAGATTCATCTTTCTTGCAGTATATCCCTGATGTCTGCCCTACTTAAATATTAAGAGGTTGTTAAATTCCTATGGACTTCTTTGCGATTGACAATGTCATTCAAAATTCTCCAGGGTGGAGTGCAGTGACCAGACTCCCTTTTCCCCAGCACTACATTGGTTAAATGCTTGCTTTGCTTAGGGCAGATTGGGAAAGTTCAAAAACTTACCCTGGCAGCCAGTGGTCATCTATTCTCTCCAATAGCCCAGTATGTGGGCGAGCCCTCAACATGTTCACATACAATGCATGACTGCTTATCCTGTGTTGTATTTGATGATATCTGAGAGTCTACAGACAGGGGAATGGCAAAAAGAAGCAGCTTCAGGGACCAGTAGCACATCATGGAGAAAGCCTGTGGGGTGATAAATAAGGTAAGCATTTCAATTCATTTATCACCTTCTAGACTAAAGAAGCATTTAACTCAAGCAGTGCAGTGGGGGGAACAAGATGGATAGATTTTACAGCTTCTGCACTTACCCTATTAAGGACACAATAATAGGTTTGTATGGTAGCCCACCTATCTCCACTACAGTTATTTATTTTCATAGGAAGCTCTTGTTTTTTCACTAGTGCTCTGTGAAACACTTCTGGGTAAGGCCCCTTTCAGACCTACGGATCAGTTTTTACTCCTCCGCTTGCTCAGCGGGGATCGCTCCGTTGATCCCCACTGAGCCGGCGGATGACAAGTCCGCCTCTGCACTCTGTGCAGGGACGGACCTGTCAGAGCTCCGCTCTCCTCTATGGGGGGATCGGATGATTACAGAACGACTGTCTTTTTGTTTTATCCGATCCGCCAGACGGAAAATAGGGCTTGCATCCATCTAGATTTTGCAGAGCGGATCGGATTGGGGCGGATCTGATGTCAGCAGACATGTCACCGTTGACATCCGACGCTCCATAGAGGTGCATGGAGCACCCATTCAGATCCGCCTGAAAAAACTGACAGGCGGATCTGAACGATCCACACGTGTAAAAGGGGCCTAAGGCAGAACATCTGACTTTCTCCCCTTCCTGCCCCAAAGAAGCATTTGGTGCCTGTGTAGGCCATCTCTACATCTGAGCTCTGCGTTAAGGGTTGGAGAATGGGGTCCTAGCCTAAGATCAACCGGGAACTCTGAAAGGGAGGATGAACTATGTGTATACAGTATATATATATATATATATACATAAACAAAAAATGATGTCATATAATCTTATAAATCTCTTTACTATATTGATTATATCTATATTCTTACAGTTCAGTGTGGAGGCTCCTTCTTTAACTCTCAAGGCAGCTTTACATCTCCGGGATACCCAGGGAACTACAGTCCAAACATGAATTGTAACTTCACCATCACAGCTCCTGTTGGATATAAGGTAAAACAATTATCCCTAATTATTGGAATTCCACATTCTCTAAAATTGTCACACAAACAAAATGTAATGTTGGACAGACACATTACAATCTGAATATACAACCCCCTCTGAATTTACCAGCATTCACCAGGGCCTACCTGAATGAATGGAAATGGAATGTATTGTTCAGGGCATTACAATACATGGCTGATGGCAAATCTAAAGTAGATTGCTCTAAGACTATCTACCACCAAGACGTTCTGGATCCTTTCCCAGTGATGACAGGAAGTGTTGATGGTAATTTGTGAAGCTGGCTGAAAACTGGTGGTGTGACATTTGTAAGCTGTTTATAAAGCTTTACTTGACTTTACAGCACTGGACTTATTTCTGCCACCCCTTTAGAGAGTAACAGGAGCACAGAGGAGAGGAAGGGAGGGGGATGATCAGTTTCTTGAGTCTATTGTAGGCAGGTGAATTAATAAATGTATTAGCAGATTTAAATACACTATCAAGTTGAATCCAAATTCCAGCTCACATTTTATAATCAGTTATAGCAATTTTTTTCCTTTTGGCATAAATATTTTACATGAATAAATAAAACGGATCATTTTAAGCACCTCTGCCAGTGTTAAATGATTTGGCTTATTCATGTAAACTGATACATTCTACTGGATAACATGTGCTTTTGAAGAACAACAGACTTGTTGGCTGGAACCCTAAATTAACATAGAAGAAAGCCTAAAAAAGAAAACAAAAGCAGCCATTGCATGTAAGAATTGCAATATAATAAATGTTTTCTCTTGGATTTAATATGGCTTTGTCAAATATTATTTCAGGTAGACTGTAACATCAATGAAAAAAAATACTCACTTTTATGCAATAAAAATGATTTGTTTGTTGCATGAACACAACACTGTCATGTTAGTCATAATTGTATTTCTTTTTCAGATTGCCCTGACCATAAGTGACTTCCATTTAGAGTCTGCCAGTTTCTGTATGTACGACTATCTAAAACTCTTCATGGATGGTACACAAAAGGGTCCATTCTGTGGGGATCGCACCATCCCTGTGTATTACTCCAAAGGCAATTCTATGGTTCTCGTATTCCACAGTGACAAGTCTAACCAGGCAAAGGGCTTCCAAGTCTCGTACACCTTCTGTGAGTAGCTCAGTTCTATCTACTTATATCTAATATCAGCAATGGACGTTATAAGATAATAGAGGTCCATTTTTTTTTCTCTATAAAGCAGCCAGCTTAATGAAAAAAAAGAAATGTAAAACTGCTGTGGTGTAAATACAGATTTAATAGCAGGATCTCAGATTAAACACAAAGCTGAATCATCTTCAATTATAACTATGAAGTACAGAACTGGTTCTATACTTTGCTATTAGACAACCCAGCAAGCACTGCACACACTGAAAATCAGAAACAGCATACAGTATATTGAATGTTTATATGTAATAACAATTGCCTACAATAAAAAAAAAACAATACAAAAGAAACTATATTACAATTGACCAAAACCCACTAAAGTTCCCCTGTAAGCAGACATGATATTCACTTGTCCTCTAGTGAAAAAAAAATCTGTTAATGAAATACAGCGTATCAAAATAAAGACTAATGCCGCGTACACATGATCGGAATTTTCGCCAGAAAAACCTTGGAAGGTTTTTCCAATTGAATTCTGCTCAAGCTTGGCTTGCATACACACGGTCACACAAAAGCCAGCAAAAGTCCGATGGAGCATACACACGGTCGGAATTTCCGACCAAAGACTCACATTGGACTTTTGTTGGCAGAATTTCTGATTGTGTGCACGCAGCACAACAATCAAGCAACCAACAATGTTCAAATAATCATTGTTTGATGTATGGGCAGATTCTTTTTGAGTATACACCATTGATACTGGATATACAAATCCGTGTAAATGTATGTTTGTTGTTTTTTGTTTTATAGATCAATGAGAAAGTATGAATAAAGTCTATGTATTATTTAAATATGGTTTTATTAGTTGCTGACATTGACCTCTCTTTGATTACAGTTCAATAGATGAGCAACAGATGGCACAAAGAGAACATCTACCGGTTCTGGAAGGAAGCCGACATCACTACAGGACACAACGTGAATTTGATGGAGCACGTATAGAAAAGTTCACACATTTATGCACATATATATATAATGATTAAATGTACGGATCATGCTAGTGTTTGCAATTACTTTTAAAAATACAAAATAAAACTTCATAATTGTTTTCCCATTTGCTTGGTATTTTGTTTGGCTTGCTTAGGAATAGGGGAGCTAATTTTGGCGTCCTCTGGTTTCTATGTGGTTTACATTTATTCTATAGTGATAATTCTTATTTCTTTATCTTTCCCTTTCCCTACTTATTATTTTGAGGGGGTGATTGGCCATTTCTTTTGTACTATATATGACAGTCTGATCTGATGTTTTCCTTTCCTTTTTTAAAAAAAAATATAGTATAGTATTAATCCATCTCTAATATTATTTTCGAGTGACGTAGTTCCTGATTCCGCAACGTGACTTAAAGTGAGCATTACAGTACAATGAAGTCCATTTATTAGTTTCAGCTCCTTCCCCTGTGAAATGCACTGCCCAGGGGCGTACCTACAGGGGTTGCAGGGGTAGCCATTGCAACCCAGCTCCATGGGAATCCCAGGGGGTCCATGCGGCATCCCTGTATGTCTGGATAGGAGAGGAGAGGGGGCAGTGGCATAGAGAGGAGCCAATCCTCCATGTAGCTAATGGATTCCCACTTCTCCTCCTCTCATGTATACATTCAGCAGCTGCAGAAGGAAAATGGAGGACATTGGTTCCTCCATATGCTGCTCCTGCCACCTCCCTATTGCTGTCCAGCTGCCCTGGGCTCCTGTGTGCTCTCTCCTGGCCCCCATCACCCCCCTGAAGTGCTGTCGGGTTTCCCCCTCCCACCTCCCTCTGGCTGCTGTAGGGGTCTGTCAGGGTGGAGTCTTTACTTAACCGGTTCCCGACTAGCGCACGACGATGTACGTCGGCAGAATGGCACGGCTGGGCAAAAGGGTGTACTTGTACATCCATTTGAATTGCCCGCCGTGCCGTTGCGTGCGCGCCGGCCGGGAGCTTTGTGGGTCGGGTTGCGGGTCCTGCGGACTCGAACGCCACGGGGATACCCGCGATCACCTCACGGAGAGGACGAATGGGGAGATGCTGATGTAAACAGCATCTCCCCGTTCTGCCTAGTGACAAGTGTCACTGATCACTGCTCCCTGTCATCGGGAGCAGTGATCAGTCTAGTGACACATACAGCCCCTCCCCCCTACAGTTAGAAAACACTTCCCTAGTACTGATTAACCCCTCTCCGCCCCCTAGTGGTTAACCCCTTCACTGCCAGTGTCATTTACACAGTAATCAGTGCATTTTTAATCGCACTGATCGCTGTTTTAATGACAATGCTCCCAAAAATGTGTCAAAAATGTCCGACATGTCCGCCATAACATCGTAGTCACAATAAAAATCGCTGATCGCCGCCATTACTAGTAAAAAAAAATTATTAATAAAAATGCCATAAAACTATCCCCTATTTAGTAAACGCTATAACTTTTGCGCAAACCAATCAATAAACTGTTATTGCGATTTTTTTTTTACCAAAAATATGTAGAAGAATATGTATCGGCCTAAATTGAGGGGAAAAAAATGTTTTTTTTATATATTTTTGGGGGATATTTATTATAGCAAAATGTAAAAAAATAATGCGTTTTTTTCAAAATTGTCACTCTTATTTTGTTTAAAGCGCAAAAAATAAAAATTGCAGAGGTGATTAAATACCACCAAAAGAAAGCTCTGTTTGTGCGAAAAAAAGGACGTCAATTTTGTTTGGGAGCCACGTCGCACGACCGTGCAATTGTCAGTTAAAGCGACGCAGTGCCAAATCTCAAAAAACGCTCTGGTCAGGAAGGAGGCAAATTCTTCCGGGGCTGAAGCGGTTAATGAATATAGTCAGTGAGTGATACCGATCACTCACTCACTCACAAAGGGGTTGATAAATTTGTCCTCAGTCCATTTCTCTGTCTCAAAAGTGAGAAATTTCACCAAAGCTCCCCAATGAGGGTCCTAAAAAATATGTAAAAAATAAAATTGTAAAAAAAATAAAATAAATAAAGTAAAATGGTAAAAAAATAAAACAAAAATAAAAAAAAACTACTGGGATCAATGGCAGAACTACCAGGGTCGCAAAGGTTATACTTGTGACTGAGCTCTGGCATTCCACCACCGTGGGGGGGGCCAAGACAGCAAGAAGGTGGCTCGCTGCGGGACCATAATAAAGAGTCCTACGATTGGAGAAAAGGGCCCCAAGATCAATAGGGAGGTCCCCAGTCGGAGGCCAGGGGGGCCCTTCATGGTTTCTTGCACTGGTCCCTTGAAAGTTCTAGTTACGCTTCTGGCACTGCCTAATAGTAGTTCAAAAATGGACCTGTAAAGAAAAAAAAGGCAAATTATGTACTTACTTTACCTTGCTAGGAGGAATCATATTCCTCCTAGCAAGATCCTGGGGAATGCAGAGCAGCCAAAATCTTGCAAGAAGATGTTCCTGCACTGGAATGGAGTGTCTTCTTGCAAGATCTAGGGTACTTATCACTCCCCAGCAATCTCACAAGAAGGATAGGGATGTCACATCATGCAAAGTGGAATCCACGGATGAGGAAAGCATGTAATCTAACTTTTTTATTTACAGAATGGCACAGTTATTATTTGGTTTAGTGGAAGTAATAAATAACAGGTGAAGAACAGCGGCAAGGTATTTGCTTAACAGTCTCGAGCAAGTTGGTAACAGCATCTCACTGACAAATGCGTCACAGGTACAAAAACTCTCAGCCATGTTATTGGCACAGCGGAATAGTCCCAGTGCATATAGTGTCACCTTGATGAAGTTGACATTACCAGAACAGCTGCTGGTTGAAGAGGGGTGGCCGTTTGGCAGGGTGTGGTATAAACTGATTTGAGCAGACCAATGGCCGATCCTTATCACTAGGTATGGGCCGTCTGTTCGAGTCGAACATAAGTTCGACTCAAACATCGGCTGTTCGATCGTTCAACGAAGATTGAACATTATGGGCCGTTCCCACCAAATTCGATATATATATATATATATATATATATATATATATATATATATATATATATATATATATATTGCATACAGTTTAGCTACTGTAGATCTCACTGCAGACCGTTCCTGCTGTACCGTTTCTAATATACTTTAGGCGGGCAGTTGATTCAGTTAGCTGCAGTGTATTTCATATATCTATATACAGTCAGTCTTATATATATTTATCCACTGCATACAGTTTAGCTACTGTAGATCTCACTGCAGACCGTTCCTGCTGTACTGTTACTAATATACTTTAGACGGGCAGTTGATTTAGTTAGCTGCAGTGTATTTCATATATCTCTATACAGTCTAGTATATATATATATCCACTGCATACAGTTTAGCAAGAGCTCACTGCAGACCGTTCCTGCTGTACTGTTTCTAATATACTTTGGCAGGCAGTTGATTCAGTTAGCTCTGCAGTTTATTTCATATATATATATATATATATATATATATATATATATATATACAGTCAGTATAGCATATATATATATATATATATATATATATATATATATATATATAAACTAAGGAAAGGGTTTCCGCGCTCACGGACCTGAAGGCTTGCAGCCTCCCCTTGCACTTACCCCCGAAGGGGTGAGTTAATAATAAAGAGAAAATTGATTGGGGGTGGGTGGCGCTACCTTATCAGGGTACCTTGATTTACAATTTAATATGCCTCAAAAGGAATCAGGAAAAATATATAATAATAAATGCACCCCTTAATCCCTCTTTAGGTGGTGGATCTAGATGTCCAGCGTTACCTGAGTAGACTGTGCTAGCAGGTCATTCTCATACCTACATGCAGGTGTGCACCATGTGGTTAATCAACACAAATTAATTAGGTGACAATTGATACAAAGTCAATAGTGACAAACCAAAATAAAATAAATAAAATTAAATAAACCACAGTACAAACTTATATTAATCCCCCAAATGTGTCCAAATGTGCTTATAAGCATAAAAGTGAATTTGAATAGTCCCAACATTAGACATATAGTGCAGGGTTGCACATTAGATAATATAGAACTGGTAAAAAATTTATAAAAAAATGATGAACAACTTTGTGAAAAAAATTGATGAGAAAAATATAGTGTAAAAAGTGTAACAAAATCCAATAGCAGGAGGTGAAAAACGTCTGTGATAGGTGACTTTCGTGAACACAGCTGATCAGATCCAGTGACTTGCGGTGCTCCCCCTCAAAGATCCCCACTCACCAGCTCCCTACACCCCTGCAGGGGTAGTAGGCATGTAGTAGTAGGCTGCAATAAGATGTGTATGGGTCCTCAGGGTACGCCGCTCCAGCTGTAAGGTATCCTTCAGTATATCCTTTTATGTAAAATGTGCCCAGATTATGCAAGGAACACTGCTCAGTGAAGGAGTCTTGAGTTCATGCTGAGGTAGTGATTCAACAGGCATTTAGAGACTGAATCACTACCTCAGCATGAACTGCTATTGGATTTTGTTACACTTTTTACACTATATTTTTCTCATCAATTTTTTTCACAAAGTTGTTCATCATTTTTTTATAAATTTTTTACCAGTTCTATATTATCTAATGTGCAACCCTGCACTATATGTCTAATGTTGGGACTATTCAAATTCACTTTTATGCTTATAAGCACATTTGGACACATTTGGGGGATTAATATAAGTTTGTACTGTGGTTTATTTAATTTTATTTATTTTATTTTGGTTTGTCACTATTGACTTTGTATCAATTGTCACCTAATTAATTTGTGTTGATTAACCACATGGTGCACACCTGCATGTAGGTATGAGAATGACCTGCTAGCACAGTCTACTCAGGTAACGCTGGACATCTAGATCCACCACCTAAAGAGGGATTAAGGGGTGCATTTAATATTATATATTTTTCCTGATTCCTTTTGAGGCATATTAAATTGTAAATCAAGGTACCCTGATAAGGTAGCGCCACCCACCCCCAATCAATTTTTTCTCTCTCTCTCTCTCTCTCTCTCTCTCTCTCTCTCTCTCTCTCCCTCTCTCTCTCTCTCTCTCTATATATATATATATAATATATATATATATATATATCCACTGCATACAGTTTAGCTAGATCTCACTGCAGACCGTTCCTGCTGTACTGTTTCTAATATACTTTAGGCAGGTAATTTATTCAGTTAGCTGCAGTGTATTTCATATATATATATATACAGGCTTGTCTAGCCAAGCCTATACCTAACTGTAGGCCATTCCTGGAGTGCGTGTTCAAAGACACTTTCAGGCAGGCAGGTGACTCAGTGAGCTGCAGTTCATAAAATATAGACATGTGCAGGTTGAAAAAATTTGTTTAGTTTAGTTTAGTTTCGATTCGTTATTTAACTAAATTCGTTTAGTTAAATTCATTGCATTCCTTACATTAGTTTTCGGAATTCATTTAGTTTCGTATTCGAATTCGAAAATTTCGCCCGCATTCGAAAAAAAACTATCAAATTCGAAAAAATTCTACCGCTTTCGAAAAAAAATTAACCAAATTTGAAAAAGTAAACTATATATAACCATTTTGCGAAATTCGAAATTCATATAGAATGAATTTGAATTCCAATAGAAAAGATTCAAACAGAATAGAAAATATAAAAGAATAGCATAGAAAAACAATAGAACAGAATAGAAAAAAAATATAATATATTCTATTCTAATCTTTTCTATTAGAATTCAAATTCATTCTGTACCAAATTCCAATTTTGGAAGATGGTTATATATATATTATATTTTTTCTATTCTGTTCCATTGTTTTTCTATGCTATTCTTTTCTATTCTATTCTAAACTTTTCTATTCAAATTTGAATTAATTCTTTCCGAAATTCGAATTTTGGAAGATGGCTCCTGAAATTCAAATTTTGTATAGAATGAATTTGAATTTGAATAGAAAAGATTAGAATAGGAAATAATAATAGAAAAGAATAGACTAGACAAACAATAGAACAGAACAGAATAAAATATAATATATATATTATATATATAATTTGAATTTTGGAAGATATATATATATATATATATATATATATATATATATATATATATATATATATATGTTATATTTTTTCTATGCTGATCTATTGTTTTTCTATGCTATTCTTTTCTATTATTTTGTATTTTATTCTAATCTTTTTTAATTGAATGCGAATTCATTCTATACAAAATTTTAATTTTGGAAAATGGTTATACAGAAATAGAATGAAATAGAATGAAATAAAATTCTAATAGAAAAGACTAGAACAGAAAAACAATAGAACAGAAAAAAAAAAAAAATATATATATATATATATATATATATATATATATATATATATATATATATATATATATATAAAATCATCTTCCGAAATTGGAGTTTGGTACAGAATTAATTCAAATTCGAATGGAAAAGATTAAAATAGAATAGAAAATAATATAAAAGAATAGCATAGAAAAACAATAGAACAAAATAGAAAAAGATATAATATATTCTATTCTAATCTTTTCTATTTGAATTTGAATTTCGGAAGATGGTTTTATATATATATATATATATATATATATATATATATATATATATATATATATATATATATATATATATATATATATATATATATATATAAAACATCTTACGCAATTTGAATTTCGTATAAAATGAATTCGAATTTGAATAGAAAAGATTAGAATAGAGTAGAACAGTATAGACTAGAAAGACAATAGAACAGAGCAGAATAGAATAAAATATAATATATATATATTATATTTTATTCTGTTCTGTTTTATCGTTTTTCTAGTCTATTCTTTTCTATTATTTTCTATTCTAATCTTTTCTATTCAAATTCAAATTAATTCTATATGAAATTCGATTTTCAGAAGCCATCTTCCGAATTTCGTATAGAATGAATTCAAATTCAAATAGAAAAGTTTAGAACAGAATAGAAAAGAATAGCATAGAAAAACAAAAAAACAGAATAGAAAAATAAATAAATAATATATATATATATATATATATATATATATATATATATATATATATATATAAATATGACATCTTTCGAAATTCGAATTTCATGTAGACTGAAATCAAATTTGAATTCTTTTCGAATTTGAATTCATTCTATACAAAATTTGAATTTCGGAAGATGGCTTCTGAATATATATATATATATATATTATATTTTTTTCTATTCTGTTCTATTGTTTTTCTATGCTATTCTTTTCTATTATTTTCTATTCTAATCTTTTCTATTAAAATTTGATTTCAGTCTATATGAAATTCCAATTTCGGAAGATGTTATATATTTATATATATATATATATATATATATATATATATATATATATTTTTTTTTTTTTTTCTATTCTGTTCAATTGTTTTTCTATGCTATTGTTTTCTATTCTATTCTAAACTTTTCTATTCGAATTTGAATTCATTCTATACGAAATTCGAATTTCAGAAGATGGCTTCTAAAATACAAATTTTATGTAGAATGAATTCGAATTTGAAAAGAAAAGATTAGAATAGAAAATAATAGAAAAGAATAGACTAGAAAAACAATAGAACAGAACAGAATACAATACAATAAAAAAAAAAAATATATATATATATATATATATATATATATATATATATATATATATATATATATATATATATATACGTATATATATATATATATATATATATATATATATATATATATATATGTATATATATATATATTATCATCTTCCGAAATTGGAATTTGGTACAGAATGAATTTGAATTTGAATAGAAAAGATTAGAATAGAATATATTATATTTTTTTTCTATTCTGTTCTATTGTTTTTCTATGCTATTCTTTTATATTATTTTCTATTCTATTCTAATCTTTTCTATTTGAATTCAAATTCATTCTGTACCAAATTCCAATTTCGGAAGATGATTTTATATATATATTTTTTTTCTATTCTGTTCTATTGTTTTTTCTATTCTAGTCTTTTCTATTAGAATTCAATTTTATTCTATTTATGTATAACCATTTTACCGAAATTCCAATTTCAGATAGAATGAAAAGATTAGAATAAAATAGAAAATAATAGAAAAAAACAGCATAGAAAAACAATAGACCAGCATAGAAAAATATAATATATATATATATATATATATATATATATATATATATGTATATCTTCAAAAATTCCAATTTCGTATAGAATGAATTACAAATTCAAATAGAAAAGAATAGAATAGAAAATAATAGAAAAATAATAGAACAGAAAAAAATATATAATATAATATATATATAAATATAAATAAATATATAAATATATATATATATATATATATATATATATATATATATATATATATATATATATATATATACAGTATTTATCGGCGTATAACACGCACTTTTTTCCCCTTAAAACCAGGGGAAAATCGCAGGTGCGTGTTATACGCCGATCCCCTGCGATCCCGACCTGTCAGATTTGCAAAATCGCCGACCGCGATTTGAAAATGGCGCCGCCGGCGCCGAAATACACAGAGCCGGTCCTCGGCTCTTTCCGGCGGCTCTCGTTCATTTTCGGCTCCACTCGTAGTCCCGAGCGGAGCTATCCGGACCTACTCGGCTAGGTTCGGATAGCTCCGCTCGGGACTACGAGTGGAGCCGAAAATGAACGAGAGCCGCCAGAAAGAGCCGAGGACCGGCACTGTGTATTTCGGCGCCGGCGGCGCCATTTTCAAATCGCGGTCGGCGATTTTGAAGCCCAGAATGGCTGGGATCACTGGGGAAGGCTGCACTAGGGAAGGCTGCACTGGGGAAGGCTGCACTAGGGAAGGCTGCACTAGGGAAGGCTGCACTGGGGAAGGCTGCACTGGGGAAGTCTGCACTGACAAGGCTGCACTGGGGAAGTCTGCACTGACAAGGCTGCACTGGGGAAGTCTGCACTGACAAGGCTGCACTGGGGAAGGCTGCACTGACAAGGCTGCACTGACAAGGCTGCACTGACAAGGCTGCACTGAGAAGGCTGCAATGATGGGCATTTAAATGTAAGATTTTTTTTCCCTTCAACTTCCCTCCTAAAAGTTTTTTTTCCTTAAAATTCCCTCCTAAATTGGGGTGCGTGTTATACGCCGATAAATACGGTATATATATATATATATATATATATGTATATATATATAAAAAACCATCTTCTGAAACTCGAATTTCGTATAAAATTAATTTGAATTTGAATAGAAAAGATTAGAATAGGGGATAGAAAATGTCCATTCTGAGGGCGCATGCGCGGCAGCGTCCAAGATGGCCACTTAGTCCGGGAGCTCCGCGCCTCTCCGACCTAACACCAGCCATAGCAGCGGTGTAAGCCCTCGTTTCGTCCCGACACCCGTACCATCAAATAGGGGACACCGCCAGCCATGATCGGATGACCATCAATCCCACCCGTAGGAACCTCATAGCCGGGCTGAACGACTCCTCGGAGCGGCCTGGTCCTTCCAAGATGGCGGCTGTCACCTCACGAGGCCTGCCCTGTCTGACAGACTCAATTGCTGACCAGGATCAAGGGGCCCTCCCGTCACCACAATCCTCAGATGCCACGGTGAGTTCACTCCCGGGGTTCCCCTCACCAGCATCCACTGACTCTCTGCTAAAGAGGTCGTTTGGAGGGGCAGCTCTCACCCCTCAGCAAGATCTACTTTACAGCCCGGATCCATGGGAGGCACAGGTCAGGGATCTCCCCCCCGATCTTACTGATTTTCCCTCCATGATGGCTGCTTTCTCTCAGATGCTCACAAAAGGCCTATCTCACACAGCTGCACAGATCACTGCCTCTATACACGCAGATATGCAGCAGATTGAAGCCAGAATTGAAGTGATCTTACAAAAATCTGACCAGGCGATCCTGAGAATTAACCAAAATACTTCCAGGATCCAGGATCTCCAGGACCAACTGGAATCCGCAACCTCCAAAATAGATGACCTTGAGAACAGGTCGAGACATTGCAACTTCCGCATTAGGTGGCTCCCCGAAACCGTCAAAGACACTCACCCGGCTGTTCAGGACTTCATCAAAAGTTTAATCCCCACCATCCCAGCCCACCGTCTGGAGCTTGAATGAGCCCACAGGGCGCTACAACCACTGCGTTCTGATGGACTACCACGTGACATTATCGTGAAACCGCATTTCTATGCAGTTAAAGAGGAAGTGATGAAACTCTCCAGGACGGCGGAGAAGCTGATGATCCAAGGCCATCAGGTACAAATATTCGCGGATTTATCCCCATATACCGTACAAAAACTAAGGGCTCTGAAACCGCTACTACAAGTCCTGGCGGGCAAAGAGATCACGTACAGGTGGGCCTTCCAGCTGAGACTGAACTTCTCATATCGCAACAAACCATACAGTTTTTCAACATTCCAAGATGGGGAACGACTTCTCCTACATCTAGGCCTAATTACTCAGGAAGTACCGCAACCTTCTGCCTCTTGAGTAGCATCGTCTGTCAAGAGAACATCCCTCACCAGCCCAGTGTCGCCAGTGTGGCAGAAACAGCTTGCCAAACGTTCGAAGGAATCATTTCCCCCATGATCGGGCCTGCAGCCTGAAAAGAACTTACCTTAGGTCCTCACTTTGGACTACGCCGGGACTTGACCTGATGCCAGTATTTTGGTGACTCTCTTCTTCTATGTTCTCCCCAGGACTTCCTTTCAGATCCTTACAGGTTTAGACTCCCCTGGGAAGGTGTTTCTCTGTTCCGTTTTTGTTAATATTTTGTTTCCTTCGTCCGCTATGCAAAGACTTTTGATCACTACAAATATGTGATAGCAGGGCTTACACTGCATTGTTTATTTACTGCCATAGTTTTGTTCAAAGGCGGCGTTGACCGGAGTGGTCGTAGTGCGCCTCCCTCTGGCTCCGATAGTTGAACCTCTGTTCTTTGCTCTATCGGATCCAGACTCTCTCGACCCTCGGGTCGCAGACCTTTTTCTTTTTGGGTACCGACCTGGGTAGGGATGGGTCCCTTGCTGGTCTTTGGGGTTTTGGGTTACGTCTTTCAGATGCACTATTTAATGCTTTGTTTCTCTACTCCCCTCATCCTCTCTTCTTTCTCACTTCTCCTTACTCCCATCTTTCCTTTTCTCTCCCCCACCCCTCCCCCTCCTCTTCTGCAACAGGTACTCGCTGGATCCCCCGTCCGCTGTTGCACAGATCGAATTCTCAATGCCACTGGGGTCATCCCCTATCTGCCAGGGACAACCGCGACGTCAGGTAAGACCTACAAACACTCAGCCCCGCACTTATCTCTTCCCCATGACTAACTCCATGCCGACAACAGGCACACTTGTAGTAATGCTTCAGGAGACTCATTTCCCTGCTTCCTATCAACCCAAATTCCTTCACAAGAACTTTTACGAGTTTTCACCTAGCCAATGCGGACAACAAAACGAGAGGAGTGGCGGTCTGCAGATACATTCTAGTGACAGGAACGATTAATGGTGAGGCTTACACGTTTGTCTCATACTACACTCCGAACAAACATCAGGACCTTTTTTTCTATTCCACATTGAAGGTACTAAAGCCGCACTTCATTGGCACAGTAATAATGGGAGGTGACTCCAATACCCCGTTTGACTTCTCCTCAGACAAATCAAACCCCCTGAGGCCCAAACCTAAATGGCCCCCTAAGTGTAGTCTTCGGTTGGCGCAGACAGTTCAATGTTTTGGCCTGGTTGATATCTGGAGGGAAATGAATCCCCACACTAGAGACTACACGCACTACTCAGTCCCTAGGATTGACCACATATTTCTCCCACCGCATTTAATCCAAAATATATGACACTCCACTATCCGACCACTCGATAATGTCACTATCATTAAGGGGAGGGTTAGGATTTAAGGGGCCACGATTATAGACAAGGCTTTATCCGACTACTTTAGTGAGAACGACATGGGGTCGGTTTCGCCGGGCTGTCTGTGGGAGGCACACAAGGCGGTACTGAGGGGCAGGCTATTACAACTCTCCTCGCAACTTAAGAAGGAGAGCAGGGCAGAAGTTTCTCGACTAACAGCAAACTTCCGCCTATTAAGTAAAAGCCATAAACAACACCCCACGCCGGATAGCCTGGCTAAACTGGACTCGGCTCGAGTGAAACTCAACCTCTCTCTCACTACTTCCACGGAGAAAGACTTGCGGTGGTCAGGCGCTCGTTTCTATTACCAATCTGATAGGATAGGCTCTAAGTTGGCAACTAAACTTAGCCCTAAGATCCGTACCTCGGTGTTCCCCAAAATTCGAGCTTCGTTGGGCAATTTGACGCAAAATCCAGCACTTATTATGAATTCATTTCATAACTTTTACTCAAGCCTTTACGAGAAAATGCTGTGCGCGCATCACAAGACCAGGGAACTGTTTCTTCGAGACATTAACCTGCCTCACCTGCAGCAAACGCACCATGATCTGCTTGACGCCCCCTTCTCCTCAGAGGAAATATTAGATGTCATTAAATCCTTGAAAACGAACTCTGCCCCGGGTCCGGGCGGTTTCTCGGTATGTTATTATAAGAAGTTTGGTCCTCGTCTGGCCCCTTACATGGCTCGGTTCTTCACCTCCCTCCGGGATGGAGCCCCTCTCCCTAATGACTTAAACTCTGCTTTTATCTTGGTCATTCCTAAACAGGGTAAAGACCCTAGCGAGGTGGGAAGCTACCGCCCTATTTCGTTAATCAATAACGATCTCAAAATAATGACTAAGATACTAGCAAACAAGATGTCTGACTTTATAGCGAATTATATACATGGGGACCCAGTGGGCTTAATCTCGGGGAGACAGGGCCCGGATCAGGTTCGCAGAGCTATTGATTTGATTTCCCTTCTGCAGACCCAGTGGGCCGGCGGTCCTGCTCAAGGGGGCTTTCTGTTGTCACTGGATCTGCAGAAGGCCCTGACTCTGTGTCGTGGCCCTACCTGCTTGACATTCTTGAACGCTGGGGGTTTGGCGAAGGATTCCGCTCAATAATCCACACTCTGTATTCCTCACCCTCAGCTCAGGTGCGACTAATGGGTCACTACTCGGATCCCTTCGATATTCGCAGGGGAACTAGACAGGGTTGCCCTCTTTCACCCTTGATCTTCGCTATAGCGATCGAGACTCTGGCTATTGCCATTAGATCAAATGAGAACATCAAAGGAGTGCGATGCGGTCCTGCCGTTCACAAATGTGCCTTATTTGCTGACGACATGCTATTATTCCTCACAGCTCCTCTCATTACCACACCAAACGTCTTCAGACTTCTTAGAGACTTCGGCGCTATCTCCAGTCTTCAGGTGAACGTATCTAAATCTGTGGCCCTCAATGTTTTGGTCCCGGTGCCTCTCATAGACCAACTCCAACAACACTTTCCCTTCAATCCCCTATTTAGGTATCAAACTGACGAGAAATATTGGAGACTTATATGCCGCCAACTACCCCCCCATGTTCTGCTCTCTAGAGCTAGATCTCCAGAAATGGTTGAGGCAGGGCTTGTTATGGTTGGGTAGACTCAACGCAGTCAAAATGAATCTCCTGCCACGATTTTTATACCTATTTCGCTCACTACCTATTTCGATTAAAAAATCTTTCCTGTCTAAATTTCAATAGAGGGTAATCAGATTTGTCTGGGGGGACAGAGGTCACCGTTTTGCCAAAGACATTTTGTTCAGGCTTAGGTCTCAGGGAGGCCTGGGTCTACCAAATTTTTGGCTTTACTACCAGGCAGCACAGCTATCACAGTTCTCCGCCATCTATAACAAGATTTGCAGGCCCGATTGGATTTCCCTTGAGAAAAAAGCCGTACCACACTTCACACTCGACTTCTTAACATGGAGACCCCCCAAACATAGACCGGCAGTCTAAGCCCCCACCTTGTCTCACTCCTTAGCTCTCTGCGACCAAATACACAAAAACGCCAACTTGATATTGCCCTTAAGGCCCCTCACGCACTTGTTTCATAACCCTGACTTTCCACCTGGGATGAACATACATGCGTTTTACTGGTGGCTAAACAAAGGCCTTTTCCGGATCGGCCATTCCTTTACTCCTAATGGCCCCATTTCGTTGGGCCACTGTTTGAGTACACTGGAAATGCCTACCTCGGAAACGTTCCGATTATCGCAAATTCGACACTTCCTCCACTCTCTCTACACTGACAAGTCGAATACTCCCAAGGCTATGATGCACGAGCTATGGTGCTCCTCGACAGGTCCCCAAAAAGGCAGGATATCCATTATCTACGCTTCCCTGACAGATAGGAGAGACACCCCGGCATACGCTCGATCTTGGGAATCGGACCTGGACATCCAGTGGGACCCTGCTAAATGGTTCCAAGCCTTCAGCAGATCATCTAAAGGTATCTTAAATATTGCCTTGATAGAGGCCAACAATAAAGTTTTTACTAAATGGTACTATGTCCCAGCAAGGCTCTCGAGGATATTCCCAGACTCTCCCCTATGTTATAGAGGGTGTGGTCATTTGGGCATGATGCATCATATTTGGTGGACTTGCCTCGTTATACGGAGTTTCTGGAATAAATTCCTCCATATTCTACGGAGAGTCTCTGGGATAGATGTTCCACAAGACCCCACATACATCCTACTAAACTGCAATCTACACAACACGCCTAAGCCATCACAATGACTTATCTTTTTTATGTGTTTGGGAGACAAAGTTACTCTAGCGAAAGCCTGGAAAACCCCATCGGTATCTATTTTGGTCACCAAACGGAAGATTTCTTGGATAACGTCACAGGAACAAATAATGGCTAAACTGCTTGACACGGTCCCACGCTTTGAAGCGATCTGGGAACCTTGGGCTAGGTATGTCGGTATCTCTCTTTACCCGGGTCAATCGATCCCTTAGGGGAGAGTCCAGTGAGACTACCATCCTCCTTCATATACCCTACCCCACCTCCCTCCCTCTGTCCTTCATCTTGCTTCCTCCCTCTTCCTCATCTTTCTTCTACCCTTTCTCTATTTCTTCTCTGTTCTCATCTTCCTTCAATTCTCTAACAGTAGATAACGGTTTTACAAGGCCAATACCTGTCTATTAGCCCCCATAGATTGTCCTCATATACTCATTTGGTGCCCCAGCATGGGAGGCAGCCAGTTAGTCTCAGGTATACTTCATAGTCAATGTGACCGGGGGCTCCACCCGGGGAATAGCGTCGCCGGGGTTCTGTCCCGGTGGGGGCTCTTCCCCGGGGGAGCTGATGGACGATAGGGGGGTACCTCTCCTGGGTGGGATCCTGGAGCTCTCGCACTCAACAGTGTATCCCCATTGGGGTGGAGTGACGACCTTGAGGACCTTCTCGAGGGGAACCTCCTGGCTGTAATGTGTATCAGATTATCCGTCTTCCATGCGGGAATTAATGCCTTACTGTCATATCTGTAATCGTACCAGGTATTTTATTATACTGCAATTGCTTCAGCCTTGTAAGTGCTATGTTTTTCACTCAATGTACTTTCCTCTTATGGCTGCCTTAGTCTTCGAGGAGTTTTATATTGAACCAGAAAAGATTAGAATAGAGTAGAAAAGAATAGACTAAAAGAATAGAATAAAATATATATATATATTATATTATATTTTATTCTGTTCTGTTCTATTGTTTGTCTAGTCTATTCTTTCCTATTATTTTATATTCTAATCTTTTCTATTCAAATTCAAATTCATTCTATTTGAAATTTGAATTTCAAAAGCTATCCTCTGTAATTCGAATTTCGCATAGAATGAATTCAAATTCGAATAGAAAAGTTTAGAATAGAATAGAAAAGAATAGCATAGAAAAACAATGGAACAAAATAGAAAAAAATATAATATATATATTATATTTTATTCTATTCTGTTCTATTGTTTGTCTAGTCTATTCTTTCCTATTATTTTATATTCTAATATTTTCTATTCAAATTCAAATTCATTCTATTTGAAATTTGAATTTCAAAAGCCATCCTCCGTAATTCGAATTTCGCATAGAATGAATTCAAATTCGAATAGAAAAGTTTAGAATAGAATAGAAAAGAATAGCGTAGAAAAACAATGGAACAAAATAGAAAAAAATATAATATATATATTATATTTTATTCTATTCTGTTCTATTGTTTTTCTAGTCTATTCTTTTCTACTATTTTCTATTCTAATCTTTTCTATTCAAATTTGAATTAATTCTATATGAAATTCGAACTTCAGAAGCCATGTTCCAAAATTTGAATTTCGTATAGAATGAATTTGAATTTGAATAGAAAAGACTTTTATAGAATGGAAAATAATAGAAAAGAAAAGCATAGAAAAACAATGGAACAGAATAATAAAAAAATATTTTTTTATTGAATTCGATTCAAATTTGTTTTCAAATTCGATTCAAATTTGTTTTCAAATTCGTTCGTTTTTTTTTTTGATTCGTTTAAATTCGCTACTTTTGTAATTTGGAAATTCGGATGCATAAGAATTTCCGAATAATGAAAAATTCTTCCGTATTTCGATTCCGAACGAAACGAAATGCACATGTCTAAAATATATATCCACTATATATATATATATATATATATATATATATATATATATATATATATATATATATATATATATATATTTTAAATGAACTGCAGCTCACTGAGTCACCTGCCTGAAATTGTCTTTGGACACGTACTCTAGGAATGGCCTACAGTCAGGTATAGGTTTGGCTGGACTACAATGCAGTGGATATATATTTTAGACATGTGCATTTCGTTTCGTTCGGAATCGAAATTCGGAAGAATTTTTCATTATTCGGAAATTCTTATGCATCCAAATTTCCAAATTACAAAAGTAGCGAATTTAAACGAATAAAAAAAAAACGAACAAATTCGAAAACAAATTTGAATCGAATATATATATATATATATATATATATATATATATATATATATATATACAGACTTGTGCATCCTCAGCACGTGGCCATGGGGCATGCTTGTCCTTTTTTTCGGCAGCTGGCCGCATTGAACCACAACATGCAGAAGAGTTGGTAGAGTGGATGACCAAGCCGTCCTCATCCTCCTCATCGTCTGTCACCCAGGCTCAGGGTACTTTGTCTGCCAATGCAGCCGCCAAAGCGACCTCTTCCATCGGCTCAATGTCATCAGTCACTCCTTCCCTAGCCCCACCATCATGCCCTGAGGAGTCCCCCGAACTGTTTGACACAAGTGTAGGGTACATGCTGTAGGAGAATGCGCAGCATTTTGAAGGCTCTGATGATGGTATCCAGGTTGAGGATGAAGGCAGTAACGTGAGCCCAGAGAGAGGGGGTGCCCAAGAAGGACAAGAAACTGGCAGTCATGTTTCCCCAGCTGCAGCATACTGCCAGGTTTGCTCCAGTGGCTAGGAGGGAGGGGATGATGAGGTCACTGACTCTACGTGTGTGCCAGATAGAAGAGAGGAGGAGGAGGAGACACATCTCCAACGAGGCAGGATGCCCTCCAGGGGCCAGCTTAAGGGCAGGCAACCGACTGCATCACACCGCAGAGCTCCGCATGTGCAGGGCGCTGCTGATTGTGTTTTTCCAAAAGTACTCTGGTGTGGGCCTTTTTTGAGACGTGTGCAGCAGATCGCACCATTGCTGTTTGCAACATATGTCTGAAGCGTATCAAGCGTGGCCAAAACAGCAGCCGCTTGGGCACCACATGCCTATCGAGGCATACAGGGAGGCCGCGTGGACCCCCTGTAATTCCCATGGAACTGGGTCGCAATGGCTACCCCTGCAACCGCTGTAGGTACGCCCCTGGGAAGTGCATTTCACAGGGGAAGGGGCAGAAACTAATAAATGGACTTCATTTTACTGCAATGCTCACTTTAAGTCACGTTAAGGAATCAGGAACTACGTCAATCGAAAATAATAATAGAGATGGATTAATGCTTTAATATATTTTATTTTTAAAAAGCAATGGAAAACATCAGATAAGACTGTCACATTGTCATGGTTATGCAAAAGAGTTTTGTCTGTCAGCTTACCTGTCTTCATGTGTTCATCTCTAAAGACCAGCTGACTCTCACCTGACTGCTTTTATTAACTCTCCTCTAGCATGGCTCCACCCCAGCTCCTATCAGAGAACTCTATATTAACCTCTGCACTGCAGGCCAGCCCTGCTGATCAACCTTTGTGTGTTTTGGCTTGCTGTTCCTGCCTGCCGTGTGCTCTACATTTGTTTCTGTTACTGACCTTGGCGTGTTCTCAACTATTCCTGTCTGCTCGCGACCCTGACCTTTGGTGTGTCCCCGACTATCCCTGTTTGCCTGTTACCCTGAACCTTGGCATGAACTCTGTTGTCTTTGTCTGCTTGTGGTCCTGACCTTGGCTTATTCCTTTACTTTTCCTATCCTCCTGTTGTTACTGTGGGTGTGAGCTGGGGGACCCTGGCGGTCGCGACCTGGAGCCAGTTGCAGCCCAGTCCATCCTCACCACTAGAGGCTCTGGTGAACACCTGCTGGTTCTTAGACTCCGCGTCCCAGGGAATCCTACGCTCTAACTCCGGTGGGATTCGTGTTGGTGTTCCAGCTGCCCTGCCTACCTTACCACCCGGACTCCCATCTGCAGCAGTCAGCCGTAGGGTCTACTGCCTTACCTAGCCTCAAGGTGACCTGACACATATATAGTACAACAGAAATGGCCAATCACCCATCAAAATAATAAGTAGGGAAAGGGAAAGATAAAGAAATAAGAATTATCACTATAGATTAAATGTAAACCACATAGAAACCAGAGGACGCCAAAAGTAGCTCCCCTATTCCTAACCAAGCCAATCAAAATACCAAACAAATGGGAAAACAATTATGAAATTTTATTTTGTATCTTTAAATGTAATTGCAAACACTAGCATGATCCGTACATTTAATCATTATATATGCATAAATGTGTGAAATTCACATTGTGTCCTGTAGAGATGTCGGCTTCCTTCCAGAACCGGTAGATTTTCTCTTTGTGCCACCTGTTGCTCATCTATTGAACTGTAATCAAAGAGAGGTCAATGTCAGCAAATATTAAAACCATATTTAAATAATACATAGACTTTATTCGTTCATACTTTCTCATTGATCTGTAACACAAAAAATAACAGACACACATTTACACAGATTTGTATATCCAGCATCAATGGTGTATACTCAAAAAGAATCTGCCCATACATCAAACAATGATCATTTGAACATTGTTGGTTGCCTGATTGTTGTACCGCATACACACAATCGGAAATTCCGCCAGCAAAAGTCTGATGTGAGTCTTTGGTCGGAAATTCCGACCATGTGTATGCTCCATCGGACTTTTGCTGGCTTTTGTGTGACCGTGTGCATGCAAGCCAAGCTTGAGCGGAATTCCATCGGAAAAACCTTCCAAGGTTTCTCTGACGAAAATTCAGATCATATGCATGCGGCATTAGTCTTTATTTTGATATGCTGTATTTCACTAACAGATTTTTTTCACTAGAGTTCAAGTGAATATCATGGCTGCTTTTTAGAAAAAAAAATAATTGGCCTCTATTATCTTATAATGTCCTTGCTGACATTAGATATAAGCAGATATAACTGAGCTACTCACAGAAGGTGTACGAGACTTGGAAGCCCTTTGCCTGGTTAGACTTGTCACTGTGGAATACGAGAACCATAGAATTGCCTTTGGAGTAATACACAGGAATGGTGCGATCCCCACAGAATGGACCCTTTTGTGTACCATCCATGAAGAGTTTTAGATAGTCGTACATACAGAAACTGGCAGACTCTAAATGGAAGTCACTTATGGTCAGGGCAATCTGAAAAAGAAATACAATTATGACTAACGTGATCGGCCTTGTGTTCATGCAACAAACAAATCATTTTTATTGCATAAAAGTGAGTATTTTTATTTATTTTTTACAATTCATTGATGTTACAGTCTACCTGAAATATTATTTAACCTTAAAGCCATATTAAACCCAAGAGAAAATATTTATTATATTGCAATTCTTACATGTGATGGTTGCTTTTGTTTTCTTTTTTAGGCTTTCTTCTATGTTAATTTAGGGATCCAGCCAACAAGTCTGTTGTTTTTCAAAAGCACAAGCTATCCAGCAGAATGTATCAATTTAGCCAATAAGCCAAATCATTCCACACTGGCAGCGGTGCTTAAAATGATCAGCTTTATTTATTCATGTTAAACATTTATCCCAAAAGGAAAAAAATTGCTGTAACTGATTATAAAATATATGCTAAAATTTGGATTCAACTTATTAGTGTATTTAAATCTGCTATTACATTTATTCATTCACCTGCCTACAATAGACTCAAGAAACTGATCACCCCCCTTCCTTCCTCTCCCCTGTGCTCCTTTTACTCTCTAAAGTGGTGGCAGAAATTAGCCCAGTGCTACAAAGTCAAGTAAAGCTTTATAAACAGCTTACAAATGTCACACCACCAGTTTTCAGTCGGCTTCACAAATTACTATCAACGCTTTCTATCATCACTGGGAAATGATCCAGAACGTCTTGGTGGTAGATAGTCTTAGAGCAATCTACTTTGGATTTGCCAACAGCCATGTATTGTAATGCCCTGAACAATACATTCCATTTTCATTCATCCAGGTAGGCCCTGGTGATTGCTGGTAAATTCAAAGGGGGTTGTATATTCAGATTGTAATGTGTCTGTTCAACATTAAATTTTGTTTGTATGACAATTTTAGAGAATGTGGAAATCCAACAATTAGGGAGAATTTTGAAGGCATCTTGTTTTACCTTATATCCAACAGGAGCTGTGATGGTGAAGTTACAATTCATGTTTGGACTGTAGTTCCCTGGGTATCCCGGAGATGTAAAGCTGCCTTGAGAGTTAAAGTAGGATCCTCCACACTGAACTGTAAGAATATAGATATAATCAATATAGTAAAGAGATTTATAATAGTATATGACATCATTTTATGTTTATGTATATACTGTATACTGTATATACATAGTTCATCCTCCCTTTCAGAGTTCCAGATTGATCTTAGGCTAAGACCCCACTCTGCAACCCTCACTGCAGAGCTCAGATGTAGAGATGGCCTACACAGGCACCAAATGCTGCTTCAGGGCAGGAATGGGAGAGAGTCAAATGTTCTGCCTTACCCAGAAGTGTTTCACGGAGAACTAGTGAGAAAATAGGAGTGTCCTATGAAAATAAATAACTGTAGTGGAGATGGGTGGGCTACCATACAAACCTATTATTGTGTCCTTAATGGGGTAAGTGCAGAAGCTGTAAAATCTATCCATCTTGTTCCCCCCACTGCATTACTTGAGTTAAATGCTTCTTTAGTCTAGAAGGTGATAAATAAATTGAAATGCTTACCTTATTTATCCCCCCACAGGCTTCCTCTGTGATGTACTACTAAACTGTTGTGCCAATAGTTCCTCCTTGGGAGGGATCTCCTCTGTGTCTGTGATTCTTCAGTGTCTTTCTCTGAACACTTTCTTTACTATTATAATAAATCAGCATACCTGAGCTATATGAAGCTTGGAAGCCGACCCCAGCAACAGCCCCGTCACTGACGAACTGGACCAGCATCTGGCTTGTGGAAGCGATGAGTGGAGGGATGGTTTGACTTCCGCACATTTTATCCAACAACACAGGGGAGTTCTTAGAGGGGCCGTCATAGATCCTCATGTAGTCTGAGTCACAGTTAGGAGTGGATTGGATATTAAAGCTATTGAACTTTAATGAAGCCTAAAAAGTGACACAAGGCAAATTTATTATCTACAGTAAACCCCAAACTTCACATATTTGTAACTGCAAACTGGATTAATATGTAATTGCAATATGATGCAATTGATTACTATATTAATGCTTGAATAGTCCTTCAGAAAAAAAACCCCACATGAATATGTATGATTCTAATTTTTGTTAAACGGTCTTGCATGCTATAGACTTTTCTAGCTAAGATGTCTCTTCAAATGTGTGTATTTTCCATAGATTTTTAAGTTGACAGAACTTTTCTGCTCCCTCTGATTATTTGTTGCTTGTGGTTTCTTCAGGGAAACCAATAAGCTTAAACAAGACAGATTTGGGGGAATAAACTTTTAACAGAAATCTTTCGTTTAACGCTATTTTGAATTAACTCAAAGAAACCTGTGACTGTGGATATTGCAATACTGTTACTATTGGTAACATACTTGTAAGAACTAGAGCCCCAAATTAATCCAAGACCCATTTTGTTCCTGCCAAACCCCCATTCCTACAATGACGTCACCATCAGATGTGGGGTAAAAAAAAAACTTGCACATCACAGTTGTCAAAATAGGGTTCCAGCAATGAAGTGGTAATAATAGTCTGAAGGTGGGCCATAATGAAGGGAAGTATTATTCCAACATATGGAGCAATTGGTGGTTGAAGCAGAGTATGAGGTACACAGACATATACATCCTAAAAGACCTAGGGTAGGGAGTATTTAGATCTATTGCTTGGCACTATACTAGTCAAGTCTCTATTTTTTATTAATGTAAAATTTAGGTGGTGTACAAAACAATCATCTTATGGCAGTTTATTTTCACAGCTAGGTTACTAGACATTTAGGGTCACATTTTGCATGTTTACATCTGTCTCCTTACCTGTCCTGATGGAACCCTGATCAACCAAACACAGTCACAATTATTAGCATAAGCAGAAGGATAGTTATCAGAAGTGAAAATTCCTGTCTTATTATTAAGCAAAGTCGCACAGACACCTGAGAAGTGAAAAATAGACATATAAATTGTTTTTAGTCACTGGTGGAATAGACTGATAATAATATTAATAATGAATAGGTGGGCAACAGGGGAGGGGGTATTAAACTTCTATTAGATTAAAACTGTTGGAATTTTCAACTTAAAATCAAATGAACCTTGAGTTTAACCACTTTATGTTGACGATAAAAGATCCTTAATGCCTCAATGCAGTGTTACAACTTTCACATGTGTTAGTGAAATGGAACGTATCTTTACAACTACTTTGTGCATCCAGGTGAATTATACTTTGTTTGTTCAGGCCAAATTGAGCCTTCATTACATGGTAAAAATCACATTTCCTGATATTTTACTCTTTTTTTTCAAAGAAAACTGGCTAAATTGTAAACAATATTATATATTTTTTAAATCTAGCTGTATCTTTGTTATCATTACTATATGACCGACCAAAAATAAATAACCCAAAGGAATTTGAGATGAAAGGGGATGCCACATATGTGTACATTATTTATTGTATACACCCATAGTGCGGCCCAGAGACAAACGTGCACATTTTGAGGTTTTTTTGTCAAAACATTTTTTTTTTGCAAAATCGTAAAAATTCACCCAAAATGCAATCATAAAAAAGTATAATTTCTAATGTTTCAAACCCATAAAACTGGAATGTACAGGAACTTACTGCATTGATAAAGTTGGTTAATTTTGGTGACATCCAAGACACTCAGTCCAATTGTCTGCCCAATAGGCACATTGGGGTCAGGCTTGGGGACAATTGTGGGTTTGTTTGAAGTGTTGGTGAATGCATAGCTGGAAAATGTTGAATAGAGATAAGATTGACATATTACCTTTAAAATATTTTATAATTCATGGGTAATTCACAAGCTAACATAAAAGTCATGACTTACGCATCATAATGCATCACTGAACCGTAATCATATGGACTGCCTAGGTTATTAGTGTCCGCTTTAGCAAAATTACCCCAGTATCCTGTAACAAGACAAAAGCAGTGGTAATGTCTCTTTTTTGAAAACATGGCTAAATTCGCTTTGTGTAAATGTCCGCAGTACCTTGAGAGATATACTGGAAATTGATGTCAACATAATTGTCACGATCACTTCTTACATGCTCATGGTAGAAGCCCAGGGCATGTTCTAGTTCATGTTGTATAATCCCCCTGTAGATGCAGCCACCACCCAATGAAACTGTCTGGCTTCCACCAGTTCTTCCAATATATGAGTAACAGCTAGAAATAGTAAATATACCGTTCAAAATAGTTATGCTTTAATACCATTTGGGAGCCAAGCCAATAGTTTTAATAGAAACAATGAATCTGAGCTACAGAAAGAAAACAATCAATATCTATTTGTGCTAAGCTTTTGACCCTTCTAACTCTAATTCTAATATCAGCAGGTGTATCCCTATGTATGTGCCCAGTTCTAATAAGGGGTATGGCGTTTGGGAGCTAAGTAACGTTGTGCTGGCTCCAAGCATTGGAACACTGCTCACTTTTGGAAAGACATATTTGGTTTTATTTTCACTGTAAAATTTTAAGTGGAATCCATTGAGTCTGCTGACACAAAGCCCCACTCCCTCAAAGTCACTTTCATTTTTCTACTATATACTCAATGTTAGCAGCGCTGGGATAAATATTTTATGTCCTTGTGCTATTTCTGCTAGGTACACAAAAAAAGGAGACAACCAAGAAGCACCTTGTTGTTGGCTTGTGACTTTCACATGTATTTGCAATTGTACAGAGGAGTTCCATAGTTTTTCTTGGAGGAAATTAAAAAGAGAAGCCATCATGCACAAATAGGTAATGTAAAGTCTAAGGTGTTTATTTTTTAGATGCCCTCTACTGTTTCTCTTTTTGTGAAGCACTATGATAGACAATAGACAACCTTACCCATCATCAGGAACGATGTCGATGTAATCATCTTCTGTTGTAAGAGGCACAAACCTCACACAAGTCAATGTCTCAAACTCGGCCATGGCGAGCACAATACTATTCAGGTCACTGGGACCTGGAAACAGAGATAGAAGGTTGGGTTTCTACAAATAACAAATAGCAACCAATACTTTAATGCAAGAGATGAAAGAGGGAACTCACTGTAGCTGGATGCTATGATGTAAGGAACAGGAACAGTACCATTATCACTTTTAGGCCAAAGGCAAGAAGGACAGTTTACAGCGCTGCGGTCATTCTGTACCAGCATATCGCCTCCATACATGGGTTTTTTGCTATCTGAAAATACAGAAAATGGTTATAGTTAATACACAAAAATGTATTGGATTTTAGCTGCCCATACACTGTGAACTGGCTGAAGTTTGCTATGTGGGTGGCTGTGTCAGTCCACTCTCACCTGACATTCTTTGATTGAAAAATGGACAGATCCAAACAGATAATTTTAGAACTAACAGCGGCTGCATCTAGTCAGATGCAGTACAGTACAGTGTTGGGGTATACAACAGAATAGAATAGGCACAGTGGGAACCTGTGCATCTGAAGGAACCTGTTAGATATTTTCATGCAGTCTAAGGGCCCAGCTTTACTCAGTTCTGTGACAGAGCACAGCCCTATTTGGCAGGGGAGGAGACCTGATTTTGTTCTGCTGCAGTGAAGTTGGCCTCTTGAATCTCCCCATGCAGGACATAGCAGAGAGCGAGCCCCCGTGTAGAGCCTTCCCACTATGGAGGGCATAACTTAGAACTGCTCAGGAAAATGCTAAGCTTAGCTTAACCCCTTCCCACCTGGGCAACCAAAACAACTAACTAGCTAATCTGTAAGCACCTGCTTACACACAGCCCTGTTTGGCAGGGGAGGAGACCTGATTTTTTACATACTCATTGTGCCACTTCTCCCACCTCTAGTCTGAGCTCTACAATAAATGTACTTACATTGTTTGTATTTAAAAGAGTACAATTAAGATGTAGTAAGGAATACAGATTTGCATTAATTTATGTTTTTTTTTTTTTTAATCTACCTGGAGTGTAGCTTTAATTGTAGATTTAGCACTAGAAATTGCAACAGAAGAATAAACAGTTTTACTAGAGATTCTGATGCTGATTTTCTACTAAATTCCCATGCAAAGTGAAATTTCCAAAGTTTGCAAAGTAAACTGTCTATTTGCCGTTAATAATTCAACCTCTTTATCTCACAAGTTTCAATGCAATGGTAGAAGTGAATAGGAATAACCCATCAGTCTTTTTTAAAATAAAATAGTGATTTTTAAAGACTCATTCAGCAATGATGAAGATCTTGCAATTTAAGACAAGAGTGCTATTTTTCTCATCACACGCTAATGGCTAGTCCATCAGTACATGATTTAAAGGATTGTGAAACTCATTACTTTATTGAGTATAATTGGTTATTGTCTATTACCTTGCCTGGATTTAGCGCCCTCATAATGCAGTAACGAATCCTGTGGTTTAGAATAATTACCTTTATTAGCTTTCAAAATCTTGCTGAAGATCCCTTGTGGCACTTCGGAGTCTTCACTCTTTGGGGCTGTGTAAAAAAAGACACATTAAGCACATCTAGTGAAATAATCGCAACCAAAAAATTAAAATGACTTAATTTTTGTGTAAATATTGAACCCATTTTATAAATTGAATTATGAATGAAAAAAAGGATAGCTCTTCAAAGCTATCCCTGATCTGTGAAACTTCTGGTCGGGAAATTCTTTAGGTCTTTGCCTGAATCACCATGATTATCATTAACACTGTCACCTAAGCAACGGGAGATGACTTTTAAAAATACCCTGTTGCCAGGGTCTAAAAAACATGCCGATGATTATATGCGCATGTAACATATTTTAGGTATCTCATTAAATGTAAAATATCTCTGTTGTGTAAACAGCTGAAAGCTGGAAATTGCTGCTTGGATGTGATGTCATCAGCCCCAGCAGACTTAGAGCTTTCGCTCAAATGACACTTTATAGTATTCCTCTTCACTCCTCCCCCAGCAGCTAAATCAAAGTTTATGTAGGGAGGTGAGGGGAGGGACAGAGATGCTGGGCCAGCACAGACAGTAATTGGACACTCCCAGAAGAGGGGAGGGCTAAGAGAAACAATGAGGGAGGGGGCTGGGCTAGGGAAATGACTCTCAGAGTAGTCAAATTTTTTTTGAAAGTTCAAAGCCACATTGCAGGTGAATAATAAATCATTCATGGAAAGGAAAATACTGCAAGCAAACATTTAAAATGTATTTTTCTAAGGGTTTTATCTGCAATGTTTTAAATTGGTGAAAGGATCTCTTTAAAGTAAGGGATGTTTACCATAAGAGCTATAAAATGGTCTTTCCTAGAGGCTGGTTCTAGATGGAGAAGGAAAATGTTTTTTTATAGATTATCTGGCCAGGCTGATTATGACCAATGGAGCAGTGCAAACAATTTTTGATTTAGGAATTAGGAATTAGGATTAGGAATGTTATAAAAAAGGCTAATGAACGGGAGGAAAAAGCAGAACAAGCAAAACAGCTGATAGAGAACAGAAAGAAAGCAAAATGATTCCTTAAATAAGAACGTTAAAAAGCTTACCATCTTTGTTCACTCCAAGTAGATGGTACTGGAAAGTAAAGTTTTGCATCAATATCTTATTTCAGATGAAATACAATAATAAGAGATAACAAGTCTTGGCCCCAACTCATCCCCATCCTGCAGAGTCCTCCTCAGTCCTACTGGGAATCTCTCAAAACTAAGGTAAAATCCTTTCTTAGACAGATGTTACCACAACAGTCATCATTGGAAGATTTTACCGTATTCCCTGTTCTGTTCTCAATTATAATATTTTAGATTACCCGTCACTTTCTGTCCTAATGGCAATAGGCTGTACAAAAGTCAAATCTCCCTACAGGAGACCCGGGCAGTAATAAGGAAGTGTTAAAATCTAGGAGGATTCCTAACCCCCCACCTTTTCCAAAACTAAGGGGATAACTATTTTGGTTAGATTTACACTTCACTACTAGCTAATATTGTTAGAAACTTCTTGGAATATACTTTCCTAAATATAGTTGTCACCTGTCCCCTGTACTGTTCATGTCAGCTCATCATCTCACCTGTATTTGTGCAGATAGAGGTAGACTGGTCACCAGCCCCGTAACACAGCCCAGAAGCAGGAGGAAGACTTTTTCATTCATCTTGTTCAGAATTCTTCTTCACTGTAATGTGAAATATCTTCTCTCTGAAGCTTGGTGTGACACTCATCTTCTGGATCACCTTTTATACAGGTACCAGAGAAGATCTGACCAATCATGAGGCAGGAAACCAAATTTCAAGAATGACCAAAGTGGACGTGTATGGGAATTAGAAATGTATAATTATTTCATGTGTGACACTATGGTCATTATTATCTTATTATTGTCTTGGTGTTCTGCTGTCCAACTTGTAATTGATTGTCATGGTCTCCTGATTTTTCCAGCTATAATGTAAAAAAATTGGGACTAACAATGTAATTTTACATTTATTTTTGTATTCAAGGTTATACACATTCTATGAGATAATTCATCAATACAGTGCCCTGAACAATGATGTTTTGCAAAATGCAAAAACCCATAGTAAACAAACAGAGATAATTTTCCTTTTTTAATTTGAAATTTGATCATATTAAATTAAACTGTGATTGCTTAAAGTGTTATTAAAGTATCATATTTTTTCATAAAATAATAAATAAACATGTTATACTTACCTGCTCTGTGCAGTGGTTTTGTACAGAGGAGCCCAAATCATCCCCTTCTTGGGTCCCCAGCCGGCGCTCCTGGCCCCTCCCTCCTGCCAACCAAGCTAAACCGCTACTCTGTGTGTCTATTCAGACACGGAGCTGTGGTTTAGCCCCGCCTCCTCCCACTCCTCATTGGCTCACTGAATTTGATTGACAGCAGCGAGAGCCAATGGTGACCTGCTTCTGTCTCAGCCAGTGAGGTGGGGAGTCCCCGACAGCTGAAACTCTCATGCAACATCTCTGGATCGAGCTGGGGCTCAGGTAAGTATTAGGGGTTCGGGGAGGGGGGGTTCTGCACACAGGTTTATTTTTATCTTAATGCACAGAGAAAAAAAAAACCTTCTGACTTTAGAACCACTTTAGCTTGGGTAAACCTGGTCTTCACCCTATGTCTAAGCGCTAACCACTTTGCCACTGTGCCGCCCTGGAGGTGTAGCTGGTTGCTAAACACTGAATACTATCTATGACTTTTGGCCATGCTGCTGCCTTCTTGGGGAACTCAAAACTGCAAAAAAACAAAGGTAGAGAGGAGACCCAAACAGCCTCATACTGTAGTAATCATTTTTTTCAGTAAAGCAATCTTAAAACCAATAAATATTGCACTATCAAGTCAAGAAGGAGAAATGGCATATAGCCAAGCAGAGAAAGTCCCAGAAACAGTGGATCTGAGCCAGTGGCTCCAGCTGCCATTAATGAACTGACAACCACCACTGTAGGGGAGACACTGAGCAGTGGCGGTGCGTCCATATGGACGCACAACGCCGCCTCCTCTTTCCAGCCACCCCCTCTATCACCAATAAACCAGAAAGGTTCATGCATTTCATGAATATATCCATGGCTGCTGTTGCCACCCCCTATTCAGGCACCCGGACCCTTTTTGGGCGCCTGAATTACAGTGGCTGGGAGTGTCTTTAAAGCACCTGATTAGAGCCATAGGCTCTGCTACCCATCACCTGATTGGCTGAAACAACAGGCGCTGTGATTTGACGCCTATCAAGTGTCCAATCATAGGAGAGGGTGGGTGGAGAGGACAGGAGAAGAAGACATCGAGGACATCGCCCGCCACTATGGGTGGGGGGGGGCACAGTGGCAGCATTCGATGGGCACAGTGAGAGCTTTGGATGGCACAGTAGGAACATTTGATGGGGCACAGGGGGAGCATTTGATGGGGCACAGTGGGAGTATTTGATGGCACAGTAGGAGCATTTGATGGCACAGTGGCAGCGTTTGATGGGCACAGTGGCTGCGTTTGATGGGCAGTGGTGGCATTTGATGGCACAGTGGGGGTAATTGATGGGTACAGTGGCTGCGTTTGATGGCATAGTGAGGCTGCAATTGATGGGTTTTTTTTTCAGAATTTTTCATTTGTTTGAACCCCCCAAAAAATCTTGAGCAGCAGCTGCCACTGACTGATAGTGCTGACTGGAAAATGTGCCTCTTCATGATCGCCCTTTGGTTTATGATAACATATTTTCTTGTTTGTTTATGAGTTTTCTCTTCCAATTGTTCCAGATGTGCTGATATTGGATCAATAACGATGCTCGACATTTCATTTTACTTGTGTAGATACATTAATTAGATTCTATATCTAGCTATATTTTTTTCATTTAAGTATTACTTTTTTTTTAATCATTATTATCCACATTTAAATCAGAAAAATGTTTATTGTATTAAACAAGCAACATAACAGTCCGAAACAAGACAATACTATATCGGTGGACTTTCCTAACGAACGGTCTTGCCTACACACGATCACACCAAAGTCCGACGGATTCGTACGTGATGACGTATGACCAGACTAAAATAAGGAAGTTGATAGCCAGTAGCCAATAGATGCCCTAGCGTTGGTTTTAGTCCGTTGCACTAGCATACAGACGAGCAGATTTTTCGACCGGACTCGAGTCCGTCGGAAAGATTTGAAACATGTTTTATTTCTAGGTCCGTCTGACTTTTGGGAAAAAAAAGTCCGCTGGAGCCCACACACGATCGGATTGTCCTCAAGACTCTCTGAGATTGAATGTCTCTGCATATGGGCCAGCATAACATGGGTCATTGAGGGAATGTGATCTTCAACGGATTGTGTAGAGGCAAACCCAGGGCCAATTAAATGCTGTACTTTCGCAGCTATATAATAGAGCCAGAGGTTAGGAAGGTATAGGCCCCCCCATCCTTAGACCGTTGTAAATGTTCCAATTTGATTCATGGTGTGCGCTTTCCCTATAGCAGAGTTCTAAAGAAGGAATTCACTATTCTAATTGTTTTTAAGGGGACAAAAGTTTGGAAGGCAGTGAGGTGTGCATTATCCACATATTCTAACATGTCAAGATAAGAGTCTGATAACACGTTGGGACTTACCGCACAGCACAGGAGAGTGAGCATTGTGATGTGCTCCGTAGGGGAGTTGTGTAATGGGTAGAGAAGCTGGGGTACCAGAATCATTTTAAGGAGATAACATGTCGTCTGCATATAACATGTTTTTTTCCTGAATTTCCCCAAAGCAAAGCCCCATAATCAGGGGGTTGACACGTATGAGGACAGTTAATGGCTCAATGGTGAGCGGAAAGAGAAGTGGAGATAGGGGACAGCCCTGCCTAGTGCCTCTTCCCAGAGCGAATGAAGGTGAGACCCCATCTAGAACTCTTATGGATTCAGTTGGCGCTCTGTAGAGGAGACAAACCCAGAATATAAACTGTGTACCAAAACCAAATTTGGACAGAACCAGCCTGAGATAGTCCCATTCAACACCATCAAATGGTTTATGAGCATCAAGGGATAGGAAAGCTCTGCTACCCATATTATGTGTCATGTACCTGGGTGTATTCAAATAGGGATGTTCCTGGTCCCACAGCTGCAGTCTTACTTGTTGTGCCACAGAAGAGCTCTGGAGTTATGGCTATGTTCTCTCAGTTTGATGTATTACCTTGGACTCACTAGCCCCACCTGCTGCCAGCTGTGGACAATCTACAATCAAAGCAGCCCATAAATAGCAGCGCTTCCTATCTCTCAGTGCCCGTTTGTTTGGACTAGCTCCCTGGGTGTTATGACTGCTTTGTGACTCTGAATACTGTATATGAACTTCTGCCTGAATTCCTGACTACTCTCTAGCCTGCTGATTTTGTACTTCACCGCCAGCTCATGTATGACCTTTGCCAGCCTGACCACTCTCTGGATTTTGATCGTGTAGGCCCCTGGACGATGTAAGTTATTACGAAACGCGTAGGATGGAGCAACGCGCTGACGTCACCTCGTACTCCATTCATTAATCCAGTAGGAACTGGCTGTCTGTTTGTGCTCTGGCCGGCGCAACAGACCTTCTGTGTTTTTTACATCCAATATTCTGTAAGTGCATTACTTTCTTTTAATAATAAATAGTCGCTGGTTTTACACTATTGGAGCATTTATTTTCTTCTATGCACCATGACATTTCCCTGCTGATCTGAGCCGTTGTGAAGTGACCTCCCATTCTCTGGAGTTCGTTTGCTGTTTCATGGAGCCAGTGTATATTACAACACATGCTTTCCCTGATCCTCTGCGATGGGGGATCATGGTATTCTGGTAAGGGTGCATTCCTGGTGATTGCGGTGGTGGATTTCACACAATATTCAGAGACAAGAATTTATTCACAATTTTTTTCACTCATTGATGGACTATTATTTATCACGCACTGGTGTTTTTCACAATATATTATTTATTGATTATTGATCATCTGTTATTGAACATGTCAAACGTCAATTTTAATTGATGCTGAATATTACTTGCACGGTTGATTAATTTCTCCAATTGATTTTTTATTGCCTATACTTATTATTCACTATATAGTTTTTTTCTTTTTCTTAGGGTAGCGCGATTTTTCAAATTTTTTCCATTTCTGTGTGCACTGATGTTGTACATATTAATTGCGGCTCCTAAAGTGATGGAGGGTTGCTATCATTTTGCCACTCTCCTTTCAGTTTTGGTTTCCATAGCGCGGTTTTTACATTTTTTTTCCATATATTTTGATTTGCAAATTCCATCTTAAATAGGCCAGCTCAACTAGTTCCTATATAAAGTCTCATATGTATTTTATTTTATGTCATAGATTTATATATATTTATTTTTATACATGTTTTTTTATATAAATATCCAAAATAAAAACAATATGCAAAAAAAAAATATTATGTTATCCCAACATAATGTCTCTAAATGTCCCTAAAAGTCCAAAACTATTTGAACAGCTAAGGTGCCAGCTGTGATTTCTATTGCACTCTTAGCCGCTTCAGCACTGGAAGATTTTACCCCTTTCCTGACCAGAGCTCTTTTTTGCGATTCGGCACTGCATCGCTTTAAATGACAATTGCGCAGTCGTACGACGAGGCTCTTAAACAAAATTGACGTCCTTTTTTTCCCACAAATAGAGCTTTCTTTTGGTGGTATTTGATCACCTCTACGATTTTTATTTTTTGCGCTATAAACAAAATAAGAGCGACAATTTTGAAAAAAACGCATTATTTTTTACATTTTGCTATAATAAATATCCCCCAAAAATATATATAAAAAAACATTTTTTTCCTCGGTTTAGGCCTCTTTCACACGGGGCGGATCAGTGATGATCCGCCCCGTGAAACATCCGCTGGCTCAGCGGGGATCGCTCCGCCGATCCCCGCTGAGCAGGAAGATGACAGGTGCATCGCTGCACGCTGTGCAGCGACGGACCTGTCAGAGCGCCGCTCTCCCCTATGGGGGGATCGGATGATGACGGTCCGTAGTGTCCGTCGTCATCCGATCCGATCCGAAAACGGAGGAAAAAGTAGGTTTTTCCTCCGTTACACTTTTCGGATCGGAGCGGCGTCGGATGTCAGCGGACATGTCACCGCTGACATCCGACGCTCCATAGGGATGACTGTATGTCCGTTTTTCATCCGAAAACGGAAGGATGAAAAACGGACATACGGATCCCCGTGTGAAAGAGGCCTTAGGCTCGTATTCTTCTACATATTTTTGGTAAAAAAATAAATTGCAATAAGCGTTTATTGATTGGTTTGCGCAAAAGTTATAGCGTTTACAAAATAGGGGATAGTTTTATGGCATTTTTATTAATAATTTTTTTTTTTACTAGTAATGGCGGCGATCAGTGAATTTTTTTGTGACTGCGACATTATGGCGGACATGTCGGACATTTTTGACACATTTTTGGGACTATTGTCATTTATACAGCGATCAATGCGATTAAAAATGCACTGATTACTGTGTAAATGACACTGGCAGTGAAGGGGTTAACCACTAGGGGCGGGGAGGGGTTAAGTATGTCCTAGAGGAGTGATTCTAACTGTAGGGGGGATGGGCTGTGTGTGTCACTATGCTGATCACTGCTCCCGATGACAGGGAGCAGAGATCGAGTGACACTGTCACTAGGCAGAACGGGGAGATGCTGTTTACATCAGCATCTCCACGTTCGTCCTTTCCGTGAGTTGAGGGTACCCCCGCGGTGATCAGGTCCGCGGGACCCGCGACCCGACTCACGGAGCTACCGGCCGGCGCGCACCGCCGCCGGCGTGCACGCAATGGCACGGCGGGCAATTCAAATAGACGTACCTGTAAGTCCATTTGCCGACATACATCGGCGTGCGCCGGTCGGGAAGTGGTTACAATTGCTCCACACTATTAATGCAGTAAAAAGTGCCCTTCAGTGATTCCATTCCTTCCCCCGTACACACTGAAACTCCCGTAGACGTCCAATGACGAAACGCCTAGGGAGTGGCCTAATCTGTGATTCCCAAACAACTTTGAACAGCTGACGGTTAACCGAGAATTTTGTCTTTTTTCGCTTGCTACATGCTTTTAAATTGTGAGTACCTCTCTGCTTGTTTTAAATAAACTTTTTTAAACAATCTTACACTATGGGCACCCCTTCTCTTTTTATATGACACACTGCGATCCTGAGACTGCCAGAGATTGCCGCACAGTGGCATAGACTGTGATTGCCTGATACCCCAGCAGGGGTGAAGCGAGCTGGTGAGTGGCTGCACATTTAGAGCGCGGGATTTTATTATCAGAAGAATCATAAGCACGAACATCACATGTATCAATTTGCTGTGGAAATATGGACTTTTATGTATATCTGGTTGCACATGCGCACTTTATTAGGTTGAACTTGTATACACAGTGGACTATTCCCATTTACCTGATGATTGTGTGTACATACATAAGGTTGATCCGTCACAATTCCATCAATTGGTTATTTGGTTTCATCTATTTATGTATTTCCTAACTCAAATTTAGCATGCCATTCGTTTTTCATATGCCGCATAGATCACACAATGATTGGCAGCATCTGGTAGGATGATTAAGGTTTAATACCCACACTGCTGGACAGGTATTTACATCCCAGAGGTTACTGTTAGTTTGTCTGAGGAAGGACAGAAGTTGCTCTCAGAAATGCATCTCCCGTGATTCTATGCAATTGATCACAAGCAGCAAGAGACTGAGACACTGCGATTCTGTGTAGAGGCATCCTTTCCAGCCAGCACTATCAGCGTCTCCCCTGCAGCGGTGGTTGACAGTTGCCTTTGTAAAGTCGGCTGCTTGGATCCTGCTTGGATCCACTGGTTATGGGACTTTCTCTACTCGGTTATATGCCCATTCCACACCATAATCCCTCCTTTACCAAATGACTTGGACCAGTGCACAAAGCAAGGTCCATAAAGACATGAATGAGCGAGTTTGGAGTGGAGGAACTCGACTGCACTGCACTGTCCTGACCTCAACCCAATAGAAAACCTTTGGGATGAATTAGAGAGGAGACTGCGAGCCAGACATTCTCTCCAACATCAGTGCCTGACCTCACAAATGCGCTTCTGGAGGAATGGTCAAACATTATCATAGACACACTCCTAAACCTTGTGGACAGCCTTCCCAGAAGAGTTGAAGCTGCTAAAGCTGCAAGGGTGGGCCAACTCAATACTGAACCCTACAGACTAATGCCCCGTACACACGGTCGGATTTTCAGACGGAAAATGTGTGATAGGACCTTGTTGTGGGAAATTCCGACCGTGTGTAGGCTCCATCACTCATTTTCCATCGGATTTTCCGACACATAAAGTTTGAGAGCAGGCTATAAAATTTTCCGACAACAAAATCCATACACAAATCCGAAGCACAAAGTGCCACGCATGCTCAGAATTAATAAAGAGATGAAAGCTATTGGCTACTGCCCCGTATATAGTCCTGACGTACCTGTTTTACGTCAACGCGTTCAGAATGATCAGATTTTCCGACAACTTTGTGAGACCGTGTGTATACAAGACAAGTTTGAGCCAACATCCGTCGGAAAAAATCCTAGGATTTTGTTGTCAGAATGTCCGATCAATGTCCGACCGTGTGTACGGGGCATAAGACTGGGATGCCATTAAAGTTCATATGTGTTTTAAGGCAGGTGTCCCAATAATTTTGATAATATAGTGTATTATGAGGCTGTTTGGCATCCCTCTATCCCTTTGTTTTTTACTGAAAATGATAACACTTGTTTATGTCAGGAGCAGCACTTGAGGCCCCCTATATCCATTTGAAAAACTTTCATAAAAAGGGTATTTCTTTATAGAAAATTTTAATATAGAGAATAAAACTGGATTTTGTACTTATCTGTAAAATCCATTTCTCTGAGTTTATCATGGGACACAGAGCAGCCATATTAATCTTTACTCATAAGGGTTACGCACCACCTATAGGTGATTGGACACTGGAAAAAAAAGAAAATCCATACACCTCAACATAAAGGGGAAGGACCTCTGTGTTCTGTTATATACTCCAAAAATTGGATTTTACAGGTAAGTACAAAAATCCAGTTTTCCCTATCATACATCACAGGATGTGCACCGTCCATGTGATGGTGACCACGCAGAATCCACCTGGTCCATCCTTACAGTTCTGGTTGGAGAGGAAAGAAAGCAGCGAGGATTCCAAATTCCTGGAATGGTGGACGGCTTGCGGGAGCCCTGACAGCTCAGGATTGTGGGGGGTAAGTACACCGGGTACAGAGGGGTGGGAATTGCATCCATTGTTAGGTCACCTTTTCATGTTTTATGGAAAGGTGAACTATCCCTTTTAAGATTTACATATAATTCTATTCTTTATCTCCCATGTCTAAAATGTCTTTTTTTTGCCTTGAAGCTTGGAGATGTAATCCATAGCCTTCTTGAAAAACATACCATTATATGTCAGCTGTAAAAAATCAATTGTACTGCATATAAAATGCAACTGGATATTTACTTAGCAGTGTGACATAATAAAATGAGAAAGTCACAAAGTCATTACAAAAAAATGTAAAAAAAAAAAAATAGATTAACTCAGTTACGCACAACCTTACCATAATAATGTCCATGTGACCACATGTAACATGATTACATACCTGTAATAGCTGTGAGCTAAAGTACACCTTTAATTGTCCATTCATGCCAAAGAAACAGGTTGATTTAATTGGCCCAATCACTCTAACCATATGGTCCCCTTCTTCAGGAAAAACACAGAGGTAGATATCTATAATGTAAATCATAACTGAAATACAATTACCTACTTCAATGCATTTCCATATATACAGTGGGTAGAAAAAAAGAATCACCCCCTTTAAAATAATTATATTTTGTTGCTTTGCAGCCTGAAATGAAGACAGACACAGTTTTTTGTTTTATCCAGCTGTATTTACTCAGTGCAACTTATAACATCCAGTGAAAGACATAATACCAACATGTCAGAAAAAAATAAACAAATTCAAAAACAGAATCACTGAATTGGAAGAAAGAGCACCAAATTTTGCTTTAAAGTGGAGTTCCGCTTAAAAAAAAAAAAGAAAAGTCAGCAAATACTCAATACAAATACTGCAGCTGCTGACTTTTAATAATCACACACTTATCTGTCCCAGGGTCCAGCGATGCGGGGGATTGAAGCCCCGCTACTTTCCCCCTCTGCTCAGCGACGCCAGCATTTTAACTGCGGGCGCCCAGTTGTGGCTTCACAGCCGGGCACCCACTGCGCATGTGCGAGCCGTGCACCGTGACTGGCCGCGCAATCATCTGGGACCTGTCATGTGTCCCAGATGATTTCCTAGAGGGAGGGGGAAGAGGTGATCTCCCTTCCTGCGCCGAGGGAAGTGACGTCAGGAGCCCAGGCGCCGAAAGTGACAGATTACAAGGGACCCCCTAGCAACAGGCATTAAAGAGGTGAGTAAAAAAAATGTTTTTTTCAAATGTTTTTTTTTTTTTTTTTTTTCATGCACATTATTGAATTTGTTTTTTTTTTTGGGTGTATCTCCACTTTAATTACGGCCTTTAGTCTGTTGGGATATGTCTCTACTAACTTTGCCCACCCTTCTTTGCAGAACTGCACAAGTTTAGTTAAATTTGATGGTGACCTTTTGTGGACTATAGTTTTCAAGTCATTCCACAAATTTTCAATATCTGGGCAATGTTAAGTCTGGGCTTTGTGTGGTGGAAAATGTCATTTTGAGTATTCTGTTGTTCAAGAGAGGAACGTTGGAGAAGGTGTCTGCCTAAGTGAGGCAATTCGTAATTTTTCTAGTCCTCGCCGCCCAGGGCTGTCAGCTTCCATATCCCATCGCATCACATGGTGGACAATTACCTCGGGGCCAAAACAGAGATGGAGAGCTTTCTAGCTGACGATCCACAGAACTTGCCCAGTATGCTATTGAGTTGTTGGACTGCCCTGCATCCAGTGTGCTTTCAGAACGGGTATTCAGTGCTGCAGGAGGTTTCGTTACTGATCATAGAACACATCTGTCCACAGACTCCGTGGATCGTTTAACTTTTATAAAAATTAATCAGTCCTGGATTACCAGCTATGAAGCCCCTGATGCCGATGCCACTGATTAAGTCTTTTTGGGATGTGGAATCTCTGTCGGACTTGCCTAGCTTTGAGGGTGTTCAATCATTTCATCTGGAAGAATGATTTTGGTATAGGTTTCACGGGCACAATTAACACCCAAAGACCAATTTTTGTGCACCTGTTTGACAGGTGCATATCATTGCAATTTTTTACAGCAAGGCCAATTCTTGCTTTCATCAAGATTACCTCTATAGGGTTATCGTGAGAAGGCACCACCAACACCCAAAACCAATTTTTACGCACCTGTTACTTCGATCCAAAGTCAAAGTGACACCAGAATCTATCCAAAAAATCTCTAATCTTGTTCCCAGTGCACTACATTGTGGCCTCATCATTCACACTGGCTCCCCAGCTGTTGCTGAGGAAAATAAAGGCAGCTTGCAGGGAAAATGTCATATTTTTGGCTTTATAAATGCAATTATTGCTGCAGCAGATTCTAGACATGATACAGATCTACCACTTTACAGGTAGACTACTAGTTTAAAAATGACGTTTTTTACAAACTTTTTTTTATTGATACATGTCTCCCAGGGCAGGACCCGGACCCCTATAACCATTGTATGCCCAATTACTTGCATATAAGCCTTCAAGTCAGGAGATGGATACAAAACAATTCAAAGGCTTTATCAATGCCTAGAAGCACAGTGAAATCTATTATTAAGAAGTGGAAAGTATTTGATACAACACAGACCCTCCCTGGATCAGGACATCACTCCAAACTGGATGAAAGAGCCAGGGGAAACCTGGTCAGAGAGGCTATCAAGATGCCTACAGCAACTCAAGCTGTTGCAGGAATTTATAATAAAGTTTGGCCATTGTGTGCATGTGACAACAATATCACAAATTCTCCACAAATGCGGCTTGTATAGGAGGGTTTCAAGAAAAAAGCCACTCCTCAAAAAAAAGCCTTATGAAGCCACCACTGAGCTTTGTCAAAACGCACCTTGAAGATTATGAGGCAACATGGAAAAAGGCGTTATAATTAGATGAGACTAAAATTGAATTATTTGGCCTCAACACCAAATGATATGATTGATATAAATCCAATACAGCTCACCATCCAAATAACACAATTCCTACAGTAAAGTATGAAGGTGGTAATATACTGTTATGGGGGTGTTTCCCTGCGGCTGGAGCACTTGTCAGGATGGAAAGAAAAATGAATGGGACAAAATACTATCAAATTCTTGCAGAAAATCTGCCGCCCTCTGCAAGAAAGTTGTCAATGGGAAGAAGGTTTACCTTCCAACATGAAAATGACTCAAAGCACACATCAAAAATTACCACACAGTGGTTGAAGGAGAAAGAGGTGAATGTCCTTGCATGGCCTAGTCAGAGCCCAGACTTAACATTGCCCAGACATTGAAAATTTGTGGAATGACTTGAAAACTATAGTCCAAAAAAGGTCACCATCAAATTTATCTGAACTTGAGCAGTTCTGCAAAGAAGGGTGGGCAAAGTTAGTAGAGACATATCCCAACAGACTAAAGGCTGTAATTAAAGTGGAGTTGCACCCAAAAAAAAAAAAAAATCATTAATGTGCATGAAAAAAAAAAACGTTTGAAAAAAAAATGGTTTTTACCCAACTCTTTTTGACTATCTTTGCCTGTTGCTAGGGGGTCCCTCGTAATCTGCCACCTTCGGCGCCTGGGCTCCTGACATCACTTCCCCCGGTGCAGGAAGGAAGATCACCTTTCCCCCCTCCCTCTAGGCAATCATCTGGGACACATGACAGGACCTAGATGATTGTGCGGCCAGGCACGGTGCACGGCGTGGCTCGCGCATGCGCAATGGGTGCCCGGCTGTGAAGCCACAGTTAAAATGCCGGCGCCGCCAAGCAGAGGGGAAGACTAGCGGGGCTTCGATCCCCCGCATTGCTGGACCCTGCAGCATTTGTATTGAGTATTTGCTGACTTTTCTTTTTTTTTTTTTTTTAAGCGGAACTCCACTTTAAAGCAAGTTTTTGCAAGTGTTGCTCTTTCTTCCAACTCAGTGATTCTGTTTTTGAATGCGTTTATTTTTTTCTGACATGTTGGTGTTATATCTTTCACTTGGATGTTATAAGTTGCACTGAGTAAATACAGCTGGATAAAACAAAAAACTGTGTCTGTCTTCATTTCAGGCTGCAAAGCAACAAAATGTAATTATTTTAAAGGGGGCGATTGTTTTTTTCTACCCACTGTATATATGGAAATGCATTGAAGTAGGTAATTGTATTTCAGTTATGATTTACATTATAGATATCTACCTCTGTGTTTTTCCTGAAGAAGGGGACCATATGGTGAGAGTGGATGGGCCAATTAAATCAACCTGTTTCTTTGGCATGAATGGACAATTCAAAGGTTTACTTTAACTCACAGCTATTACAGGTATGTAATCATGTTACATGTGGTCACATGGCCATTATTATGGTAAGGTTGTGCGTAACTGCGTTAATCTATTTTTTTTTTTTACATTTTTTGTAATGACTTTGTGACTTTCTCATTTTATTATGTCACACTGCTAAGTAAATATCCAGTTGCATTTTATATGCAGTACAATTGATTTTTTACAGCTGACACATAATGGTATGTTTTTCAAGAAGGCTATGGATTACATCTCCAAGCTTTAAGGCAAAAAAAAGACATTTTAGACATGGGAGATAAAGAATAGAATTATATGTAAATCTTAAAAGGGATAGTTCACCTTTCCAGAAAACATGAAAAGGTGGCCTAACAATGGATGCAATCCCCACCCCCCTGTCCCCGCTGTACTTACCTCCCACAATACTGAGCTGTCAGGGCTCCCGCAAGCTGCTCCACCGTTCCAGGAATTTAGAATCCTCGCTGCTTTCTTTTCACTCCATCCAGAATTTTTGGAGTATATAACAGGACACAGAGGTCCTTCCCCTCTATGTTGAGGTGTATGGCGTGTCTTTTTTTCCAGTGTCCAATCACCTATAGGTGGTACGTAACCCTTATGAGTAAAGATTAATATGGCTGCTCTGTGTCCCATGATAAACTCAGAGAAATGGATTTTACAGATAAGTACAAAATCCAGTTTTATTCTCTATGACAGGCCATAGCGCTGTCATGGTGATATTAAAATTTTCTATAAATAAATAGCCTTTTTATGAAAGTTATTTAAATTGCTATAGGGGGCTTCAAGTGCTGCTCCTGACATAAACAAGTGGTATCATTTTACGTAAAAAACAAAGGGATAGAGGGATGCCAAACAGCCTCATAATACACTATATTATCAAAATTATTGGGACACCTGCATTAAACCGCACATGAACTTTAATGGCATCCCAGTCTTAGTCCGTAGAGTTCAATATTGAGTTGGCCCACAATTGCAGCAATAGCAGCTTTAACTCTTCTGGGATGGCTGTCCACAAGGTTTAGGAGTGTGTCTGTGGGAATGTTTGACCATTCCTCTAGAAGCGCATTTGTAAGGTCAGGCACTGATGTTGGAAAGAATGTCTGGCTCGCAGTCTCTGCTCTAATTCATCCCAAAGGTTTTCTAACCCTTAATCATCCTACCAGATGCTGCCAATCGTTGTATGATCTATGTGGCATATGAAAAACGAATGGCATGCTAAATTTGAGTTAGGAAATACATAAATAGATGAAACCAAATAACCAATTGATGGAATTGTGATGGATCAACCTTATGTATGTACACACAATCATTTTATATAATTTTATCTCTATGCAATGTTAATTAATGAATTAATCGATAGTACATTCGGGCTAAAAAACATAAGAACAACAAATGTAAATAAATATTTGTAATGTCAAAACATATTATATTGTAAAATCATTGTGCCAACAGATTACCCTCATGCATTAATGATACCCCTGCTGCATGAATAGTGTGGAGCAATTTTAAGAGTGCAATAGAAATCACAGCTGGCACCTTGGCTGTTCAATTGGTTTTGGACTTTTATGGACATTTAGAGGTATTTTGATGGGATAACACATAAAATTTTTCATTTTGCATATTGTTTTAATTTTTTATAGTTATATAAAAAAAATGTATAAAAATAAACATATATAAATCTATGTAAGACATACAAGAAAATACATATGAGACTATATATAGGAACGATTTGCGCTGGCCTATTTCAAATGGAATCAAAATATATATTGAATAAGTACATTTCATATATATGAGATACATAAAGAGTTGCATGATTGGCTGACCTGTTTCATAGGTAGTGCAAAGCTGGAACTGATCAATTTCCTTCCTCCAGAGTGAGTGATGTAAAACTTTTGGCAAAACTCCCGGCCCATAGGCTTAATGAGGTCACGCTGTCGATGGTACACCAGGATCAGGCTGGTTTTTTCCCCCGAAAGTCAACAGCAGTCAACTTGTGAAGACTTTTTATTAACATGCAGACCCCCACAGACAGATCTGCTGATAGAAATCATAGGGCCCCATACAGCCTATCTGACAGTGCCCCCCTTCTCCGAAAATATAAAATTATATTTTTGCTAAAATGCAACTCCCGTGATGATATGCTTTGCAGCCATGGAAGAAATTATACCACTGCGAACAAGACCCATTCAAGTGAATAGTAGCACAGAGGCAATATCTGCATCCCTTCAGCTTACTCACTGTGTTCATTCAGGGTGGTGTGTTCATTCAGGATTGTGAGCCCCCCGCTCACCATCCTGAAATAATCTACCTGTGTGCCCTCAGCAGCAGCCGGAGGAAGAGGAGAGGAGGGAAAATGGCAGCACTGCCAGCACAGAGGTGTCCCAGGCAGCAGGGGGAAGGGGCAACAGACATTAGAGCCAATTCCCCTGAAGTGCAGTTGGAATAAAAGAAAATTAAAAACTACCTGCAATGCACAAAGCATCAGCAATAAGGCATCACTACTGGCCCTTCTGCTCAGCAGATGCCTGGGCCCCCCTTTCGAACTGATGAGGCCTGGGCCCAGTACAGGAGGGCTGGCTGTACTGCCTTATCAGCGGCCCTGCCTACACATAATGTAAGGTACCTGTGATAGATAGTGTCCGAAGTGGAGCTTGTGTGATGAGGATTCAGGCAAAAAACTTAGTCAGGCAGATAAGGTTGGCAACAAATCAGGTAAAGTGGTACATGATCAAAATCCAGAGAGTGATCAGGCAGGCAAAGGTCATACACGAGCTGGCGGTGAAGTACAAAAACAGATGGGTAGAGAGTGGTCAGGAATTCAGGCAGAAGTTTATATAGAGTATTCAGAGTCACAAAGCAGACACAGCACCCAGGGAGCTAGTCCACACAAACGGGCACTGAGAGATAGGAAGTGCTGCTATTTATGGGCTGCTTTGATTGTAGATTGTCCACAGCTGGCAGCAGGTGGGGCTAGTGAGTCCAAGGTAATGCATCAAACTGAGAGAAACTAATCATAACCCCAGAGCTCTTCTGTGGCACAACAAGTAAGACTGCAGCTGTGGGACCCGGTTCTAATACACCCAGGTACATGACACATAATATGGGTAGCAGAGCTTTCCTATCCCTTGATGCTCATAAACCATTTGATGGTTTTGAATGGGACTATCTCAGGCTGGTTCTGTCCAAATTTGGTTTTGGTACACAGTTTATATTCTGGGTTTGTCTCCTCTACAGTGCGCCAACTGCATTCATAAGAGTTCTAGATAGGGTCTCACCTTCATTCGCTCTGGGAAGAGGCACTAGGCAGGGCTTTCCCCTATCTCCTGTGCTGTGCGGTAAGTCCCAACGTGTTGTCAGACTCTTATCTTGACATGTTAGTATATGTGGATAATGCACACCTCACTGCCTTCCAAAATTTTGTCCCCTTAAAAACCATTAGAATAGTGAATTCCTTCTTCAGAACTCTGCTACGGGGAAAGCGCACACCATGAATCAAATGGGAACATTTACAACGGTCTAAGGATGGGGGTCCTAGACCTTCCTAACCCCTGGCTCTGTTATATAGCTGTGAAAATATAGCATTTAATTGGCCCCGGGTTTGCCTCTACTCAATCCGTTGAAGAACACATTCCCTCCACAACCCATGTTAAGCTCCTACTGACATTCGGTCTTCTTCAAAAAACATGGAGCAAGGCTAAATACCTACAACATGTCACTAGGTATACAAAGTATAGCTTGATATAGCGTAACAATAACTATTCAGAACTAGCCAAGTTAGTGCATGGCGCTCGGTGGAAGGCATATGGGATAGTTACTATGTCTCAGGTTTTTAAGGATGGTTTTCTGTTACCTTTTGCTTCCCTGCAAGCTACCCGCCCATATGCAGTTTTTCTACTTACAATTTTGACATGCAGTCAGGGCACAGGAGGACATGCAGGAATGCTATCTATCTTCCACCCCTATTTTCAACTTGATCAAAATGGCTGATAGCTCTAAAGGTCTTATTTCACAATGTTATAGCATGTTGTTGTCTGCGTTCCACAAAGGCCATCATAGCAAAGCGACTTTGCTTTGGGAGAGAGACCTAGGTCCGATGTCGGGTGATCAATAGAAAGAGGCGTATTGGGTTGTGGTAACCTGCTCTCTAAACATGGCCCAGAAGCTCTCTCAACTTTACATTTTCCTATGCTCTCACTACACCCCCCGAAGCTTTATAAGATGGGATATTGCCATAGATGCAGAAGGGACCACACGGACTTAATCCATCTATTATGGCATTGCCCTTTAATGTATCTACAACCTGCACCCAATAGTTGTGAGGTTTAACTCACAACTATTGGGTGCAGGTTGTAGATACATTAAACATGGTATTTAAGGTAAACATCCCATTGGACCCCAAATGCTGTCTCTTAAATGTTGTAGAGGAAGTCATTGAGGATGAACACCCTAGGATAGCAGTGGGAAGGGCCCTTTTCCATGGCCGCCGGTTAAATCTAATACTGTGGAAGTCCCCTGATACCCCTACACACAAGGCCTGGGTGTCTGCTGTGGGTAATTCTCTGCTTGTGGAACACCATATTTTTACATGACGAGGTAGCCCCAGTAAGCTAGAAAAGGTGTGGGGACTGTGGTTAGATGCTCCTGGTATCAGCCCAAGGGAACTTGTTTATCAGAGGTTGTTCCTGTGTCCAAATAGACATGTATCTAAAGAAATGTATCCTCATAAGTGAAATGAAATGTCGAGCATCATTATTGATCCAATATCAGCACATCTGGAACAATTGGAACAGAAAACTCATAAACAAACAAGAAAATATGTTATCATAAACCAAAGGGCGATCATGAAGAATTTTCCAGTCAGTAGTATCAGTCAGTGGCGGCTGCTGCTCAAGACTTTTAGGGGGGTGCAAACAAATGAAAAATTCTGAAAAAAAAAACAATTCAAATCAAATTGCAGCCTCAATTGCAGCCTCACTATGCCATCAAACGCAGCCACTGTGCCCATCAATTGCTCACTGCACTGTATTGATGAATTATCTCATAGAATGTGTATAACCTTGAATACAAAAATAAATGTAAAATTACATTGCTAGTCCCAATTTATTTCCATTTTAGCTGGAAAAATCAGTTGACAGTGATATTACTTACACAAGACCTTTTTATGTCATTATAGACAATTGTCAGGAGACCATGACAATCAATTACAAGTTGGACAGCAGAACACCAAGACAATAATAAGATAATAATGACCATCGTGTCACACATGAAATAATTATACATTTCTAATTCCCATACACGTCCACTTAGGTTATTCTTTAAATTTGGTTTCCTGTCTCATGATTGGTCAGATCTTCTCTGGTACCTGTATAAAAGGTGATCCAGAAGATGAGTGTCACACCAAGCTTCAGAGAGAAAGATTTCACATTACAGTGAAGGAGAATTCTGAACAAGATGAATGAAAAAGTCTTCCTCCTGCTTCTGGGCTGTGTTACGGGGCTGGTGACCAGTCTACCTATATCTGCACAAATACAGGTGAGATGATGAGCTGACATGAACAGTACAGGGGACAGGTGACCACTATATTTAGGAAAGTATATTCCAAGAAGTTACTAACAATATTAGCTAGTAGTGAAGTGTAAATCTAACCAAAATATTTATCCCCTTAGTTTTGGATGGTGGAGGGTTAGAAATCCTCCTAGATTTGAACACTTCCTTATTACTGTCCAGGTCCCCTGTAGGGAGATTTAACTTTTGTACAGCCCATTGCCATTAGGACAGAAAGTGATGGGAAATCCAAAATGTTATATTTGGGAACAAAACAGGGAATACGGTAAAATTTTTCAATGATGACTGTTGTGGTAACATCTGTCTAAGAAAGGATATTACCTCAGGTTTGAGAGATTGCCAGTAGGACTGAGGAGGACTCTGCAGGATGGGGATGAGTTGGGGCCAAGACTTGTTATCTGTTATTATTGTATTTCATCTGCAATAAGATATTGATACAAAACTTTACTTTCCAGAATCTACTTGGAGTGAACAAAGATGGTAAGCTTTTTAACATCCTTATTTAAGGAATCATTTTGCTTTCTTTCTGTTCTCTATCAGCTGTTTTGTTTGTTCTGATTTTTCCTCCCGTTCATTAGCCTTTTTTATAACATTCCTAATCCTAAATTCTAATTCCTAAATTCCTGATTAGGACCATTGGTCCTAATCAGCCTGGCCAGATAATCTATAAAAAATATTTTGCTTCTCCATCTAGAACCAGCCTCTAAGAAAGACCATTCCACATTTTTATAGCTCTTATGGTAAACATCCCTTACTTTAAAGAGATCTTTTCAAAAATTTAAAACATTGCAGATAAAACCCTTAGAAAAATACATTTTAAATTTTTGCTTGTCGTATTTTCCTTTCCATAAATGATATATTATTCACCTGCAATGTGGCTTTGAATTTGCAAAAAAATTTTGACTACTCTGAGAGTCACTTTCCTAGCCCAGCCCCCTCCCTCATTGTTTCTCTTAGCCCTCCCCTCTTCTGGGACTGCCCAATTACTGCCTGTGCTGGCCCAGCATCTTTGTCCCTCCCCTCACCTCCCCACATAAACTTTGATTTAGCTGCTGCGGGAGGAGTGAAGAGGAATAATATAAAGTGTCATTTGAGCGAAAGCTCTGAGTCTGCTGGGGCTGATGACATCACGTCCAAGCAGCAATTTACAGCTTTCAGATGTTTACATAATGGAGATATTTTACATTTGATGACATACCAAAAATATGTTACGTACGCATATAATCATCGGCATGTTTTTTAGACCCTGGCAACAGGATATTTTTTTAAAGCCCTCTCCTTTTGCTTAGGTGACAGTATTTATGATAATCATGGTGATTCAGGCAAAGACATAAAGAATTTCCCGACCAGAAGTTTCACAGATCAGGGATAGCTTTGTAGAGCTACCCTATTTTTTTCATTAATTGATAATTCAATTTATAAAATGGGTTCAATATTTACACAAAATTAAGTCATTTTAATTTTTTGGTTGCGATTATTTCACTAGATGTGCTTAATGTGTATTTTGTATACACAGCCCCAAAGAGTGAAGACTCCGAAGTGTCACAAGGGATCTTCAGCAAGATTTTGAAAGCTAATAAAGGTAATTATTCTAAACCGCAGGATTCGTTACTGCATTATGACGGCGCTAAATCCAGGCAAGGGAATAGACAATAACCAATTATACTCAATAAAGTTATGAGTTTCAGGATCCTTTAAATCATGCACCGATGGACTAGCCAATAACGTGTGAGGAGAAATATGGCACTCTTGTCTTAAATTGTAAGATCTTCATCATTGCTGAATGAGTCTTTAAAAATCACTATTCCATTTAAAAAAGACTGGTGGGTTATTCCTATTCACTTCTACCATTGCATTGAAACTTGTGAGATAAAGAGGTTGAATTATTAACAGCAAATAGAGCTGTGTGTAAGCAGGTGCTTTACAGATTAGCTATTTAATTTGTTTTGGTTGCCCAGGTGGGAAGGGGTTAAGCTAAGCTTAGCATTTTCCTGGCAGTTCTAAGTTCTGCCCTCCATAGTGGGAAGGCTCTACGCGGGGGCTCGCTCTCTGCTGTGTCCTGCATGGGAAGATTCAACAGGCCAACTTCACTGCAGCAGAGCAAAATCAGGTCTCCTCCCCTGCCAAACAGGGCTGTGCTCTGTCACGGAAATGAGTAAAGCTGGGCCTTTGGACTGCATGAAAATTTCTAACAGGTTCCTTTTGGATGCACAGATTCCCACTGTGCCTATTCTATTCTTGTGTATACCCCAACACTGTACTGTACTGCATCTGATTAGATGCAGCCGCTGTTAGTTCTAAAATTATCTGTTTGGATCCGTCCATTTTTCAATAAAAGAATGTCAGGTGAGAGTGGACTGACAGAGCAACCCACATAGCAAACTTCAGCCAGTTCACAGTGTATGGGCAGCTAAAATCCAATATATTTTAGTGTATTAACTATAACCATTTTCTGTATTTTCAGAGAGCAAAACACTCATGTATGGAGGCGATATGCTGGTACAGAATGACCGCAGCGCTGTAAACTGTCCTTCTTGCCTTTGGCCTAAAAGTGATAATGATACTGTTCCTGTTCCCTACATCATAGCATCCAGCTACAGTGAGTTCCCTCTTTCATCTCTTGCATTAAAGTATTGGTTTCTATTTGTTATTTGTAGAAACCCAACCTTCTATCTCTGTTTCCAGGTCCCAGTGACCTGAATAGCATTGTGCTCGCCATGGCCGAGTTTGAGACATTGACTTGTGTGAGGTTTGTGCCTCTTACAACAGAAGATGATTACATCGACATAGTTCCTGATGATGGGTAAGGTTGTCTATTGTCTATCATAGTGCTTCACAAAAGGAGAAACAGTAGGGGCATCTAAAACATAAACACCTTAGACTTTACATTACCTATTTGTGCATGATGGCTTCTCTTTTTAATTTCCTCCAAAAAAAACTATGGAACTCCACTGTATTATTGCAAATACATGTGAAATTCACAAGCCAACAACAAGGTGCTTTTAGGTTGTCTCCTTTTTTTTTGTACCTAGCAGAAATAGCACAAGGACATAAAATATTTATCCCAGCGCTGCTAACATTGAGTATATAGTAGATAATAATAATCAAAAGAAAACAATCAATAGATATTGATTGTTTTCTTTCTGTAGCTCAGATTCATTATTCATTGTTTCTATTAAAACTATTGTCTTAGGCTCCCAAATGGTATTAAAGCATAACTCTTTTGAACGGTATATTTACTATTTCTAGCTGTTACTCATATATTGGAAGAACTGGTGGAAGCCAGACAGTTTCATTGGGTGGTGGCTGCATCTACAGGGGGATTATACAACATGAACTAGAACATGCCCTGGGCTTCTACCATGAGCATGTAAGAAGTGATCGTGACAATTATGTTGACATCAATTTCCAGTATATCTCTCAAGGTACTGCGGACATTTACACAAAACGAATTTAGCCATGTTTTTAAAAAAGAGATATTACCACTGCTTTTGTCTTTTTACAGGATACTGGGGTAATTTTGCTAAAGCGGACACTAATAACCTGGGCAGTCCATATGATTACGGATCAGTGATGCATTATGATGCGTAAGTCTTAACTTTTATGTTAGCTGGTGAATTACCCATGAATTATAAAATATTTTTAAGGTAATATGTCAATCTTATCTCCCATTCAACATTTTCCAGCTATGCATTCACCAACACTTCAAACAAACCCACAATTGTCCCCAAGCCTGACCCCAATGTGCCTATTGGGCAGACAATTGGACTGAGTGTCTTGGATGTCACTAAAATTAACCAACTTTATCAATGCAGTAAGTTCCTGTATATTCCAGTTTTATGGCTTTGAAACATTAGAAATTATACTTTTTTATGATTGCATTTCAAGTGAACTTTTACAGTTTTGCAAAAAAAAATGTTTTGACAAAAAAAAACCCCAAAATGTGCAGGTTTGTCTCTGGGCCCTACTATGGGTGTACACAATAAATAATGTACACATATGTGGCATCCCCTTGTATCTCAAATTCATTCTGGGTTATTTATTTTTGGTGGGTCATATAGTAATAAGAAAGATACAGCTAGATTTAGAAAAAATTATATTGTTTACAATTTGGCCAGGTTTCTTTGAAAAAAAAAAATATCAGGAAATGTCATTTTTACCATGAAATGAAGGCTCAATTTGGCCTGAACAAACAAAGTATAATTCACCTGGATGCACAAAGTAGTTGTAAAGATATGTTCCGTTTCACTAACACATGTGAAAGTTGTAACACTGCATTGAGGCATTAAGGTTCTTTTATCTTCAAAATAAAGGGTGAAACTCAAGGTTCATTTGATTTTAAGTTCAAAATCTTATAGAAGGTTAATACCCCCTCCACTGCTGTCCACCAATTCATTATTAAAATTATTATCAGTCTATTCCACCAGTGACTAAATACAATTTATATGTCTATTTTTCACTTCTCAGGTGTCTGTGCGACTTTGCTTAATAATAAGACAGGAATTTTCACTTCTGACAACTATCCTTCTGCTTATCCTAATAATAGTGACTGTGTTTGGTTGATCAGGGTTCCATCAGGACAGGTAAGGAGACAGATGTAGACATGCAAAATGTGACCCTAAATGTCTAGTAACCTAGCTGTGAAAATAAACTGCCATAGGATGATTGTTTTGTACACCACCTAAATTCTACATTAATAAAAAATAGAGACTTGACTAGTATAGTGCCAAGCAATAGGTCTAAATTCTCCCTACCCTAGGTCTTTTAGGATGTATATGCTTCTGAACCTCATACTCTGCTTCAACCACCAATTGCTACATATGTTGGATTAATACTTCCCTTCATTATTGCCCACTTTATAGTCTTCAGACTATCATTACCACTTCATTGCTGGAAGCCTATTTTGGCAACTCTGATGTGCCAGATTTCTTTTACCCCACATCTGATGGTGACGTCATTGTAGGAATGGGGGTTTGGCAGGAACAAAATGGGCCTTGGAATAATTTGGGACTCTGGTTCTTACAAGTATGTTACCAATAGTAACAGTATTGCAATATCCACAGTCACAGGTTTCTTCGAGTTAATTCAAAATAGCGTTAAACAAAAGATTTCTGTTAAAAGTTTCTTCCCCAAATCTGTCTTATTTAAGCTTATTTGTTTCCCTGAAGAAACCACAAGCAACAAATAATCAGGGGGAGCAGAAGAGTTCTGTCAACTTGAAAATCTATGGAAAATACACACATTTGAAGAGACATCTTAGCTACAAAAGTCTATAGCTGCAAGATCGTTTAACAGAAATTAGAATCCTACATATTCATGTGGGGATTTTTTTTCTGAAGGACTGTTCAAGCATTAAAATAGTAATCAATTGCATCATATTGCAATTGCATATTAATCCAGTTTGCAGTTACAAATATGTGAAGTTTGGGGTTTACTGTAGATAATAAATTTGCCTTGTGTCTCTTTTTAGGCTTCATTAAAGTTCAATAGCTTTAATATCCAATCCACTCCTAACTGTGACTCAGACTACATGAGGATCTATGACGGCCCCTCTAAGAACTCCCCTGTGTTGTTGGATAAAATGTGCGGAAGTCAAACCATCCCTCCACTCATCGCTTCTACAAGCCAGATGCTGGTCCAGTTCGTCAGTGACGGGGCTGTTGCTGGGGTCGGCTTCCAAGCTTCATATAGCTCAGGTATGCCGATTTATTTTAATAGTAAAGAAAGTGTTCAGAGAAAGACACTGAAGAATCACAGATACAGAGGAGATCCCTCCCAAGGAGGGACTATTGGCACAACAGTTTGATGTCCTCTAACTTCTGTTTGCAACCTTTGAGGTAATCCATGAAGTTTCCTAGTATATACAATTAGAATTACCAGTCAGTCATGCCCTCCCACTATAAAGTTGTTGATATATTGTTCAATGTGTATGTTGGTCAACTTTAAGAGTGATAACAATTACCCCTATGGCTTATTTTGAATCAGATACTGTATAGATTCATCTTTCTTGCAGTATATCCCTGATGTCTGCCCTACTTAAATATTAAGAGGTTGTTAAATTCCTATGGACTTCTTTGCGATTGACAATGTCATTCAAAATTCTCCAGGGTGGAGTGCAGTGACCAGACTCCCTTTTCCCCAGCACTACATTGGTTAAATGCTTGCTTTGCTTAGGGCAGATTGGGAAAGTTCAAAAACTTACCCTGGCAGCCAGTGGTCATCTATGTTCTCCAATAGCCCAGTATGTGGGCGAGCCCTCAACATGTTCACATACAATGCATGACTGCTTATCCTGTGTTGTATTTGATGATATCTGAGAGTCTACAGACAGGGGAATGGCAAAAAGAAGCAGCTTCAGGGACCAGTAGCTCATCATGGAGAAAGCCTGTGGGGTGATAAATAAGGTAAGCATTTCAATTTATTTATCACCTTCTAGACTAAAGAAGCATTTAACTCAAGCAGTGCAGTGGGGGGAACAAGATGGATAGATTTTACAGCTTCTGCACTTACCCTATTAAGGACACAATAATAGGTTTGTATGGTAGCCCACCTATCTCCACTACAGTTATTTATTTTCATATTAAGCTCTTGTTTTCTCACTAGTGCTCTGTGAAACACTTCTGGGTAAGGCCCCTTTCAGACCTATGGATCAGTTTTTACTCCTCCGCTTGCTCAGCGGGGATCGCTCCGTTGATCCCCACTGAGCCGGCGGATGACAAGTCCGCCTCTGCACTGTGCAGGGACGGACCTGTCAGAGCTCCGCTCTCCTCTATGGGGGGATCGGATGATTACAGAACGACTGTCTTTTTTTTTTTATCCGATCCGCCAGACGGATGGAAAATAGGGCTTGCATTCATCTAGATTTTGCAGAGCGGATCGGATTGGGGCGGATCTGATGTCAGCAGACATGTCACCGTTGACATCCGACGCTCCATAGAGGTGCATGGAGCACCCATTCAGATCCGCCTGAAAAAATTGACAGGCGGATCTGAACGATCCACACGTGTAAAAGGGGCCTAAGGCAGAACATGTGACTTTCTCCCCAAAGAAGCATTTGGTGCCTGTGTAGGCCATCTCCACATCTGAGCTCTGCATTAAGGGTTGGAGAGTGGGGTCCTAGCCTAAGATCAACCGGGAACTCTGAAAGGGAGGATGAACTATGTATATACAGTATATATATACATACATAAACATAAAATGATGTCATATAATCTTATAAATCTCTTTACTATATTGATTATATCTATATTCTTACAGTTCAGTGTGGAGGCTCCTTCTTTAACTCTCAAGGCAGCTTTACATCTCCGGGATACCCAGGGAACTACAGTCCAAACATGAATTGTAACTTCACCATCACAGCTCCTGTTGGATATAAGGTAAAACAATTATCCCTAATTATTGGAATTCCACATTCTCTAAAATTGTCACACAAACAAAATTTAATGTTGGACAGACACATTACAATCTGAATATACAACCCCCTCTGAATTTACCAGCATTCACCAGGGCCTACCTGAATGAATGGAAATGGAATGTATTGTTCAGGGCATTACAATACATGGCTGATGGCAAATCTAAAGTAGATTGCTCTAAGACTATCTACCACCAAGACGTTTTGGATCCTTTCCCAGTGATGACAGGAAGTGTTGATGGTAATTTGTGAAGCTGGCTGAAAACTGGTGGTGTGACATTTGTAAGCTGTTTATAAAGCTTTACTTGACTTTACAGCACTGGACTAATTTCTGCCACCCCTTTAGAGAGTAACAGGAGCACAGAGGAGAGGAAGGGAGGGGGTGATCAGTTTCTTGAGTCTATTGTAGGCAGGTGAATTAATAAATGTATTAGCAGATTTAAATACACTATCAAGTTGAATCCAAAGTCCAGCTAACATTTTATAATCAGTTATAGCAATTTTTTTCCTTTTGGCATAAATATTTTACATGAATAAATAAAACTGATCATTTTAAGCACCTCTGCCAGTGTTAAATGATTTGGCTTATTCATGTAAACTGATACATTCTGCTGGATAACATGTGCTTTTGAAGAACAACAGACTTGTTGGCTGGAACCCTAAATTAACATAGAGGAAAGCCTAAAAAAGAAAACAAAAGCAGCCATTGCATATAAGAATTGCAATATAATAAATGTTTTCTCTTGGATTTAATATGTCTTTGTCAAATATTATTTCAGGTAGACTGTAACATCAATGAAAAAAATACTCACTTTTATGCAATAAAAATCATTTGTTTGTTGCATGAACACAACACAGTTATGTTAGTCATAATTGTATTTCTTTTTCAGATTGCCCTGACCATAAGTGACTTCCATGTAGAGTCTGCCAGTTTCTGTATGTACGACTATCTAAAACTCTTCATGGATGGTACACAAAAGGGTCCATTCTGTGGGGATCGCACCATTCCTGTGTATTACTCCAAAGGCAATTCTATGGTTCTCGTATTCCACAGTGACAAGTCTAACCAGGCAAAGGGCTTCCAAGTCTCGTACACCTTCTGTGAGTAGCTCAGTTCTATCTGCTTATATCTAATATCAGCAATGAACGTTGGAAGCAGCCAGCCTAATGAAAAAAAAGAAATGTAAAACTGCTGTGGTGTAAATACAGATTTAATAGCAGGATCTCAGATCAAACACAAAGCTGAATCATCTTCAATTATAACTATGAAGTACAAAACTGGTTCTAGACTTTGCTATTAGACAACCCAGCAAGCACTGCACACACTGAAAATCAGAAACAGCATACAGTATATTAAATATTTATATGTAATAACAATTGCCTACAATAAAAAAAAAACAATACAAAAGAAACTATAATACAATTGACCAAAACCCACTATAGTTCCCCTGTAAGCAGACATGATATTCACTTGTCTTCTAGTGAAAAAAAAATCTGTTAATGAAATACAGCGTATCAAAATAAAGACTAATGCCGCGTACACATGATCGGAATTTTCGCCAGAAAAACCTTGGAAGGTTTTTCCAATTGAATTCTGCTCAAGCTTGGCTTGCATACACACAGTCACACAAAAGCCAGCAAAAGTCCAATGGAGCATACACACGGTCGGAATTTCCGACCAAAGACTCACATCGGACTTTTGTTGGCAGAATTTCTGATTGTGTGCACGCAGCACAACAATCAAGCAACCAACAATGTTAAAATAATCATTGTTTGATGTATGGGCAGATTCTTTTTGAGTATACACCATTGATACTGGATATACAAATCCGTGTAAATGTATGTTTTTTGTTTTTTGTTTTATAGATCAATGAGAAAGTATGAACGAATAAAGTCTATGTATTATTTAAATATGGTTTTATTATTTGCTGACATTGACCTCTCTTTGATTACAGTTCAATAGATGAGCAACAGATGGCACAAAGAGAACATCTACCGGTTCTGGAAGGAAGCCGACATCACTACAGGACACAACGTGAATTTGATGGAGCACGTATAGAAAAGTTCACACATTTATGCATATATATATATATATATATATATATATATAATGATTAAATGTACGGATCATGCTAGTGTTTGCAATTACTTTTAAAAATACAAAATAAAATTTCATAATTGTTTTCCCATTTGCTTGGTATTTTGTTTGGCTTGCTTAGGAATAGGGGAGCTAATTTTGCCGTCCTCTGGTTTCTATGTGGTTTACATTTATTCTATAGTGATAATTCTTATTTCTTTATCTTTCCCTTTCCCTACTTATTATTTTGAGGGGGTGATTGCCCATTTCTTTTGTACTATATATGACAGTCTGATCTGATGTTTTCCTTTCCTTTTTTAAAATAAAATATATTATAGTATTAATCCATCTCTATTATTATTTTCGAGTGACGTAGTTCCTGATTCCGCAACGTGACTTAAAGTGAGCATTGCAGTACAATGAAGTCCATTTATTAGTTTCAGCTCCTTCCCCTGTGAAATGCACTGCCCAGGGGCGTACCTACAGGGGTTGCAGGGGTAGCCATTGCAACCCAGCTCCATGGGAATCCCAGGGGGTCCATGCGGCATCCCTGTATGTCTGGATAGGAGAGGAGCGGGGGCAGTGGCATAGAGAGGAGCCAATCCTCCATGTAGCTAATGGATTCCCACTTCTCCTCCTCTCATGTATACATTCAGCAGCTGCAGAAGGAAAATGGAGGACATTGGTTCCTCCATATGCTGCTCCTGCCACCTCCCTATTGCTGTCCAGCTGCCCTGGGCTCCTGTGTGCTCTCTCCTGGCCCCCATCACCCCCCTGAAGTGCTGTCGGGTTTCCCCCTCCCACCTCCCTCTGGCTGCTGTAGGGGTCTGTCAGGGTGGAGTCTTTACTTAACCGGTTCCCGACTAGCGCACGACGATGTACGTCGACAGAATGGCACGGCTGGGCAAATGGGTGTACTTGTACATCCATTTGAATTGCCCGCCGTGCCGTTGCGTGCGCGCCGGCCGGGAGCTTTGTGGGTCGGGTTGCGGGTCCTGCGGACTCGAACGCCACGGGGATACCCGCGATCACCTCACGGAGAGGACGAATGGGGAGATGCTGATGTAAACAGCATCTCCCCGTTCTGCCTAGTGACAAGTGTCACTGATCACTGCTCCCTGTCATCGGGAGCAGTGATCAGTCTAGTGACACATACAGCCCCTCCCCCCTACAGTTAGAAAACACTTCCCTAGTACTGATTAACCCCTCTCCGCCCCCTAGTGGTTAACCCCTTCACTGCCAGTGTCATTTACACAGTAATCAGTGCATTTTTAATCGCACTGATCGCTGTTTTAATGACAATGCTCCCAAAAATGTGTCAAAAATGTCCGACATGTCCGCCATAACATCGTAGTCACAATAAAAATCGCTGATCGCCGCCATTACTAGTAAAAAAAATTTATTAATAAAAATGCCATAAAACTATCCCCTATTTAGTAAACGCTATAACTTTTGCGCAAACCAATCAATAAACGGTTATTGCGATTTTTTTTTTACCAAAAATATGTAGAAGAATATGTATCGGCCTAAATTGAGGGAAAAAAAATGTTTTTTTTATATATTTTTGGGGGATATTTATTATAGCAAAATGTAAAAAAATAATGCGTTTTTTTCAAAATTGTCACTCTTATTTTGTTTAAAGCGCAAAAAATAAAAATTGCAGAGGTGATTTAATACCACCAAAAGAAAGCTCTGTTTGTGCGAAAAAAAGGACGTCAATTTTGTTTGGGAGCCACGTCGCACGACCGTGCAATTGTCAGTTAAAGCGACGCAGTGCCGAATCTCAAAAAACGCTCTGGTCAGGAAGGAGGCAAATTCTTCCGGGGCTGAAGCGGTTAATGAATATAGTCAGTGAGTGATACCGATCACTCACTCACAAAGGGGTTGATAAATTTGTCCTCAGTCCATTTCTCTGTCTCAAAAGTGAGAAATTTCACCAAAGCTCCCCAATGGGGGTCCTAAAAAATATGTAAAAAATAAAATTGTAAAAAAAATAAAATAAATAAAGTAAAATGGTAAAAAAATAAAACAAAAATAAAAAAAAACTACTGGGATCAATGGCAGAACTACCAGGGTCGCAAAGGTTATACTTGCGACTGAGCTCTGGCATTCCACCACCGTGGGGGGGGCCAAGACAGCAAGAAGGTGGCTCGCTGCGGGACCATAATAAAGGGTCCTACGATTGGAGAAAAGGGCCCCAAGATCAATAGGGAGATCCCCAGTCGGAGGCCAGGGGGGCCCTTCATGGTTTCTTGCACTGGTCCCTTGAAAGTTCTAGTTACGCTTCTGGCACTGCCTAATAGTAGTTCAAAAATGGACCTGTAAAGAAAAAAAGGCAAATTATGTACTTACTTTACCTTGCTAGGAGGAATCATATTCCACCTAGCAAGATCCTGGGGAATGCAGAGCAGCCAAAATCTTGCAAGAAGATGTTCCTGCACTGGAATGGAGTGTCTTCTTGCAAGATCTAGGGTACTTATCACTCCCCAGCAATCTCACAAGAAGGATAGGGATGTCACATCATGCAAAGTGGAATGCACGGATGAGGAAAGCATGTAATCTAACTTTTTTATTTACAGAATGGCACAGTTATTATTTGGTTTAGTGGAAGTAATAAATAACAGGTGAAGAACAGCGGCAAGGTATTTGCTTAACAGTCTCGAGCAAGTTGGTAACAGCATCTCACTGACAAATGCGTCACAGGTACAAAAACTCTCAGCCATGTTATTGGCACAGCGGAATAGTCCCAGTGCATATAGTGTCACCTTGATGAAGTTGACATTACCAGAACAGCTGCTGGTTGAAGAGGGGTGGCCGTTTGGCAGGGTGTGGTATAAACTGATTTGAGCAGACCAATGGCTGATCCTTATCACTAGGTATGGGCCGTCTGTTCGAGTCGAACATAAGTTCGACTCAAACATCGGCTGTTCGATCGTTCAACGAAGATTGAACATTATGGGCCGTTCCCGCCAAATTCGATATATATATATATATATATATATATATATATATATATATATATATATTGCATACAGTTTAGCTACTGTAGATCTCACTGCAGACCGTTCCTGCTGTACCGTTTCTAATATACTTTAGGCGGGCAGTTGATTCAGTTAGCTGCAGTGTATTTCATATATCTATATACAGTCAGTCTTATATATATTTATCCACTGCATACAGTTTAGCTACTGTAGATCTCACTGCAGACCGTTCCTGCTGTACTGTTACTAATATACTTTAGACGGGCAGTTGATTTAGTTAGCTGCAGTGTATTTCATATATCTCTATACAGTCTAGTATATATATATATCCACTGCATACAGTTTAGCTAGAGCTCACTGCAGACCGTTCCTGCTGTACTGTTTCTAATATACTTTGGCAGGCAGTTGATTCAGTTAGCTCTGCAGTTTATTTCATATATATATATATATATATATATATATATATATATATATACAGTCAGTCTAGCATATATATATATATATATATATATATATATATATATATATATATATATATATAAACTAAGGAAAGGGTTTCCGCGCTCACGGACCTGAAGGCTTGCAGCCTCCCCTTGCACTTACCCCCGAAGGGGTGAGTTAATAATAAAGAGAAAATTGATTGGGGGTGGGTGGCGCTACCTTATCAGGGTACCTTGATTTACAATTTAATATGCCTCAAAAGGAATCAGGAAAAATATATAATAATAAATGCACCCCTTAATCCCTCTTTAGGTGGTGGATCTAGATGTCCAGCGTTACCTGAGTAGACTGTGCTAGCAGGTCATTCTCATACCTACATGCAGGTGTGCACCATGTGGTTAATCAACACAAATTAATTAGGTGACAATTGATACAAAGTCAATAGTGACAAACCAAAATAAAATAAATAAAATAAAATAAACCACAGTACAAACTTATATTAATCCCCCAAATGTGTCCAAATGTGCTTATAAGCATAAAAGTGAATTTGAATAGTCCCAACATTAGACATATAGTGCAGGGTTGCACATTAGATAATATAGAACTGGTAAAAAATTTATAAAAAAATGATGAACAACTTTGTGAAAAAAATTGATGAGAAAAATATAGTGTAAAAAGTGTAACAAAATCCAATAGCAGGAGGTGAAAAACGTCTGTGATAGGTGACTTTCGTGAACACAGCTGATCAGATCCAGTGACTTGCGGTGCTCCCCCTCAAAGATCCCCACTCACCAGCTCCCTACACCCCTGCAGGGGTAGTAGGCATGTAGTAGTAGGCTGCAATAAGATGTGTATGGGTCCTCAGGGTACGCCGCTCCAGCTGTAAGGTATCCTTCAGTATATCCTTTTATGTAAAATGTGCCCAGATTATGCAAGGAACACTGCTCAGTGAAGGAGTCTTGAGTTCATGCTGAGGTGGTGATTCAACAGGCATTTAGAGACTGAATCACTACCTCAGCATGAACTGCTATTGGATTTTGTTACACTTTTTACACTATATTTTTCTCATCAATTTTTTTCACAAAGTTGTTCTATTCCAGATGGCTTCTAAAATACAAATTTTATATAGAATGAATTCGAATTTGAAAAGAAAAGATTAGAATAGAAAATAATAGAAAAGAATAGACTAGAAAAACAATAGAACAGAACAGAATACAATACAATAAAAAAAAAAAAAATATATATATATATATATATATATATATATATATATATATATATATATATATATATATTATCATCTTCCGAAATTGGAATTTGGTACAGAATGAATTTGAATTTGAATAGAAAAGATTAGAATAGAATATATTATATTTTTTTTCTATTCTGTTCTATTGTTTTTCTATGCTATTCTTTTATATTATTTTCTATTCTATTCTAATCTTTTCTATTTGAATTCAAATTCATTCTGTACCAAATTCCAATTTCGGAAGATGATTTTATATATATTTTTTTTTCTATTCTGTTCTATTGTTTTTTCTATTCTAGTCTTTTCTATTAGAATTCAATTTCATTCTATTTATGTATAACCATTTTACCGAAATTCCAATTTCAGATAGAATGAAAAGATTAGAATAAAATAGAAAATAATAGAAAAAAACAGCATAGAAAAACAATAGACCAGCATAGAAAAATATAATATATATATATATATATATATATATATATATATATGTATATGTATATCTTCAAAAATTCCAATTTCGTATAGAATGAATTACAAATTCAAATAGAAAAGAATAGAATAGAAAATAATAGAAAAACAATAGAACAGAAAAAAAATATAATATAATATATATATAAATATAAATAAATATGAATATATAAATATATATATATATATATATATATATATATATATATATATATATATATATATATATACCGTATTTATCGGCGTATAACACGCACTTTTTTCCCCTTAAAACCAGGGGAAAATCGCAGGTGCGTGTTATACGCCGATCCCCTGCGATCCCGACCTGTCAGATTTGCAAAATCGCCGACCGCGATTTGAAAATGGCGCCGGCGCCGAAATACACAGAGCCTACTCGGCTAGGTTCGGATAGCTCCGCTCGGGACTACGAGTGGAGCCGAAAAAGAACGAGAGCCGCCGGAAAGAGCCGAGGACCGGCAATGTGTATTTCGGCGCCGGCGGCGCCATTTTCAAATCGCGGTCGGCGATTTTGAAGCCCAGAATGGCTGGGATCACTGGGGAAGGCTGCACTAGGAAAAGCTGCACTGGGGAAGGCTGCACTAGGAAAGGCTGCACTGGGGAAGGCTGCACTAGGGAAGGCTGCACTAGGGAAGGCTGCACTGGGGAAGGCTGCACTGGGGAAGTCTGCACTGACAAGGCTGCACTGGGGAAGTCTGCACTGACAAGGCTGCACTGGGGAAGTCTGCACTGACAAGGCTGCACTGGGGAAGGCTGCACTCACAAGGCTGCACTGACAAGGCTGCACTGACAAGGCTGCACTGACAAGGCTGCACTGAGAAGGCTGCAATGATGGGCATTTAAATGTAAGTTTTTTTTCCCTTCAACTTCCCTCCTAAAAATTCCCTCCTAAATTGGGGTGCGTGTTATACGCCGATAAATACGGTATATATACATATATATATATATATATATATATATATATATATATATATATAAAAAAAACCATCTTCTGAAATTCGAATTTCGTATAAAATAATTTGAATTTGAATAGAAAAGATTAGAATAGGGGATAGAAAATGTCCATTCTGAGGGCGCATGCGCGGCAGCGTCCAAGATGGCCACTTAGTCCGGGAGCTCCGCGCCTCTCCGACCTAACACCAGCCATAGCAGCGGTGTAAGCCCTCGTTTCGTCCCGACACCCGTACCATCAAATAGGGGACACCGCCAGCCATGATCGGATTACCCTCAATCCCACCCGTAGGAACCTCATAGCCGGGCTGAACGACTCCTCGGAGCGGCCCGGTCCTTCCAAGATGGCGGCTGTCACCTCACGAGGCCTGCCCTGTCTGACAGACTCAATTGCTGACCAGGATCAAGGGGCCCTCCCGTCACCACATTCCTCAGATGCCACGGTGAGTTCACTCCCGGGGTTCCCCTCACCAGCATCCACTGACTCTCTGCTAAAGAGGTCGTTTGGAGGGGCAGCTCTCACCCCTCAGCAAGATCTACTTTACAGCCCGGATCCATGGGAGGCACAGGTCAGGGATCTCCCCCCCGATCTTACTGATTTTCCCTCCATGATGGCTGCTTTCTCTCAGATGCTCACAAAAGGCCTATCTCACACAGCTGCACAGATCACTGCCTCTATACACGCAGATATGCAGCAGATTGGAGCCAGAATTGAAGTGATCGAACAAAAATCTGACCAGGCGATCCTGAGAATTAACCAAAATACTTCCAGGATCCAGGATCTCCAGGACCAACTGGAATCCGCTACCTCCAAAATAGATGACCTTGAGAACAGGTGGAGACATTGCAACTTCCGCATTAGGGGGCTCCCCGAAACCGTCAAAGACACCCACACGGCTGTTCAGGACTTCATCAAAAGTTTAATCCCCACCATCCCAGCCCACCGTCTGGAGCTTGAATGAGCCCACAGGGCGCTACAACCACTGCGTTCTGATGGACTACCACGTGACATTATCGTGAAACCGCAATTCTATGCAGTTAAAGAGGAAGTGATGAAACTCTCCAGGGCGGCGGAGAAGCTGATGATCCAAGGCCATCAGGTACAAATATTCGCGGATTTATCCCCATATACCGTACAAAAACTAAGGGCTCTGAAACCGCTACTACAAGTCCTGGCGGGCAAAGAGATCACGTACAGGTGGGCCTTCCAGCTGAGACTGAACTTCTCATATCGCAACAAACCATACAGTTTTTCAACATTCCAAGATGGGGAACGACTTCTCCTACATCTAGGCCTGATTACTCAGGAAGTACCGCAACCTTCTGCCTCTTGAGGAGCATCGTCTGTCAAGAGAACATCCCTCACCAGCCCAGTGTCGCCAGTGTGGCAGAAACAGCTTGCCAAACGTTCGAAGGAATCATTTCCCCTATGATGGGGCCTGCAGCCTGAAAAGAACTTACCTTAGGTCCTCACTTTGGACTACGCCGGGACTTGACCTGATGCCAGTATTTTGGTGACTCTCTTCTTCTATGTTCTCCCCAGGACTTCCTTTCAGGTCCTTACAGGTTTAGACTCCCCTGGGAAGGTGTTTCTCTGTTCCGTTTTTGTTAATATTTTGTTTCCTTCGTCCGCTATGCAAAGACTTTTGATCACTACAAATATGTGATAGCAGGGCTTACACTGCATTGTTTATTTACTGCCATAGTTTTGTTCAAAGGCGGCGTTGACCGGAGTGGTCGTAGTGCGCCTCCCTCTGGCTCCGATAGTTGAACCTCTGTTCTTTGCTCTATCGGATCCAGACTCTCTCGACCCTCGGGTCGCAGACCTTTTTCTTTTTGGGTACCGGCCTGGGTAGGGATGGGTCCCTTGCTGGTCTGTGGGGTTTTGGGTTACGTCTTTCAGATGCACTATTTAATGCTTTGTTTCTCTACTCCCCCCCATCCTCTCTTCTTTCTCACTTCTCCTTACTCCCATCTTTCCTTTTCTCTCCCCCACCCCTCCCCCTCCTCTTCTGCAACAGGTACTCGCTGGATCCCCCGTCCGCTGTTGCACAGATCGAATTCTCAATGCCACTGGGGTCATCCCCTATCTGCCAGGGACAACCACGACGTCAGGTAAGACCTACAAACACTCAGCCCCGCACTTATCTCTTCCCCATGACTAACTCCATGCCGACAACAGGCACACTTGTAGTAATGCTTCAGGAGACTCATTTCCCTGCTTCCTATCAACCCAAATTCCTTCACAAGAACTTTTACGAGTTTTCACCTAGCCAATGCGGACAACAAAACGAGAGGAGTGGCGGTCTGCAGATACATTCTAGTGACAGGAACGATTAATGGTGAGGCTTACACGTTTGTCTCATACTACACTCCGAACAAACATCAGGACCTTTTTTTCTATTCCACATTGAAGGTACTAAAGCCGCACTTCATTGGCACAGTAATAATGGGAGGTGACTCCAATACCCCGTTTGAATTCTCCTCAGACAAATCAAACCCCCTGAGGCCCAAACCTAAATGGCCCCCTAAGTGTAGTCTTCGGTTGGCGCAGACAGTTCAATGTTTTGGCCTGGTTGATATCTGGAGGGAAATGAATCCCCACACTAGAGACTACACGCACTACTCAGTCCCCCACCAAACCTTCCCTAGGATTGACCACATATTTCTCCCACCGCATTTAATCCAAAATATATGACACTCCACTATCCGACCACTCGATAATGTCACTATCATTAAGGGGAGAGTTAGGATTTAAGGGGCCCTTTATATGGCGCCTTATTGAAACTCTCCTGACCAATCCAACCCATTGCACGATTATAGACAATGCTTTATCCGACTACTTTAGTGAGAACGACATGGGGTCGGTTTCGCCGGGCTGTCTGTGGGAGGCACACAAGGCGGTACTGAGGGGCAGGCTATTACAACTCTCCTCGCAACTTAAGAAGGAGAGCAGGGCAGAAGTTTCTCGACTAACAGCAAACTTCCGCCTATTAAGTAAAAGCCATAAACAACACCCCACGCCGGATAGCCTGGCTAAACTGGACTCGGCTCGAGTGAAACTCAACCTCTCTCTCACTACTTCCACGGAGAAGAACTTGCGGTGGTCAGGCGCTCGTTTCTATTACCAATCTGATAGGATAGGCTCTAAGTTGGCAACTAAACTTAGCCCTAAGATCCGTACCTCTGTGTTCCCCAAAATTCGAGCTTCGTTGGGCAATTTGACGCAAAATCCAGCACTTATTATGAATTCATTTCATAACTTTTACTCAAGCCTTTACGAGAAAATGCTGTGCGCGCATCACAAGACCAGGGAACTGTTTCTCCGAGACATTAACCTGCCTCACCTGCAGCAAACGCACCATGATCTGCTTGACGCCCCCTTCTCCTCAGAGGAAATATTAGATGTCATTAAATCCTTGAAAACGAACTCTGCCCCGGCTCCGGGCGGTTTCTCGGTATGTTATTATAAGAAGTTTGTTCCTCGTCTGGCCCCTTACATGGCTCGGTTCTTCACCTCCCTCCGGGATGAAGCCCCTCTCCCTAATGACTTAAACTCTGCTTTTATCTTGGTCATTCCTAAACAGGGTAAAGACCCTAGCGAGGTGGGAAGCTACCGCCCTATTTCGTTAATCAATAACGATCTCAAAATAAGGACTAAGATACTAGCAAACAAGATGTCTGACTTTATAGCGAATTATATACATGGGGACCCAGTGGGCTTAATCTCGGGGAGACAGGGCCCGGATCTGGTTCGAAGAGCAATTGATTTGATTTCCCTTCTGTAGACTCAGTGGGCCGGCGGTCCTGCTCAAGGGGGCTTTCTGTTGTCACTGGATCTGCAGAAGGCCCTGACTCTGTGTCGTGGCCCTACCTGCTTGACATTCTTGAAAGCTGGGGGTTTGGCGAAGGATTCCGCTCAATAATCCACACTCTGTGTTCCTCACCCTCAGCTCAGGTGCGACTAATGGGTCACTACTCGGATCCCTTCGATATTCGCAGGGGAACTAGACAGGGTTGCCCTCTTTCACCCTTGATCTTCGCTATAGCGATCGAGACTCTGGCTATTGCCATTAGATCGAATGAGAACATCAAAGGAGTGCGATGCGGTCCTGCCGTTCACAAATGTGCCTTATTTGCTGACGACATGCTATTATTCCTCACAGCTCCTCTCATTACCACACCAAACGTCTTCAGACTTCTCAGAGACTTCGGCGCTATCTCCAGTCTTCAGGTGAACGTATCTAAATCTGTGGCCCTCAATGTTTTGGTCCCGGCGCCTCTCATAGACCAACTCCAACAACACTTTCCCTTCAATCCCCTATTTAGGTATCAAACTGACGAGAAATATTGGAGACTTATATGCCGCCAACTACCCCCCCATGTTCCGCTCTCTAGAGCTAGATCTCCAGAAATGGTTGAGGCAGGGCTTGTTATGGTTGGGTAGACTCAACGCAGTCAAAATGAATCTCCTGCCACGATTTTTATACCTATTTCGCTCACTACCTATTTCGATTAAAAAATCTTTCCTGTCTAAATTTCAATAGAGGGTAATCAGATTTGTCTGGGGGGACAGAGGTCACCGTTTTGCCAAAGACATTTTGTTCAGGCTTAGGTCTCAGGGAGGCCTGGGTCTACCAAATTTTTGGCTTTACTACCAGGCAGCACAGCTATCACAGTTCTCCGCCATCTATAACAAGATTTGCAGGCCCGATTGGATTTCCCTTGAGAAACAAGCCGTACCACACTTCACACTCGACTTCTTAACATGGAGACCCCCCAAACATAGACCGGCAGTCTAAGCCCCCACCTTGTCTCACTCCTTAGCTCTCTGCGACCAAATACACAAAAACGCCAACTTGATATTGCCCTTAAGGCCCCTCACGCACTTGTTTCATAACCCTGACTTTCCACCTGGGATGAACATACATGCGTTTTACTGGTGGCTAAACAAAGGCCTTTTCCGGATCGGCCATTCCTTTACTCCTAATGGCCCCATTTCGTTGGGCCACTGTTTGAGTACACTGGAAATGCCTACCTCGGAAACGTTCCGATTATCGCAAATTCGACACTTCCTCCACTCTCTCTACACTGACAAGTCGAATACTCCCAAGGCTACGATGCACGAGCTATGGTGCTCCTCGACAGGTCCCCAAAAAGGCAGGATATCCATTATCTACGCTTCCCTGACAGATAGGAGAGACACCCCGGCATACGCTCGATCTTGGGAATCGGACCTGGACATCCAGTGGGACCCTGCTAAATGGTTCCAAGCCTTCAGCAGATCATCTAAAGGTATCTTAAATATTGCCTTGATAGAGGCCAACATTAAAGTTTTTACTAAATGGTACTATGTCCCAGCAAGGCTCTCGAGGATATTCCCAGACTCTCCCCTATGTTATAGAGGGTGTGGTCATTTGGGCATGATGCATCATATTTGGTGGACTTGCCTCGTATACGGAGTTTCTGGAATAAATTCCTCCATATTCTACGGAGAGTCTCTGGGATAGATGTTCCACAAGACCCCACATACATCCTACTAAACTGCAATCTACACAACACGCCTAAGCCTACACAATGACTTATCTTTTTTATGTGTTTGGGAGACAAAGTTACTCTAGCGAAAGCCTGGAAAACCCCATCGGTATCTATTTTGGCCACCAAACGGAAGATTTCTTGGATAACGTCACAGGAACAAATAATGGCTAAACTGCTTGACACGGTCCCACGCTTTGAAGCGATCTGGGAACCTTGGGCTAGATATGTCGGTATCTCTCTTTACCCGGGTCAATCGATCCCTTAGGGGAGAGTCCAGTGAGACTACCATCCTCCTTCATATACCCTACCCCACCTCCCTCCCTCTGTCCTTCATCTTGCTTCCTCCCTCTTCCTCATCTTTCTTCTACCCTTTCTCTATTTCTTCTCTGTTCTCATCTTCCTTCAATTCTCTAACAGTAGATAACGGTTTTACAAGGCCAATACCTGTCTATTAGCCCCCATAGATTGTCCTCATATACTCATTTGGTGCCCCAGCATGGGAGGCAGCCAGTTAGTCTCAGGTATACTTCATAGTCAATGTGACCGGGGGCTCCACCCGGGGGATAGCGTCGCCGGGGTTCTGTCCCGGTGGGGGCTCTTCCCCGGGGGAGCTGATGGACGATAGGGGGGTACCTCTCCTGGGTGGGATCCTGGAGCTCTCGCACTCAACAGTGTATCCCCATTGGGGTGGAGTGACGACCTTGGGGACCTTCTTGAGGGGAACCTCCTGGCTGTAATGTGTATCAGATTATCCGTCTTCCATGCGGGAATTAATGCCTTACTGTCATATCTGTAATCGTACCAGGTATTTTATTATACTGCAATTGCTTCAGCCTTGTAAGTGCTATGTTTTTCACTCAATGTACTTTCCTCTTATGGCTGCCTTAGTCTTCGAGGAGTTTTATATTGAACCAGAAAAGATTAGAATAGAGTAGAAAAGAATAGACTAAAAGAATAGAATAAAATATATATATATATTATATTATATTTTATTCTGTTCTGTTCTATTGTTTGTCTAGTCTATTCTTTCCTATTATTTTATATTCTAATCTTTTCTATTCAAATTCAAATTCATTCTATTTGAAATTTAAATTTCAAAAGCCATCCTCCGTAATTCGAATTTCACATAGAATGAATTCAAATTCGAATAGAAAAGTTTAGAATAGAATAGAAAAGAATAGCATAGAAAAACAATGGAACAAAATAGAAAAAAATATAATATATATATTATATTTTATTCTATTCTGTTCTATTGTTTGTCTAGTCTATTCTTTCCTATTATTTTATATTCTAATCTTTTCTATTCAAATTCAAATTCATTCTATTTGAAATTTGAATTTCAAAAGCCATCCTCCGTAATTCGAATTTCGCATAGAATGAATTCAAATTCGAATAGAAAAGTTTAGAATAGAATAGAAAAGAATAGCGTAGAAAAACAATGGAACAAAATAGAAAAAAATATAATATATATATTATATTTTATTCTATTCTGTTCTATTGTTTTACTAGTCTATTCTTTTCTATTATTTTCTATTCTAATCTTTTCTATTCAAATTTGAATTAATTCTATATGAAATTCGAACTTCAGAAGCCATGTTCCAAAATTTGAATTTCGTATAGAATGAATTTGAATTTGAATAGAAAAGACTTTTATAGAATGGAAAATAATAGAAAAGAAAAGCATAGAAAAACAATGGAACAGAATAATAAAAAAATATTTTTTTATTGAATTCGATTCAAATTTGTTTTCAAATTCGATTCAAATTTGTTTTCGAATTTGTTTGTTTTTATATATATATATAAAATATATATATATATATATATATATATATATATATATATATTTTAAATGAACTGCAGCTCACTGAGTCACCTGCCTGAAAGTGTCTTTGGACACGTACTCTAGGAATGGCCTACAGTCAGGTATAGGTTTGGCTGGACTACAATGCAGTGGATATATATTTTAGACATGTGCATTTCGTTTCGTTCGGAATCGAAATTCGGAAGAATTTTTCATTATTCGGAAATTCTTATGCATCCAAATTTCCAAATTACAAAAGTAGCGAATTTAAACGAATAAAAAAAAAACGAACGAATTCGAAAACAAATTTGAATCGAATATATATATATATATATATATATACAGACTTGTGCATCCTCAGCACGTGGCCATGGGGCATGCTTGTCCTTTTTTTCGGCAGCTGGCCGCATTGAACCACAACATGCAGAAGAGTTGGTAGAGTGGATGACCAAGCCGTCCTCATCCTCCTCATCGTCTGTCACCCAGGCTCAGGGTACTTTGTCTGCCAATGCAGCTGCCAAAGCGACCTCTTCCATCGGCTCAATGTCATCAGTCACTCCTTCCCTAGCCCCACCATCATGCCCTGAGGAGTCCCCCGAACTGTTTGACCACAGTGTAGGGTACATGCTGTAGGAGAATGCGCAGCATTTTGAAGGGTCTGATGATGGTATCCAGGTTGAGGATGAAGGCAGTAACGTGAGCCCAGAGAGAGGGGGTGCCCAAGAAGGACAAGAAACTGGCAGTCATGTTTCCCCAGCTGCAGCATTCTGCCAGGTTTGCTCCAGTGGCGAGGAGGGAGGGGATGATGAGGTCACTGACTCTACGTGTGTGCCAGATAGAAGAGAGGAGGAGGAGGAGACACATCTCCAACGAGGCAGAATGCCCTCCAGGGGCCAGCTTAAGGGCAGGCAACCGACTGCATCACACCGCAGAGCTCCGCATGTGCAGGGCGCTGCTGATTGTGTTTTTCCAAAAGTACTCTGGTGTGGGCCTTTTTTGAGACGTGTGCAGCAGATCGCACCATTGCTGTTTGCAACATATGTCTGAAGCGTATCAAGCGTGGCCAAAACAGCAGCCGCTTGGGCACCACATGCCTATCGAGGCATACAGGGAGGCCGCGTGGACCCCCTGTAATTCCCATGGAACTGGGTCGCAATGGCTACCCCTGCAACCGCTGTAGGTACGCCCCTGGGAAGTGCATTTCACAGGGGAAGGGGCAGAAACTAATAAATGGACTTCATTTTACTGCAATGCTCACTTTAAGTCACGTTGAGGAATCAGGAACTACGTCAATCGAAAATAATAATAGAGATGGATTAATGCTTTAATATATTTTATTTTTAAAAAGCAATGGAAAACATCAGATAAGACTGTCACATTGTCATGGTTATGCAATAGAGTTTTGTCTGTCAGCTTACCTGTCTTCATGTGTTCATCTCTAAAGACCAGCTGACTCTCACCTGACTGCTTTTATTAACTCTCCTCTAGCATGGCTCCACCCCAGCTCCTATCAGAGAACTCTATATTAACCTCTGCACTGCAGGCCAGCCCTGCTGATCAACCTTTGTGTGTTTTGGCTTGCTGTTCCTGCCTGCCGTGTGCTCTACGTTTGTTTCTGTTACTGACCTTGGCGTGTTCTCAACTATTCCTGTCTGCTCGCGACCCTGACCTTTGGTGTGTCCCCGACTATCCCTGTTTGCCTGTTACCCTGAACCTTGGCATAAACTCTGTTGTCTTTGTCTGCTTGTGGCCCTGACCTTGGCTTATTCCTTTACTTTTCCTATCCTCCTGTTGTTACTGTGGGTGTGAGCTGGGGGACCCTGGCGGTCGCGACCTGGAGCCAGTTGCAGCCCAGTCCATCCTCACCACTAGAGGCTCTGGTGAACACCTGCTGGTTCTTAGACTCCGCGTCCCAGGGAATCCTATGCTCTAACTCCGGTGGGATTCGTGTTGGTGTTCCAGCTGCCCTGCCTACCTTACCACCCGGACTCCCATCCGCAGCAGTCAGCCGTAGGGTCCACTGCCTTACCTAGCCTCAAGGTGACCTGACACATATATAGTACAACAGAAATGGCCAATCACCCATCAAAATAATAAGTAGGGAAAGGAAAAGATAAAGAAATAAGAATTATCACTATAGATTAAATGTAAACCACATAGAAACCAGAGGACGCCAAAATTAGCTCCCCTATTCCTAACCAAGCCAATCAAAATACCAAACAAATGGGAAAACAATTATGAAATTTTATTTTGTATCTTTAAATGTAATTGCAAACACTAGCATGATCCGTACATTTAATCATTATATATGCATAAATGTGTGAAATTCACATTGTGTCCTGTAGAGATGTCGGCTTCCTTCCAGAACCAGTAGATTTTCTCTTTGTGCCACCTGTTGCTCATCTATTGAACTGTAATCAAAGAGAGGTCAATGTCAGCAAATATTAAAACCATATTTAAATAATACATAGACTTTATTCGTTCATACTTTCTCATTGATCTGTAACACAAAAAATAACAGACACACATTTACACAGATTTGTATATCCAGCATCAATGGTGTATACTCAAAAAGAATCTGCCCATACATCAAACAATGATCATTTGAACATTGTTGGTTGCCTGATTGTTGTACCGCATACACACAATCGGAAATTCCGCCAGCAAAAGTCTGATGTGAGTCTTTGGTCGGAAATTCCGACCATGTGTCTGCTCCATCGGACTTTTGCTGGCTTTTGTGTGACCGTGTGCATGCAAGCCAAGCTTGAGCGGAATTCCATCGGAAAAACCTTCCAAGGTTTCTCTGACGAAAATTCAGATCATGTGCATGCGGCATTAGTCTTTATTTTGATATGCTGTATTTCACTAACAGATTTTTTTCACTAGAGGTCAAGTGAATATCATTGCTGCTTTTTAGAAAAAAAAAAATTGGCCTCTATTATCTTATAATGTCCTTGCTGACATTAGATATAAGCAGATATAACTGAGCTACTCACAGAAGGTGTACGAGACTTGGAAGCCCTTTGCCTGGTTAGACTTGTCACTGTGGAATACGAGAACCATAGAATTGCCTTTGGAGTAATACACAGGGATGGTGCGATCCCCACAGAATGGACCCTTTTGTGTACCATCCATGAAGAGTTTTAGATAGTCGTACATACAGAAACTGGCAGACTCTAAATGGAAGTCACTTATGGTCAGGGCAATCTGAAAAAGAAATACAATTATGACTAACGTGATCGGCCTTGTGTTCATGCAACAAACAAATCATTTTTATTGCATAAAAGTGAGTATTTTTATTTTTTTTTTACAATTCATTGATGTTACAGTCTACCTGAAATAATATTTAACCTTAAAGCCATATTAAACCCAAGAGAAAATATTTATTATATTGCAATTCTTACATGTGATGGTTGCTTTTGTTTTCTTTTTTAGGCTTTCTTCTATGTTAATTTAGGGATCCAGCCAACAAGTCTGTTGTTTTTCAAAAGCACAAGCTATCCAGCAGAATGTATCAATTTAGCCAATAAGCCAAATCATTCCACACTGGCAGCGGTGCTTAAAATGATCAGCTTTATTTATTCATGTAAAACATTTATCCCAAAAGGAAAAAAATTGCTGTAACTGATTATAAAATATATGCTAAAATTTGGATTCAACTTGTTAGTGTATTTAAATCTGCTAATACATTTATTCATTCACCTGCCTACAATAGACTCAAGAAACTGATCACCCCCCTTCCTTCCTCTCCCCTGTGCTCCTTTTACTCTCTAAAGGGGTGGCAGAAATTAGCCCAGTGCTACAAAGTCAAGTAAAGCTTTATAAACAGCTTACAAATGTCACACCACCAGTTTTCAGTCGGCTTCACAAATTACCATCAACACTTCCTGTCATCACTGGGGAATGATCCAGAACGTCTTGGTGGTAGATAGTCTTAGAGCAATCTACTTTGGATTTGCCAACAGCCATGTATTGTAATGCCCTGAACAATACATTCCATTTTCATTCATCCAGGTAGGCCCTGGTGATTGCTGGTAAATTCAAAGGGGGTTGTATATTCAGATTGTAATGTGTCTGTCCAACATTAAATTTTGTTTGTATGACAATTTTAGAGAATGTGGAAGTCCAACAATTAGGGAGAATTTTGAAGGCATCTTGTTTTACCTTATATCCAACAGGAGCTGTGATGGTGAAGTTACAATTCATGTTTGGACTGTAGTTCCCTGGGTATCCCGGAGATGTAAAGCTGCCTTGAGAGTTAAAGTAGGATCCTCCACACTGAACTGTAAGAATATAGATATAATCAATATAGTAAAGAGATTTATAATAGTATATGACATCATTTTATGTTTATGTATATACTGTATACTGTATATACATAGTTCATCCTCCCTTCCAGAGTTCCAGATTGATCTTAGGCTAAGACCCCACTCTGCAACCCTCAATGCAGAGCTCAGATGTAGAGATGGCCTACACAGGCACCAAATGCTGCTTCAGGGCAGGAATGGGAGAGAGTCAAATGTTCTGCCTTACCCAGAAGTGTTTCACAGAGAACTAGTGAGAAAATAGGAGTGTCCTATGAAAATAAATAACTGTAGTGGAGATGGGTGGGCTACCATACAAACCTATTATTGTGTCCTTAATGGGGTAAGTGCAGAAGCTGTAAAATCTATCCATCTTGTTCCCCCCACTGCACTGCTTGAGTTAAATGCTTCTTTAGTCTAGAAGGTGATAAATAAATTGAAATGCTTACCTTATTTATCCCCCCACAGGCTTCCTCTGTGATGTACTACTAAACTGTTGTGCCAATAGTCCCTCCTTGGGAGGGATCTCCTCTGTGTCTGTGATTCTTCAGTGTCTTTCTCTGAACACTTTCTTTACTATTATAATAAATCAGCATACCTGAGCTATATGAAGCTTGGAAGCCGACCCCAGCAACAGCCCCGTCACTGACGAACTGGACCAGCATCTGGCTTGTAGAAGCGATGAGTGGAGGGATGGTTTGACTTCCGCACATTTTATCCAACAACACAGGGGAGTTCTTAGAGGGGCCGTCATAGATCCTCATGTAGTCTGAGTCACAGTTAGGAGTGGATTGGATATTAAAGCTATTGAACTTTAATGAAGCCTAAAAAGTGACACAAGGCAAATTTATTATCTACAGTAAACCCCAAACTTCACATATTTGTAGCTGCAAACTGGATTAATATGTAATTGCAATATGATGCAATTGATTACTATATTAATGCTTGAATAGTCCTTCAGAAAAAAAACCCCACATGAATATGTATGATTCTAATTTCTGTTAAACGGTCTTGCATGCTATAGACTTTTCTAGCTAAGATGTCTCTTCAAATGTGTGTATTTTCCATAGATTTTAAGTTGACAGAACTTTTCTGCTCCCTCTGATTATTTGTTGCTTGTGGTTTCTTCAGGGAAACCAATAAGCTTAAACAAGACAGATTTGGGGGAATAAACTTTTAACAGAAATCTTTCGTTTAACGCTATTTTGAATTAACTCAAAGAAACCTGTGACTGTGGATATTGCAATACTGTTACTATTGGTAACATACTTGTAAGAACCAGAGCCCCAAATTAATCCAAGACCCATTTTGTTCCTGCCAAACCCCCATTCCTACAATGACGTCACCATCAGATGTGGGGTAAAAAAAAAACTTGCACATCACAGTTGTCAAAATAGGGTTTCAGCAATGAAGTGGTAATAATAGTCTGAAGGTGGGCCATAATGAAGGGAAGTATTATTCCAACATATGGAGCAATTGGTGGTTGAAGCAGAGTATGAGGTACACAGACGTATACATCCTAAAAGACCTAGGGTAGGGAGTATTTAGATCTATTGCTTGGCACTATACTAGTCAAGTCTCTATTTTTTATGAATGTAAAATTTAGGTGGTGTACAAAACAATCATCTTATGGCAGTTTATTTTCACAGCTAGGTTACTAGACATTTAGGGTCACATTTTGCATGTTTACATCTGTCTCCTTACCTGTCCTGATGGAACCCTGATCAACCAAACACAGTCACAATTATTAGCATAAGCAGAAGGATAGTTATCAGAAGTGAAAATTCCTGTCTTATTATTAAGCAAAGTCGCACAGACACCTGAGAAGTGAAAAATAGACATATAAATTGTTTTTAGTCACTGGTGGAATAGACTGATAATAATATTAATAATAAATAGGTGGGCAACAGGGGAGGGGGTATTAAACTTCTATTAGATTAAAACTGTTGGAATTTTCAACTTAAAATCAAATGAACCTTGAGTTTAACCACTTTATGTTGACGATAAAAGATCCTTAATGCCTCAATGCAGTGTTACAACTTTCACATGTGTTAGTGAAATGGAACGTATCTTTACAACTACTTTGTGCATCCAGGTGAATTATACTTTGTTTGTTCAGGCCAAATTGAGCCTTCATTACATGGTAAAAATCACATTTCCTGATATTTTACTCTTTTTTTTCAAAGAAAACTGGCTAAATTGTAAACAATATTATATATTTTTTAAATCTAGCTGTATCTTTCTTATCATTACTATATGACCCACCAAAAATAAATAACCCAAAGGAATTTGAGATGAAAGGGGATGCCACATATGTGTACATTATTTATTGTATACACCCATAGTGCGGCCCAGAGACAAACGTGCACATTTTGAGGTTTTTTTGTCAAAACATTTTTTTTTTTGCAAAATCGTAAAAATTCACTCAAAATGCAATCATAAAAAAGTATAATTTCTAATGTTTCAAACCCATAAAACTGGAATGTACAGGAACTTACTGCATTGATAAAGTCGATTAATTTTAGTGACATCCAAGACACTCAGTCCAATTGTCTGCCCAATAGGCACATTGGGGTCAGGCTTGGGGACAATTGTGGGTTTGTTTGAAGTGTTGGTGAATGCATAGCTGGAAAATGTTGAATAGAGATAAGATTGACATATTACCTTAAAAATATTTTATAATTCATGGGTAGTTCACCAGCTAACATAAAAGTCATGACTTACGCATCATAATGCATCACTGAACCGTAATCATATGGACTGTCCAGGTTATTAGTGTCCGCTTTAGCAAAATTACCCCAGTATCCTGTAAAAAGACAAAAGCAGTGGTAATGTCTCTTTTTTAAAAACATGGCTAAATTCGTTTTGTGTAAATGTCCGCAGTACCTTGAGAGATATACTGGAAATTGATGTCAACATAATTGTCACGATCACTTCTTACATGCTCATGGTAGAAGCCCAGGGCATGTTCTAGTTCATGTTGTATAATCCCCCTGTAGATGCAGCCACCACCCAATGAAACTGTCTGGCTTCCACCAGTTCTTCCAATATATGAGTAACAGCTAGAAATAGTAAATATACCGTTCAAAATAGTTATGCTTTAATACCATTTGGGAGCCTAAGACAATAGTTTTAATAGAAACAATGAATCTGAGCTACAGAAAGAAAACAATCAATATCTATTTGTGCTAAGCTTTTGATCCTTCTAACTCTAATTCTAATATCAGCAGGTGTATCCCTATGTTTGTGCCCAGTTCTAATAAGGGGTATGGCGTTTGGGAGTTAAGTAACGTTGTGCTGGCTCCAAGCATTGGATCACTGCTCACTTTTGGACAGACATATTTGGTTATATTTTCACTGTAAAATTTTAAGTGGAATCCATTGAGTCTGCTGACACTAAGCCCCACTCCCTCAAAGTCACTTTTTCTACTATATACTCAATGTTAGCAGCGCTGGGATAAATGTTTTCAGTCCTTGTGCTATTTCTGCTAGGTACACAAAAAAAGGAGACAACCAAGAAGCACCTTGTTGTTGACTTGTGACTTTCAAATGTATTTGCAATTGTACAGAGGAGTTCCATAGTTTTTCTTGGAGGAAATTAAAAAGAGAAGCCATCATGCACAAATAGGTAATGTAAAGTCTAAGGTGTTTATGTTTTAGATGCCCCCTACTGTTTCTCTTTTTCTGAAGCACTATGATAGACAATAGACAACCTTACCCATCATCAGGAAGGATGTCGATGTAATCATCTTCTGTTGTAAGAGGCACAAACCTCACACAAGTCAATGTCTCAAACTCGGCCATGGCGAGAACAATACTATTCAGGTCACTGGGACCTGGAAACAGAGATAGAAGGTTGAGTTTCTACAAATAACAAATAGCAACCAATACTTTAATGCAAGAGATGAAAGAGGGAACTCACTGTAGCTGGATGCTATGATGTAAGGAACAGGAACAGTACCATTATCACTTTTAGGCCAAAGGCAAGAAGGACAGTTTACAGCGCTGCGGTCATTCTGTACCAGCATATCGCCTCCATACATGGGTGTTTTGCTATCTGAAAATACAGAGAATGGTTAAGGTTAATACACAAAAATATATTAGATTTTAGCTGCCCATACACTGTGAACTGGCTGAAGTTTGCTATGTGGGTGGCTGTGTCAGTCCACTCTCACCTGACATTCTTTGATTGAAAAATGGACGGATCCAAACAGATAATTTTAGAACTAACAGTGGCTGCATCTAGTCAGATGCAGTACAGTACAGTGTTGGGGTATACAACAGAATAGAATAGGCACAGTGGGAACCTCTGCATCTGAAGGAACCTGTTAGATATTTTCATGCAGTCCAAAGGCCCAGCTTTACTCAGTTCCATGACACAGCACAGCCCTGTTTGGCAGGGGAGGAGACCTGATTTTGTTCTGCTGCAGTGAGGTTGGCCTCTTGAATCTTCCCATGCAGGACACAGCAGAGAGCGAGCCCCCGCGTAGAGCCTTCCCACTATGGAGAGCATAACTTAGAACTGCCCAGGAAAATGCTAAGCTTAGCTTAACCCCTTCCCACCTGGGCAACCAAAACAACTAAAACTAGCTAATCTGTAAAGCACCTGCTTACACACAGCCCTGTTTGGCAGGGGAGGAGACCTGATTTTTCTCTGCTGCAGTGAATTAACACTTACAAGTCTGGTAATCTCATGTGTCTGTCACTCTGCTCTCTCCTCCTATTACAATGAAGCATACACTACAGTACAGCTAACATACTCATTGTGCCACTTCTCCCACTTCTAGTCTGAGCTCTACAATAAAGGTACTTACATCGTTTGTATTTAAAAGAGTACTATTAATATGTAGTAAGGAATACAGAGCTGCATTAATTTATGTTTTTTTTTTTTATCTACCTGGAGTGTAGCTTTAATTGTAGATTTATCACTAGAAATTGCAACAGAAGAATAAACAGTTTTACTAGAGATTCTGATGCTGATTTTCTACTAAATTCCCATGCAAAGTGAAAGTTCCAAAGTTTGCAAAGTGAACTGTCTATTTGCCGTTAATAATTCAACCTCTTTATCTCACAAGTTTCAATGCAATGGTAGAAGTGAATAGGAATAACCCACCAGTCTTTTTTAAATAAAATAGTGATTTTTAAAGACTCATTCAGCAATGATGAAGATCTTGCAATTTTTCGACAAGAGTGCCATATTTCTCCTCACGCGCTATTGGCTAGTCCATCAGTGCATGATTTAAAGGATCGTGAAACTCATAACTTTATTGAGTATAATTGGTTATTGTCTATTACCTTGCCTGGATTTAGCGCCCTCATAATGCAGTAACTAATCCTGTGGTTTAGAATAATTACCTTTATTAGCTTTCAAAATCTTGCTGAAGATCCCTTGTGGCACTTCGGAGTCTTCACTCTTTGGGGCTGTGTATACAAAATACACATTAAGCACATCTAGTGAAATAATCGCGACCAAAAAATTAAAATGACTTAATTTTTGTGTAAATATTGAACCCATTTTATAAATTGAATTATGAATGAAAAAATAGGATAGCTCTTCAAAGCTATCCCTGATCTGTGAAACTTCTGATCGGGAAATTCTTTAGGTCTTTGCCTGAATCACCATGATTATCATATACACTGTCACCTAAGCAAAAGGAGAGGACTTTAAAAAATATCTTGTTGCTAGGGTCTAAAAAACATGCCGATGATTATATGCGCATGTAACATATTTTAGGTATGTCATCAAATGTAAAATATCTCCATTATGTAAACATCCGAAAGCTGGAAATTGCTGCTTGGACGTGATGTCATCAACCCCAGCAGACTTAGAGCTTTTGCTCAAATGACACTTTATAGTATTCCTCTTCACTCCTCCCCCAGCAGCTAAATCAAAGTTTATGTGGGGTGGCGAGGGGAGGGACAGAGATGCTGGGCCAGCACAGACAGTAATTGGACACTCCCAGAAGAGGGGAGGGCTAAGAGAAACAATGAGGGAGGGAGCTGTGCTAGGAAAGTGACTCTCAGAGTAGTCAAATTTTTTTTGCAAGTTCAAAGCCACATTGCAGGTGAATAATAAATCATTTATGGAAAGGAAATTACTGGAAGCAAACATTTAAAATGTATTTTTCTAAGGGTTTTATCTGCAATCTTTTAAATTGGTGAAAGGATGTTTACCAATTGGTGAAGGGATGTTTACCATAAGAGCTATAAAATGGTCTTTCTTAGAGGCTGGTTCTAGATGGAGAAGGAAAATATTTTTTATAGATTATCTGGCCAGGCTTATTACGACCAATGGAGCAGTGCAAACAATTTTTGATTTAGGAATTAGGAATTAGGATTTAGGATTAGGAATGTTACAAAAAAGGCTAATGAACGAGAGGAAAAAGCAGAACAAACAAAACAGCTGATAGAGAACAGAAAGAAAGCAAAAATGATTCCTTAAATAAGAATGTTAAAAAGCTTACCATCTTTGTTCACTCCAAGTAGATGGTACTGGAAAGTAAAGTTTTGCATCAATATCTTATTTCAGATGAAATACAATAATAAGAGATAACAAGTCTTGGCCCCAACTCATCTCCATCCTGCAGAGTCCTCCTCATTCCTACTGGGAATCTCTCAAAACTGAGATAAAATCCTTTCTTAGACAGATGTTACCACAACAGTCATCATTGGAAGATTTTAGCGTATTCCCTGTTCTGTTCCCAATTATAATATTTTGGATTTCCCGTCACTTTCTGTCCCAATGGCAATGAGCTGTACAAAAGTCAAATCTCCCTACAGGAGACCCGGGCACTAATAAGGAATTGTTAAAATCTAAGAGAATTCCTAACCCCCCTCCACTTTATCCAAAACTAGGGGGATAACAATTTTGGTTAGATTTACACTTCACTACTAGCTAATATTGTTAGTAACTTCTTGGAATATACTTTCCTAAATATAGTTGTCACCTGTCCCCTGTACTGTTCATGTCAGCTCATCATCTCACCTGTATTTGTGCAGATAGAGGTAGACTGGTCACCAGCCCCGTAACACAACCCAGAAGCAGGAGGAAGACTTTTTCATTCATCTTGTTCAGAATTCTCCTTCACTGTAATGTGAAATATCTTCTCTCTGAAGCTTGGTGTGACACTCATCTCCTGGATCACCTTTTTATACAGGTACCAGAGAAGATCTGACCAATCATGAGACAGGAAACCAAATTTTAAGAATGACCAAAGTGGATGTGTATGGGAATTAGAAATGTATAATTATTTCATGTGTGACACTATGGTCATGATTATCTTATTATTGTCTTGGTGTTCTGCTGTCCAACTTGTAATTGATTGTCATGGTCTCCTGACAATTGTCTATAATGACATAAAAAGGACTTGTGTGAGTAATATCATTGCCAACTGATTTTTTCAGCTAAAATGTAAATAAATTGGGACTGACAATGTAATTTTACATTTATTTTTGTATTCAAGGTTATACACATTCTATGAGATAATTCATCAATACAGTGCTGTGAACAATGATGTTTTACAAAATGCAAAAACCCATAGTAAACAAACAGAGATGATTTCTCTTTTAATTTGAAATTTGATCATATTAAATTAAACTGTGACTGCTTAAAGTGTTACTAAAGTCTCATTTTTTTTCATAAAATAATAAATAAACATGTTATACTTACCTGCTCTGTGCAGTGGTTTTGTACAGAGGAGCCCAAATCATCCTTTTCTTAGGTCCCCAGCCGGCGCTCCTGGCCCCTCCCTCCTGCCAAGTGCCCCCACAGCAAGCAGCTTGCTATGGGGGCACCCGAGCTAAGCCGCTGCTCTGTGTGGCTATTCAGACACAGAGCTGTGGTTTAGCCCCGCCTCCTCCCACTCCTCATTGGCTCACTGGATTTGATTGACAGCAGCGAGAGCCAATGGTGCCCTGCTTCTGTCTCAGCCAGTGAGGAAGGGAGTATCGGACAGCTGAAACTCTCGTGCAACATCTCTGGATCGAGCTGGGGCTCAGGTAAGTATTAGGGGTTCTGGGGGGGCGGGGGGGCTGCTGCACACAGTTTTTTTTATCTTAATGCACTGAGAAAAAAAAAAACCTTCTGACTTTAGAACCACTTTAGTTTGGGTAAACCTGGTCTTCACCCTAGGCCTAAGCGCTAACCACTTTGCCACTGTGCCGCCCTGGAGGTGTAGCTGGTTGCTAAACACTGAATACTATTTATGACTATTGGCCATGCTGCTGCCTTCTTGGGGAACTCAAAACTGCAAAAAAACAAAGGTAGAGAGGAGACCCAAACAGCCTCATAGTGTAGTAATCATTTTTTTCAGTAAAGCAATCTTAAAACCAATAAATATTGCACTATCAAGTCAAGAAGGAGAAATGGCATATAGCCAAGCAGAGAAAGTCCCAGAACCAGTGGATCCGAGCCAGTGGCTCCAGGTGCCATTTATGAACTGACAACCACCACTGTAGGGGAGACACTGAGCAGTGGCGGTGCGTCCATAAGGTCGCACGGCGCCACCTCCTCTCTCCAGCCACCCCCTCTATCACCAATAAACCAATAGAAAGATTCATGCATTTCATGAATATATCCATGGCTGCTGTTGCCACCCCCTATTCAGGCACCCGGCCCCTTTATGGGTGCCTGAATTGCAGCGGCGGGGAGTGTTTTTGAAGCACCTGATTAGAGCCATATGCGCTGCTACCCATCACCTGATTGGCTGAAACAACAGGCACTGTGATTTGATGCCTATCAATTGTCCAATCATAGGAGAGGGTGGGTGGAGAGGACAGGAGAAGAAGAAATCGAGGACATCACCCGCCACTATGGGTGAGGGGGGGCACAGTGGCAGCATTCGATGGGCACAGTGGGAGCATTTGATGGCACAGTGGGAGCTTTGGATGGCACAGTAGGAGCATTTGATGGGGCAGAGTGGGAGCATTTGATGGCACAGTAGGAGCATTTGATGGCACTTTGGCAGCATTTGATGGGCACAGTGGCTGCGTTTGATAGGCAGTGGTGGCATTTGATGGCACAGTGGGGGCAACTGATGGGTACAGTGGCTGCGTTTGATGGCATAGTGAAGCTGCAATTGATGGGGTTTTTTTCAGAATTTTTCATTTGTTTGCACCCCCCAAAAAATCTTGAGCAGCACCCGCCACTGACTGATAGCACTGACTGGAAAATGTGCCTCTTCATGATCGCCCTTTGGTTTATGATAACATATTTTCTTTTTTTGTTTATGAGTTTTCTCTTCCAATTGTTCCAGATGTGCTGATATTGGATCAGTAATGATGCTCGACATTTCATTTTACTTGTGTAGATACATTAATTAGATTCTATATCTAGCTATATTTTTTTCATTTAAGTATTACATTTTTTTATCATTATTATCCACATTTAAATCAGAAAAATGTTTATTGTTATAAACAGGCAACATAACAGTCCAAAACAAGACAATACTATAAAGCTTACATCCACATAGATATCCAAAGGTAGTAATTACAGAAACATTGACACAGACAGATGCCCGTGCTCACATACTCATATCAAATACAACTCTGGTATTGTGCATCCTTGACTCCATCCCACCCAAAGTGCAACAAGGGCGCATATAATTATCCTAATTTACATGAACAACAAAACCCTATGGTCTATTTGGACACAGGAACAACCTCTGATAAACAAGTTCCCGTGGGCTGAAACCAGGGGCGTCTAACCACAGTCCCCACACCTTTTATAGCTTACTGGGGCTACCTCGTCATGTAAAAATATGGTGTTCCACAAGCAGAGAATTACCCACAGCAGACACCCAGGCCTTGTGTGTAGGGGTATCAGGGGACTTCCACAGTATTAGAATTAACCGGCGGACGTAGAAAAGGGCCCTTCCCGCTGCTGTCCTAGGGTGTTCATCCTCAATGACTTCCTCTACAACATTTAAGAGACAGCATTTGGGGTCCAATGGGATGTTTACCTTAAATACCATGTTTAACCACTTAAGAACTAGCCTCGTTTTGAGGTTTTGGTGTTCACATGTTTAAAACAGTAAATTACTTAGAACCCCCAAAAATTATATATTGTTTTTTTTCTAACACCCTAGAGAATAAAATGGCCGTCATTGCAATACTTTTTTTCGCACCGTATTTGCTCAGCGGTCTTACAAGCGCACTTTTTTGGAAAAAATTCAATTTTTTTGAATAAAAAATAAAAGACAACAGTTAAGTTAGTCCATTTTTTTTTATTTTATGAAAGATGATGTTACGCCGAGTAAATTGATACCCAACATGTCACACTTCAAAATTGCGCCCGCTTATGGAATGGCGTCAAACTTTTACCCTCAAAAATCTCCATAGGTGATGTTTAAAAAATTCTACAGGATGCATGTTTTGCGTTACAGAGGAGGTCTAGGGATAGAATTATTGCTCTTGCTCTACCGATCATTCTGATACCTCACATGTGTGGTTTGACCACCTTTTTCATATGCGGGCGCTACTCACGTATGCGTTCCCTTCTGCGCGTTAGCTTGTCAGGGAGTTTAAAAACTTTTTTTTTTTCTTATTTATTTTAGTTGATTTTATTTATTTTTTCACTGTGGCACCTCTCCCGCCACCGATAATGGTGATCTTGTGGTGCATCCGCCACAGAGATCACCGTTATCGTAAACAGAACTGCCGGCTCTAAAGATAGATACTTCGGTTGTGGTAGCAGCTGCTGCTGTTACCGAGATATCCCTCTTCAAACTGCTGACATATATGTACATAAGCCGGTCGGTAAGTGGTTAATGTATCTACAACCTGCCCCCAATAGTGATGAGGTTTAGGGCAATGCCATAATAGATGGATTAAGTCCCTGTGGTCCCTTCTGCATCTATGGCAATATGGCTCCATACTGTATCCCATCTTATAAAGCTTCAGGGGAGTGTAGTGAGAGTGTAGGAGAATGTAAAGTTGAGAGATCTTCTGTTCCATGTTTAGAGAGCAGGTTACCACAGCCTGATACGCCTCTTTCCATTGATCACCCAACATCGGACCTAGGTCTCTCTCCCAAAGCGAAGTCGCTTTGCTAGGATGGTCTTTGTGGAACGCAGACAACAACATGCTATAACATTGTGAAATAAGACCTTTAGAGCTTTCAGCCATTTTGATCAAGTTGAAAATAGGGATGGAAGATAGATAGCATTCCTGCATGTCCTCCTGTGTCCTGACTGCATGTCAAAATTCTAAGTAGAAAAACTGCATATGGGCGGGTAGCAAGTATACGGCTTGCAGGGAAGCAAAAGGTATCAGAAAACCATCCTTAAAAACCTGAGACATATTAACTATCCCATATGACTTCCACAGAGCGCCATGCACTAACTTGGCTAGTTCTGAATAGTTATTGTTGCGCCATATCAGGCTATAATTTGTATACCCAGTGACATGTTGTAGGTATTTAGCCTTGCTCCATGTTTTTTGAAGAAGACCGAATGTAGGTAGGAGCTTAATTCGTTTAGTAAAACTAATGCTGCGTACACACAAGCGGACTTTTCGACGGACTAGGTCCGACAGTCTTTCCGATGGACTATCGGCGGACTTTCCTAACGAACGGACTTGCCTACACAGGATCACACCAAAGTCCGACGGATTCATACGTGATGATGTACAACCAGACTAAAATAAGGAAGTTGATAGCCAGTAGCCAATAGATGCCCTAGCATCGGTTTTAGTCCGTCAGACTAGCATACAGACGAGCAGATTTTTCGACCGGACTCGAGTCCGTCGGAAAGATTTGAAAAATGTTTTATTTCTAGGTCCGTCGGACTTTTGGGAAAAAAAAGTCCGCTGGAGCCCACACACGATCGAATTGTCCTCAAGACCGTCTGAGATTGAATCTCTCTGGATATGGGCCAGCATAACATGGGTCGTGGAGGGAATGCGATCTTCAACGGATTGTGTAGAGGCAAACCCAGGGCCAATTAAATACTGTACTTTCGCAGCTATATAATAGAGCCAGGGGTTAGGAAGGTCTAGGCCCCCCATCTTTAGACCGTTGTAAATGTTCCAATTTGATTCATGGTGTGCGCTTTCCCCATAACAGAGTTCTAAAGAAGGAATTCACTATTCTAATGGTTTTTAAGGGGACAAAAGTTTGGAAGGCAGTGAGGTGTGCATTATCCACATATACTAACATGTCAAGATAAGAGTCTGATAACACATTGGGACTTACCGCACAGCACAGGAGAGTGAGCATTGTGATGCGCTCCGTAGGGGAGTTGTGTAATGGGTAGAGAAGCTGGGGCACCAGAATCATTTTAAGGAGATAACATGTCATCTGCATATAACATGTTTTTTTCCTGAATTTCCCCATAGCAAAGCCCCATAATAAGGGGGTTAACACGTATGAGGACAGTTAATGGCTCAATGGCAAGCGAAAAGGGAAGTGGAGATAGGGGACAGCCCTGCCTAGTGCCTCTTCCCAGAGCGAATGAAGGTGAGACCCTATCTAGAACTCTTATGGATTCAGTTGGCGCACTTTAGAGGAGACAAACCCAGAATATAAACTGTGTACCAAAACCAAATTTGGACAGAACCAGCCTGAGATAGTTACATTCAACACCATCAAATGGTTTATGAGCATCAAGGGATAGGAAAGCTCTGCTACCCATATTATGTCATGAACCTGGGTGTATTCAAATAGGGATGTTCCTGGTCCCACAGCTGCAGTCTTACTTGTTGTGTAACAGAAGAGCTCTGAAGTTATGGCTATGTTCTCTCAGTTTGATGTATTATCTTGGACTCACTAGCCCCACCTGCTGCCAGCTGTGGACAATCTACAATCAAAGCAGCCCATAAATAGCAGCACTTCCTATCTCTCAGTGCCCGTTTGTTTGGACTAGCTCCCTGTTTGTTCTGACTGCTTTGTGACTCTGAATACTGTATATGAACTTCTGCCTGAATTCCTGACTACTCTCTAGCCTGCTGATTTTGTACTTCACCGCCAGCTCGTGTATGACCTTTGCCTGCCTGACCACTCTCTGGATTTTGATCGTGTAGGCCCCTGAACGATGTAAGTTATTATGAAACGCGTAGGACGGAGCGACGTGCTGACGTCACCTCGTACTCCATTCGTTAATCCAGTAGGAAGGGGCTGTCTGTTTGTGCGCCGGCCGGTGCAACAGACCTTCTGTGTTTTTTACATCCAATATTCTGTAAGTGCATTACTTTCTTTCAATAATAAATAGTCGTTGGTTTTACACTATTGGAGCATTTATTTTCTTCTGTGCACCATGACATTTCCCTGCTGATCTGAGCCGTTGTGAAGTGACCTACCATTCTCTGGAGTTCGTTTGCTGTTTCATGGGGCTGGTGTATATTACAACACATGCTTTCACTGATCCTCTGTGATGGGGGATCATGGTATTCCGGTAGGGGGGCATTCCTGGTGATTGCGGTGGTGGATTTCACACAATATTCAGAGACAAGAATTTATTCACAGTTTTTTTCACTCATTGATGGACTATTATTTATCACTCACTGGTGTTTATCACAATATACTGTTTATTAATTTTTGATCATCTGTTATTGAACATGTCAAACGTCAATTTTAATTGATGCTGAATATTATTTGCACGGTTGATTAATTTCACCAATTGTTTTTTTATTGCCTATACTTATTATTCACTATATAGTTTTTTTCATTTTCTTAGGGTAGCGCGATTTTTCTAATTTTTTCCATTTATGTGTGTATTGATGTTGTACATATTAATTGTGGCTCCTAAAGTGATGGAGGGTTGCTAATCATTTTGCCACCCTCCTTTCAGTTTTGGTTTCCATAGCGCGGTTTTTACATTTTTTTTCCATATATTTTGATTTGTAAATTCCATCTGAAATAGGCCAGCTCAACTAGTTCCTATATAAAGTCTCATATGTATTTTATTTTATGTCTTACATAGATTTATATATATTTATTTTTATACATTTTTTTTTATATAAATATCCAAAATAAAAACAATATGCAAAATAAAAAATATTATGTGTTATAATGCCTCTAAATGTCCCTAAAAGTCCAAAACTAATTGAACAGCTAAGGTGCCAGCTGTGATTTCTATTGCACTCTTAAAATTGCTCCACACTATTCATGCAGTAAAAGGTGCCCTCCATTCCTTCCCCCGTACACACTGAAACTTACCAGACGTTTCGATCCAGGTGATATATGGGTCCAAAGGCACTTGTGTATTATATCCAGAGTCTGTGTCCCTACCTATTCTTTAAGCCCCCTCATGTACTGTATGAACACCAACTCAGGGATAAAAGGGCATGACTGCAACCAGTTTTTAATAAGACAAATGTGTCGTACGCAAAGATAATGAATGAACACTCACATATTCTGTTGCCCAGACCGACACCCGGTGAATCCTAGCAGTGTATCTGTCTCTAGTAGGCCGGCCACACATGGAGAAGTGGCTTGCATTTCACTGGCTGGAAATTTCATCCCCGAGCTGGAGTTACATGGCCACTGACATCACTTCTGGTGACAAAGTTTCCCAGGAGGGGTTTCACAGGATCTATCAGAAGAGCAGCAGGGGTATCATTAATGCATGAGGGTAATCTGTTGGCACAATTATTTTACGATATAACATGTTTTATACATAGACAGATACTAAATCTTTATATATTTTTCATAAAAAGAAAAAAACTTTAAAAAATGTTTTTTGACATTACAATTATTTTTTTACATTTGTTGTTCTTATGTTTTTTAGCCCGAATGTACTATTGATTAATTCATTTATTATCATTGCATAGAGATACAATTATATAAAATGATTGTGTGTACATAAATAAGGTTGATCCGTCACAATTCCATCAATTGGTTATTTGGTTTCATCTATTTATGTATTTCCTAACTCAAATTTAGCATGCCATTCGTTTTTCATATGCCGCATAGATCACACAATGATTGGCAGCATCTGGTAGGATGATTAAGGTTTAATACCCACACTGCTGGACAGGTATTTACATCCCAGAGGTTACTGTTAGTTTGTCTGAGGAAGGACAGAAGTTGCTCTCAGAAATGCATCTCCCGTGATTCTATGCAATTGATCACAAGCAGCAAGAGACTGAGACACTGCGATTCTGTGTAGAGGCATCCTTTCCAGCCAGCACTATCAGCGTCTCCCCTGCAGCGGTGGTTGACGGTTGCCTGGGAAAGTCGGCTGCTTGGATCCACTGGTTATGGGACTTTCTCTACTCGGTTATATGCCCATTCCACACCATAATCCCTCCTCCACCAAATGATTTGGACCAGTGCACAAAGCAAGGTCCATAAAGACATGAATGAGCGAGTTTGGAGTGGAGGAACTTGACTGCCCTGCACTGTCCTGACTTCAACCCAATAGAAAACCTTTGGGATGAATTAGAAAGGAGACTGCAAGCCAGACATTCTCTCCAACATCAGTGCCTGACATCACAAATGCGTTTCTGGAGGAATGGTCAAACATTCCCATAGACACACTCCTAAACCTTGTGGACAGCCTTCCCAGAAGAGTTGAAGCTGCTAAAGCTGCAAGGGTGGGCCAACTCAATATTGAACCCTACGGACTAAGACTGGGATGCCATTAAAGTTCATATGTGTTTTAAGGCAGGTGTCCCAATAATTTTGATAATATAGTGTATTATGAAGCTGTTTAGCATCCCTCTATCCCTTTGTTTTTTACTGAAAATGGTTTATGTCTGGAGCAGCACTTGAGGCCCCCTATATCCATTTGAAAAACTTTCATAAAAAGGGTATTTCTTTATAGAAAATTGTAATATCACCATGACAGTGATATGGCCTGTCATAGAGAATAAAAGTGGATTTTGTACTTATCTGTAAAATCTATTTCTTTGAGTTTATCATTGGACACAGAGCAGCCATATTAATTTTTACTCATAAAGGTTACACACTACCTATAGGTGATTGGACACTGGAAAAAAAGAAAATCCATACACCTCAACATAGAGGGGAAGGGCCTCTGTGTTCTGTTATATACTCCAAAAATTGGATTTTACAGGTAAGTACAAAAATCCAGTTTTCCCTATCGTACATCACGGGATGTGCACCGTCCATGTGACGGTGACCACTCAGAATCCACCTGGTCCATCCTTACAGTTCTGGTTGGAGAGGAAAGAAAGCAGCGAGGATTCCAAATTCCTGGAATGGTGGATCGGCTTGCGGGAGCCCTGACAGCTCAGGATTGTGGGAGGTAAGTACAGCGGGGACAGGGGTGTGGGGATTGCATCAATTGTTAGGTCACCTTTTCATGTTTTCTGGAAAGGTGAACTATCCCTTTTAAGATTTAAAGGGTAATGGATACTTGTGTGCACACCAAAAATTAAATCAATTAAGGAAATAAATACTAAAAAATGTTTAAAAAATCCACTAAAGATTATATAAAATCGGAATCTACGAAAAATATATAAAGGAGTAGCTGCCACAAATAATAGTGTTCACACACCAATAGACAGATTATTAAATGATAAATTGCGGCGCTTTACTATAACAGGCTACTGAGATACAAAATTGTACAACACTATTGTACAGATAAAATATTTACTAAATATTAAATAATGAATAACGCCCACTAAACAAGGATAAAAATAATGAAGTATTAGCTGCCACAAAAGAAAGTGTTCACACACCAATTAACAAGATGATTCAATAATAGATTGCGGCGCTAAACTAATAACTATATTTGTGCAACTCACACCATACCAGGAAGGTCCAAGAATAGAAGCCCCAGGTATATACAGTCTAAAAAGTTAATCTTCCACTAGTTTTGTGCAACCAAAGGTCACAAAAACCAATATTGCATCAAATAATGAAAAAGTATAAGGTAAAGAATAAGGTAAACCTTTGGATTGGAAACCTCTTTTTTGATTGATTCAATCCCTCTTACCAGCTTTATTATAGGGATTTCCTTACCTTATACTTTTTCATTATTTGATGCAATATTGGTTTTTTGTGACCTTTGGTTGCACAAAACTAGTGGAAGATTAACTTTTTAGACTGTACATACCTGGGGCTTCTATTCTTGGACCTTCCTGGTATGGTGTGAGTTGCACAAATATAGTTATTAGTTTAGCGCCGCAATCTATTATTGAATCACCCTTTTAAGATTTACATATAATTCTATTCTTTATCTCCCATGTCTAAAATGTCTTTTTTTGCCTTGAAGCTTGGAGATGTAATCTATAGCCTTCTTGAAAAACATACCATTATATGTCAGCTGTAAAAAATCAATTGTACTGCATATGAAATACAACTGGATATTTACTTAGCAGTGTGACATAATAAAATGAGAAAGTTACAAAGTCATTACAAAACATGTAAAAAAAAAAATAGATTAACTCAGTTACGCACAACCTTACCATAATAATGGCCATGTGACCACATGTAACATGATTACATACCTGTAATAGCTGTGAGCTAAAGTACACCTTAAATTGTCCATTCATCCCAAAGAAACAGGTTGATTTAATTGGCCCATCCACTCTCACCATATGGTCCCCTTCTTCAGGAAAAACACAGCGGTAGATATCTATAATGTAAATCATGACTGAAATACAATTACCTACTTCAATGCATTTCCATATATACAGTGGGTGGAAAAAAAGAATCACCCCCTTTAAAATAATTACATTTTGTTGCTTTGCAGCCTGAAATGAAGACAGACACGGTTTTTTGTTTTATCCAGCTGTATTTACTCAGTGCAACTGATAACATCCAGTGAAAGACATAACACCAACATGTCAGAAAAAAATAAACAAATTCAAAAACAGAATCACTGAATTGGAAGAAAGAGCACCAAATTTTGCTTTAAAGTGGAGTTCTGCTTAAAAAAAAAAAGGAAAGTCAGCAAATACTCAATACAAATACTGCAGCTGCTGACTTTTAATAATCACACACTTACCTGTCCCAGGGTCCAGCAATGCGGGGGATCTAACCCCGCTAGTTTCCCCCTCTGCTCGGCGACGCCAGCATTTTAACTGTGCCGCGCCGTGTGCCGTGACTGGCCGCACAATCATTTGGGACCTGTCACGTGTCCCAGATGATTTCCTATTGGGAGGGGTGAGAGGTGATCTCCCTTCCTGCGTCGAGGGAAGTGACGTCAGGAACCCAGGCGCCGAAGGTGACAGATTACGAGGGACCCCCTAGCAAAAGGCATTAAAGAGGTGAGTAAAAAAATTGTTTTTTTTTTAAATGTTTTTTTTTTTTTTCATGCACATTAATTTTTTTTTTTTTTTTTTCGGGTGTAACTCCACTTTAATCACAGCCTTTAGTCTGTTTTCAAGTCATTCCACAAATTTTAAATGTCTGGGCAATGTTAAGTCTGGGCTCTGTGTGGTGGAAAATGTCGTTTTAAGTCTTCTGTTGTTCAAGAGAGGAACGTTGGAGAAGGTGTCTGCCTAAGTGAGGCAATTCGGAATTTTTCTAGTCCTCGCCGCCCAGGGCTGTCAGCTTCCATATCCCATTGGCATCACATGGTGGACGATTACCTCGGGGCCAAAACAGAGATGGAGAGCTTTCTAACTGACGATCCACAGAACTTGCCCAGTATGCTATTGAGTTGTTGGGCTGCCCTGCATCCAGCGTGCTTTCAGAACGGGCATTCAGTGCTGCAGGAGGTTTCGTTACTGATCATAGAACACATCTGTCCACAGACTCCGTGGATCGTTTAACTTTTATAAAAATGAATCAGTCCTGGATTACCAGCTATGAAGCCCCTGATGCCGATGCCACTGATTAAGTCTTTTTGGGATGTGGAATCACTGTCGGACTTCGAGGCTGCCTAGCTTTGAGGGTGTTCAATCATTTCATCTGGAAGAATGTTTTTGGTATAGGTTTCATGGGCACAATTAACACCCAAAGACCAATTTTTCTGCACCTGTTTGACAGGTGCATATCATTGCAAATTTTTACAGCAAGGCCAATTCTTGCTTTCATCAAGATTACCTCTATAGGGTTACCGTAAGAAGGCGCCACCAACACCCAAAACCAATTTTTATGCATCTGTTACTTCTATCCAAAGTCAAAGTGACACCAGATTGTATCCGAAAAATTTCTAATCTTGTTCCCAGTGCACTACATTGTGGCCCCATCATTCACACTGGCTCCCCAGCTGTTGCTGAGCAAAATAAAGGCAGCTTGCAGGGAAAATGTCATATTTTTGGCTTTATAAATGCAATTATTGCTGCAGCAGATTCTAGACATGATACAGATCTACCACTTTACAGGTAGACTAAGGGGACCCCCCAGGACCTATATTGGAAGGATTTTTTTTATTTTTATGCTTTCACTTTAAAAATAAAAAAAAAATCACTGCTAGTTTAAAAATGACATTTTTTACAAACTTTTTTTTTTTGATACATGTCCCCCAGGGCAGGACCCGGACCCCTATAACCATTGTATGCCCAATTACTTGCATATAAGCCTTCAAGTCAGGAGATGGATACAAAACAATTCAAAGGCTTTATCAATGCCTAGAAGCACAGTGAAGTCTATTATTAAGACGTGGAAGGTATTTGGTACAACACAGAACCTCTCTGGATCAGGACATCACTCCAAACTGGATGAAAGAGCCAGGGGAAACCTGGTCAGAGAGGCTATCAAGATGCCTACAGCAACTCAAGCTGTTGCAGGAATTTATAACAAAGTTTGGCCATTGTGTGCATGTGACAATAATATCACATATTCTCCACAAATGCGGCTTGTATGGGAGGGTTTCAAGAAAAAAGCCACTCCTCAAGAAAGGCCTTATGAAGCCACCACTGAGCTTTGTCAAAACGCACCTTATAGATTCTGAGGCAACATGGAAAAAGGCGTTATAATTAGATGAGACTAAAATTGAATTATTTGGCCTCAACACCAAACGATATGTTTGATATAAATCCAATACAGCTCACCATCCAAATAACACAATTCCTACAGTAAAGTATGAAGGTGGTAATATCCTGTTATGGGGGTGTTTCTCTGCAGCCGGGGCTGGAGCACTTGTCAGGATGGAAAGAAAAATGAATGGGACAAAATACTATCAAATTCTTGCAGAAAATTTGCCGCCCTCTGCAAGAAAGTTGTCAATGGGAAGAAGGTTTACCTTCCAACATGAAAATGACTCAAAGCACACATCAAAAATTACCACACAGTGGTTGAAGGAGAAAGAGGTGAATGTCCTTGCATGGCCTAGTCAGAGCCCAGACTTAACATTGCCCAGACATTGAAAATTTGTGGAATGACTTGAAAACTATAATCCACAAAAGGTCACCATCAAATTTATCTGAACTTGAGCAGTTCTGCAAAGAAGGGTGGGCAAAGTTAGTAGAGACATATCCCAACAGACTAAAGGCTGTAATTAAAGTGGAGTTGCACCCAAAAAAAAAATCATTAATGTGCATGAAAAAAATGAAAAAAAAAAGTTTGAAAAAAAAAATGGTTTTTACTCAACTCTTTTTGACTTTTTGACTATCTTTGCCTGTTGCTAGGGGGTCCCTCGTAATCTGCCACCTTCAGCGCCTGGGCTCCTGACATCACTTCCCCCGGTGCAGGAAGGAAGATCACCTTTCCCCCCTCCCTCTAGGCAATCATCTGGGACACATGACAGGACCTAGATGATTGTGCGGCCAGGCACGGTGCGCGGCGTGGCTCACACATGCGCAATGGGTGCCCGGCTGTGATGCCACAGTTAAAATGTCGGCGCCGCCAAGCAGAGGGGAAGACTAGCAGGGCTTCGATCCCCCGCATTGCTGGACCCTGCAGCATTTGTATTGAGTATTTGCAGTATTTGCTGACTTTTCTTTTTTTTTTAAGCGGAACTCCACTTTAAAGCAAAATTTGTTGCTCTTTCTTCCAACTCAGTGATTCTGTTTTTGAATGTGTTTATTTTTTTCTGACATGTTGGTGTTATATCTTTCACTTGGATGTTATAAGTTGCACTGAGTAAATACAGCTGGATAAAACAAAAAACTGTGTCTGTCTTCATTTCAGGCTGCAAAGCAACAAAATGTAATTATTTTAAATGGGGCGATTGTTTTTTTCTACCCACTGTATATATGGAAATGCATTGAAGTAGGTAATTGTATTTCAGTTATGATTTACATTATAGATATCTACTTCTGTGTTTTTCCTGAAGAAGGGGACCATATGGTGAGAGTGGATGGGCCAATTAAATCAACCTGTTTCTTTGGCATGAATGGACAATTCAAAAGTTTACTTTAACTCACAGCTATTACAGGTATGTAATCATGTTACATGTGGTCACATAGCCATTATTATGGTAAGGTTGTGCGTAACTGAGTTAATCTATTTTTTTTTTTACATTTTTTGTAATGACTTTGTGACTTTCTCGTTTTATTATGTCACACTGCTAAGTAAATATCCAGTTGCATTTTATATGCAGTACAATTGATTTTTTACAGCTGACATATAATGGTATGTTTTTCAAGAAGGCTATGGATTACATCTCCAAGCTTTAAGGCAAAAAAAAGACATTTTAGACATGGGAGATAAAGAATAGAATTATATGTAAATCTTAAAAGGGATAGTTCACCTTTCCAGAAAACATAAAAAGGTGACCTAACAATGGATGCAATCCCCACCCCCCTGTCCCCGCTGTACTTATCCCCCACAATCCTGAGCTGTCAGGGCTCCCGCAAGCTGCTCCACCGTTCCAGGAATTTAGAATCCTTGCTGCTTTCTTTCCACTCCATCCAGAACTGTAAGGATGGACCAGGTGGATTCTGAGTGGTCACCGTCACATGGACGGTGCACATCCCGTGATGTACGATAGAGAAAACTGGATTTTTGTACTTACCTGTAAAATCCAATTTTTGGAGTATATAACAGGACACAGAGGTCCTTCCCCTCTATGTTGAGGTGTATGGCGTGTCTTCTTTTCCAGTGTCCAATCACCTATAGGTGGTACATAACCCTTATGAGTAAAGATTAATATGGCTGCTCTGTGTCCCATGATAAACTCAGAGAAATGGATTTTACAGATAAGTACAAAATCCAGTTTTATTCTCTATGACAGGCCATAGCGCTGTCATGGTGATATTAAAATTTTCTATAAAAAAATAGCCTTTTTATGAAAGTTTTTTAAATTGCTATAGGGGGCTTCAAGTGCTGCTCCTGACATAAACAAGTGGTATCATTTTACGTAAAAAACAAAGGGATAGAGGGATGCCAAACAGCCTCATAATACACTATATTATCAAAATTATTGGGACACCTGCATTAAACCGCACATGAACTTTAATGGCATCCCAGTCTTAGTCCGTAGAGTTCAATATTGAGTTGGCCCACAATTGCAGCAATAGCAGCTTTAACTCTTCTGGGAAGGCTGCCCACAAGGTTTAGGAGTGTGTCTGTGGGAATGTTTGACCATTCCTCTAGAAGCGCATTTGTAAGGTCAGGCACTGATGTTGGAAAGAATGTCTGGCTCGCAGTCTCTGCTCTAATTCATCCCAAAGGTTTTCTAACCCTTAATCATCCTACCAGATGCTGCCAATCGTTGTATGATCTATGTGGCATATGAAAAACGAATGGCATGCTAAATTTGAGTTAGGAAATACATAAATAGATGAAACCAAATAACCAATTGATGGAATTGTGATGGATCAACCTTATGTATGTACACACAATCATTTTATATAATTTTATCTCTATGCAATGTTAATTAATGAATTAATCGATAGTACATTCGGGCTAAAAAACATAAGAACAACAAATGTAAATAAATATTTGTAATGTCAAAACATATTATATTGTAAAATCATTGTGCCAACAGATTACCCTCATGCATTAATGATACCCCTGCTGCATGAATAGTGTGGAGCAATTTTAAGAGTGCAATAGAAATCACAGCTGGCACCTTGGCTGTTCAATTGGTTTTGGAATTTTATGGACATTTAGAGGCATTTTGTTGGGATAACACATAAAATTTTTCATTTTGCATATTGTTTTAATTTTTTATAGTTATATAAAAAAAATGTATAAAAATAAATATATATAAATCTATGTAAGACATACAAGAAAATACATATGAGACTATATATAGGAACGATTTGCGCTGGCCTATTTCAAATGGAATCAAAATATATATTGAATAAGTACATTTCATATATATGAGATACATAAAGAGTTGCATGATTGGCTGACCTGTTTCATAGGTAGTGCAAAGCTGGAACTGATCAATTTCCTTCCTCCAGAGTGGGTGATGTAAAACTTTTGGCAAAACTCCCGGCCCATAGGCTTAATGAGGTCACGCTGTCGGTGGTACACCAGGATCAGGCTGGTTTTTTGCCCCGAAAGTCAACAGCAGTCAACTTGTGAAGACTTTTTATTAACATGCAGACCCCCACAGACAGATCTGCTGATAGAAATCATAGGGCCCCATACAGCCTATCTGACAGTGCCCCCCTTCTCCGAAAATATAAAATTATATTTTTGCTAAAATGCAACTCCCGTGATGATATGCTTTGCAGCCATGGAAGAAATTATACCACTGCGAACAAGACCCATTCAAGTGAATAGTGGCACAGAGGCAATATCTGCACCCCCTACAGCTTACTCACTGTGTTCGTTCAGGGTGGTGTGTTCAGGATTGTGAGCCCCCCCGCTCACCATCCTGAAATAATCTACCTGTGTGCCCTCAGCAGCAGCCGGAGGAAGAGGAGAGGAGGGAAAATGGCAGCACTGCCAGCACAGAGGTGTCCCAGGCAGCAGGGGGAAGGGGCAACAGATATTAGAGCCAATTCCCCTGAAGTGCAGTTGGAATAAAAGAAAATTAAAAACTGCCTGCAATGCACAAAGCATCAGCAATAAGGCATCACTACTGGCCCTTCTGCTCAGCAGATGCCTGGGCCCCCCTTTCGAACTGATGAGGCCTGGGCCCAGTACAGGAGGGCTGGCTGTACTGCCTTATCAGCGGCCCTGCCCACACATAATGTAAGGTACCTGTGATAGGTAGTGTCCGAAGTGGAGCTTGTGTGATGAGGATTCAGGCGAAAACTTAGTCAGGCAGATAAGGTTGGCAACAAATCAGGTAAAGTGGTACATGATCAAAATCCAGAGAGTGATCAGGCAGGCAAAGGTCATACACGAGCTGGCGGTGAAGTACAAAAACAGCAGGCTAGAGAGTGGTCAGGAATTCAGGCAGAAGTTTATATACAGTATTCAGAGTCACAAAGCAGACACAGCACCCAGGGAGCTAGTCCACACAAGCGGGCACTGAGAGATAGGAAGTGCTGCTATTTATGGGCTGCTTTGATTGTAGATTGTCCACGGCTGGCAGCAGGTGGGGCTAGTGAGTCCAAGGTAATGCATCAAACTGAGAGAAACTAATCATAACCCCAGAGCTCTTCTGTGGCACAACAAGTAAGACTGCAGCTGTGGGACCCGGTCCTAATACACCCAGGTACATGACACATAATATGGGTAGCAGAGCTTTCCTATCCCTTGATGCTCATAAACCATTTGATGGTTTTGAATGGGACTATCTCAGGCTGGTTCTGTCCAAATTTGGTTTTGGTACACAGTTTATATTCTGGGTTTGTCTCCTCTACAGTGCGCCAACTGCATTCATAAGAGTTCTAGATAGGGTCTCACCTTCATTCGCTCTGGGAAGAGGCACTAGGCAGGGCTGTCCCCTATCTCCTGTGCTGTGCGGTAAGTCCCAACGTGTTTTCAGACTCTTATTTTGACATGTTAGTATATGTGGATAATGCACACCTCACTGCCTTCCAAACTTTTGTCCCCTTAAAAACCATTAGAATAGTGAATTCCTTCTTCAGAACTCTGCTACGGGGAAAGCGCACACCATGAATCAAATGGGAACATTTACAGCGGTCTAAGGATGGGGGGCCTAGACCTTCCTAACCCCTGGCTCTGTTATATAGCTGTGAAAATATAGCATTTAATTGGCCCTGGGTTTGCCTCTACTCAATCCGTTGAAGAACACATTCCCTCCACAACCCATGTTAAGCTCCTACTGACATTCGGTCTTCTTCAAAAAACATGGAGCAAGGCTAAATACCTACAACATGTCACTAGGTATACAAAGTATAGCTTGATATAGCGTAACAATAACTATTCAGAACTAGCCAAGTTAGTGCATGGCGCTCGGTGGAAGGCATATGGGATAGTTACTATGTCTCAGGTTTTTAAGGATGGTTTTCTGTTACCTTTTGCTTACCTGCAAGCTACCCGCCCATATGCAGTTTTTCTACTTACAATTTTGACATGCAGTCAGGGCACAGGAGGACATGCAGGAATGCTATCTATCTTCCACCCCTATTTTCAACTTGATCAAAATGGCTGAAAGCTCTAAAGGTCTTATTTCACAATGTTATAGCATGTTGTTGTCTGCGTTCCACGAAGGCCATCATAGCAAAGCGACTTTGCTTTGGGAGAGAGACCTAGGTCCGATGTCGGGTGATCAATGGAAAGAGGCGTATTGGGTTGTGGTAACCTGCTCTCTAAACATGGCCCAGAAGCTCTCTCAACTTTACATTTTCCTATGCTCTCGCTACACCCCCCGAAGCTTTATAAGATGGGATACAGTATGGAGCCATATTGCCATAGATGCAGAAGGGACCACACGGACTTAATCCATCTATTATGGCATTGCCCTAAACCTCACAACTATTGGGTGCAGGTTGTAGATACATTAAACATGGTATTTAAGGTAAACATCCCATTGGACCCCAAATGCTGTCTCTTAAATGTTGTAGAGGAAGTCATTGAGGATGAACACCCTAGGATAGCAGTGGGAAGGGCCCTTTTCCATGCCCGCCGGTTAAATCTAATACTGTGGAAGTCCCCTGATACCCCTACACACAAGGCCTGGGTGTCTGCTGTGGGTAATTCTCTGTTTGTGGAACACCATATTTTTACATGACGAGGTAGCCCCAGTAAGCTAGAAAAGGTGTGGGGACTGTGGTTAGATGCTCCTGGTATCAGCCCAAGGGAACTTGTTTATCAGAGGTTGTTCCTGTGTCCAAATAGACATGTATCTAAAGAAATGTATCCTCACAAGTGAAATGAAATGTCGAGCATCATTATTGATCCAATATCAGCACATCTGGAACAATTGGAACAGAAAACTCATAAACAAACAAGAAAATATGTTATCATAAACCAAAGGGCGATCATGAAGAATTTTCCAGTCAGTAGTATCAGTCAGTGGCGGCTGCTGCTCAAGACTTTTAGGGGGGTGCAAACAAATGAAAAATTCTGAAAAAAAAAACAATTCAAATCAAATTGCAGCCTCAATTGCAGCCTCACTATGCCATCAAACGCAGCCACTGTGCCCATCAATTGCTCACTGCACTGTATTGATGAATTATCTCATAGAATGTGTATAACCTTGAATACAAAAATAAATGTAAAATTACATTGCTAGTCCCAATTTATTTCCATTTTAGCTGGAAAAATCAGTTGACAGTGATATTACTTACACAAGACCTTTTTATGTCATTATAGACAATTGTCATGAGACCATGACAATCAATTACAAGTTGGACAGCAGAACACCAAGACAATAATAAGATAATAATGACCATAGTGTCACACATGAAATAATTATACATTTCTAATTCCCATACACGTCCACTTAGGTTATTCTTTAAATTTGGTTTCCTGTCTCATGATTGGTTAGATCTTCTCTGGTACCTGTATAAAAGGTCATCCAGAAGATGAGTGTCACACCAAGCTTCAGAGAGAAAGATTTCACATTACAGTGAAGGAGAATTCTGAGCAAGATGAATGAAAAAGTCTTCCTCCTGCTTCTGGGCTGTGTTACGGGGCTGGTGACCAGTCTACCTCTATCTGCACAAATACAGGTGAGATGATGAGCTGACATGAACAGTACAGGGGACAGGTGACCACTATATTTAGGAAAGTATATTCCAAGAAGTTACTAACAATATTAGCTAGTAGTGAAGTGTAAATCTAACCAAAATAGTTATCCCCTTAGTTTTGGATGGTGGAGGGTTAGAAATCCTCCTAGATTTGAACACTTCCTTATTACTGTCCAGGTCCCCTGTAGGGAGATTTAACTTTTGTACAGCCCATTGCCATTAGGACAGAAAGTGATGGGAAATCCAAAATGTTATATTTGGGAACAAAACAGGGAATACGGTAACATTTTTCAATGATGACTGTTGTGGTAACATCTGTCTAAGAAAGGATTTTACCTCAGTTTAGAGAGTTTCCCAGTAGGACTGAGGAGGACTCTTCAGGATGGGGATGAGTTGGGGCCAAGACTTGTTATCTGTTATTATTGTATTTCATCTGCAATAAGATATTGATACAAAACTTTACTTTCCAGAACCATCTACTTGGAGTGAACAAAGATGGTAAGCTTTTTAACATCCTTATTTAAGGAATCATTTTGCTTTCTTTCTGTTCTCTATCAGCTGTTTTGTTTGTTCTGCTTTTTCCTCCCGTTTATTAGCCTTTTTTATAACATTCCTAATCCTAAATTCTAATTCCTAAATCAAAAATTGTTTGCACTGCTCCATTGGTCCTAATCAGCCTGGCCAGATAATCTATAAAAAATATTTTGCTTCTCCATCTAGAACCAGCCTCTAAGAAAGACCATTCCACATTTTTATAGCTCTTATGGTAAACATCCCTTCCTTTAAAGAGATCTTTTCACCAATTTAAAACATTGCAGATAAAACCCTTAGAAAAATACATTTTAAATTTTTGCTTGCCGTATTTTCCTTTCCATAAATGATATATTATTTACCTGCAATGTGGCCTTGAATTTGCAAAAATATAAAATATTTTGACTACTCTGAGAGTCACTTTCCTAGCCCAGCCCCCTCCCTCATTGTTTCTCTTAGCCCTCTCCTCTTCTGGGACTGCCCAATTACTGCCTGTGCTGGCCCAGCATCTTTGTCCCTCCCCTCACCTCCCCACATAAACTTTGATTTAGCTGCTGCGGAAGGAGTGAAGAGGAATACTATTACTCCTCACCTCACTCCTTCAGTCTCCTCTCGCATTACTAACTTACTAACTGACATATCAGCATGGATGTCGCACCACTTCCTTAAACTAAATCTCTCTAAAACTGAGCTATTAATATTCCCCCCTGCCCGTGCCCCTCTCCATGACTTTTCCATCAAAATCAACAATGCAACCATCAGTCCCTCCCCTCACGCCAGGGTACTAGGTGTAATCCTAGACTCTGACTTGTCATTTCAGCCTCAAATCCAATCGCTGTCAAAAGTTTGTAGAATTCACCTCCGTAACATCTCTAAAATTCGCCCTTTTTTAACAAATGAAACCACCAAGCTCCTCATTCACTCCCTTGTTATCTCTCGCCTTGACTATTGCAACTCCCTTCTCATTGGCCTACCGCTCCATAGGTTATCCCCTCTTCAGTCTATCATGAATGCTGCTGCCAGACTTATCCACCTTACCAACCGCTCAGTGTCTGCCAACCCTCTACTTCAATCCCTACACTGGCTCCCAATCACCCAGCGAATTAAATTCAAAATTCTAACAACAACATACAAAGCCATTCACAACTTTGCCCCAAGCTACATCACTAATCTTGTCTCCAAATATCACCCAAATCGACCTCTCCGCTCTTCTCAAGACCTCCTGCTTTCAAGCTCTCTCATCTCCTCCTCCCATGCTCGTCTCCAGGATTTCTCCAGAGCCTCTCCCATCCTCTGGAACTCGCTACCTCCATCTATCCGGCTATCCCCTACTCTTGCTACCTTCAGGCAATCCCTGAAAACTCATCTCTTCAGGAAAGCCTATCACGTCTGCAACTAATCTCCTACCACTTCCACCAGCTCATTCCCCACAGTTACAACCTTTTGTACCACCTGCCCCACCCTATTAGATTGTAAGCTCTTCTGAGCAGGGCCCTCTTAAACCTATTGTATTGTATTGTATTATAACTGTATTGTCTCCCTTTTATATTGTAAAGCGCTGCGTAAACTGTTGGCGCTATATAAATCCTGAATAATAATAATAATAATAATAATATAAAGTGTTATTTGAGCGAAAGCTCTGAGTCTGCTGGGGCTGATGACATCACGTCCAAGCAGCAATTTCCAGCTTTCAGATGTTTACATAATGGAGATATTTTACATTTGATGACATACCAAAAATATGTTACGTACGCATATAATCATCGGCATGTTTTTTAGACCCTGGCAACAGGATATTTTTTTAAAGCCCTCTCCTTTTGCTTAGGTGACAGTATTTATGATAATCATGGTGATTCAGGCAAAGACATGAAGAATTTCCCGACCAGAAGTTTCACAGATCAGGGATAGCTTTGTAGAGCTACCCTATTTTTTTCATTAATTGATAATTCAATTTATAAAATGGGTTCAATATTTACACAAAATTAAGTCATTTTAATTTTTTGGTTGCGATTATTTCACTAGATGTGCTTAATGTGTATTTTGTATACACAGCCCCAAAGAGTGAAGACTCCGAAGTGCCACAAGGGATCTTCAGCAAGATTTTGAAAGCTAATAAAGGTAATTATTCTAAACCGCAGGATTCGTTACTGCATTATGACGGTGCTAAATCCAGGCAAGGGAATAGACAATAACCAATTATTCTCAATAAAGTTATGAGTTTCAGGATCCTTTAAATCATGCACCGATGGACTAGCCAATAACGTGTGAGGAGAAATATGGCACTCTTGTCTTAAGCTGCAAGATCTTCATCATTGCTGAATGAGTCTTTAAAAATCACTATTCCATTTAAAAAAGACTGTTGGGTTATTCCTATTCACTTCTACCATTGCTTTGAAACCTGTGAGATAAAGAGGTTGAATTATTAACAGCAAATAGAGCTGTGTGTAAGCAGGTGCTTTACAGATTAGCTAGTTAATTTGTTTTGGTTGCCCAGGTGGGAAGGGGTTAAGCTAAGCTTAGCATTTTCCTGGGCATTTCTAAGTTCTGCCCTCCATAGTGGGAAGGCTCTACGCGGGGGCTCGCTCTCTGCTGTGTCCTGCATGGGAAGATTCAACAGGCCAACTTCACTGCAGCAGAGCAAAATCAGGTCTCCTCCCCTGCCAAACAGGGCTGTGCTCTGTCACGGAAATGAGTAAAGCTGGGCCTTTGGACTGCATGAAAATATCTAACAGGTTCCTTTGGATGCACAGATTCCCACTGTGCCTATTCTATTCTTGTGTATACCCCAACACTGTACTGTACTGCATCTGATTAGATGCAGCCGCTGTTAGTTCTAAAATTATCTGTTTGGATCCGTCCATTTTTCAATAAAAGAATGTCAGGTGAGAGTGGACTGACAGAGCAACCCACATAGCAAACTTCAGCCAGTTCACAGTGTATGGGCAGCTAAAATCCAATATATTTTAGTGTATTAACTATAACCATTTTCTGTATTTTCAGAGAGCAAAACACTCATGCATGGAGGCGATATGCTGGTACAGAATGACCGCAGCGCTGTAAACTGTCCTTCTTGCCTTTGGCCTAAAAGTGATAATGATACTGTTCTTGTTCCCTACATTATAGCATCCAGCTACAGTGAGTTCCCTCTTTCATCTCTACTATTAAAGTATTGGTTGCTATTTGTTATTTGTAGAAACCCAACCTTCTATCTCTGTTTCCAGGTCCCAGTGACCTGAATAGTATTGTGCTCGCCATGGCCGAGTTTGAGACATTGACTTGTGTGAGGTTTGTGCCTCTTACAACAGAAGATGATTACATCGACATCGTTCCTGATGATGGGTAAGGTTGTCTATTGTCTATCATAGTGCTTCACAAAAGGAGAAACAGTAGGGGCATCTAAAACATAAACACCTTAGACTTTACATTACCTATTTGTGCATGATGGCTTCTCTTTTTTATTTTCTCCAAAAAAAACTATGGAACTCCACTGTATAATTGCAAATACATGTGAAATTCACAAGCCAACAACAAGGTGCTTTTAGGTTGTCTCCTTTTTTTTTGTACCTAGCAGAAATAGCACAAGGACATAAAATATTTATCCCAGCGCTGCTAACATTGAGTATATAGCAGAAAAATGGAAGTGACTTTGAGGGAGTGGGGCTTAGTGTCAACAGACTCAATGGATTCCTCTTGTAATTAAACCTTCAAATAAAACTTTAAATAAAACCAAATATGTCTTTCCAAAAGTGAGTAGTGATCCAATGCACAGCACAACGTTACTTAGCTCCCAAACGCCATACCCCTTATTAGAACTGGGCACATACATAGGGATACACCTGCTGATATTAGAATTAGAGATAGAAGGGTCAAAAGCTTAGCACAAATAGATATTGATTGTTTTCTTTCTGTAGCTCAGATTCATTATTCATTGTTTCTATTAAAACTATTGTCTTAGGCTCCCAAATAGTATTAAAGCATAACTCTTTTGAAAGGTATATTTACTATTTCTAGCTGTTACTCATATATTGGAAGAACTGGTGGAAGCCAGACAGTTTCATTGGGTGGTGGCTGCATCTACAGGGGGATTATACAACATGAACTAGAACATGCCCTGGGCTTCTACCATGAGCATGTAAGAAGTGATCGTGACAATTATGTTGACATCAATTTCCAGTATATCTCTCAAGGTACTGCGGACATTTACACAAAACGAATTTAGCCATGTTTTTAAAAAAGAGACATTACAACTGCTTTTGTCTTTTTACAGGATACTGGGGTAATTTTGCTAAAGCGGACACTAATAACCTGGGCAGTCCATATGATTACGGATCAGTGATGCATTATGATGCGTGAGTCATAACTTTTATGTTAGCTGGTGAATTACCCATGAATTATAAAATATTTTTAAGGTAATATGTCAATCTTATCTCCATTCAACATTTTCCAGCTATGCATTCACCAACACTTCAAACAAACCCACAATTGTCCCCAAGCCTGACCCCAATGTGCCTATTGGGCAAACAATTGGACTGAGTGTCTTGGATGTCACTAAAATTAACCAACTTTATCAATGCAGTAAGTTCCTGTATATTCCAGTTTTATGGCTTTGAAACATTAAAAATTATACTTTTTTATGATTGCATTTCAAGTGAATTTTTACAGTTTTGCAAAAAAAAATGTTTTGACAAAAAAAAACCCAAAATGTGCAGGTTTGTCTCTGGGCCCTACTATGGGTGTACACAATAAATAATGTACACATATGTGGCATCTCCTTGTATCTCAAATTCATTCTGGGTTATTTATTTTTGGTGGGTCATATAGTAATAAGAAAGATACAGCTAGATTTAAAAAAATTATATTGTTTACAATTTGGCCAGGTTTCTTTGAAAAGAAAAATAATATCAGGAAATGTCATTTTTACCATGAAATGAAGGCTCAATTTGGCCTGAACAAACAAAGTATAATTCACCTGGATGCACAAAGTAGTTGTAAAGATACGTTCCGTTTCACTAACACATGTGAAAGTTGTAACACTGCATTGAGGCATTAAGGTTCTTTTATCTTCAAAATAAAGGGTGAAACTCAAGGTTCATTTGATTTTAAGTTCAAAATCTAATAGAAGGTTAATACCCCCTCCACTGCTGTCCACCAATTCATTATTAAAATTATTATCAGTCTATTCCACCAGTGACTAAATACAATTTATATGTCTATTTTTCACTTCTCAGGTGTCTGTGCGACTTTGCTTAATAATAAGACAGGAATTTTCACTTCTGACAACTATCCTTCTGCTTATCCTAATAATATTGACTGTGTTTGGTTGATCAGGGTTCCATCAGGACAGGTAAGGAGACAGATGTAGACATGCAAAATGTGACCCTAAATGTCTAGTAACCTATCTGTGAAAATAAACTGCCATAAGAAGATTGTTTTGTACACCACCTAAATTTTACATTAATAAAAAATAGAGACTTGACTAATATAGTGCCAAGCAATAGGTCTAAATTCTCCCTACCCTAGGTCTTTTAGGATGTATATGCTTCTGAACCTCATACTCTGCTTCAACCACCAATTGCTACATATGTTGGATTAATACTTCCCTTCATTATTGCCCACTTTATAGTCTTCAGAAAATCATTACCACTTCATTGCTGGAAGCCTATTTTGGCAACTCTGATGTGCCAGATTTCTTTTACCCTACATCTGATGGTGACGTCATTGTAGGAATGGGGGTTTGGCAGGAACAAAATGGGCCTTGGAATAATTTGGGACTCTGGTTCTTACAAGTATGTTACCAATAGTAACAGTATTGCAATATCCACAGTCACAGGTTTCTTTGAGTTAATTCAAAATAGCGTTAAACAAAAGATTTCTGTTAAAAGTTTCTTCCCCAAATCTGTCTTATTTAAGCTTATTTGTTTCCCTGAAGAAACCACAAGCAACAAATAATCAGAGGGAGCAGAAGAGTTCTGTCAACTTGAAAATCTATGGAAAATACACACATTTGAAGAGACATCTCAGCTAGAAAAGTCTATAGCTGCCAGATCGTTTAACAGAAATTAGAATCATACATATTCATGTGGGGTTTTTTTTTCTGAAGGACTGTTCAAGCATTAAAATAGTAATCAATTGCATCATATTGCAATTACATATTAATCCAGTTTGCAGTTACAAATATGTGAAGTTTGGGGTTTACTGTAGATAATACATTTGCCTTGTGTCACTTTTTAGGCTTCATTAAAGTTCAGTAGCTTTAATATCCAATCCACTCCTAACTGTGACTCAGACTACATGAGGATCTATGACGGCCCCTCTAAGAACTCCCCTGTGTTGTTGGATAAAATGTGCGGAAGTCAAACCATCCCTCCACTCATCGCTTCTACAAGCCAGATGCTGGTCCAGTTCGTCAGTGACGGGGCTGTTGCTGGGGTCGGCTTCCAAGCTTCATATAGCTCAGGTATGCCGATTTATTTTAATAGTAAAGAAAGTGTTCAGAGAAAGACACTGAAGAATCACAGATACAGAGGAAATCCCTCCCAAGGAGGGACTATTGGCACAACAGTTTGATGTCCTCTAACTTCTGTTTGCAACCTTTGAGGTAATCCATGAAGTTTCTTAGTATATACAATTAGAATTACCAGTCAGTCATGCCCTCCCACTATAAAGTTGTTGATATATTGTTCAATGTGTATGTTGGTCAACTTTAAGAGTGATAACAATTACCCCTATAGCTTATTTTGGATCAGATACTGTATAGATTCATCTTTCTTGCAGTATATCCCTGATGTCTGCCCTACTTAAATATTAAGAGGTTGTTAAATTCCTATGGACTTCTTTGCGATTGACAATGTCATTCAAAATTCTCCAGGGTGGAGTGCAGTGACCAGACTCCCTTTTCCCCAGCACTACATTGGTTAAATGCTTGCTTTGCTTAGGGCAGATTGGGAAAGTTCAAAAACTTACCCTGGCAGCCAGTGGTCATCTATGCTCTCCAATAGCCCAGTATGTGGGCGAGCCCTCAACATGTTCACATACAATGCATGACTGCTTATCCTGTGTTGTATTTGATGATATCTGAGAGTCTACAGACAGGGGAATGGCAAAAAGAAGCAGCTTCTGGGACCAGTAGCACATCATGGAGAAAGCCTGTGGGGTGATAAATAAGGTAAGCATTTCAATTCATTTATCACCTTCTAGACTAAAGAAGCATTTAACTCAAGCAGTGCAGTGGGGGGAACAAGATGGATAGATTTTACAGCTTCTGCACTTACCCTATTAAGGACACAATAATAGGTTTGTATGGTAGCCCACCTATCTCCACTACAGTTATTTATTTTCATAGGAAGCTCTTGTTTTTTCACTAGTGCTCTGTGAAACACTTCTGGGTAAGGCCCCTTTCAGACCTACGGATCAGTTTTTACTCCTCCGCTTGCTCAGCGGGGATCGCTCCGTTGATCCCCACTGAGCCGGCGGATGACAAGTCCGCCTCTGCACTCTGTGCAGGGACGGACCTGTGAGAGCTCCGCTCTCCTCTATGGGGGGATCGGATGATTACAGAACGACTGTCTTTTTTTTTTATCCGATCCGCCAGACGGATGGAAAATAGGGCTTGCATCCATCTAGATTTTGCAGAGTGGATCGGATTGGGGCGGATCTGATGTCAGCAGACATGTCACCGTTGACATCCGACGCTCCATAGAGGTGCATGGAGCACCCATTCAGATCCGCCTGAAAAAACTGACAGGCGGATCTGAACGATCCACACGTGTAAAAGGGGCCTAAGGCAGAACATCTGACTTTCTCCCCTTCCTGCCCCAAAGAAGCATTTGGTGCCTGTGTAGGCCATCTCTACATCTGAGCTCTGCATTAAGGGTTGGAGAATGGGGTCCTAGCCTAAGATCAACCAGGAACTCTGAAAGGGAGGATGAACTATGTGTATACAGTATATATATATATATATATATATATATATATATATATATATATACATAAACAAAAAATGATGTCATATAATCTTATAAATCTCTTTACTATATTGATTATATCTATATTCTTACAGTTCAGTGTGGAGGCTCCTTCTTTAACTCTCAAGGCAGCTTTACATCTCCGGGATACCCAGGGAACTACAGTCCAAACATGAATTGTAACTTCACCATCACAGCTCCTGTTGGATATAAGGTAAAACAATTATCCCTAATTATTGGAATTCCACATTCTCTAAAATTGTCACACAAACAAAATTTAATGTTGGACAGACACATTACAATCTGAATATACAACCCCCTCTGAATTTACCAGCATTCACCAGGGCCTACCTGAATGAATGGAAATTGAATGTATTGTTCAGGGCATTACAATACATGGCTGATGGCAAATCTAAAGTAGATTGCTCTAAGACTATCTACCACCAAGACGTTCTGGATCCTTTCCCAGTGATGACAGGAAGTGTTGATGGTAATTTGTGAAGCTGGCTGAAAACTGGTGGTGTGACATTTGTAAGCTGTTTATAAAGCTTTACTTGACTTTACAGCACTGGACTAATTTCTGCCACCCCTTTAGAGAGTAACAGGAGCACAGAGGAGAGGAAGGGAGGGGGATGATCAGTTTCTTGAGTCTATTGTAGGCAGGTGAATTAATAAATGTATTAGCAGATTTAAATACACTATCAAGTTGAATCCAAATTCCAGCTCACATTTTATAATCAGTTATAGCAATTTTTTTCCTTTTGGCATAAATATTTTACATGAATAAATAAAACGGATCATTTTAAGCACCTCTGCCAGTGTTAAATGATTTGGCTTATTCATGTAAACTGATACATTCTACTGGATAACATGTGCTTTTGAAGAACAACAGACTTGTTGGCTGGAACCCTAAATTAACATAGAAGAAAGCCTAAAAAAGAAAACAAAAGCAGCCATTGCATGTAAGAATTGCAATATAATAAATGTTTTCTCTTGGATTTAATATGGCTTTGTCAAATATTATTTCAGGTAGACTGTAACATCAATGAAAAAAAATACTCACTTTAATGAAATAAAAATGATTTGTTTGTTGCATGAACACAACACTGTCATGTTAGTCATAATTGTATTTCTTTTTCAGATTGCCCTGACCATAAGTGACTTCCATTTAGAGTCTGCCAGTTTCTGTATGTACGACTATCTAAAACTCTTCATGGATGGTACACAAAAGGGTCCATTCTGTGGGGATCGCACCATCCCTGTGTATTACTCCAAAGGCAATTCTATGGTTCTCGTATTCCACAGTGACAAGTCTAACCAGGCAAAGGGCTTCCAAGTCTCGTACACCTTCTGTGAGTAGCTCAGTTCTATCTGCTTATATCTAATATCAGCAATGGACGTTATAAGATAATAGAGGTCCATTTTTTTTTCTCTATAAAGCAGCCAGCTTAATGAAAAAAAAGAAATGCAAAACTGCTGTGGTGTAAATACAGATTTAATAGCAGGATCTCAGATTAAACACAAAGCTGAATCATCTTCAATTATAACTATGAAGTACAGAACTGGTTCTATACTTTGCTATTAGACAACCCAGCAAGCACTGCACACACTGAAAATCAGAAACAGCATACAGTATATTGAATGTTTATATGTAATAACAATTGCCTACAATAAAAAAAAAACAATACAAAAGAAACTATAATACAATTGACCAAAACCCACTAAAGTTCCCCTGTAAGCAGACATGATATTCACTTGTCCTCTAGTGAAAAAAAAAATCTGTTAATGAAATACAGCGTATCAAAATAAAGACTAATGCCGCGTACACATGATCGGAATTTTCGCCAGAAAAACCTTGGAAGGTTTTTCCAATTGAATTCTGCTCAAGCTTGGCTTGCATACACACGGTCACACAAAAGCCAGCAAAAGTCCGATGGAGCATACACACGGTCGGAATTTCCGACCAAAGACTCACATTGGACTTTTGTTGGCAGAATTTCTGATTGTGTGCACGCAGCACAACAATCAAGCAACCAACAATGTTAAAATAATCATTGTTTGATGTATGGGCAGATTCTTTTTGAGTATACACCATTGATACTGGATATACAAATCCGTGTAAATGTATGTTTGTTGTTTTTTGTTTTATAGATCAATGAGAAAGTATGAATAAAGTCTATGTATTATTTAAATATGGTTTTATTAGTTGCTGACATTGACCTCTCTTTGATTACAGTTCAATAGATTAGCAACAGATGGCACAAAGAGAACATCTACCGGTTCTGGAAGGAAGCCGACATCACTACAGGACACAACGTGAATTTGATGGAGCACGTATAGAAAAGTTCACACATTTATGCACATATATATATATAATGATTAAATGTACGGATCATGCTAGTGTTTGCAATTACTTTTAAAAATACAAAATAAAACTTCATAATTGTTTTCCCATTTGCTTGGTATTTTGTTTGGCTTGCTTAGGAATAGGGGAGCTAATTTTGGCGTCCTCTGGTTTCTATGTGGTTTACATTTATTCTATAGTGATAATTCTTATTTCTTTATCTTTCCCTTTCCCTACTTATTATTTTGAGGGGGTGATTGCCCATTTCTTTTGTACTATATATGACAGTCTGATCTGATGTTTTCCTTTCCTTTTTTAAAATAAAATATATTATAGTATTAATCCATCTCTATTATTATTTTCGAGTGACGTAGTTCCTGATTCCGCAACGTGACTTAAAGTGAGCATTGCAGTGCAATGAAGTCCATTTATTAGTTTCAGCTCCTTCCCCTGTGAAATGCACTGCCCAGGGGCGTACCTACAGGGGTTGCAGGGGTAGCCATTGCAACCCAGCTCCTTGGGAATCCCAGGGGGTCCACGCGGCATCCCTGTATGTCTGGATAGGAGAGGAGCGGGGGCAGTGGCATAGAGAGGAGCCAATCCTCCATGTAGCTAATGGATTCCCACTTCTCCTCCTCTCATGTATACATTCAGAAGCTGCAGAAGGAAAATGGAGGACATTGATTCCTCCATATGCTGCTCCTGCCACCTCCCTATTGCTGTCCAGCTGCCCTGGGCTCCTGTGTGCTCTCTCCTGGCCCCCATCACCCCCCTGAAGTGCTGTCGGGTTTCCCCCTCCCACCTCCCTCTGGCTGCTGTAAGGGTCTGTCAGGGTGGAGTCTTGACTTAACCGGTTCCCGAACAGCGCACGACGATGTACGTCGGCAGAATGGCACGGCTGGGCAAATGGGTGTACTTGTACATCCATTTGAATTCCCCGCCGTGCCGTTGCGTGCGCGCCGGCTGGGAGCTTTGTGGGTCGGGTTGCGGGTCCTGCGGACTCGAACGCCACGGGGATACCCGCGATCACCTCACGGAGAGGACGAATGGGGAGATGCTGATGTAAACAGCATCTCCCCGTTCTGCCTAGTGACAAGTGTCACTGATCACTGCTCCCTGTCATCGGGAGCAGTGATCAGTCTAGTGACACATACAGCCCCTCCCCCCTACAGTTAGAAAACACTTCCCTAGTACTGATTAACCCCTCTCCGCCCCCTAGTGGTTAACCCCTTCACTGCCAGTGTCATTTACACAGTAGTCAGTGCATTTTTAATCGCACTGATCGCTGTATAAATGACAATGGTCCCAAAAATGTGTCAAAAATGTCCGACATGTCCGCCATAACATCGCAGTCACAATAAAAATCGCTGATCGCCGCCATTACTAGTAAAAAAAAAATTATTAATAAAAATGCCATAAAACTATCCCCTATTTAGTAAACGCTATAACTTTTGCGCAAACCAATCAATAAACGCTTATTGCGATTTTTTTTTACCAAAAATATGTAGAAGAATACGTATCGGCCTAAATTGAGGGAAAAAATTGTTTTTTTTATATATTTTTGGGGGATATTTATTATAGCAAAATGTAAAAAAATAATGCTTTTTTTCAAAATTGTCACTCTTATTTTGTTTAAAGCGCAAAAAATAAAAATTGCAGAGGTGATTAAATACCACCAAAAGAAAGCTCTATTTGTGCGAAAAAAAGGACGTCAATTTTGTTTGGGAGCCACGTCGCACGACCGTGCAATTGTCAGTTAAAGCGACGCAGTGCCGAATCTCAAAAAAGCTCTGGTCTGGAAGGGGGCAAATTCTTCCGGAGCTGAAGCGGTTAATGAATATAGTCAGTGAGTGATACCGATCACTCACTCACAAAGGGGTTGATAAATTTGTCCTCAGTCCATTTCTCTGTCTCAAAAGTGAGAAATTTCACCAAAGCTCCCCAATGGGGGTCCTAAAAAATATGTAAAAAATAAAATTGTAAAAAAAAATAAAATAAATAAAGTAAAATGGTAAAAAAATAAAACGAAAATTAAAAAAAACTACTGGGATCAATGGGAGAACTACCAGGGTCGCAAAGGTTATACTTGCGACTGAGCTCTGGCATTCCACCACCGTGGGGGGGCCCAAGACAGCAAGAAGGTGGCCCGCTGCGGGACCATAATAAAGGGTCCTACGATTGGAGAAAAGGGCCCCAAGATCAATGGGGAGGGCCCCAGTCGGAGGCCAGGGGGGCCCTTCATGGTTTCTTGCACTGGTCCCTTGAAAGTTCTAGTTACGCTTCTGGCACTGCCTAATAGTAGTTCAAAAATGGACCTGTAAAGAAAAAAAGGCAAATTATGTACTTATTTTACCTTGCTAGGAGGAATCATATTCCTCCTAGCAAGATCCTGGGGAATGCAGAGCAGCCAAAATCTTGCAAGAAGATGTTCCTGCACTGGAATGGAGTGTCTTCTTGCAAGATCTAGGGTACTTATCACTCCCCAGCAATCTCACAAGAAGGATAGGGATGTCACATCATGCAAAGTGGAATGCACGGATGAGGAAAGCATGTAATCTAACTTTTTTATTTACAGATGGGCACAATTATTATTTGGTTTCGTGGAAGTAATAAATAACAGGTGAAGAACAGCGGCAAGGTATTTGTTTAACAGTCTCGAGCAAGTTGGTAACAGCATCTCACTGACAAATGCGTCATAGGTACAAAAACTCTCAGCCATGTTATTGGCACAGCGGAATAGTCCCAGTGCATATAGTGTCACCTTGATGAGGTTGACATTACCAGAACAGCTTCTGGTTGAAGAGGGGTGGCCGTTTGGCAGGGTGTGGTATAAACTGATTTGAGCAGACCAATGGCCGATCCTTATCACTAGAGATGGGCTGTCTGTTCGAGTCGAACATAAGTTCGACTCAAACATCGGCTGTTTGATCGTTCAACGAAGATTGAACATTATGGGCCGTTCCCGCCAAATTCGATATATATATATATATATATATATATATATATATATATATATATATATATATATATATATATATATTGCATACAGTTTAGCTACTGTAGATCTCACTGCAGACCGTTCCTGCTGTACTATTTCTAATATACTTTAGGCGGGCAGTTGATTCAGTTAGCTGCAGTGTATTTCATATATCTATATACAGCCAGTCTTATATATATTTATCCACAGCATACAGTTTAGCTACTGTAGATCTCACTGCAGACCGTTCCTGCTGTACTGTTACTAATATACTTTAGACGGGCAGTTGATTTAGTTAGCTGCAGTGTATTTCATATATCTCTATACAGTCTAGTATATATATATATCCACTGCATACAGTTTAGCTAGAGCTCACTGCAGACCGTTCCTGCTGTACTGTTTCTAATATACTTTGGCAGGCAGTTGATTCAGTTAGCTCTGCAGTTTATTTCATATATATATATATACACAGGCTTGTATATATATATATATATATATATATATATATATATATATATATATATATATATAGTCTAGCCAAGCCTATACCTAACTGTAGGCTATTCCTGGAGTGCGTGTTCAAAGACACTTTCAGGCAGGCAGGTGACTCAGTGAGCTGCAGTTCATAAAATATAGACATGTGCAGGTTGAAAAAATTTGTTTAGTTTAGTTTAGTTTCGTTATTTAACTAAATGCGTTTAGTTAAATTCATTGCATTCATTACATTAGTTTTCGGAATTCGTTTATTTTCGTATTCGAATTCGAAAAATTCGCCCGCATTCGAAAAAAACTATCAAATTCGAAAAAATTCTACCGCTTTCGGAAAAAAATTAACCGAATTTGAAAAAGTAAACTATATATAACCATTTTGCGAAATTCGAAATTCGTATAGAATGAATTTGAATTCCAATAGAAAAGATTCGAACAGAATAGAAAATATAAAAGAATAGCATAGAAAAACAATAGAACAGAATAGAAAAAAAATATAATATATTCTATTCTAATCTTTTCTATTAGAATTCAAATTTATTCTGTGCCAAATTCCAATTTTGGAAGATGGTTATATATATATTATATATTTTTCTATTCTGTTCCATTGTTTTTCTATGCTATTCTTTTCTATTCTATTCTAAACTTTTCTATTCGAATTTGAATTAATTCTTTCCGAAATTCGAATTTTGGAAGATGGCTCCTGAAATTCAAATTTCCTATAGAATGAATTTGAATTTGAATAGAAAAGATTAGAATAGGAAATAATAATAGAAAAGAATAGACTAGACAAACAATAGAACCGAACAGAATAAAATATAATATATATACTATATATATAATTTGAATTTTGGAAGATGATATATATATATGTTATATTTTTTCTATGCTGATCTATTGTTTTTCTATGCTATTCTTTTCTATTATTTTGTATTTTATTCTAATCTTTTTTATTTGAATGCGAATTCATTCTATACAAAATTTTAATTTTGGAAAATGGTTATACAGAAATAGAATGAAATAGAATGAAATAAAATTCTAATAGAAAAGACTAGAATAGAAAAACAATAGAACAGAAAAAAAAAAAATATATATATATAAATTTAAAAAAATCATCTTCCGAAATTGGAGTTTTTTACAGAATTAATTCAAATTCGAATGGAAAAGATTAAAATAGAATAGAAAATAATATAAAAGAATAGCATAGAAAAACAATAGAACAAAATAGAAAAAGATATAATATATTCTATTCTAATCTTTTCTATTTGAATTCGAATTTCGGAAGATGGTTTTATATATATATATATATATATATATATATATATATATATATATATATATATATATATATATATAACATCTTACGCAATTCGAATTTCGTATAAAATGAATTTGAATTTGAATAGAAAAGATTAGAATAGAGCAGAAAAGTATAGACTAGAAAGACAATAGAACAGAACAGAATAGAATAAAATATAATATATATATATATTATATTTTATTCTGTTCTGTTCTATTGTTTTTCTAGTCTATTCTTTTCTATTATTTTCTATTCTAATCTTTTCTATTCAAATTCGAATTAATCCTATATGAAATTCGATTTTCAGAAGCCATCTTCCGAATTTCGTATAGAATGAATTCAAATTCAAATAGAAAAGTTTAGAACAGAATAGAAAAGAATAGCATAGAAAAACAAAAGAACAGAATAGAAAAAAATATATATCTATATGTATATATATATATATATATATATATATATATGTATGTATATATATATATATATATATATATATATATATATATATATATATATATATATATATATATATATATAAATATGACATCTTTCGAAATTCGAATTTCATGTAGACTGAAATCAAATTTGAATTCTTTTCGAATTTGAATTCATTCTATACAAAATTTGAATTTCGGAAGATGGCTTCTGAATATATATATATATTATATTTTTTTCTATTCTGTTCTATTGTTTTTCTATGCTATTCTTTTCTATTATTTTCTATTCTATTCTAATCTTTTCTATTAAAATTTGATTTCAGTCTATATGAAATTCCAATTTCGGAAGATGTTATATATATATATATATATATATATATATATATATATATATATATATATATATTTTTTTTTTTTTTTTTTTTACCATCTTCCGAAATTGGAATTTGGTACAGAATGAATTTGAATTTGAATAGAAAAGATTAGAATAGAATATATTATATTTTTTTTCTATTCTGTTCTATTGTTTTTCTATGCTATTCTTTTATATTATTTTCTATTCTATTCTAATCTTTTCTATTCGAATTCAAATTCATTCTGTACCAAATTCCAATTTCGGAAGATGATTTTATATATATATATTTTTTTCTATTCTGTTCTATTTTTTTTCTATTCTAGTCTTTTCTATTAGAATTCAATTTCATTCTATTTATGTATAACCATTTTACCGAAATTCCAATTTCATATAGAATGAAAAGATTAGAATAAAATAGAAAATAATAGAAAAAAACAGCATAGAAAAACAATAGACCGAATTTCTTTCCGAAATTCGAATTTTGGAAGATGGCTCCTGAAATTCAAATTTCGTATAGAATGAATTTGAATTTGAATAGAAAAGATTAGAATAGGAAATAATAATAGAAAAGAATAGCCTAGACAAACAATAGAACCGAACAGAATAAAATATAATATATATACTATATATATAATTTGAATTTTGGAAGATGATATATATATATATATATATATATATATATATATATATATATATATATATATATATATATATATATATATATATGTTATATTTTTTCTATGCTGATCTATTGTTTTTCTATGCTATTCTTTTCTATTATTTTGTATTTTATTCTAATCTTTTTTATTTGAATGCAAATTCATTCTATACAAAATTTTAATTTTGGAAAATGGTTATACAGAAATAGAATGAAATAAAATTCTAATAGAAAAGACTAGAACAGAAAAACAATAGAACAGAAAAACAATAGAACAGAAAAAAATATATATATATATATAAATTTAAAAAAATCATCTTCCGAAATTGGAGTTTGGTACAGAATTAATTCAAATTCGAATGGAAAAGATTAAAATAGAATATAATATAAAAGAATAGCATAGAAAAACAATAGAACAAAATAGAAAAAGATATAATATATTCTATTCTAATCTTTTCTATTTGAATTCGAATTTCGGAAGATGGTTTTATATATATATATATATATATATATATATATATATATAGAACATCTTACGCAATTCAAATTTCGTATAAAATGAATTCGAATTTGAATAGAAAAGATTAGAATAGAGTAGAAAAGTATAGACTAGAAAGACAATAGAACAGAACAGAATAGAATAAAATATAATATATATATATATTATATTTTATTCTGTTCTGTTCTATTGTTTTTCTAGTCTATTCTTTTCTATTATTTTCTATTCTAATCTTTTCTATTCAAATTCGAACTAATTCTATATGAAATTCAATTTTCAGAAGCCATCTTCCGAATTTCGTATAGAATGAATTCAAATTCAAATAGAAAAGTTTAGAACAGAATAGAAAAGAATAGCATAGAAAAACAAAAGAACAGAATAGAAAAAAAAAATATATATATATATATATGTATATATATATATATATATATATATATATATATATATATATATATATATATGTATATATATATATATATATATATATATATATATATATGTATATATATATATATATATATAAATATAAATATGACATCTTTCGAAATTCGAATTTCATGTAGACTGAAATCAAATTTGAATTCTTTTCGAATTTGAATTCATTCTATACAAAATTTGAATTTCGGAAGATGGCTTCTGAATATATATATATATTATATTTTTTTCTATTCTGTTCTATTGTTTTTCTATGCTATTCTTTTCTATTATTTTCTATTCTATTCTAATCTTTTCTATTAAAATTTGATTTCAGTCTATATGAAATTCCAGTTTCGGAAGATGTTATATATATATATATATATATATATATATATATATATATATATATATATATATATATATATATATATATATTTATATATATATTATACTATATTTTTTTTCTGTTCTATTGTTTTTCAATTATTTTCTATTCTATTCTTTTCTTTTCTTTTTTATATATATATATATATATATATATATTTTTTTTTTACCATCTTCCGAAATTGGAATTTGGTACAGAATGAATTTGAATTTGAATAGAAAAGATTAGAATAGAATATATTATATTTTTTTTCTATTCTGTTCTATTGTTTTTCTATGCTATTCTTTTATATTATTTTCTATTCTATTCTAATCTTTTCTATTCGAATTCAAATTCATTCTGTACCAAATTCCAATTTCGGAAGATGATTTTATATATATATATTTTTTTCTATTCTGTTCTATTTTTTTTTCTATTCTAGTCTTTTCTATTAGAATTCAATTTCATTCTATTTATGTATAACCATTTTACCGAAATTCCAATTTCATATAGAATGAAAAGATTAGAATAAAATAGAAAATAATAGAAAAAAACAGCATAGAAAAACAATAGACCAGCAAAGAAAAATATAATATATATATATATATATATATATATATATATATATATATATATATATATCTTCAAAAATTCCAATTTCGTATAGAATGAATTACAAATTCAAATAGAAAAGAATAGAATAGAAAATAATTGAAAAACAATAGAACAGAAAAAAAATATAGTATAATATATATATAGATATATATATATATATATATATATATATATATATATATATATATATATATATATATATATATATATAAAACCATCTTCTGAAATTCGAATTTCGTATAAAATAATTCGAATGTGAATAGAAAAGATTAGAATAGGGGAAATAGGGGATAGAAAATGTCCATTCTGAGGGCGCATGCGCGGCAGCGTCCAAGATGGCCACTTAGTCCGGGAGCTCCGTGCCTCTCCAACCTAACGCCAGCCATAGCAGCGGTATAAGCCCTCGTTTCGGCCCAACACCCGTACCATCAAATAGGGGACACCTCATGCCACGATCGGATGACCCTCAATTCCACCCGTAGGAACCTCATAGCCGGGCTGAACGACTCCTCGGAGCGGCCCGGTCCTTCCAAGATGGCGGCTGTCACTTCACGAGGCCTGCCCTGTCTGACAGACTCAATTGTTGACCAGGATCAAGGGGCCCTCCCGTCACCACAATCCTCAGATGCCACAGTGAGTTCACTCCCGGGGTTCCCCTCACCAGCATCCACTGACTCTCTGCTAAAGAGGTCGTTTGGAGGGGCAGCTCTCACCCCTCAGCAAGATCTACTTTACAGCCCGGATCCATGGGAGGCACAGGCCAGGGATCTCCCCCCCGATCTTACTGATTTTCCCTCCATGATGGCTGCTTTCTCTCAGATGCTCACAAAAGGCCTATCTCACACAGCTGCACAGATCACTGCCTCTATACACGCAGATATGCAGCAGATTGGAGCCAGAATTGAAGTGATTGAACAAAAATCTGACCAGGCGATCCTGAGAATTAACCAAAATACTTCCAGGATCCAGGATCTCCAGGACCAACTGGAATCCGCTACCTCCAAAATAGATGACCTCGAGAACAGGTCGAGACGTTACAACTTCCGCATTAGGGGGCTCCCCGAAACCGTCAAAGACACCCACACGGCTGTTCAGGACTTCATCAAAAGTTTAATCCCCACCATCCCAGCCCACCGTCTGGAGCTTGAATGAGCCCACAGGGCGCTACAACCACTGCGTTCTGATGGACTACCACATGACATTATCGTGAAACCGCATTTCTATGCAGTTAAAGAGGAAGTGATGAAACTCTCCAGGGCGGCGGAGAAGCTGATGATCCAAGGCCATCAGGTACAAATATTTGCGGATTTATCCCCATATACCGTACAAAAACTAAGGGCTCTGAAACCGCTACTACAAGTCCTGGCGGGCAAAGAGATCACGTACAGGTGGGCCTTCCAGCTGAGACTGAACTTCTCATATCGCAACAAACCATACAGTTTTTCAACATTCCAAGATGGGGAACGACTTCTCCTACATCTAGGCCTGATTACTCAGGAAGTACCACAACCTTCTGCCTCTCGAGGAGCATCGTCTGTCAAGAGAACATCCCTCACCAGCCCAGTGTCGCCAGTGTGGCAGAAACAGCTTCCCAAACGTTCGAAGGAATCATTTCCCCCATGATCGGGCCTGCAGCCTGAAAAGAACTTACCTTAGGTCCTCACTTTGGACTACGCCAGCACTTGACCTGACGCCAGTATTTTGGTGACTCTCTTCTTCTATGTTCTCTCCAGGACTTCCTTTCAGATCCTTACGGGTTTAGACTCCCCTGGGAAGGTGTTTCTCTGTTCCGTTTTTGTTAATATTTTGTTTCCTTCCTCCGCTATGCAAAGACTTTTGATCACTACAAATATGTGATAGCAGGGCTTACACTGCATTGTTTATTTACTGCCATAGTTTTGTTCAAAGGCAGCGTTGACCGGAGTGGTCGTAGTGCGCCTCCCTCTGGCTCCGATAGTTGAACCTCTGTTCTTTCCTCTATCGGATCCAGACTCTCTCGACCCTCGGGTCGCAGACCTTTTTCTTTTTGGGTACCGGCCTGGGTAGGGATGGGTCCCTTGCTGGTCTGTGGGGTTTTGGGTTACGTCTTTCAGATGCACTATTTAATGCTTTGTTTCTCTACTCCCCTCATCCTCTCTTCTTTCTCACTTCTCCTTACTCCCCTCTTTCCTTTCCTCTCCCCCACCCCTCCCCCTCCTCTTCTGCTACAGGTACTCGCTGGATCCCCCGTCCGCTGTTGCACAGATCGAATTCTCAATGCCACTGGGGTCGTCCTCTATCTGCCAGGGACAACCGCGACGTCAGGTAAGACCTACAAACACTCAGCCCCGCACTTATCTCTCCCCCATGACTAACTCCACGCCGACAACAGGCACACTTAAGATTTTCACATAACGTACAGGGCCTTAACTCCCCCGTGAAGAGACGTAAGATACTGCAACAGTTTCACACTCTGAAGGCTGATGTAGTAATGCTTCAGGAGACTCATTTCCCTGCTTCCTATCAACCCAAATTCCTTCACAAGGACTTTTATGAATTTTCACCTAGCCAATGCGGACAACAAAACGAGAGGAGTGGCGGTCTGCTTCTCAAACAAAACTCACTTCGCACATGCACATACAATCAAAGATCCAGAGGGCAGATACATTCTAGTCACAGGAACGATCAATGGTGAGGCTTACACGTTTGTCTCATACTACACTCCGAACAAACATCAGGACCTTTTTTTCTATTCCACATTGAAGGTACTAAAGCCGCACTTTATTGGCACAGTAATAATGGGGGGTGACTCCAATACCCCGTTTGACTTCTCCTCAGACAAATCAAACCCCCTGAGGCCCAAACCTAAATGGCCCCCTAAGTGTAGTCTTCGGGTGGCGCAGACAGTTCAATCTTTTGGCCTGGTTGATATCTGGAGGGAAATGAATCCTCACACTAGAGACTACACGCACTACTCAGTCCCCCACCAAACCTTCCCTAGGATTGACCACATATTTCTCCCACCGCATTTAATCCAAAATATATGACACTCCACTATCCGACCACTCGATAATGTCACTATCATTAAGGGGAGGGTTAGGATTTAAGGGGCCCTTTATATGGCGCCTCATTGAAACTCTCCTGACCAATCCAACCCATTGCACGATTATAGACAAGGCTTTATCCGACTACTTTAGTGAGAACGACACGGGGTCGGTTTCGCCGGGCTGTCTGTGGGAGGCACACAAGGTGGTACTGAGGGGCAGGCTATTACAACTCTCCTCGCAACTTAAGAAGGAGAGCAGGGCAGAAGTTTCGCGACTAACAGCAAACTTCCGCCTATTAAGTAAAAGCCATAAACAACACCCCACGCCGGATAGCCTGGCTAAACTGGACTCGGCTCGAGTGAAACTCAACCTCTCTCTCACTACTTCCACGGAGAAAGACTTGCGGTGGTCAGGTGCTCGTTTCTATTACCAATCTGATAGGATAGGCTCTAAGTTGGCAACTAAACTTAGCCCTAAGATCCGTACCTCGGTGTTCCCCAAAATTCGAGCTTCGTTGGGCAATTTGACGCAAAATCCAGCACTTATTATGAATTCATTTCATAACTTTTACTCAAGCCTTTACGAGAAAATGCTGTGCGCGCATCACAAGACCAGGGAACTGTTTCTCCGAGACATTAACCTGCCTCACCTGCAGCAAACACACCATGATCTGCTTGACGCCCCCTTCTCCTCAGAGGAAATATTAGATGTCATTAATTCCTTGAAAACGAACTCTGCCCCGGGTCCGGGCGGTTTCTCGGTATGTTATTATAAGAAGTTTGGTCCTCGTCTGGCCCCTTACATGGCTCGGTTCTTCAACTCCCTCCGGGATGGAGCCCCTCTCCCTAATGACTTAAACTCTGCTTTTATCTTGGTCATTCCTGAACAAAGTAAAGACCCTAGCGAGGTGGGAAGCTACCGCCCTATTTCGTTAATCAATAACGATCTCAAAATAATGACTAAGATACTAGCAAACAAGATGTCTGACTTTATAGCGAATTATATACATGGGGACCAAGTGGGCTTAATCTCGGGGAGACAGGGCCCGGATCAGGTTCGCAGAGCTATTGATTTGATTTCCCTTCTGCAGACCCAGTGGGCCGGCGGTCCTGCTCAAGGGGGCTTTCTGTTGTCACTGGATCTGCAGAAGGCCCTGACTCTGTGTCGTGGCCCTACCTGCTTGGCATTCTTGAACGCTGGGGGTTTGGTGAAGGATTCCGCTCAATAATCCACACTCTGTATTCCTCACCCTCAGCTCAGGTGCGACTAATGGGTCACTACTCGAATCCCTTCGATATTCGCAGGGGAACTAGACAGGGTTGCCCTCTTTCACCCTTGATCTTCGCTATAGCGATCGAGACTCTGGCTATTGCCATTAGATCGAACGAGAACATCAAAGGAGTGCAATGCGGTCCTGCCGTTCACAAATGTGCCTTATTTGCTGACGACATGCTATTATTCCTCACAGCTCCTCTCATTACCACACCAAACGTCTTCAGACTTCTTAGAGACTTCGGCGCTATCTCCAGTCTTCAGGTGAACGTATCTAAATCTGTGGCCCTCAATGTTTTGGTCCCAGCGCCTCTCATAGACCAACCCCAACAACACTTTCCCTTCAATCCCCTATTTAGGTATCAAACTGACGAGAAATATCGGAGACTTATATGCCGCCAACTACCCCCCCATGTTCCGCTCTCTAGAGCTAGATCTCCAGAAATGGTTGAGGGAGGGCTTGTCATGGTTGGGTAGACTCAACGCAGTCAAAATGAATCCCCTGCCACGATTTTTATACCTATTTCGCTCACTACCTATTTCAATTAAAAAAATCTTTCCTGTCTAAATTTCAATCGAGGGTAATCAGATTTGTCTGGGGGGACAGAGGTCACCGTTTTGCCAAAGACATTTTTGTTCAGGCTTAGGTCTCAGGGAGGCCTGGGTCTACCAAATTTTTGGCTTTACTACCAGGCAGCACAGCTATCACAGTTCTCCGCCATCTATAACAAGATTTGCAGGCCCAATTGGATTTCCCTTGAGAAACAAGCCGTACCACACTTCACACTCGACTTCTTAACATGGAGACCCCCCAAACATAGAACGGCAGTCTAAGCCCCCACCTTGTCTCACTCCTTAGCTCTCTGCGACCAATTACACAAAAACGCCAACTTGATATCGCCCTTAAGGCCCCTCACGCACTTGTTTCACAACCCTGACTTTCCACCTGGGATGAACATACATGCGTTTTACTGGTGGCTAAACAAAGGCCTTTTCCGGATCTGCTATTTCTTTACTCCTAATGGCCCCATTTCGTTGGGCCACTGTTTGAGTACACTGGAAATGCCTACCTCGGAAACGTTCCGATTATCGCAAATTCGACACTTCCTCCACTCTCTCTACACTCACAAGTCGAATACTCCCAAGGCTACGATGCACGAGCTATGGTGCTCCTCGACAGGTCCCCAAAAAGGCAGGATATTCATTATCTACGCTTCCCTGGCAGATAGGAGAGACACCACGGCATACGCTCGATCTTGGGAATCGGACCTGGACATCCAGTGGGACCCTGCTAAATGGTTCCAAGCCTTCAGCAGATCATCTAAAGGTATCTTAAATATTGCCTTGATAGAGGACAACATTAAAGTTTTTACTAAATGGTACTATGTCCCAGCAAGGCTCTCGAGGATATTCCCAGACTCCTCTCCCCTATGTTATAGAGGGTGTGGTCATTTGGGCACGATGCATCATATTTGGTGGACTTGCCTCGTATACGGAGTTTCTGGAATAAATTCCTCCATATTCTACGGAGAGTCTCTGGGATAGATGTCCCACAAGACCCCACATACATCCTACTAAACTGCAATCTACACAACACGCCTAAGCCTACACAATGACTTATCTTTTTTATGTGTTTGGGAGACAAAGTTACTCTAGCGAAAGCCTGGAAAACCCCATCGTTATCTATTTTGGCCACCAAACGGAAGATTTCTTGGATAACGTCACAGGAACAAATAATGGCTAAACTGCTTGACACGGTCCCACGCTTTGAAGCGATCTGGAAACCTTGGGCTAGGTATATAGGTATCTCTCTTTACCCGGGTCAATCGATCCCTTAGGGGAGAGTCCAGTGAGACTACCATCCTCCTTCATATACCCTACCCCACCTCCCTCCCTCTGTCCTTCATCTTGCTTCCTCCCTCTTCCTCATCTTTCTTCTACCCTTTCTCTATTTCTTCTCTGTTCTCATCTTCCTTCAATTCTCTAACAGTAGATAACGGTTTTACAAGGCCAATACCTGTCTATTAGCCCCCATAGATTGTCCTCATATACTCATTTGGTGCCCCAGCATGGGAGGCAGCCAGTTAGTCTCAGATATACTTCATAGTCAATGTGACCGGGGGCTCCGCCCGGGGGATAGCATCGCCGGGGTTCTGTCCCGGTGGGGGCTCTTCCCCGGGGGAGCTGATGGACGATAGGGGGGTACCTCTCCTGGGTGGGATCCTGGAGCTCTCGCACTCAACAGTGTGTCCCCATTGGGGTGGAGTGACGACCTTGGGGACCTTCTCGAGGGGAACCTCCTGGCTGTAATGTGTATCAGATTATCCGTCTTCCATGCGGGAATTAATGCCTTACTGTCATATCTGTAATCGTACCAGGTATTTTATTATACTGCAATTGCTTCAGCCTTGTAAGTGCTATGTTTTTCACTCAATGTACTTTCCTCTTATGGCTGCCTTAATCTTCGAGGAGTTTTATATTGTATGTTCCGTCATTACTATTTCTCCTTTGAAAAACACAATAAAAATATTGAACCAGAAAAGATTAGAATAGAGTAGAAAAGAATAGACTAAAAGAATAGAATAAAATATATATATATTATATTATATTTTATTCTATTCTGTTCTATTGTTTGTCTAGTCTATTCTTTCCTATTATTTTATATTCTAATCTTTTCTATTCAAATTCAAATTCATTCTATTTGAAATTCGAATTTCAAAAGCCATCCTCCGTAATTCGAATTTCGCATAGAATGAATTCAAATTCGAATAGGAAAGTTTAGAATAGAATAGAAAAGAATAGCATAGAAAAACAATGGAACAAAATAGAAAAAAATATAATATATATATTATATTTTATTCTATTCTGTTCTATTGTTTTTCTAGTCTATTCTTTTCTATTATTTTCTATTCTAATCTTTTCTATTCAAATTTGAATTAATTCTATATGAAATTCGAACTTCAGAAGCCATGTTCCAAAATTTGAATTTCGTATAGAATGAATTTGAATTTGAATAGAAAAGACTTTTATAGAATGGAAAATAATAGAAAAGAAAAGCATAGAAAAACAATGGAACAGAATAATAAAAAAATATTTTTTTATTGAATTCGATTCAAATTTGTTTTCAAATTCGATTCAAATTTGTTTTTGAATTCGTTCGTTTTTTTTTTGATTCGTTTAAATTCGCTACTTTTGTAATTTGGAAATTCGGATGCATAAGAATTTCCGAATAATGAAAAATTCTTCCGAATTTCGATTCCGAACGAAACGAAATGCACATGTCTAAAATATATATCCACTGCATTGTAGTCCAGCCAAACCTATACCTGACTGTAGGCCATTCCTGGAGTACGTGTCCAAAGACACTTTCAGGCAGGTGACTCAGTGAGCTGCAGTTCATTTAAAATATATATAAATATATATATATTTATATATATTTATATATATATATATATATATATATATATATATATATATATGTATATATATATATATATACAGACTTGTGCATCCACAGCACGTGGCCATGGGGCATGCTTGTCCTTTTTTTTGGTAGCTGGCCGCGTTGAGCCACAACATGCAGAAGAGTTGGTAGAGTGGATGACCAAGCCGTCCTCATCCTCCTCATCCTCTGTCACCCAGGCTCAGGGTACTTTGTCTGCCAATGCAGCTGCCAAAGCGGCCTCTTCCATCGGCTCAATGTCATCAGTCACTCCTTCCCTAGCCCCACCATCATGCCCTGAGGAGTCCCCCGAACTGTTTGACCACAGTGTAGGGTACATGCTGTAGGAGAATGCGCAGCATTTTGAAGGCTCTGATGATGGTATCCAGGTTGAGGATGAAGGCAGTAACGTGAGCCCAGAGAGAGGGGGTGCCCAAGAAGGACAAGAAACTGGCAGTCATGTTTCCCCAGCTGCAGCATACTGCCAGGTTTGCTCCAGTGGCGAGAAGGGAGGGGATGATGAGGTCACTGACTCTACATGTGTGCCAGATAGAAGAGAGGAGGAGGAGGAGACACATCTCCAACGAGGCAGGATGCCCTCCAGGGGCTAGCTTAAGGGCAGGCAACCGACTGCATCACACCGCAGAGCTCCGCATGTGCAGGGCGCTGCTGATTGTGTTTTTCCAAAAGTACTCTGGTGTGGGCCTTTTTTGAGACGTGTGCAGCAGATCGCACCATTGCTGTTTGCAACATATGTCTGAAGCGTATCAAGCGTGGCCAAAACAGCAGCCGCTTGGGCACCACATGCTTGACCAGACATATGTCGAGGCATACAGGGAGGCCGCATGGACCCCCTGTAATTCCCATGGAACTGGGTCGCAATGGCTACCCCTGCAACCGCTGTAGATACACCCCTGGGAAGTGCATTTCACAGGGGAAGGGGCTGAAACTAATAAATGGACTTCATTTTACTGCAATGCTCACTTTAAGTCACGTTGAGGAATCAGGAACTACGTCAATCGAAAATAATAATAGAGATGGATTAATGCTTTAATATATTTTATTTTTAAAAAGCAATGGAAAACATCAGATAAGACTGTCACATTGTCATGGTTATGCAATAGAGTTTTGTCTGTCAGCTTACCTGTCTTCATGTGTTCATCTCTAAAGACCAGCTGACTCTCACCTGACTGCTTTTATTAACTCTCCTCTAGCATGGCTCCACCCCAGCTCCTATCAGAGAACTCTATATTAACCTCTGCACTGCAGGCCAGCCCTGTTGATCAACCTTTGTGTGTTTTGGCTTGCTGTTCCTGCCTGCCGTGTGCTCTACGTTTGTTTCTGTTATCGACCTTGGCGTGTTCTCAACTATTCCTGTCTGCTCGTGACCCTGACCTTTGGTGTGTTCCCGACTATCCCTGTTTGCCTGTTATCCTGAACCTTGGCATGAACTCTGTTGTCTTTGTCTGCTTGTGGCCCTGACCTTGGCTTATTCCTTTACTTTTCCTATCCTCCTGTTGCCTGCTGTGGGTGTGAGCTGGGGGACCCTGGCGGTCAAGACCTGGAGCCAGTTGCAGCCCAGTCCATCCTCACCACTAGAGGCTCTGGTGAACACCTGCTGGTTCTTAGACTCCGCGTCCCAGGGAATCCTACGCTCTAACCCCGGTGGGATTCGTGTTGGTGTTCCAGCGGCCCTGCCTTCCTTACCACCCGGACTCCCATCCGCAGCAGTCAGCCGTAGGGTCCACTGCCTTACCTAGCCTCAAGGTGACCTGACACATATATAGTACAGCAGAAATGGCCAATCACCCATCAAAATAATAAGTAGGGAAAGGGAAATATAAAGAAATAAGAATTATCACTATAGTTTAAATGTAAACCACATAGAAACCAGAGGACGCCAAAAGTAGCTCCCCTATTCCTAACCAAGCCAATCAAAATACCAAACAAATGGGAAAACAATTATGAAATTTTATTTTGTATCTTTAAATGTAATTGCAAACACTAGCATGATCCGTACATTTAATCACTATTTATGCATAAATGTGTGAAATTCACATTGTGTCCTGTAGAGATGTCGGCTTCCTTCCAGAACCGGTAGATTTTCTCTTTGTGCCACCTGTTGCTCATCTATTGAACTGTAATCAAACAGAGGTCAATGTCAGCAAATATTAAAACCATATTTAAATAATACATAGACTTTATTCATTCATACTTTCTCATTGATCTGTAACACAAAAAATAACAGACACACATTTACACGGATTTGTATATCCAGCATCAATGGTGTATACTCAAAAAGAATCTGCCCATACATCAAACAATGATCATTTGAACATTGTTGGTTGCCTGATTGTTGTACCGCATACACACGATCAGAAATTCCGCCAGCAAAGTCTGATGTGAGTCTTTGGTCGGAAATTCCGACCATGTGTATGCTCCATCGGATTTTTGCTGGCTTTTGTGTGACCGTGTGCATGCAAGCCAAGCTTGAGCGGAATTCCATCGGAAAAACCTTGCAAGGTTTCTCTGACGAAAATTCAGATCATGTGCACACGGCATTAGTCTTTATTTTGATATGCTGTATTTCACTAACAGATTTTTTTCACTAGAGTTCAAGTGAATTTCATGGCTGCTTTTTAGAAAAAAAAAAATTGGCCTCTATTATCTTATAATGTCCTTGCTGACATTAGATATAAGCAGATATAACTGAGCTACTCACAGAAGGTGTACGAGACTTGGAAGCCCTTTGCCTGGTTAGACTTGTCACTGTGGAATACGAGAACCATAGAATTGCCTTTGGAGTAATACACAGGAATGGTGCGATCCCCACAGAATGGACCTTTTTGTGTACCATCCATGAAGAGTTTTAGATAGTCGTACATACAGAAACTGGCAGACTCTAAATGGAAGTCACTTATGGTCAGGGCAATCTGAAAAAGAAATACAATTATGACTAACGTGATCGGCCTTGTGTTCATGCAACAAACAAATCATTTTTATTGCATAAAAGTGAGTATTTTTATTTTTTTTTACAATTCATTGATGTTACAGTCTACCTGAAATAATATTTAACCTTAAAGCCATATTAAACCCAAGAGAAAAACATTTATTATATTGCAATTTTTACATGTGATGGTTGCTTTTGTTTTCTTTTTTAGGCTTTCTTCTATGTTAATTTAGGGATCCAGCCAACAAGTCTGTTGTTTTTCAAAAGCACAAGCTATCCAGCAGAATGTATCAGTTTAGCCAATAAGCCAAATCATTCCACACTGGCAGCGGTGCTTAAAATGATCAGCTTTATTTATTCATGTTAAACATTTATCCCAAAAGGAAAAATTACTGTAACTGATTTTAAAATATAAGCTAAAATTTGGATTCAACTTGTTAGTGTATTTAAATCTGCTAATACATTTATTCATTCACCTGCCTACAATAGACTCATGAAACTGATCAACTCCCTCCCTTCTTCTCCCCTGTGCTCCTTTTACTCTCTAAAGGGGTGGCAGAAATGAGCCCAGTGCTACAAAGTCAAGTAAAGCTTTATAAACAGCTTACAAATGTCAAACCACCAGTTTTCAGTCAGCTTCACAAATTACCATCAACACTTCCTGTCAACACTGGGGAATGATCCAGAACGTCTTGGTGGTAGATAGTCTTAGAGCAATCTACTTTAGATTTGCCAACAGCCATGTATTGTAATGCCCTGAACAATACATTCCATTTTCATTCATCCAGGTAGGCCCTGGTGATTGCTGGTAAATTCAAAGGGGGTTGTATATTCAGATTGTAATGTGTCTGTCCAACATTAAATTTTGTTTGTGTGACAATTTTAGAGAATGTGGAAGTCCAACAATTAGGGAGAATTTTGAAGGCATCTTGTTTTACCTTATATCCAACAGGAGCTGTGATGGTGAAGTTACAATTCATGTTTGGACTGTAGTTCCCTGGGTATCCCGGAGATGTAAAGCTGCCTTGAGAGTTAAAGTAGGATCCTCCACACTGAACTGTAAGAATATAGATATAATCAATATAGTAAAGAGATTTATAATAGTATATGACATCATTTTATGTTTATGTATATACTGTATACTGTATATACATAGTTCATCCTCCCTTTCAGAGTTCCAGATTGATCTTAGGCTAAGACCCCACTCTGCAACCCTCAATGCAGAGCTCAGATGTAGAGATGGCCTACACAGGCACCAAATGCTGCTTCAGGGCAGGAATGGGAGAGAGTCAAATGTTCTGCCTTACCCAGAAGTGTTTCACGGAGAACTAGTGAGAAAATAGGAGTGTCCTATGAAAATAAATAACTGTAGTGGAGATGGGTGGGCTACCATACAAACCTATTATTGTGTCCTTAATGGGGTAAGTGCAGAAGCTGTAAAATCTATCCATCTTGTTCCCCCCACTGCACTACTTGAGTTAAATGCTTCTTTAGTCTAGAAGGTGATAAATAAATTGAAATGCTTACCTTATTTATCCCCCCACAGGCTTCCAATGTGATGTACTACTAAACTGTTGTGCCAATAGTCCCTCCTTGGGAGGGATCTCCTCTTTATCTATGATTCTTCAGTGTCTTTCTCTGAACACTTTCTTTACTATTATAATAAATCAGCATACCTGAGCTATATGAAGCTTGGAAGCCGACCCCAGCTACAGCCCCGTCACTGACGAACTGGACCAGCATCTGGCTTGTGGAAGCGATGAGTGGAGGGATGGTTTGACTTCCGCACATTTTATCCAACAACACAGGGGAGTTCTTAGAGGGGCCATCATAGATCCTCATGTAGTCTGAGTCACAGTTAGGAGTGGATTGGATATTAAAGCTATTGAACTTTAATGAAGCCTAAAAAGTGACACAAGGCAAATTTATTATCTACAGTAAACCCCAAACTTCACATATTTGTAACTGCAAACTGGATTAATATGTAATTGCAATATGATGCAATTGATTACTATATTAATGCTTGAATAGTCCTTCAGAAAAAAAACCCCACATGAATATGTATGATTCTAATTTCTGTTAAACGGTCTTGCATGCTATAGACTTTTCTAGCTAAGATGTCTCTTCAAATGTGTGTATTTTCCATAGATTTTTAAGTTGACAGAGCTCTTCTGCTCCCTCTGATTATTTGTTGCTTGTGGTTTCTTCAGGGAAACAAATAAGCTTAAACAAGACAGATTTGGGGGAATAAACTTTTAACAGAAATCTTTTGTTTAACGCTATTTTGAATTAACTCAAAGAACCCTGTGACTGTGGATATTGCAATACTGTTACTATTGGTAACATACTTGTAAGAACCAGAGCCCCAAATTAATCCAAGACCCATTTTGTTCCTGCCAAACCCCCATTCCTACAATGACGTCACCATCAGATGTGGGGTAAAAAAAAAACTTGCACATCACAGTTGTCAAGATAGGGTTCCAGCAATGAAGTGGTAATAATAGTCTGAAGGTGGGCCATAATGAAGGGAAGTATTATTCCAACATATGGAGCAATTGGTGGTTGAAGCAGAGTATGAGGTACACAGACATATACATCCTAAAAGACCTAGGGTAGGGAGTATTTAGACCTATTGCTTGGCACTATACTAGCCAAGTCTCTATTTTTTATTAATGTAAAATTTAGGTGGTGTACAAAACAATCATCTTATGGCAGTTTATTTTCACAGCTAGTTTACTAGACATTTAGGGTCACATTTTGCATGTTTACATCTGTCTCCTTACCTGTCCTGATGGAACCCTGATCAACCAAACACAGTCACAATTATTAGCATAAGCAGAAGGATAGTTATCAGAAGTGAAAATTCCTGTCTTATTATTAAGCAAAGTCGCACAGACACCTGAGAAGTGAAAAATAGACATATAAATTGTTTTTAGTCACTGGTGGAATAGACTGATAATAATATTAATAATGAATAGGTGGGCAACAGGGGAGGGGGTATTAAACTTCTATTAGATTAAAACTGTTGGAATTTTCAACTTAAAACCAAATGAACCTTGAGTTTAACCCCTTTATGTTGACGATAAAAGATCCTTAATGCCTCAATGCAGTGTTACAACTTTCACATGTGTTAGTGAAACGGAACGTATCTTTACAACTACTTTGTGCATCCAGGTGAATTATACTTTGTTTGTTCAGGCCAAATTGAGCCTTCATTACATGGTAAAAATCACATTTCCTGATATTTTACTCTTTTTTTTCAAAGAAAACTGGCTAAATTGTAAACAATATTATATATTTTTTAAATCTAGCTGTATCCTAAGATTAGGGAATATAGTCAGTTGAATATTTCCCCACTACTGGCTCGATTTCGGCTGCGAGTTAAAACCTGGAATGCTCTGTGTATGTCGGTTGCAGGCAAAGTGAATCTAATTAAAATGATTCTGATGCCTCAACTGCTATACATACTACATAATTCTCCGGTAGTCATCCCACTTAAGATATTCAGAATAATTAATGCCATTTTTCGTGAACTGATCTGGAAGAACCGCCCACCAAGGATAAAACTAGAAAACTTACAACGCCCTAAAGATGAAGGTGGACTTGCATTGCCAAATCCATGGCTTTATTACTTGTCATCGCAAATGCAACATTAAATAGGCACCATGGCCGTGGAGGGGGAGTCTACGGCCAGGGTCCCTAGCGCTTCAGAATATATAATGCTACATACGATAGGGGGTAAATCCGTTCCCACGGCTTTGGAGGCCGCAGCCTTTAGCAAGCCTCAGAAATGTTTTCCCACTTATGCCCTCATACAAAAAATATGGAACAAAACTAAATACATTCAGGAGGCGACAGGTATCAACGAATATAGTCCTATATGGGGAAATGAGTCCTACCCAGAACTTGCTAAACTGCAACATGCGGAAAGGTGGAAGAGGTTTGGCATTCTCTACCTAAAGCAAATCATAAGGGAGGGCAAATTATGTTCATTTGACAATTTAAGGGACCTATATAGTCTCCCGTCCTCCATGCTTTTTTACTATATGCAACTTAGACATGCATTTGAAGCACAGTCAAAAACCTCTGATTGGCACACTAGCTCGAACCCTTTGGCAGATTTGCTTAAAGGGGCAGAGACCTCTAAAGGATTCATTTCCCAGAGCTATAGCACCTTGCTCCACAAATACCTTCTAAAGCATCCTTTGACAGTAAAAGGGAAATGGGAGTTGGATGTTGGACCCTTGGATGAGGATCAATGGGAGGAGGTCTTGCAGTCAGTTTCCATATGTTCACTGAATGTAACGCAAAGACTAACGCAACTATATACACTTCTGAGAGCGTATTACACACCCCATAGGCTACATATTATGGGACTTCTTCCCGCCCCAACCTGTACTAGATGTAAGAGAGATCACGGAGATTTAATACATATGCTATGGAGATGTCCCAGATTGCATGTGTACTGGAGGGGGGTGGTGGACACGCTGAACGCAGTGTTTGGGGTCTCCATACCGCTGGACCCTAGACACTGTATTTTGAATGTGTTAGATGAACTAGAGTGGGAACCCCACGTCAGGGAAGCTTTAACTAGAGCCCTATTTGTGGCCCGCAAGCTAATCATGGTACACTGGAAATCTGAAACGCCTCCCTCAGTCAAGGAATGGATTACTGCACTAGGACATATATTAAGAATGGAGAAAATTATATACCAACACAGGGGATGTTCAAGAAAATTTGAAAAACTATGGGAACCATGGCTAGGCACTCCTGGGTTAGCTCCGGAGGACCTGGTCATGGACAGATTACTGCGCCTTAATAACGGCTGAAGCCATGGTGTACCCCGCATTAGCCCTGATTGGAGCTCTGAACTCGGGTTGGTTACAGATAGAGGGTTGGTATTTCCATAGGTAGGAGGTTGTGTTATCAATTCCCATCTTATTTTCTAACAGTGGGATGTACTTTACACTTTTGTATGTGCCTGATTCTTATATGGAAATATGCCTGTTTAGGCTACTATGTACAATTTAACTGTGGTTTTCTTGGACTGTACGTACTTGTTTTTTCAATAAAAATTTTTTCTTGGATAAAAAAAAAAAAAAAAAAAAAAAAATCTAGCTGTATCTTTCTTATCATTACTATATGACCCACCAAAAATAAATAACCCAAAGGAATTTGAGATGAAAGGGGATGCCACATATGTGTACATTATTTATTGTATACACCCATAGTGCGGCCCAGAGACAAACATGCACATTTTGAGGTTTTTTTGTCAAAACATTTTTTTTTTTGCAAAATCGTAAAAATTCATTCAAAATGCAATCATAAAAAAGTATAATTTCTAATGTTTCAAACCCATAAAACTGGAATGTACAGGAACTTACTGCATTGATAAAGTCGATTAATTTTAGTGACATCCAAGACACTCAGTCCAATTGTCTGCCCAATAGGCACATTGGGGTCAGGCTTGGGGACAATTGTGGGTTTGTTTGAAGTGTTGGTGAATGCATAGCTGGAAAATGTTGAATAGAGATAAGATTGACATATTACCTTTAAAATATTTTATAATTCATGGGTAGTTCACCAGCTAACATAAAAGTCATGACTTACGCATCATAATGCATCACTGAACCGTAATCATATGGACTGTCCAGGTTATTAGTGTCCGCTTTAGCAAAATTACCCCAGTATCCTGTAAAAAGACAAAAGCAGTGGTAATGTCTCTTTTTTAAAAACATGGCTAAATTCGTTTTGTGTAAATGTCCGCAGTACCTTGAGAGATATACTGGAAATTGATGTCAACATAATTGTCACGATCACTTCTTACATGCTCATGGTAGAAGCCCAGGGCATGTTCTAGTTCATGTTGTATAATCCCCCTGTAGATGCAGCCACCACCCAATGAAACTGTCTGGCTTCCACCAGTTCTTCCAATATATGAGTAACAGCTAGAAATAGTAAATATACCGTTCAAAATAGTTATGCTTTAATACCATTTGGGAGCCTAAGACAATAGTTTTAATAGAAACAATGAATCTGAGCTACAGAAAGAAAACAATCAATATCTATTTGTGCTAAGCTTTTGATCCTTCTAACTCTAATTCTAATATCAGCAGGTGTATCCCTATGTTTGTGCCCAGTTCTAATAAGGGGTATGGCGTTTGGGAGTTAAGTAACGTTGTGCTGGCTCCAAGCATTGGATCACTGCTCACTTTTGGACAGACATATTTGGTTATATTTTCACTGTAAAATTTTAAGTGGAATCCATTGAGTCTGCTGACACTAAGCCCCACTCCCTCAAAGTCACTTCCATTTTTCTACTATATACTCAATGTTAGCAGCGCTGGGATAAATATTTTAAGTCCTTGTGCTATTTCTGCTAGGTGCACAAAAAAAGGAGACAACCGAGAAGCACCTTGTTGTTGACTTGTGACTTTCAAATGTATTTGCAATTATACAGTGGAGTTCCATAGTTTTTTTTTGGAGGAAATTAAAAAGAGAAGCCATCATGCACAAATAGGTAATGTAAAGTCTAAGGTGTTTATGTTTTAGATGCCCCCTACTGTTTCTCTTTTTCTGAAGCACTATGATAGACAATAGACAACCTTACCCATCATCAGGAAGGATGTCGATGCACAAACCTCACACAAGTCAATGTCTCAAACTCGGCCATGGCGAGAACAATACTATTCAGGTCACTGGGACCTGGAAACAGAGATAGAAGGTTGGGTTTCTACAAATAACAAATAGCAACCAATACTTTAATGCAAGAGATGAAAGAGGGAACTCACTGTAGCTGGATGCTATGATGTAAGGAACAGGAACAGTACCATTATCACTTTTAGGCCAAAGGCAAGAAGGACAGTTTACAGCGCTGCGGTCATTCTGTACCAGCATATCGCCTCCATACATGGGTGTTTTGCTATCTGAAAATACAGAGAATGGTTAAGGTTAATACACAAAAATATATTAGATTTTAGCTGCCCATACACTGTGAACTGGCTGAAGTTTGCTATGTGGGTGGCTGTGTCAGTCCACCCTCACCTGACATTCTTTGATTGAAAAATGGACGGATCCAAACAGATAATTTTAGAACTAACAGTGGCTGCATCTAGTCAGATGCAGTACAGTACAGTGTTGGGGTATACAACAGAATAGAATAGGCACAGTGGGAACCTCTGCATCTGAAGGAACCTGTTAGATATTTTCATGCAGTCCAAAGGCCCAGCTTTACTCAGTTCCATGACACAGCACAGCCCTGTTTGGCAGGGGAGGAGACCTGATTTTGTTCTGCTGCAGTGAGGTTGGCCTCTTGAATCTTCCCATGCAGGACACAGCAGAGAGCGAGCCCCCGCGTAGAGCCTTCCCACTATGGAGAGCATAACTTAGAACTGCCCAGGAAAATGCTAAGCTTAGCTTAACCCCTTCCCACCTGGGCAACCAAAACAACTAAAACTAGCTAATCTGTAAAGCACCTGCTTACACACAGCCCTGTTTGGCAGGGGAGGAGACCTGATTTTTCTCTGCTGCAGTGAATTAACACTTACAAGTCTGGTAATCTCATGTGTCTGTCACTCTGCTCTCTCCTCCTATTACAATGAAGCATACACTACAGTACAGCTAACATACTCATTGTGCCACTTCTCCCACTTCTAGTCTGAGCTCTACAATAAAGGTACTTACATCGTTTGTATTTAAAAGAGTACTATTAAGATGTAGTAAGGAATACAGAGCTGCATTAATTTATGTTTTTTTTTTTTTATCTACCTGGAGTGTAGCTTTAATTGTAGATTTATCACTAGAAATTGCAACAGAAGAATAAACAGTTTTACTAGAGATTCTGATGCTGATTTTCTACTAAATTCCCATGCAAAGTGAAAGTTCCAAAGTTTGCAAAGTGAACTGTCTATTTGCCGTTAATAATTCAACCTCTTTATCTCACAAGTTTCAATGCAATGGTAGAAGTGAATAGGAATAACCCACCAGTCTTTTTTAAATAAAATAGTGATTTTTAAAGACTCATTCAGCAATGATGAAGATCTTGCAATTTTTCGACAAGAGTGCCATATTTCTCCTCACGCGCTATTGGCTAGTCCATCAGTGCATGATTTAAAGGATCGTGAAACTCATAACTTTATTGAGTATAATTGGTTATTGTCTATTACCTTGCCTGGATTTAGCGCCCTCATAATGCAGTAACTAATCCTGTGGTTTAGAATAATTACCTTTATTAGCTTTCAAAATCTTGCTGAAGATCCCTTGTGGCACTTCGGAGTCTTCACTCTTTGGGGCTGTGTATACAAAATACACATTAAGCACATCTAGTGAAATAATCGCGACCAAAAAATTAAAATGACTTAATTTTTGTGTAAATATTGAACCCATTTTATAAATTGAATTATGAATGAAAAAATAGGACAGCTCCGCAAAGCTATCCCTGATCTGTGAAACTTCTGATCGGGAAATTCTTTAGGTCTTTGCCTGAATCACCATGATTATCATATACACTGTCACCTAAGCAAAAGGAGAGGACTTTAAAAAATATCTTGTTGCTAGGGTCTAAAAAACATGCCGATGATTATATGCGCATGTAACATATTTTAGGTATGTCATCAAATGTAAAATATCTCCATTATGTAAACATCCGAAAGCTGGAAATTGCTGCTTGGACGTGATGTCATCAACCCCAGCAGACTTAGAGCTTTTGCTCAAATGACACTTTATAGTATTCCTCTTCATTCCTCCCCCAGCAGCTAAATCAAAGTTTATGTGGGGTGGCGAGGGGAGGGACAGAGATGCTGGGCCAGCACAGACAGTAATTGGACACTCCCAGAAGAGGGGAGGGCTAAGAGAAACAATGAGGGAGGGAGCTGTGCTAGGAAAGTGACTCTCAGAGTAGTCAAATTTTTTTTGCAAGTTCAAAGCCACATTGCAGGTGAATAATAAATCATTTATGGAAAGGAAATTACTGGAAGCAAACATTTAAAATGTATTTTTCTAAGGGTTTTATCTGCAATCTTTTAAATTGGTGAAAGGATGTTTACCAATTGGTGAAGGGATGTTTACCATAAGAGCTATAAAATGGTCTTTCTTAGAGGCTGGTTCTAGATGGAGAAGGAAAATATTTTTTATAGATTATCTGGCCAGGCTTATTAAGACCAATGGAGCAGTGCAAAAATTTTTGATTTAGGAATTAGGAATTAGGATTTAGGATTAGGAATGTTATAAAAAAAGGCTAATGATTGGGAGGAAAAAGCAGAACAAACAAAACAGCTGATAGAGAACAGAAAGAAAGCAAAAATGATTCCTTAAATAAGAATGTTAAAAAGCTTACCATCTTTGTTCACTCCAAGTAGATGGTACTGGAAAGTAAAGTTTTGCATCAATATCTTATTTCAGATGAAATACAATAATAACAGATAACAAGTCTTGGCCCCAGCTCATCCCCATCCTGCAAAGTCCTCCTCATTCCTACTGGGAATCTCTCGAAACTGAGGTAAAATCCTTTCTTAGACAGATGTTACCACAACAGTCATCATTGGCAGATTTTAGCGTATTCCCTGTTCTGTTCCCAATTATAATATTTTGGATTTCCCCTCACTTTCTGTCCCAATGGCAATGAGCTGTACAAAAGTCAAATCTCCCTACAGGAGACCCCGGCAGTAATAAGGAATTGTTAAAATCTAAGAGGATTCCTAACCCCCCTCCACTTTATCCAAAACTAGGGGGATAACAATTTTGGTTAGATTTACACTTCACTGCTAGCTAACATTGTTAGTAACTTCTTGGAATATACTTTCCTAAATATAGTTGTCACCTGTCCCCTGTACTGTTCATGTCAGCTCATCATCTCACCTGTATTTGTGCAGATAGAGGTAGACTGGTCACCAGCCCCGTAACACAGCCCAGAAGCAGGAGGAAGACTTTTTCATTCATCTTGTTCAGAATTCTCCTTCACTGTAATGTGAAATATCTTCTCTCTGAAGCTTGGTGTGACACTCATCTTCTGGATCACCTTTTATACAGGTACCAGAGAAGATCTGACCAATCATGAGGCAGGAAACCAAATTTCAAGAATGACCAAAGTGGACGTGTATGGGAATTAGAAATGTATAATTATTTCATGTGTGACACGATGGTCATTATTATCTTATTATTGTCTTGGTGTTCTGCTGTCCAACTTGTAATTGATTGTCATGGTCTCCTGACAATTGTCTATAATGACATAAAAAGGACTTGTGTGAGTAATATCATTGCCAACTGATTTTTTCAGCTAAAATGTAAATAAATTGGGACTGACAATGTAATTTTACATTTATTTTTGTATTCAAGGTTATACACATTCTATGAGATAATTCATCAATACAGTGCTGTGAACAATCATGTTTTACAAAATGCAAAAACCCATAGTAAACAAACAGAGATGATTTCTCTTTTAATTTGAAATTTGATCATATTAAATTAAACTGTGATTGCTTAAAGTGTTATTAAAGTCTCATTTTTTTTCATAAAATAATAAATAAACATGTTATACTTACCTGCTCTGTGCAGTGGTTTTGTACAGAGGAGCCCAAATCATCCTTTTCTTGGGTCCACAGCCGGCGCTCCTGGCCCCTCCCTCCTGCCAAGTGCCCCCACAGCAAGCAGCTTGCTATGGGGGCACCCGAGCTAAGCCGCTGCTCTGTGTGGCTATTCAGACACAGAGCTGTGGTTTAGCCCCGCCTCCTCCCACTCCTCATTGGCTCACTGGATTTGATTGACAGCAGCGAGAGCCAATGGTGCCCTGCTTCTGTCTCAGCCAGTGAGGAAGGGAGTACCGGACAGCTGAAACTCTTGTGCAACATCTCTGGATCGAGCTGGGGCTCAGGTAAGTATTAGGGGTTCTGGGGGGGGCTGCTGCACACAGTTTTTTTTATCTTATTGCACAGAGAAAAAAAAAAAACCTTCTGACTTTAGAACCACTTTAGTTTGGGTAAACCTGGTCTTCACCCTAGGTCTAAGCACTAACCACTTTGCCACTGTGCCGCCCTGGAGGTGTAGCTGGTTGCTAAACACTTAATACTATCTATGACTATTGGCCATGCTGCTGCCTTCTTGGGGAACTCAAAACTGCAAAAAAACAAAGGTAGAGATGAGACCCAAACAGCCTCATAGTGTAGTAATCATTTTTTTCAGTAAAGCAATCTTAAAACCAATAAATATTGCACTATCAAGTCAAGAAGGAGAAATGGCATATAGCCAAGCAGAGAAAGTCCCAGAACCAGTGGATCTGAGCCAGTGGCTCCAGGTGCCATTTATGAACTGACAACCACCACTGTAGGGGAGACACTGAGCAGTGGCGGTGCGTCCATAAGGTCGCACGGCGCCACCTCCTCTCTCCAGCCACCCCCTCTATCACCAATAAACCAATAGAAAGATTCATGCATTTCATGAATATATCCATGGCTGCTGTTGCCACCCCCTATTCAGGCACCCGGCCCCTTTATGGGTGCCTGAATTACAGCGGCGGGGAGTGTTTTTGAAGCACCTGATTAGAGCCATATGCTCTGCTACCCATCACCTGATTGGCTGAAACAACAGGCGCTGTGATTTGACACCTATCAATTGTCCAATCATAGGAGAGGGTGGGTGGAGAGGACAGGAGAAGAAGAAATCGAGGACATCACCCGCCACTATGGGTGAGGGGGGGCACAGTGGCAGCATTCGATGGGCACAGTGGGAGCATTTGATGGCACAGTGGGAGCTTTGGATGGCACAGTAGGAGCATTTGATGGGGCAGAGTGGGAGCATTTGATGGCACAGTAGGAGCATTTGATGGCACTTTGGCAGCATTTGATGGGCACAGTGGCTGCGTTTGATAGGCAGTGGTGGCATTTGATGGCACAGTGGGGGCAATTGATGGGTACAGTGGCTGCGTTTGATGGCATAGTGAGGCTGCAATTGATGGGGTTTTTTTCAGAATTTTTCATTTGTTTGCACCCCCCAAAAAATCTTGAGCAGCACCCGCCACTGACTGATAGTGCTGACTGGAAAATGTGCCTCTTCATGATCGCCCTTTGGTTTATGATAACATATTTTCTTTTTTTGTTTATGAGTTTTCTCTTCCAATTGTTCCAGATGTGCTGATATTGGATCAATAATGATGCTCGACATTTCATTTTACTTGTGTAGATACATTAATTAGATTCTATATCTAGCTATATTTTTTTCATTTAAGTATTACATTTTTTTTATCATTATTATCCACATTTAAATCAGAAAAATGTTGATTGTTATAAACAGGCAACATAACAGTCCAAAAAAAGACAATACTATAAAGCTTACATCCACATAGATATCCAAAGGTAGTAATTACAGAAACATTGACACAGACAGATGCCCGTGCTCACATACTCATATCAAATACAATGCTGGTATTGTGCATCCTTGACTCCATCCCACCCAAAGTGCAACAAGGGCGCATATAATTATCATAATTTACATGAACAACAAAACCCTATGGTCTATTTGGACACAGGAACAACCTCTGATAAACAAGTTCCCGTGGGCTGAAACCAGGGGCGTCTAACCACAGTCCCCACACCTTTTATAGCTTACTGGGGCTACCTCGTCATGTAAAAATATGGTGTTCCACAAGCAGAGAATTACCCACAGCAGACACCCAGGCTTTGTGTGTAGGGGTATCAGGGGACTTCCACAGTATTAGAATTAACCGGCGGACATAGAAAAGGGCCCTTCCCGCTGCTGTCCTAGGGTGTTCATCCTCAATGACTTCCTCTACAACATTTAAGAGACAGCATTTGGGGTCCAATGGGATGTTTACCTTAAATACCATGTTTAACCACTTAAGAACTAGCCTCGTTTTGAGATTTTGGTGTTCACATGTTTAAAACAGTAAATTACTTAGAACCCCCAAACATTATATATTGTTTTTTTTCTAACACCCTAGAGAATAAAATGGCCGTCATTGCAATACTTTTTTTCGCACCGTATTTGCTCAGCGGTCTTACAAGCGCACTTTTTTTGGAAAAAATTCACTTTTTTGAATAAAAAAAAAAAGACAACAGTTAAGTTAGTCCATTTTTTTTATTTTATGAAAGATGATGTTACGCCGAGTAAATTGATACCCAACATGTCACACTTCAAAATTGCGCCCGCTTATGGAATGGCGTCAAACTTTTACCCTCAAAAATCTCCATAGGTGATGTTTAAAAAATTCTACAGGTTGCATGTTTTGCATTACAGAGGAGGTCTAGGGATAGAATTATTGCTCTTGCTCTACCGATCATGCTGATACCTCACATGTGTGGTTTGACCACCTTTTTCATATGCGGGCGCTACTCACGTATGCGTTCCCTTCTGCGCGTGAGCTTGTCAGGGAGTTTAAAACTTTTTTTTTTCTTATTTATTTTAGTTGATTTTATTTATTTTTTCACTGTTTTTTAAATAAAAAAATTGGGTCACTTTTATTCCTATTACAAGGAATGTAAACATCCTTTGTAATAGAAAAAAAGCATGACAGGACCTCTTAAATATGAGATCTGGGGTCAAAAAGTCCTCAGATCTCATATTTGGACTAAAATGCAAAAAAAAATAAAAAATTGTCATTTGAAAAAATGACAACAGAAATATGCCTTTAAGACGCATGGGCGGAAGTGACGTTTTGACGACGCTTCCGCCCTCCTATGGTATGGAGACAGGTGGGGGCCATCTTAGCCTCACACATCTCTATACCACAGACATGAAAGGACCCGACGGCTCCAGGAAGCGCCGGAGGGCATGGGAGAGCGGCGGGAGGGGGGTGGCACTTCTCCCGCCGCCGATAACGGTGATCTTGTGGTGCATCCGCCGCAGAGATCACCGTTATCGTAAACAGAACTGCCGGCTCTAAAGATGGATAATTCGGTTGTGGTAGCAGCTGCTGCTGTTACCGAGATATCCCTCTTCAAACTGCTGACATATATGTACATAAGCCGGTCGGTAAGTGGTTAATGTATCTACAACCTGCCCCCAATAGTGATGAGGTTTAGGGCAATGTCATAATAGATGGATTAAGTCCCTGTGGTCCCTTCTGCATCTATGGCAATATGGCTCCATACTGTATCCCATCTTATAAAGCTTCAGGGGAGTGTAGTGAGAGCATAGGAAAATGTAAAGTTGAGAGAGCTTCTGGGCCATGTTTAGAGAGCAGGTTACCACAGCCTGATACACCTCTTTCCATTGATCACCCGACATCGGACCTAGGTCTCTCTCCCAAAGCAAATTCGATTTGCTATGATGGCCTTTGTGGAACGCAGACAACAACATGCTATAACATTGTGATATAAGACCTTTAGAGCTTTCAGCCATTTCGATCAAGTTGAAAATAGGGATTGAAGATAGTGTATTCCTGCATGTCCTCCTGTGTCCTGACTGCATGTCAAAATTCTAAGTAGAAAAACTGCATATGGGCGGGTAGCAAGTATACGGCTTGCAGGGAAGCAAAACGTATCAGAAAACCATCCTTAAAAACCTGAGACATAGTAACTATCCCATATGACTTCCACAGAGCGCCATGCACTAACTTGGCTAGTTCTGAATAGTTATTGTTGCGCCATATCAGGCTATAATTTGTATACCCAGTGACATGTTGTAGGTATTTAGCCTTGCTCCATGTTTTTTGAAGAAGACCGAATGTAGGTAGGAGCTTAATTCGTTTAGTAAAACTAATGCTGCGTACACACAAGCGGACTTTTCGACGGACTAGGTCCGACAGTCTTTCCGATGGACTATCGGCGGACTTTCCTAATGAACGGACTTGCCTACACAGGATCACACCAAAGTCCGATGGATTCATACGTGATGATGTACGACCGGACTAAAATAAGGAAGTTGATAGCCAGTAGCCAATAGATGCCCTAGCATCGGTTTTAGTCCGTTGCACTAGCATACAGACGAGCAGATTTTTCGACCGGACTCGAGTCCGTCGGAAAGATTTGAAAAATGTTTTATTTCTAGGTCCGTCTGACTTTTTGGGAAAAAAAGTCCGCTGGAGCCCACACACGATCGAATTGTCCTCAAGACTGTCTGAGATTGAATCTCTGGATATGGGCCAGCATAACATGGGTCGTGGAGGGAATGTGATCTTCAATGGATTGTGTAGAGGCAAACCCAGGGCCAATTAAATACTGTACTTTCGCAGCTATAAAATAGAGCCAGGGGTTAGGAAGGTCTAGGCCCCCCATCCTTAGACCGTTGTAAATGTTCCAATTTGATTCATGGTGTGAGCTTTCCCCATAACAGAGTTCTAAAGAAGGAATTCACTATTCTAATGGTTTTTAAGGGGACAAAAGTTTGGAAGGCAGTGAGGTGTGCATTATCCACATATACTAACATGTCAAGATAGGAGTCTGATAACACATTGGGACTTACCGCACAGCACAGGAGAGTGAGTATTGTGATGCGCTCCATAGGGGAGTTGTGTAATGGGTAGAGAAGCTGGGGCACCAGAATCCTTTTAAGGAGATAACATGTCGTCTGCATATAACATGTTTTTTTCCTGAATTTCCCCATAGCAAAGCCCCATAATCAGGGGGTTGACACGTATGAGGACAGTTAATGGCTCAATGGCGAGCGAAAAGAGAAGTGGAGATAGGGGACAGCCCTGCCTAGTGCCTCTTCCCAAAGCGAATGAAGGTGAGACCCTATCTAGAGCTCTTATGGATTCAGTTGGCGCACTTTAGAGGAGACAAACCCAGAATATAAACTGTGTACCAAAACCAAATTTGGACAGAACCAGCCTGAGATAGTCCCATTCAACACCATCAAATGGTTTATGAGCATCAAGGGATAGGAAAGCTCTGCTACCCATATTATGTCATGAACCTGGGTGTATTCAAATAGGGATGTTCCTGGTCCCACAGCTGCAGTCTTACTTGTTGTGCCACAGAAGAGCTCTGAAGTTATGGCTATGTTCTCTCAGTTTGATGTATTATCTTGGACTCACTAGCCCCACCTGCTGCCAGCTGTGGACAATTTACAATCAAAGCAGCCCATAAATAGCAGCACTTCCTATCTCTCAGTGCCCGTTTGTTTGGACTAGCTCCCTGTTTGTTGTGACTGCTTTGTGACTCTGAATACTGTATATAAACTTCTGCCTGAATTCCTGACTACTCTCTAGCCCGCTGATTTTGCACTTCACCACCAGCTCGTGTATGACCTTTGCCTGCCTGACCACTCTCTGGATTTTGATCGTGTAGGCCCCTGAACGATGTAAGTTATTATGAAACGCGTAGGACGGAACGACGTGCTGACGTCACCTCGTACTCCATTCGTTAATCCAGCAGGAAGGGGCTGTCTGTTTGTGCTCCGGCCGGTGCAACAGACCTTCCGTGTTTTTTACATCCAATATTCTGTAAGTGCATTACTTTCTTTCAATAATAAATAGTCGTTGGTTTTACACTATTGGAGCATTTATTTTCTTCTATGCACCATGACATTTCCCTGCTGATCTGAGCCGTTGTGAAGTGACCTCCCATTCTCTGGAGTTCGTTTGCTGTTTCATGGGGCCGGTGTATATTACAACACATGCTTTCCCTGATCCTCTGTGATGGGGGATCATGGTATTCCGGTAGGGGGGCATTCCTGGTGATTGCGGTGGTGGATTTCACACAATATACAGAGACAAGTATTTATTCACAATTTTTTTCACTCATTGATGGACTATTATTTATCACTCACTGGTGTTTATCACAATATACTGTTTATTAATTTTTGATCATCTGTTATTGAACATGTCAAACGTCAATTTTAATTGATGCTGAATATTATTTGCACGGTTGATTAATTTCACCAATTGTTTTTTTATTGCCTATACTTATTATTCACTATATAGTTTTTTTCATTTTCTTAGGGTAGCGCGATTTTTCTAATTTTTTCCATTTATGTGTGTATTGATGTTGTACATATTAATTGTGGCTCTTAAAGGGATGGAGGGTTGCTAATCATTTTGCCACCCTCCTTTCAGTTTTGGTTTCCATAGCGCGGTTTTTACATTTTTTTTCCATATATTTTGATTTGTAAATTCCATCTGAAATAGGCCAGCTCAACTAGTTCCTATATAAAGTCTCATATGTATTTTATTTTATGTCTTACATAGATTTATATATATTTATTTGTATACATTTTTTTTATATAAATATCCAAAATAAAAACAATATGCAAAATAAAAAAATATTATGTGTTATAAATGCCTCTAAATGTCCCTAAAAGTCCAAAACTAATTGAACAGCTAAGGTGCCAGCTGTGATTTCTATTGCACTCTTAAAATTGCTCCACACTATTCATGCAGTAAAAAGTGCCATTCAGTGATTCCATTCCTTCCCCCGTACACACTGAAACTTACCAGTAGGGATGAGCTTCGTGTTCGAGTCGAACCCATGTTCGACTCGAACATCGGCTGTTCGGTCGTTCGCCGAATTGCGAACGATATGGGCCGTTCGCGCCAAATTCGTGTGGCGCGTCACGGCCCATAATTCACTGCGGCATCGCAGTGCATTGCTGGCTGATGATTGGCCAAGCATGCACTATGACCCGCATGCTTGGCCAATCACAGCGCCGTCAGTAGAGAGAGCTGTAATTGGCCAAAGCCAGGGTGGCTTTGGCCAATTATGGCTCAGGGGATTTAGTACACACCCCACACTATATAAGGCCGCCTGCACGGCGGCCCTGTGTAGTGTGTGTTCCGGTGTGCTGAGAGATAGAGAGAGAGAGAGACAGTGTCATTTGATTTGAGTTAGATAGATTAGGCAGAACAGTCAGTCAGTTAGCTGCACTTACAGTGTATTGTGTATATATATGCATCCCAGGTGTTGCATATATATATATACACTGTATTCAGTTTAGCTAGATCCGTTCCTGTTATCTTCTATCTAGACTATTTACATTTAGTGCAGTGTGTCCTGCTCACAGTGTTCAGCTAGATCCGTTCCTGCTATTTACATTCAGTGCAGTGCGTCCTGCTCACAGTGTTCAGCTAGATCCGTTCCTGGTATTTACATTTAGTGCAGTGCGTCCTGCTCACAGTGTTCAGCTAGATCCGTTCCTGCTATTTACATTCAGTGCAGTGCGTCCTGCTCACAGTGTTCAGCTAGATCCGTTCCTGCTATTTACATTCAGTGCAGTGCGTCCTGCTCACAGTGTTCAGCTAGATCCGTTCCTGGTATTTACATTTAGTGCAGTGCGTCCTGCTCACAGTGTTCAGCTAGATCCATTCCTGCTATTTACATTCAGTGCAGTGCGTCCTGCTCACAGTGTTCAGCTAGATCCGTTCCTGGTATTTACATTTAGTGCAGTGCGTCCTGCTCACAGTGTTCAGCTAGATCCGTTCCTGCTATTTACATTCAGTGCAGTGCGTCCTGCTCACAGTGTTCAGCTAGATCCGTTCCTGCTATTTACATTCAGTGCAGTGCGTCTTGCTCACAGTGTTCAGCTAGATCCGTTCCTGGTATTTACATTTAGTGCAGTGCGTCCTGCTCACAGTGTTCAGCTAGATCCGTTCCTGCTATTTACATTCAGTGCAGTGCGTCCTGCTCACAGTGTTCAGCTAGATCCGTTTTTGCTATATACATTTAGTGCAGTACGTCCTGCTCACAGTGTTCAGCTAGATCCGTTCCTGTTATCTTCCTACTGACAGGCAGGCTTGTCTGGTTACAGTATATAAAGCTACCTTAAGAAAATTACAGGTGTTCTTTTTGATCCTATTAGTACCACGGTCAGGCAGCTAGACTATTTACATTTAGTACAGTGCGTCCTGCTCACAGTGTTCAGCTAGATCCGTTCCTGTTATCTTCCTACTGACAGGCAGGCTTGTCTGGTTACAGTATATAAAGCTACCTGAAGAAAATTACAGGTGTTCTTTTTGATCCTATTAGTACCACGGTCAGGCAGCTAGACTATTTACATTTAGTACAGTGTGTCCTGCTCACAGTGTTCAGCTAGATCCGTTCTTGCTATTTACATTCAGTGCAGTGCGTCCTGCTCACAGTGTTCAGCTAGATCCGTTCCTGGTATTTACATTTAGTGCAGTGCGTCCTGCTCACAGTGTTCAGCTAGATCCGTTCCTGCTATTTACATTCAGTGCAGTGCGTCCTGCTCACAGTGTTCAGCTAGATCCGTTCCTGCTATTTACATTCAGTGCAGTGCGTCCTGCTCACAGTGTTCAGCTAGATCCGTTCCTGGTATTTACATTTAGTGCAGTGCGTCCTGCTCACAGTGTTCAGCTAGATCCGTTCCTGCTATTTACATTCAGTGCAGTGCGTCCTGCTCACAGTGTTCAGCTAGATCCGTTCCTGCTATATACATTTAGTGCAGTACGTCCTGCTCACAGTGTTCAGCTAGATCCGTTCCTGTTATCTTCCTACTGACAGGCAGGCTTGTCTGGTTACAGTATATAAAGCTACCTTAAGAAAATTACAGGTGTTCTTTTTGATCCTATTAGTACCACGGTCAGGCAGCTAGACTATTTACATTTAGTACAGTGCGTCCTGCTCACAGTGTTCAGCTAGATCCGTTCCTGTTATCTTCCTACTGACAGGCAGGCTTGTCTGGTTACAGTATATAAAGCTACCTGAAGAAAATTACAGGTGTTCTTTTTGATCCTATTAGTACCACGGTCAGGCAGCTAGACTATTTACATTTAGTACAGTGTGTCCTGCTCACAGTGTTCAGCTAGATCCGTTCCTGTTATCTTCCTACTGACAGGCAGGCTTGTCTGGTTACAGTATATAAAGCTACCTTAAGAAAATTACAGGTGTTCTTTTTGATCCTATTAGTACCACGGTCAGGCAGCTAGACTATTTACATTTAGTACAGTGCGTCCTGCTCACAGTGTTCAGCTAGATCCGTTCTTGCTATTTACATTCAGTGCAGTGCGTCCTGCTCACAGTGTTCAGCTAGATCCGTTCCTGGTATTTACATTTAGTGCAGTGCGTCCTGCTCACAGTGTTCAGCTAGATCCGTTCCTGCTATTTACATTCAGTGCAGTGCGTCCTGCTCACAGTGTTCAGCTAGATCCGTTCCTGCTATATACATTTAGTGCAGTACGTCCTGCTCACAGTGTTCAGCTAGATCCGTTCCTGTTATCTTCCTACTGACAGGCAGGCTTGTCTGGTTACAGTATATAAAGCTACCTTAAGAAAATTACAGGTGTTCTTTTTGATCCTATTAGTACCACGGTCAGGCAGCTAGACTATTTACATTTAGTACAGTGCGTCCTGCTCACAGTGTTCAGCTAGATCCGTTCCTGTTATCTTCCTACTGACAGGCAGGCTTGTCTGGTTACAGTATATAAAGCTACCTTAAGAAAATTACAGGTGTTCTATCCCAGCTTAGTGCAGCTACAGGCCATTAGTATGTCTGGAAGGCCAAGAAGGAGAGGCAGACAGTCACAAGCCAATAAGAGAGGGCAAGCAGGCTCTGTGTCTAGTGCTGGTCGTGGAGACGGTGCATCCTCATCAGCACGTGGCCATGGGACACGCTTGGCCTTTTTTTCGGCAGCTGGCCGTGTTGAGCCGCAACATGCGGAAGACTTGGTCGAGTGGATGACCAAGCCGTCCTCATCCTCCTCATCCTCTCTCACCCATGCCCAGGGTGCTTTGTCTGGCAAAGCAGCGGCCTCTTCCCTCAGCTCAATGTCATCAGTGACTCCTTCCCTAGCTCCACCATGTCCTCATGAGGATTCCCTCGAACTGTTTGACCACAGTGTTGGGTACATGCTCCAGGAGGATGCCCAGCGTTTGGAAGGCTCTGATGATGATACTGAGCTCAATGAAGGCAGTAACATGAGCACGGACAGAGGGGGTGCCCAAGAAGGACAGCAATCTGGCAGTCATGCTCCCCCTGCTGCAGCATACTGCCAGGTTTGCTCCAGTGATGAGGAGAGAGGGGATGATGAGGTCACTGACTCAACGTGGGTGCCTGATAGGAGAGAGGAGGAGGAGGAGGAGGAGGAGGAGGAGGTGGCACATCACCAACTAGGCAGGATGCCCTCCAGGGGCCAGCCTAAGGGCAGCACATTGACTGCATCACACCCCAAAGCTCCACATGTGCAGGGCGCTGCAGTCTCTGCGCGTTATTCAAAAAGTTCTTTGGTGTGGGCCTTTTTTGAGACGAGTGCATCAGATCGCACCGCTGCTATTTGCAACATATGTCTCAAGCGTATCTCGCGTGGCCAAAACATCTCCCGCTTGGGTACCACATGCTTGACCAGACATATGTTGACCTGCCATGCAGTTCGTTGGCAAGCGTATCTAAAAGACCCACACCAAAGAACAAAGACGATCTCTCCTTGCTCCTCATCAGCTGAGATTTCCAACCCCACTAGACCTTCAGTCCTCTCTGAGACCTGCAGTGAGAGGAATGAAGGTGTAGAATTAGGTGTGTCACAGCCAAGTACTTGTGGGCAATCTGCTTTTGGTACACCGACGTCAGATTGTACCAGGCAAATTTCCCTGCCCCAGCTGCTGCACCGCCGAAAGAAGTTTGCTCCCAGCCATCCACATGCCCAGCGGTTGAATGCTAGCTTGGCAAAATTGCTAGCACTTCAACTGCTGCCTTTTCAGTTGGTAGACTCTGCCCCCTTCCGTGAGTTTGTGGAATGTGCGGTTCCTCAGTGGCAGGTACCCAAACGCCACTTTTTCTCACGGAAGGCGATTCCGGCTCTCTACCGGCATGTGGAAGGCAATGTCCATGCCTCGCTGGACAGGGCGGTCAGCGGTAAGGTGCATATTACCGCTGACTCATGGTCCAGCAGGCATGGACAGGGACGTTACTTAAGTTTCACGGCGCATTGGGTGACTCTGCTGGCAGCTGGGAAGGATGCAGGACAAGGTGCAGTAGTGTTGGAGGTTGTCCCGCCACCACGCCTCCAAAATGCTGATTGTGACACACCTCTCTCCTCCAACCCCTCCTCTTCTTCTTCCTCCATGGCCTCTTCCTCGGAACCAGCGGTGCTCCGTAGGCGTTCAAGGGGCTACGCAAGTACGCAGGCCAAAAGATGCCAGGCGGTGCTTGAGCTGGTGTGCTTGGGGGACAGGAGCCACACTGGGGCAGAGGTTCTGTCAGCTCTGCAGGGGCAGGTTCAGAGGTGGTTGACGCCACGCCAACTTAAGGCAGGAATGGTGGTTTGCGACAATGGCACCAACCTCCTCTCTGCCCTCCGACAGGGACAACTGACCCATGTGCCCTGTTTGGCTCACGTCCTTAACTTGGTGGTGCAGCGGTTCTTGGGCAGGTACCCGGGCTTACAGGATGTCCTGAGGCAGGCCAGGAAAGTCTCTGTGCATTTCCGCCGGTCATATAATGCCAGTGCTCGGCTGACGGACCTCCAAAAGGAGTTTAACCTGCCCAAGAACCGCCTAATCTGTGACATGCCCACCAGGTGGAACTCGACGTTGGCCATGCTGCAGCGGCTGCACACGCAGCAGAGGGCCATCAATGAGTACCTGTGCGACTATGGCACCAGGACAGGGTCAGGGGACCTTGGTTTTTTTTCCCCACGCCAGTGGGCCATGATCAGGGATGCATGCACTGTCCTGTCACCATTCGAGGAGGCCACGAGGATGGTGAGCACTGACAGTGCATGCATCAGTGACACTGTCCCCCTTGTCCACCTGTTGGAGCACACGCTGCGTGGAATAATGGACAGGGCACTTGAGGCAGAACAGAGGCAGGAAGAGGAGGACTTCCTTAGCTCTCAAGGCCCCCTTTATCCAGACAGTGTTCCTGCGTGCCCGCCGATCACACAGGAAGAGGACGAGGAGGAGGAGGAGGAGGAGGAGGAAGATTGTGTCAGTATGGAGGTGGAGCCTGGCACTCAGCATCAGCAGTCTTTAAGGGATCAGTCCCAAGGAACACATGGACTTGTACGTGGCTGGGAGGAGGTGGCTGCGGACGTTGTTGTCCTTAGTGACCCAGAGGACTCCGGACCGAATGCCTCAGCAAACCTACGCTGCATGGCCTCCCTGATCCTGCAAAGCCTGCGTAAGGATCCTCGTATTCGTGGTATCAAGGAGAAGGACCAATACTGGCTGGCAACCCTCCTTGATCCACGTTACAAGGGTAAGGTTGCGGACCTTATCTTGCCATCGCAGAGGGAGCAGAGGATGAAACATCTTCGGGAGGCCTTGCAGAAAGGTCTGTGCAACGCGTTCCCAGAGACTGGGAGGTTACAAACTCCTGTTTCTGGACAACGTGTTGCTGAGGCTTCGGTCAGTCAAAGAAGGAGCGGTGGAGAAGGTGGCCGTCTGACCGATGCGTTCAGACAATTTTTTGGTCCGCAGCCCCAAGGTATGATCGGTTCCAGCAACCATCGCCAGCGTCTGTTTTACATGGTGCAGGAATACCTAGGGGCAAGATCAGACTTGGACACCTTTCCCACCGAAAATCCTCTGGGTTACTGGGTCTTGAGGATGGATCACTGGCCAGAGCTTGCACAGTATGCAACTGAGCTACTGGCCTGTCCTGCATCCAGCGTTCTTTCGGAACGCACATTCAGTGCTGCTGGAGGCGTGGTAACCGATCACAGGGTGCGTCTGTCCACCGACTCGGTCGATCGGCTGACCTTCATAAAAATGAATCAGTCTTGGATCACCACCAGCTACCAAGCACCTGATGCAGATGTAACCGAATAATTTTTTTTGAAATCTCAGATCCCTTCAAAGACTGCCTATGCTGATGCTGAGTGACTATCCCTGAGTAATTATCCTCTTCCTCCTCAATCATCACGCTGATAGCTTGTAAGAACATTTTTGGTTCTGGGCGCCACCACCAGTGCCTAAGGCACAATTTTTCAGCCCCTGTTTAACAGGGGTGTGTAATTACAATTTTTGATGTAATACTTTGCAGCAGGGCTCGTTCCTGCATTCCAACTAGAGTGTCTGTGAGGGGTTGCAGTGTTGTGGCACCAGCACCAGTGCCTAAGACCCAATTTTTCAGCCCCTGTCTAACAGGGGCGTGTAATTACAATTTTTGATGCAATACTTTGCAGCAGGGCTTGTTCCTGCGTTTCAACTAGAGTGTCTGTGAGGGGTTGCAGTGTTGTGGCACCAGCACCAGTGCCTAAGACCCAATTTTTCTGCCCCTGTCTAACAGGGGCGTGTAATTACAATTTTTGATGCAATACTTTGCAGCAGGGCTCGTTCCTGCGTTCCAACTAGAGTGTCTGTGAGGGGTTGCAGTGTTGTGGCACCAGCACCAGTGCCTAAGACCCAATTTTTCAGCCCCTGTCTAACAGGGGCGTGTAATTACAATTTTTGATGCAATACTTTGCAGCAGGGCTTGTTCCTGCGTTTCAACTAGAGTGTCTGTGAGGGGTTGCAGTGTTGTGGCACCAGCACCAGTGCCTAAGACCCAATTTTTCTGCCCCTGTCTAACAGGGGCGTGTAATTACAATTTTTGATGCAATACTTTGCAGCAGGGCTCGTTCCTGCGTTCCAACTAGAGTGTCTGTGAGGGGTTGCAGTGTTGTGGCACCAGCACCAGTGCCTAAGGCCCAATTTTTCTGCCCCTGTCTAACAGGGGCGTGTAATTACAATTTTTGATGCAATACTTTGCAGCAGGGCTCGTTCCTGCGTTCCAACTAGAGTGTCTGTGAGGGGTTGCAGTGTTGTGGCACCAGCACCAGTGCCTAAGGCCTAATTTTTCAGCTCCTGTTCAACAGGGGCATGTAATTACAATTCTTGATCTAATATTTCACAGCAGGGCCCTGTGAGGGCTTACAGTGTTTTGGCCACAGCAACACCTAAGGCCCAAATTTCTGCTGAGTATATAGGGCAGGACCCTACTTTCAAACATCTAACTTACAAACGACTCCTACTTGCAAACGGAAGGAGACAACAGGAAGTGAGATGAAATCTACCCCTAAGGAAGGGAAATTCTCTCCTGTAAGAGTTAATATGGGAAAACAATTTCTCCTTTCCACTGATGCTTTCCAATCCTTGTTCCACAAAAAAACCCAAATTTTCAAAAAACATTTTTCATTGGGACAAAAAAGTGAGGTGAAATCTTCTGAAGAGGAGGAAAGACGCAAAACAAATGTCACAGGGGTGATAACCCTTCCCTATGTTTTCCAAAAAGCTTAGAAAAGATTTTTTGGCTGGAGCTAAACACATTAAAAATGTTCAAAATTACAAACAGATTCTACTTAACAACAAACCTACAGTCCCTGTCTTGTTTGCACCGCCTGAATACTGCTGTTCAGAGTATATAGGGACCTTTCCTTATTTTAATTTGGGTGCGGGGTTCCCCTTAATATCCATACAAGACCCAAAGGGCCTGGTAATGGACTGGGGGGTACCCATGCCGTTTGTCTCACTGATTTTCATCCATATTGCCATGACCCGACATGACATTAAACCCGCAAGCAGTTTTAAATGAGATTTTTTCCTTTAAAAATGACATTTGGTGCAGGGACTGTTCTAAACATGGGAAACACGCGTCACTTTACAGGCATACTATAGACACCCCCCAGGTACGATATTTAAAGGAATATTTCACTTTTTTTTTTTTTACTTTAAGCATCATTAAAATCACTGCTCCCGAAAAAACGGCCGTTTTTAAAAGTTTTTTTTGCATTGATACATGTCCCCTGGGGTAGGACCCGGGTCCCCAAACCCTTTTTAGGACAATACCATGCAAATTAGCCTTTAAAATGAGCACTTTTGATTTCGAACGTTCGAGTCCCATAAACGTCAATGGGGTTCTAACGTTCGTGCGAACTTGCGGTCCGTTCGCGGGTTCTGGTGCGAACCGAACCGGGGGGTGTTCGGCTCATCCCTACTTACCAGACGTTTCGATCCAGGTGATATATGGGTCCAAAGGCACTTGTGTATTATATCCAGAGTCTGTGTCCCTACCCATTCTTTAAGCCCCCTCATGTACTGTATGAACACCAACTCAGGGATAAAAGGGCATGGACAAGATCGTTGTGCAACCAGTTTTTAATAAGACAAATGTGTCGTACGCAAAGATAATGAATGAACACTCACATATTCTGTTACCCAGACCGACACCCGGTGAATCCTAGCAGTGTATCTGTCTCTAGTAGGCCGGCCACACATGGAGAAGTGGCTTGCATTTCACTGGCTGGAAATTTCATCCCCGAGCTGGAGTTACATGGCCACTGACATCACTTCTGGTGACAAAGTTTCCCAGGAGGGGTTTCACAGGATCTATCAGAAGAGCAGCAGGGGTATCATTAATGCATGAGGGTAATCTGTTGGCACAATTATTTTACAATACAACATGTTTTATACATAGACAGATACTAAATCTTTATATATTTTTCATAAAAAGAAAAAAACTTTAAAAAATGTTTTTTGACATTACAATTATTTTTTTACATTTGTTGTTCTTATGTTTTTTAGCCCGAATGTACTATTGATTAATTCATTTATTATCATTGCATAGAGATAAAATTATATAAAATGATTGTGTGTACATAAATAAGGTTGATCCGTCACAATTCCATCAATTGGTTATTTGGTTTCATCTATTTATGTATTTCCTAACTCAAATTTAGCATGCCATTCGTTTTTCATATGCCGCATAGATCACACAATGATTGGCAGCATCTGGTAGGATGATTAAGGTTTAATACCCACACTGCTGGACAGGTATTTACATCCCAGAGGTTACTGTTAGTTTGTCTGAGGAAGGGCAGAAGTTGCTCTCAGAAATGCATCTCCCGTGATTCTATGGAATTGATCACAAGCAGCAAGAGACTGAGACACTGCGATTCTGTGTAGAGGCACCCTTTCCAGCCAGCACTATCAGCGTCTCCCCTGCAGCGGTGGTTGACGGTTGCCTGGGAAAGTCGGCTGCTTGGATCCACTGGTTATGGGTCTTTCTCTACTCGGTTATATGCCCATTCCACACCATAATCCCTCCTCCACCAAATGATTTGGACCAGTGCACAAAGCAAGGTCCATAAAGACATGAATGAGCGAGTTTGGAGTGGAGGAACTTGACTGCACTGCACTGTCCTGACCTCAACCCAATAGAAAACCTTTGGGATGAATTAGAGAGGAGACTGCAAGCCAGACATTCTCTCCAACATCAGTGCCTGACCTCACAAATGCGTTTCTGGAGGAATGGTCAAACATTCCCATAGACACACTCCTAAACCTTGTGGACAGCCTTCCCAGAAGAGTTGAAGCTGCTAAAGCTGCAAGGGTGGGCCAACTCAATATTGAACCCTACGGTACAATTAAGGAAATAAATACTAAAAAATGTTTAAAAAATCCACTAAAGATTATATAAAATCGGACTCTACGAAAAATATATAAAGGAGTAGCTGCCACAAATAATAGTGTTCACACACCAATAGACAGATTATTAAATGATAAATTGCGGCGCTTTACTATAACAGGCTACTGAGATACAAAATTGTACAACACTATTGTACAGATAAAATATTTACTAAATATTAAATAATGAATAACGCCCACTAAACAAGGATAAAAATAATGAAGTATTAGCTGCCACAAAAGAAAGTGTTCACACACCAATTAACAAGATGATTCAATAATAGATTGCGGCGCTAAACTAATAACTACATTTGTGCAACTCACACCATACCAGGAAGGTCCAAGAATAGAAGCCCCAGGTATATACAGTCTAAAAAGTTCATCTTCCACTAGTTTTGTGCAACCAAAGGTCACAAAAAAACAATATTGCATCAAATAATGAAAAAGTATAAGGTAAAGAATAAGGTAAACCTTTGGATTGGAAACCTCTTTTTTGATTGATTCAATCCCTCTTACCAGCTTTATTATAGGGATTTCTTTACCTTATACTTTTCATTATTTGATGCAATATTGTTTTTTTGTGACCTTTGGTTGCACAAAACTAGTGGAAGATTAACTTTTTAGACTGTATATACCTGGGGCTTCTATTCTTGGACCTTCCTGGTATGGTGTGAGTTGCACAAATATAGTTATTAGTTTAGCGCCGCAATCTATTATTGAATAACCCTTTTAAGATTTACATATAATTCTATTCTTTATCTCCCATGTCTAAAATGTCTTTTTTTGCCTTGAAGCTTGGAGATGTAATCCATAGCCTTCTTGAAAAACATACCATTATATGTCAGCTGTAAAAAATCAATTGTACTGCATATGAAATACAACTGGATATTTACTTAGCAGTGTGACATAATAAAATGAGAAAGTTACAAAGTCATTACAAAAAATGTAAAAAAAAAATAGATTAACTCAGTTACGCACAACCTTACCATAATAATGGCCATGTGACCACATGTAACATGATTACATACCTGTAATAGCTGTGAGTTAAAGTAAACCTTTAATTGTCCATTCATGCCAAAGAAACAGGTTGATTTAATTGGCCCATCCACTCTCACCATATGGTCCCCTTCTTCAGGAAAAACACAGAGGTAGATATCTATAATGTAAATCATAACTGAAATACAATTACCTACTTCAATGCATTTCCATATATACAGTGGGTAGAAAAAAACAATCGCCCCCTTTAAAATAATTACATTTTGTTGCTTTGCAGCCTGAAATGAAGACAGACACGGTTTTTTGTTTTATCCAGCTGTATTTACTCAGTGCAACTTATAACATCCAGTGAAAGATATAACACCAACATGTCAGAAAAAAATAAACACATTCAAAAACAGAATCACTGAGTTGGAAGAAAGAGCAACAAATTTTGCTTTAAAGTGGAGTTCCGCTTAAAAAAAAAAAGAAAACGTCAGCAAATACTCAATACAAATACTGCAGCTGCTGACTTTTAATAATCACACACTTACCTGTCCCAGGGTCCAGCAATGCAGGGGATCTAACCCCGCTAGTTTCCCCCTCTGCTCGGCGACGCCAGCATTTTAACTGTGGGCGCCCGGTTATGGCTTAACAGCCGGGCACCCACTGCGCATGCGCGAGCCGCGCCGTGCGCCGTGACTGGCCGCACAATCATTTGGGACCTGTCACGTGTCCCAGATGATTTCCTATTGGGAGGGGTGAGAGGTGATCTCCCTTCCTGCGCTGAGGGAAGTGACCTCAGGAACCCAGGCGCCGAAGGTGACAGATTACGAGGGACCCCCTAGCAAAAGGCATTAAAGAGGTGAGTAAAAAAATTGTTTTTTTTTTAAATGTTTTTTTTTTTTCATGCACATTAATTAATTTTTTTTTTTTTGGGTGTAACTCCACTTTAATCACAGCCTTTAGTCTGTTTTCAAGTCATTCCACAAATTTTCAATGTCTGGGCAATGTTAAGTCTGGGCTCTGTGTGGTGGAAAATGTCGTTTTGAGTCTTCTGTTGTTCAAGAGAGGAACGTTGGAGAAGGTGTCTGCCTAAGTGAGGCAATTCGGAATTTTTCTAGTCCTCGCCACCCAGGGCTGTCAGCTTCCATATCCCATCGGAATCACATGGTGGACGATTACCTCGGGGCCAAAACAGAGATGGAGAGCTTTCTAACTGACGATCCACAGAACTTGCCCAGTATGCTATTGAGTTGATGGGCTGCCCTGCATCCAGCGTGCTTTCAGAACGGACATTCAGTGCTGCAGGAGGTTTCGTTACTGATCATAGAACACATCTGTCCACAGACTCCGTGGATCGTTTAACTTTTATAAAAATTAATCAGTCCTGGATTACCAGCTATGAAGCCCCTGATGCCGATGCCACTGATTAAGTCTTTTTGGGATGTGGAATCTCTGTCGGACTTCGAGGCTGCCTAGCTTTGAGGGTGTTCAATCATTTCATCTGGAAGAATGTTTTTGGTATAGGTTTCATGGGCACAATTAACACCCAAAGACCAATTTTTCTGCACCTGTTTGACAGGTGAATATCATTGCAATTTTTTACAGCAAGGCCAATTCTTGCTTTCATCAAGATTACCTCTATAGGGTTACCGTAAGAAGGCGCCACCAACACCCAAAACCAATTTTTACGCATCTGTTACTTCTATCCAAAGTCAAAGTGACACCAGAATGTATCCGAAAAATCTCTAATCTTGTTCCCAGTGCACTACATTGTGGCCCCATCATTCACACTGGCTCCCCAGCTGTTGCTGAGCAAAATAAAGGCAGCTTGCAGGGAAAATGTCATATTTTTGGCTTTATAAATGCAATTATTGCTACAGCAGATTCTAGACATGATACAGATCTACCACTTTACAGGTAGACTACGGGGACCCCCCAGGAACTATATTGAAGGATTTTTTTATTTTTATGCTTTCACTTTAAAAATCAAAAAAATCACTGCTAGTTTAAAAATGACGTTTTTTACAAACTTTTTTTTATTGATACATGTCTCCCAGGGCAGGACCCGGACCCCTATAACCATTGTATGCCCAATTACTTGCATATAAGCCTTCAAGTCAGGAGATGGATACAAAACAATTCAAAGGCTTTATCAATGCCTAGAAGCACAGTGAAGTCTATTATTAAGAAGTGGAAGGTATTTGGTACAACACAGACCCTCCCTGGATCAGGACATCACTCCAAACTGGATGAAAGAGCCAGGGGAAACCTGGTCAGAGAGGCTATCAAGATGCCTACAGCAACTCAAGCTGTTGCAGGAATTTATAACAAAGTTTGGCCATTGTGTGCATGTGACAACAATATCACATATTCTCCACAAATGCGGCTTGTATGGGAGGGTTTCAAGAAAAAAGCCACTCCTCAAGAAAGGCCTTATGAAGCCACCACTGAGCTTTGTCAAAACGCACCTTATAGATTCTGAGGCAACATGGAAAAAAGGCGTTATAATTAGATGAGACTAAAATTGAATTATTTGGCCTCAACACCAAACGATATGTTTGATATAAATCCAATACAGCTCACCATCCAAATAACGCAATTCCTACAGTAAAGTATGAAGGTGGTAATATCCTGTTATGGGGGTGTTTCTCTGCAGCCGGGGCTGGAGCACTTGTCAGGATGGAAAGAAAAATGAATGGGACAAAATACTATCAAATTCTTGCAGAAAATTTGCCGCCCTCTGCAAGAAAGTTGTCAATGGGAAGAAGGTTTACCTTCCAACATGAAAATGACTCAAAGCACACATTGAAAATTACCACACAGTGGTTGAAGGAGAAAGAGGTGAATGTCCTTGCATGGCCTAGTCAGAGCCCAGACTTAACATTGCCCCCCAGACATTGAAAATTTGTGGAATGACTTGAAAACTATAATCCACAAAAGGTCACCATCAAATTTATCTGAACTTGAGCAGTTCTGCAAAGAAGGGTGGGCAAAGTTAGTAGAGACATATCTCAACAGACTAAAGGCTGTAATTAAAGTGGAGTTACACCCAAAAAAAAAAAATCATTAATGTGCATGAAAAAAATGAAAAAAAAAATTGAAAAAAAAAATGTTTTTTACTCAACTCTTTAATGCCTGTTGCTAGGGGGTCCCTCGTAATCTGCCACCTTCGGCGCCTGGGCTCCTGACATCACTTCCCTCGGTGCAGGAAGGAAGATCACCTCTCCCCCCTCCGTTTAGGCAATCATCTGGGACACATGACAGGACCCAGATGATTGTGCAGCCAGGCACGGTGCGCGGTGCGGCTCGCGCATGCGCAATGGGTGCCCGGCTGTGAAGCCACAGTTAAAATGCCGGCTCAGTGATTCTGTTTTTGAATTTGTTTATTTTTTTCTGACATTTTCTGACATGTTGGTGTTATATCTTTCACTTGTTATAAGTTGCACTGAGTAAATACAACTGGATAAAACAAAAAACTGTGTCTGTCTTCATTTCAGGCTGCAAAGCAACAAAATGTAATTATTTTAAAGGGGATGTGATTATTTTTTTCTACCCACTGTATATATGGAAATGCATTGAAGTAGGTAATTGTATTTCAGTTATGATTTACATTATAGATACCTACCTCTGTGTTTTTCCTGAAGAAGGGGACCATATGGTGAGAGTGGATGGGCCAATTAAATCAACCAGTTTTTTTGGCATGAATGGACAATTCAAAGGTTTTCTTTAGCTCACAGCTATTACAGATATGTAATCATGTTACATGTGGTCACATGGCCATTATTATGGTAAGGTTGTGCGTAACTGAGTTAATCTATTTTTTTTTTTTTACATTTTTTGTAATGACTTTGTGACTTTCTCGTTTTATTATGTCACACCGCTAAGTAAATATCCAGTTGCATTTTATATGCAGTACAATTGATTTTTTACAGCTGACACATAATGGTATGTTTTTCAAGAAGGCTATGAATTACATCTCCAAGCTTTAATGCAAAAAAAAGACATTTTAGACATGGGAGATAAAGAATAGAATTATATGTAAATCTTAAAAGGGATAGTTCACCTTTCCAGAAAACATGAAAAGGTAACCTAACAATGGATGCAATCCCCACCCCCCTGTCCCCGCTGTACTTACCTCCCACAATCCTGAGCTGTCAGGGCTCCCGCAAGCTGCTCCACCGTTCCAGGAATTTAGAATCCTTGCTGCTTTCTTTCCACTCCATCCAGAACTGTAAGGATGGACCATGTGGATTCTGAGTGGTCACCGTCACATGGACGGTGCACATCCCGTGATGTACGATAGAGAAAACTGGATTTTTGTACTTACCTGTAAAATCCAATTTTTGGAGTATATAACAGGACACAGAGGTCCTTCCCCTCTATGTTGAGGTGTATGGCGTGTCTTTTTTTCCAGTGTCCAATCACCTATAGGTGGTACGTAACCCTTATGAGTAAAGATTAATATGGCTGCTCTGTGTCCCATCATAAACTCAGAGAAATGGATTTTACAGATAAGTACAAAATCCAGTTTTATTCTCTATGACAGGCCATAGCGCTGTCATGGTGATATTAAAATTTTCTATAAAAAAATAGCCTTTTTATGAAAGTTTTTTAAATTGCTATAGGGGGCTTCAAGTGCTGCTCCTGACATAAACAAGTGGTATCATTTTACGTAAAAAACAAAGGGATAGAGGGATGCCAAACAGCCTCATAATACACTATATTATCAAAATTATTGGGACACCTGCATTAAACCGCACATGAACTTTAATGGCATCCCAGTCTTAGTCCGTAGAGTTCAATATTGAGTTGGCCCACAATTGCAGCAATAGCAGCTTTAACTCTTCTGGGAAGGCTGCCCACAAGGTTTAGGAGTGTGTCTGTGGGAATGTTTGACCATTCCTCTAGAAGCGCATTTGTAAGGTCAGGCACTGATGTTGGAAAGAATGTCTGGCTCGCAGTCTCTGCTCTAATTCATCCCAAAGGTTTTCTAACCCTTAATCATCCTACCAGATGCTGCCAATCGTTGTATGATCTATGTGGCATATGAAAAACGAATGGCATGCTAAATTTGAGTTAGGAAATACATAAATAGATGAAACCAAATAACCAATTGATGGAATTGTGATGGATCAACCTTATGTATGTACACACAATCATTTTATATAATTTTATCTCTATGCAATGTTAATTAATGAATTAATCGATAGTACATTCGGGCTAAAAAACATAAGAACAACAAATGTAAATAAATATTTGTAATGTCAAAACATATTATATTGTAAAATCATTGTGCCAACAGATTACCCTCATGCATTAATGATACCCCTGCTGCATGAATAGTGTGGAGCAATTTTAAGAGTGCAATAGAAATCACAGCTGGTACCTTGGCTGTTCAATTGGTTTTGGACTTTTATGGACATTTAGAGGCTTTTTGTTGGGATAACACATACAATTTTTCATTTTGCATATTGTTTTAATTTTGGATAGTTATATAAAAAAAATGTATAAAAATAAATATATATAAATCTATGTAAGACATACAAGAAAATACATATGAGACTATATATAGGAACGATTTGCGCTGGAAATGGAATCAAAATATATATTGAATAAGTACATTTCATATATATGAGATACATAAAGCATTGCATGATTGGCTGACCTGTTTCATAGGTAGTGCAAAGCTGGAACTGATCAATTTCCTTCCTCCAGAGTGATGTAAAACTTTTGGCAAAACTCCTGGCCCATAAGCTTAATGAGGTCCCGCTGTCGGTGGTACACCAGGATCAGGCTGGTTTTCTGCCCCGAAGTCAACAGCTGTCAACTTGTGAAGACTTTTTATTAACATGCAGACCCCCACAGACAGATCTGCTGATAGAAATCATAGGGCCCCATACAGCCTATCTGACAGTGCCCCCCTTCTCCGAAAATATAAAATTATATTTTTGCTAAAATGCAACTCCCGTGATGATATGCTTTGCAGCCATGGAAGAAATTATACCCCTGCAAACAAGACCCATTCAAGTGAATAGCGGCACAGAGGCAATATCTGCACCCCCCTACAGCTTACTCACTGTGTTCGTTCAGGGTGGTGTGTTCATTCAGGATTGTGAGCCCCCCCGCTCACCATCCTGAAATAATCTACCTGTGTGCCCTCAGCAGCAGCCGGAGGAAGAGGAGAAGAGGGAAATTGGCAGCACTGCCAGCACAGAGGTGTCCCAGGCAGCAGGGGGAAGGGGCAACAGATATTAGAGCCAATTCCCCTGAAGTGCAGTTGGAATAAAAGAAAATTAAAAACTGCCTGCAATGCACAAAGCATCAGCAATAAGGCATCACTACTGGCCCTTCTGCTCAGCAGATGCCTGGGCCCCCCTTTTGAACTGATGAGGCCTGGGCCCAGTACAGGAGGGCTGGCTGTACTGCCTTATCAGCGGCCCTGCCCACACATAGTGTAAGGTACCTGTGATAGGTAGTGTCCGAAGTGGAGCTTGTGTGATGAGGATTCAGGCGAAAACTTAGTCAGGCAGATAAGGTTGGCAACAAATCAGGTAAAGTGGTACATGATCAAAATCCAGAGAGTGATCAGGCAGGCAAAGGTCATACACAAGCTGGCGGTGAAGTACAAAAACAGCAGGCTAGAGAGTGGTCAGGAATTCAGGCAGAAGTTTATATACAGTATTCAGAGTCACAAAGCAGACACAGCACCCAGGGAGCTAGTCCACACAAACGGGCACTGAGAGATAGGAAGTGCTGCTATTTATGGGCTGCTTTGATTGTAGATTGTCCACAGCTGGCAGCAGGTGGGGCTAGTAAGTCCAAGGTAATGCATCAAACTGAGAGAACCTAATCATAACCCCAGAGCTCTTCTGTGGCACAACAAGTAAGACTGCAGCTGTGGGACCCAGTTCTAATACACCCGGGTACATGACACATAATATGGGTAGCAGAGCTTTCCTATCCCTTGATGCTCATAAACCATTTGATGGTTTTGAATGGTACTATCTCAGGCTGGTTCTGTCCAAATTTGGTTTTGGTACACAGTTTATATTCTGGGTTTGTCTCCTCTACAGTGCGCCAACTGCATCCATAAGAGTTCTAGATAGGGTCTCACCTTCATTCGCTCTGGGAAGAGGCACTAGGCAGGGCTGTCCCCTATCTCTTGTGCTGTGCTGTGCGGTACGTCCCAACGTGTTGTCAGACTCTTATCTTGACATGTTAGTATATGTGGATAATTCACACCTCACTGCCTTCCAAACTTTTGTCCCCTTAAAAACCATAAGAATAGTGAATTCCTTCTTCAGAACTCTGCTATGGGGAAAGCGCACACCATGAATCAAATGGGAACATTTACAACGGTCTAAGGATGGGGGGCCTAGACCTTCCTAACCCCTGGCTCTGTTATATAGCTGTGAAAATATAGCATTTAATTGGCCCTGGGTTTGCCTCTACTCAATCCGTTGAAGAACTCATTCCCTCCACAACCCATGTTAAGCTCCTACTGACATTCGGTCTTCTTCAAAAAACATGGAGCAAGGCTAAATACCTACAACATGTCACTAGGTATACAAAGTATAGCTTGATATTGTGTAACAATAACTATTCAGAACTAGCCAAGTTAGTGCATGGCGCTCGGTGGAAGTCATATGGGATAGTTACTATGTCTCAGGTTTTTAAGGATGGTTTTCTGTTACCTTTTGCTTCCCTGCAAGCTACCCGCCCATATGCAGTTTTTCTACTTACAATTTTGACATGCAGTCAGGGCACAGGAGGACATGCAGGAATGCTATCTATCTTCCACCCCTATTTTCAACTTGATCAAAATGGCTGAAAGCTCTAAAGGTCTTATATCACAATGTTATAGCATGTTGTTGTCTGCGTTCCACAAAGGCCATCATAGCAAATCGAATTTGCTTTGGGAGAGAGACCTAGGTCCGATGTCGGGTGATCAATGGAAATAGGCGTATCAGGTTGTGGTAACCTGCTCTCTAAACATGGCCCAGAAGCTCTCTCAACTTTACATTTTCCTATGCTCTCACTACACCCCCCAAAGCTTTATAAGATGGGATACAGTATGGAGCCATATTGCCATAGATGCAGAAGGGACCACACGGACTTAATCCATCTATTATGGCATTGCCCTAAACCTCACAACTATTGGGTGCAGGTTGTAGATACATTAAACATGGTATTTAAGGTAAACATCCCATTGGACCCCAAATGCTGCCTCTTAAATGTTGTAGAGGAAGTCATTGAGGATGAACACCCTAGGATAGCAGTGGGAAGGGCCCTTTTCCATGCCCGCCGGTTAAATCTAATATTGTGGAAGTCCCCTGATACCCTTACACACAAGGCCTGGGTGTCTGCTGTGGGTAATTCTCTGCTTGTGGAACACCATATTTTTACATGACGAGGTAGCCCCAGTAAGCTAGAAAAGGTGTGGGGACTGTGGTTAGACGCTCCTGGTATCAGCCCAAGGGAACTTGTTTATCAGAGGCTGTTCCTGTGTCCAAATAGACATGTATCTAAAGAAATGTATCTTCACAAGTGAAATGAAATGTCGAGCATCATTATTGATCCAATATCAGCACATCTGGAACAATTGGAACAGAAAACTCATAAACAAACAAGAAAATATGTTATCATAAACTAAAGGGCGATCATGAAGAATTTTCCAGTCAGTAGTATCAGTCAGTGGTGGCTGCTGCTCAAGACTTTTAGGGGGGTGCAAACAAATGAAAAATTCTGAAAAAAAAAACAATTCAAATCAAATTGCAGCCTCAATTGCAGCCTCACTATGCCATCAAACGCAGCCACTGTGCCCATCAATTGCTCACTGCACTGTATTGATGAATTATCTCATAGAATGTGTATAACCTTGAATACAAAAATAAATGTAAAATTACATTGCCAGTCCCAATTTATTTCCATTTTAGCTGGAAAAATCAGTTGACAGTGATATTACTTACACAAGACCTTTTTATGTCATTATAGACAATTGTCAGGAGACCATGACAATCAATTACAAGTTGGACAGCAGAACACCAAGACAATAATAAAATAATAATGACCATAGTGTCACACATGAAATAATTATACATTTCTAATTCCCATACACGTCCACTTTGGTTATTCTTAAAATTTGGTTTCCTGTCTCATGATTGGTCAGATCTTCTCTGGTACCTGTATAAAAGGTGATCCAGAAGATGAGTGTCACACCAAGCTTCAGAGAGAAATATTTCACATTACAGTGAAGGAGAATTCTGAACAAGATGAATGAAAAAGTCTTCCTCCTGCTTCTGGGCTGTGTTACGGGGCTGGTGTCCAGTCTACCTCTATCGGCACAAATACAGGTGAGATGATGAGCTGATATGAACAGTACAGGGGACAGGTGACCACTATATTTAGGAAAGTATATTCCAAGAAGTTACTAACAATATTAGCTAGTAGTGAAGTGTAAATCTAACCAAAATAGTTATCCCCTTAGTTTTGGAGGGTGGAGGGTTAGAAATCCTCCTAGATTTGAACACTTCCTTATTACTATCCAGGTCCCCTGTAGGGAGATTTAACTTTTGTACAGCCCATTGCCATTAGGACAGAAAGTGATGGGAAATTCAAAATGTTATATTTGGGAACAAAACAGGGAATACGGTAACATTTTTCAATGATGACTGTTGTGGTAACATCTGTCTAAGAAAGGATTTTACCTCAGTTTTGAGAGATTCCCAGTAGGACTGAGGAGGACTCTGCAGGATGGGGATGAGTTGGGGCCAAGACTTGTTATCTGTTATTATTGTATTTCATCTGCAATAAGATATTGATATAAAACTTTACTTTCCAGAACCATCTACTTGGAGTGAACAAAGATGGTAAGCTTTTTAACATCCTTATTTAAGGGATCATTTTGCTTTCTTTCTGTTCTCTATCAGCTGTTTTGTTTGTTCTGCTTTTTCCTCCCGTTCATTAGCCTTTTTTTATAACATTCCTAATCCTAAATCCTAATTCCTAAATCAAAAATTGTTTGCACTGCTCCATTGGTCCTAATCAGCCTGGCCAGATAATCTATAAAAAATATTTTCCTTCTCCATCTAGAACCAGCCTCTAATGCCCTGTACACACGGTCTGATTTTCCGACGGAAAATGTGTGATAGGACCTTGTTGTCGGAAATTCTGACCGTGTGTAGGCTCCATCACACATTTTCCATCGGATTTTCCCACATACAAAGTTTGAGAGCTTGCTATAAAATTTTCCGACAACAAAATCCGTTGTCGGAAACTCCAATCGTGTGTACACAAATCCGACGGACAAAGTGCCACGCATGCTCAGAATAAATAAAGAGATGAAAGCTATTGGCCACTGCCCCGTTTATAGTCCCGACGTACGTGTTTTACGTCACCGCGTTTAGAACGATCGGATTTTCCGACAACTTTGTGTGACCGTGTGTATGCAAGACAAGTTTGAGCCAACATCCATCGGAAAAAATCCTAGGATTTTGTTGTCGGAATGTCCGAACAAAGTCCGATCGTGTGTACGGGGCATTAGAAAGACCATTCCTCTTTTTTATAGCTCTTATGGTAAACATCCCTTACTTTAAAGAGATCTTTTCACCAATTTAAAACATTGCAGATAAAACCCTTAGAAAAATACATTTTAAATTTTTGCTTGCCGTATTTTGCTTTCCATAAATGATATATTATTCACCTGCATGTGGCTTTGAATTTGCAAAAAAATTTTGACTACTCTGACAGTCACTTTCCTAGCCCAGCCCCCTCCCTCATTGTTTCTCTTAGCCCTCCCCTCTTCTGGGACTGCCCAATTACTGCCTGTGCTGGCCCAGCAACTTTGTCCCTCCCCTCACCTCCCCACATAAACTTTGATTTAGCTGCTGGGGGAGGAGTGAAGAGGAATACTATAAAGTGTCATTTGAGCAAAAGCTCTGAGTCTGCTGGGGCTGATGACATCACGTCCAAGCAGCAATTTCCAGCTTTCAGATGTTTACATAATGGAGATATTTTAAATTTGATGACATACCAAAAATATGTTACATGCGCATATAATCATCGGCATGTTTTTTAGACCCTGGCAACAGGATATTTTTTGAAAGCCCTCTCCTTTTGCTTAGGTGACAGTGTTTATGATAATCATGGTGATTCAGGCAAAGACATAAAGAATTTCCCGACCAGAAGTTTCACAGATCAGGGATAGCTTTGTAGAGCTACCCTATTTTTGTCATTAGTTGATAATTCAATTTATAAAATGGGTTCAATATTTACACAAAATTAAGTCATTTTAATTTTTTGGTTGCGATTATTTCACTAGATGTGTATTTTGTACACACAGCCCCAAAGAGTGAAGACTCCGAAGTGCCACAAGGGATCTTCAGCAAGATTTTGAAAGCTAATAAAGGTAATTATTCTAAACCACAGGATTCGTTACTGCATTATGACGGCGCTAAATCCAGGCAAGGGAATAGACAATAACCAATTATACTCAATAAAATATATAATGTAACAGCGCTAAAGTCCGTGGATATAACAGTAAAAAGCGTTAAAGAAAAAATGGTCCATGAAATTAGTCCAAAATAAAGCCTATGATATGTAGATCATTTGTAATAGGGATAAGGGAGCCAGGGAAATCTGTACAACCAGGATACCAAGGGCAGCTTCCTGTTGAGTGAAGTCAATTCTCCATGTGTACATAAAAATCCAAAAAGAAAGCGCCTCTTAAGTATCAAGGATTTATTCAAGTAATAAAAGCATTATGAACACTTACATAAAGGTAGACGATTGGCAGCTTCCATAGAGAACTAATCCCGGTGTTTGTCACTGAAACCCCAGTGGTGTGGGGGCTAGATGGATGCCGTGCGGGTGGCCGGGGACCTCCGCTCGGAAGCGCCGACTGTGTGAGCGGTATAGTGAGGGAATCACTTCCGCGTTCCAACAGGTCACATGGGCAATGACGTCACTCGGGTAGTTCAGATTCGCTGGGGACCACTACGCGTTTCTGAGCATGCGCGCATGACCGTTACGAGCTTCGCGCATGCTCAGAAACGCGTAGTGGTCCCCAGCGAATCTGAACTACCCGAGTGACGTCATTGCCCATGTGACCTGTTGGAACGCGGAAGTGATTCCCTCACTATACCGCTCACACAGTCGGCGCTTCCGAGCGGAGGTCCGCGGCCACCAGCACGGCATCCATCTAGCCCCCACACCACTGGGGTTTCAGTGACAAACACCGGGATTAGTTCTCTATGGAAGCTGCCAATCGTCTACCTTTATGTAAGTGTTCATAATGCTTTTATTACTTGAATAAATCCTTGATACTTAAGAGGCGCTTTCTTTTTGGAATTTTAATTATACTCAATAAAGTTATGAGTTTCAGTATCCTTTAAATCATGCAGCGATGGAATAGCCAATAACGTGTGAGGAGAAATATGGCACTCTTGTCTTGAATTGCAAAATCTTCATCATTGCTGAATGAGTCTTTAAAAATCACTATTCCATTTAAAAAAGACTGGTGGGTTATTCCAATTCACTTCTACCATTGAAACTTGTGAGATAAAGAGGTTGAATTATTAACAGCAAATAGAGCTGTGTGTAAGCAGGTGCTTTACAGATTAGCTAGTTAATTTGTTTTGGTTGCCCAGGTGGGAAGGGGTTAAGCTAAGCTTAGCATTTTCCTGGGCATTTCTAAGTTCTGCCCTCCATAGTGGGAAGGCTCTACGCGGGGGCTCGCTCTCTGCTGTGTCCTGCATGGGAAGATTCAACAGGCCAACTTCACTGCAGCAGAGCAAAATCAGGTCTCCTCCCCTGCCAAACAGGGCTGTGCTCTGTCACGGAAATGAGTAAAGCTGGGCCTTTGGACTGCATGAAATTATTTAACAGGTTCCTTCGGATGCACAGATTCCCACTGTGCCTATTCTATTCTTGTGTATACCCCAACACTGTACTGTACTGCATCTGATTAGATGCAGCCGCTGTTAGTTCTAAAATTATCTGTTTGGATCCGTCCATTTTTCAATCAAAGAATGTCAGGTGAGAGTGGACTGACAGAGCAACCCACATAGCAAACTTCAGCCAGTTCACAGTGTATGGGCATCTAAAATCCAATACATTTTAGTGTATTAACTATAACCATTTTCTGTATTTTCAGAGAGCAAAACACTCATGTATGGAGGCGATATGCTGGTACAGAATGACCGCAGCGCTGTAAACTGTCCTTCTTGCCTTTGGCCTAAAAGTGATAATGATACTGTTCCTGTTCCCTACATCATAGCATCCAGCTACAGTGAGTTCCCTCTTTCATCTCTTGCATTAAAGTATTGGTTGCTATTTGTTATTTGTAGAAACCCAACCTTCTCTCTCTGTTTCCAGGTCCCAGTGACCTGAATAGTATTGTGCTCGCCATGGCCGAGTTTGAGACATTGACTTGTGTGAGGTTTGTGCCTCTTACAACAGAAGATGATTACATCGACATCGTTCCTGATGATGGGTAAGGTTGTCTATTGTCTATCATAGTGATTCACAAAAGGAGAAACAGTAGGGGCATCTAAAACATAAACACCTTAGACTTTACATTACCTATTTGTGCATGATGGCTTCTCTTTTTAATTTCCTCCAAAAAAAAACTATGGAACTCCACTGTATAATTGCAAATACATGTGAAATTCACAAGCCAACAACAAGGTGCTTTTAGGTTGTCTCCTTTTTTTGTACCTAGCAGAAATAGCACAAGGACATAAAATATTTATCCCAGCGCTGCTAACATTGAGTATATAGTAGAAAAATGGAAGTGACTTTGGGGGAGTGGGGCTTAGTGTCAACAGACTCAATGGATTCCTCTTAAAATTAAACCTTTAAATAAAACTTTAAATAAAACCAAATATGTCTTTCCAAAAGTGAGCAGTGATCCAATGCACAGCACAACGTTACTTAGCTCCCAAACGCCATACCCCTTATTAGAACTGGGCACATACATAGGGATACACCTGCTGATATGAGTTAGAAGGGTCAAAAGCTAAGCACAAATAGATATTGATTGTTTTCTTTCTGTAGCTCAGATTCATTATTCATTGTTTCTATTAAAACTATTGTCTTAGGCTCCCAAATGGTATTAAAGCATAACTCTTTTGAACGGTATATTTACTATTTCTAGCTGTTACTCATATATTGGAAGAACTGGTGGAAGCCAGACAGTTTCATTGGGTGGTGGCTGCATCTACAGGGGGATTATACAACATGAACTAGAACATGCCCTGGGCTTCTACCATGAGCATGTAAGAAGTGATCGTGACAATTATGTTGACATCAATTTCCAGTATATCTCTCAAGGTACTGCGGACATTTACACAAAACGAATTTAGCCATGTTTTTAAAAAAGAGACATTACCACTGCTTTTGTCTTTTTACAGGATACTGGGGTAATTTTGCTAAAGCGGACACTAATAACCTGGGCAGTCCATATGATTACGGATCAGTGATGCATTATGATGCGTGAGTCATAACTTTTATGTTAGCTGGTGAACTACCTATGAATTATAAAATATTTTTAAGGTAATATGTCAATCTTATCTCCATTCAACATTTTCCAGCTATGCATTCACCAACACTTCAAACAAACCCACAATTGTCCCCAAGCCTGACCCCAATGTGCCTATTGGGCAGACAATTGGACTGAGTGTCTTGGATGTCACTAAAATTAACCAACTTTATCAATGCAGTAAGTTCCTGTATATTCCAGTTTTATGGCTTTGAAACATTAGAAATTATACTTTTTTATGATTGCATTTCAAGTGAATTTTTACAGTTTTGCAAAAAAAAATGTTTTGACAAAAAAAAACCCAAAATGTGCAGGTTTGTCTCTGGGCCCTACTATGGGTGTACACAATAAATAATGTACACATATGTGGCATCCCCTTGTATCTCAAATTCATTCTGGGTTATTTATTTTTGGTGGGTCATATAGTAATAAGAAAGATACAGCTAGATTTTAAAAAATTATATTGTTTACAATTTGGCCAGGTTTCTTTGAAAAAAAAAATAATATCAGGAAATGTCATTTTTACCATGAAATGAAGGCTCAATTTGGCCTGAACAAACAAAGTATAATTCACCTGGATGCACAAAGTAGTTGTAAAGATACGTTCCGTTTCACTAACACATGTGAAAGTTGTAACACTGCATTGAGGCATTAAGGTTCTTTTATCTTCAAAATAAAGGGTGAAACTCAAGGTTCATTTGATTTTAAGTTCAAAATCTAATAGAAGGTTAATACCCCCTCCACTGCTGTCCACCAATTCATTATTAAAATTATTATCAGTCTATTCCACCAGTGACTAAATACAATTTATATGTCTATTTTTCACTTCTCAGGTGTCTGTGCGACTTTGCTTAATAATAAGACAGGAATTTTCACTTCTGACAACTATCCTTCTGCTTATCCTAATAATATTGACTGTGTTTGGTTGATCAGGGTTCCATCAGGACAGGTAAGGAGACAGATGTAAACATGCAAAATGTGACCCTAAATGTCTAGTAACCTAGCTGTGAAAATAAACTGCCATTAAAAGATTGTTTTGTACATCACCTAAATTTTACATTAATAAAAAATAGAGACTTGACTAATATAGTGCCAAGCAATAGGTCTAAATACTCCCTACCCTAGGTCTTTTAGGATGTATATGCTTCTGAACCTCATACTCTGCTTCAACCACCAATTGCTACATATGTTGAATTAATACTTCCCTTCATTATTGCCCACTTTATAGTCTTCAGACTATCATTACCACTTCATTGCTGGAAGCCTATTTTGGCAACTCTGATGTGCCAGATTTCTTTTACCCCACATCTGATGGTGACGTCATTGTAGGAATGGGGGTTTGGCAGGAACAAAATGGGCCTTGGAATAATTTGGGACTCTGGTTCTTACAAGTATGTTACCAATAGTAACAGTATTGCAATATACACAGTCACAGGTTTCTTCGAGTTAATTCAAAATAGCGTCAAACAAAAGATTTCTGTTAAAAGTTTCTTCCCCAAATCTGTCTTATTTAAGCTTATTTGTTTCCCTGAAGAAACCACAAGCAACAAATAATCAGAGGGAGCAGAAGAGTTCTGTCAACTTGAAAATCTATGGAAAATACACACATTTGAAGAGACATCTTAGCTAGAAAAGTCTATAGCTGCAAGATCGTTTAACAGAAATTAGAATCCTACATATTCTTGTGGGGGTTTTTTTTCTGAAGGACTGTTCAAGCATTAAAATAGTAATCAATTGCATCATATTGCAATTACATATTAATCCAGTTTGCAGTTACAAATATGTGAAGTTTGGGGTTTACTGTAGATAATAAATTTGCCTTGTGTCACTTTTTAGGCTTCATTAAAGTTCAGTAGCTTTAATATCCAATCCACTCCTAACTGTGACTCAGACTACATGAGGATCTATGACGGCCCCTCTAAGAACTCCCCTGTGTTGTTGGATAAAATGTGCGGAAGTCAAACCATCCCTCCACTCATTGCTTCTACAAGCCAGATGCTGGTCCAGTTCGTCAGTGACGGGGCTGTTGCTGGGGTCGGGTTCCAAGCTTCATATAGCTCAGGTATGCCGATTTATTTTAATAGTAAAGAAAGTGTTCAGAGAAAGACACTGAAGAATCACAGATACAGAGGAGATCCCTCCCAAGGAGGGACTATTGGCACAACAGTTTGATGTCCTCTAACTTCTGTTTGCAACCTTTGAGGTAATCCATGAAGTTTCTTAGTATATACAATTAGAATTACCAGTCAGTCATGCCCTCCCACTATAAAGTTGTTGATATATTGTTCAATGTGTATGTTGGTCAACTTTAAGAGTGACAACAATTACCCCTATGGCTTATTTTGGATCAGATACTGTATAGATTCATCTTTCTTGCAGTATATCCCTGATGTCTGCCCTACTTAAATATTAAGAGGTTGTTAAATTCCTATGGACTTCTTTGCGATTGACAATGTCATTCGAATTCTCCAGGGTGGAGTGCAGTGACCAGACTCCCTTTTCCCCAGCACTACATTGGTTAAATGCTTGCTTTGCTTAGGGCAGATTGGGAAAGTTCAAAAACTTACCCTGGCAGCCAGTGGTCATCTATGCTCTCCAATAGCCCAGTATGTGGGCGAGCCCTCAACATGTTCACATACAATGCATGACTGCTTATCCTGTGTTGTATTTGATGATATCTGAGAGTCTACAGACAGGGGAATGGCAAAAAGAAGCAGCTTCAGGGACCAGTAGCACATCATGGAGAAAGCCTGTGGGGTGATAAATAAGGTAAGCATTTCAATTTATTTATCACCTTCTAGACTAAAGAAGCATTTAACTCAAGCAGTGCAGTGGGGGGAACAAGATGGATAGATTTTACAGCTTCTGCACTTACCCTATTAAGGACACAATAATAGTTTTGTATGGTAGCCCACCTATCTCCACTACAGTTATTTATTTTCATAGGAAGCTCTTGTTTTTTCACTAGTGCTCTGTGAAACACTTCTGGGTAAGGCCCCTTTCAGACCTACGGATCAGTTTTTACTCCTCCGCTTGCTCAGCGGGGATCGCTCCGTTGATCCCCACTGAGCCGGCGGATGACAAGTCCGCCTCTGCACTCTGTGCAGGGACGGGCCTGTCAGAGCTCCGCTCTCCTCTATGGGGGGATCGGATGATTACAGAACGACTGTCTTTTTTTTTTATCTGATCCGCCAGACGGATGGAAAATAGGGCTTGCATCCATCTAGATTTTGCAGAGCGGATCGGATTGGGGCGGATCTGATGTCAGCAGACATGTCACCGTTGACATCCGACGCTCCATAGAGGTGCATGGAGCACCCATTCAGATCCGCCTGAAAAAACTGACAGGCGTATCTGAACGATCCACACGTGTAAAAGGGGCCTAAGGCAGAACATCTGACTTTCTCCCCTTCCTTCCCCAAAGAAGCATTTGGTGCCTGTGTAGGCCATCTCTACATCTGAGCTCTGCATTAAGGGTTGGAGAATGGGGTCCTAGCCTAAGATCAACCGGGAACTCTGAAAGGGAGGATGAACTATGTATATACAGTATATATATATATATATATATATATACATAAACATAAAATGATGTCATATAATCTTATAAATCTCTTTACTATATTGATTATATCTATATTCTTACAGTTCAGTGTGGAGGCTCCTTCTTTAACTCTCAAGGCAGCTTTACATCTCCGGGATACCCAGGGAACTACAGTCCAAACATGAATTGTAACTTTACCATCACAGCTCCTGTTGGATATAAGGTAAAACAATTATCCCTAATTATTGGAATTCCACATTCTCTAAAATTGTCACACAAACAAAATTTAATGTTGGACAGACACATTACAATCTGAATATACAACCCCCTCTGAATTTACCAGCATTCACCAGGGCCTACCTGAATGAATGGAAATGGAATGTATTGTTCAGGGCATTACAATACATGGCTGATGGCAAATCTAAAGTAGATTGCTCTAATGCCGCGTACACACGGTCGGACTTTTCATCTACAAAAGTCCGACAGCCTGTCCAACAGACTTCCGGAGGACTTTCGGCAGACTTGCGGCGGACTTGTGGCAGACTTTCTAACGAACGGACTTGCCTACACACGACCACACAAAAGTCCGATGGATTCGTACGTGATGACGTACACCAGACTAAAATAAGGAAGTTCATAGCCAGTAGCCAATAGCTGCCCTAGCGTGGGTTTTTGTCCGTCGGACTAGCACACAGACGAGCGGATTTCGGGGTCCGTCGTAGTTACGACGTAAAGATTTGAAGCATGTTTCAAATCTAAAGTACGTCGGATTTGAGGCTAAAAAAGTACGTTGAAAGTCCGGAGAAGCCCACACACGATCGGATTACCAGCCAGCTTTAGTCCGTCAGCGTCCGTTGGACTTTTGTAGACGAAAAATCCGACCGTGTGTACGCGGCTTAAGACTATCTACCACCATGACGTTCTGGATCCTTTCCCAGTGATGACAGGAAGTGTTGATGGTAATTTGTGAAGCTGGCTGAAAACTGGTGGTGTGACATTTGTAAGCTGTTTATAAAGCTTTACTTGACTTTACAGCACTGGACTAATTTTTGCCACCCCTTTAGAGAGTAACAGGAGCACAGAGGAGAGGAAGGGAGGGGGGTGATCAGTTTCTTGAGTCTATTGTAGGCAGGTGAATTAATAAATGTATTAGCAGATTTAAATACACTATCAAGTTGAATCCAAATTCCAGCTCACATTTTATAATCAGTTATAGCAATTTTTTTCCTTTTGGCATAAATATTTTACATGAATAAATAAAACGGATCATTTTAAGCACCTCTGCCAGTGTTAAATGATTTGGCTTATTCATGTAAACTGATACATTCTGCTGGATAACATGTGCTTTTGAAGAACAACAGACTTGTTGGCTGGAACCCTAAATTAACATAGAAGAAAGCCTAAAAAAGAAAACAAAAGCAGCCATTGCATGTAAGAATTGCAATATAATAAATGTTTTCTCTTGGATTAAATATGGCTTTGTCAAATATTATTTCAGGTAGACTGTAACATCAATGAAAAAAAATACTCACTTTTATGCAATAAAAATGATTTGTTTGTTGCATGAACACAACACTGTCATGTTAGTCATAATTGTATTTCTTTTTCAGATTGCCCTGACCATAAGTGACTTCCATTTAGAGTCTGCCAGTTTCTGTATGTACGACTATCTAAAACTCTTCATGGATGGTACACAAAAGGGTCCATTCTGTGGGGATCGCACCATCCCTGTGTATTACTCCAAAGGCAATTCTATGGTTCTCGTATTCCACAGTGACAAGTCTAACCAGGCAAAGGGCTTCCAAGTCTCGTACACCTTCTGTGAGTAGCTCAGTTCTATCTGCTTATATCTAATATCAGCAAGGACATTATAAGATAATAGAGGTCCATTTTTTTTCTAAAAAGCAGCCAGCTTAATGAAAAAAAAGAAATGTAAAACTGCTGTGGTGTAAATACAGATTTAATAGCAGGATATCAGATCAAACATAAAGCTGAATTATCTTCAATTATAACTATGAAGTACAGAACTGGTTCTAGACTTTGCTATTAGACAACCCAGCAAGCACTGCACACACTGAAAATCAGAAACAGCATACAGTATATTGAATGTTTATATGTAATAACAATTGCCTACAATAAAAAAAAAAAATACAAAAGAAACTAAAATATAATTGACCAAAACCCATTATAGTTCCCCTTTAAGCAGACATGATATTCACTTGTCCTCTAGTGAAAAAAAAAAATCTGTTAATGAAATACAGCGTATCAAAATAAAGACTAATGCCGCGTACACATGATCGGAATTTTCGTCAGAAAAACCTTGGAGGGTTTTTCCAATTGCATTCCGCTCAAGCTTGGCTTGCATACACACGGTCACACAAAAGCCAGCAAAAGTCCGATGGAGCATACACACGATCAGAATTTCTGACCAAAGACTCACATCGGACTTTTGTTGGCGGAATTTCCGATTGTGTGCACGCGGCACAACAATCAAGCAACCAACAATGTTCAAATAATCATTGTTTGATGTATGGGCAGATTCTTTTTGAGTATACACCATTGATACTGGATATACAAATCCGTGTAATTGTATGTTTGTTGTTTTTTGTTTTATAGATCAATGAGAAAGCAGGAACGAATAAAGTCTATGTATTATTTAAATATGGTTTTAATATTTGCTGACATTGACCTCTCTTTGATTACAGTTCAATAGAAGAGCAACAGATGGCACAAAGAGAACATCTACGCGTTCTGGAAGGAAGCCGACATCACTACAGGACACAACGTGAATTTGATGGAGCACGTATAGAAAAGTTCACACATTTATGCACATATATATACAATGATTAAATGTACGGATCATGCTAGTGTTTGCAATTACTTTTAAAAATACAAAATAAAATTTCATAATTGTTTTCCCATTTGCTTGGTATTTTGTTTGGCTTGCTTAGGAATAGGGGAGCTAATTTTGGCGTCCTCTGGTTTCTATGTGGTTTACATTTATTCTATAGTGATAATTCTTATTTCTTTATCTTTCCTTTCCCTACTTATTATTTTGAGGGGGTGATTGGCCATTTCTTTTGTGCTATATATGACAGTCTGATCTGATGTTTTCCTTTCCTTTTTAAAAATAAAATATATTATAGCATTAATCCATCTCTATTATTATTTTCGAGTGACGTAGTTCCTGATTCCGCAACGTGACTTAAAGTGAGCATTGCAGTACAGTGAAGTCCATTTATTAGTTTCAGCTCCTTCCCCTGTGAAATGCACTGCCCAGGGCGCGTACCTACAGGGGTTGCAGGGGTAGCCATTGTGACCCAGCTCCATGGGAATCCCAGGGGATCCACGCGGCATCCCTGTATGTCTGGATAGGTGAGGAGTGGGGGCGGTGGCATAGAGAGGAGCCAATCCACCATGTAGCTAATGGATTCCCACTTGTCCTCCTCTCACGCATACATTCAGCAGCTGCAGAAGGAAAATGGAGGAAATTGGTTCCTCCACATGCTGCTCCTGCCACCTCCCTATTGCTGTCCAACTGCCCTGGGCTCCTGTGTGCTCTCTCCTGGCCCCCATCACCCCCCTGCAGTGCTATTGGGTTTCCCCCTCCCACCTTACTCTGGCTGCTGTAGGGGTCTGTCAGGGTGGAATCTTGACTTAATGAATATAGTCAGTGATTGATACCGATCACTCACTCATTTTTTTTTGTTTTTTTGTATTCATTCATAGCCGAGCCATAGTAAACTGTGTTTACTATACAAGCTATTCCTGTTCATTCTGTGCAGCTGAGGTTGCAGAGAAAGGGGTTGATAAATTTGTCCTCAGTGCATTTCTCTGTCTCAAAAGTGATAAATTTCACCAAAGCTCCCCAATGGGGGTCCTAAAAAATATGTAAAAAATAAAAAAATAAAATTGTGAAAAAAAATAAAATAAATAAAGTAAAATGGTAAAAAAATAAAACAAAAATTAAAAAAAACTACTGGGATCAATGGCAGAACTACCAGGGTCGCAAAGGTTATACTTGCGACTGAGCTCTGGCATTCCGCCACCGTGGGGGGGCCCCAAGACAGCAAGAAGGTGGCTCGCTGCGGGACCATAATAAAGGGTCCTACGATTGGAGAAAAGGGCCCCAAGATCATTGGGGAGGGCCCCAGTCGGTGCCCAGGGGGGTCCTTCATGGTTTCTTGCACTGGTGCCTTGAAAGTTCTAGTTACGCTTCTGGCATTGCCTAATTCAAAAATGGACCTGTAAAGAAAAAAAGGCAAATTATGTACTTACTTTACCTTGCTAGGAGGAATCATATTCCTCCTAGCAACATCCTGGGGAATGCAGAGCAGCCAAAATCTTGCAAGAAGATGTTCCTGCACTTGAATGGAGTGTCTTCTTGCAAGATCTAGGGTACTTATCACTCCCCAGCAATCTCACAAGAAGGGTAGAGATGTCACACCATGCAAAGTGGAATGCACGGATGAGGAAAGCATGTAATCTAACTTTTTTATTTACAGAGTGGCACAGTTATTATTTGGTTTAGTGGAAGTAATAAATAACAGGTGAAGAAGAGCGACAAGGCATTTGCTTAAAAGTTACAAGCAAGTTGGTAACAGCGTCTCACTGACAAAGGCGTCACAGGTACAAAAACTCTCAGCCATGTTATTATATTACCAGAACAGCTTCTGGTTGAAGAGGGGTGGCTGTTTGGCAGGGTGCGGTATAAGCTACACTGAGCAGACCAATGGCCGATCCTTATCACCAGCTCTAAAGTCCAGAGCTAGCAAAGCCAGCAAAGGTGTCCCTATTCTGTCCCTCCACCTGAGGATCCTTTCTCTAGGACTAGATACTTTCAACTATTGTTGCAGTGCCCAATTAGAGCACTCGTCCCTTGGTGACACCTAAGGAGGCTAAGAGGAACAAAGTTCCTCTCATCCTCCATTCCCTCTGTACAGCTATCAGCAACGCAGCACCACCTACAGAGGACAGAGTAAACCGCACCTGCCTAAAAACATACATTCATGAAGAACTATTAGTCAGTGTTTTTTACATGAAGTGGGGGTCATCCCCGGACTTGATAAGCTGACATTGCATTTCACTGCTCCTTCGGGTTCTGAATAACCTATTAGGTGAGACAGGGGGATTGCAACTTGTTACCTCATGCCTGGAGGAGTCTTTTGACACTGGTATAGGATCATGCAGTGGAGAGTACTGGAGAGGTGAATACATAATGCATACTATGGCTGCTATATTTCTTACTTTTCAAAATGTGGGTAAAATGCAGGGTCACTGTAATGTTATACAGGATCAGCATAGGCTTTTGTGTCCCCTGTTTCTGAGGATAAAGATTTCATACAAATGAAAAAAAATATTGATATAAAAGTAATTGGAATACCATAGACCAAAATCCACTATAGTTCTCCTTTAAGCAGGCATGATATTCAGATAACCTCTGAAGTCATTATAACCTGGTAATGGAATACAGTCTGCTGTTTTTTTTTAATTTGTCATTAAATTCAAATTATTTTCAACAACAATAGCTCTTCTGTAAAGTTTACGTCTGTCCAGTTGACTTTTATTATGCTGGGTTTTTAGATTGGTCTGTAGCAATGCAAGGAGAAAGTCACCACAATGGTTGAAGCAGCACCAAAGTCTGATGGAAGTCAAAATCTTCCCACACTTTCCACATGCATTCTCCAGCAACTCATACCCATCCAAGGTACACTCAGCCAGACTTCCTTGTGGTTGCATCTGCAATCCAGTATCAGTGAATATTCCACAGCCATGCACAACCAGGCCACAGGTGTGTTTACCTTCATTTCATCGCTCTAGATAGGAGGTGGTTAAAAGCTTACCACAATGGTATGAGTCTTTGAAACACAGCAGTTTGTCACACAGGCAAGCACACAGGATTTCTTCTAGAGGAGTCCTCTTGCCTTGCTCTTCCCACTTCTGTTGTTCATGTAGCTTCATGACTTTAGTTTTTGGCCACAAGGGTCATGTTTTTCTTTTTGAAGTCAGCATAAGAAAAAAACGATTGCCAGAGACAGGGACCGACAATAGCTTCTTCCAAAAATATGCCAAGAACCTATCCAAGGTAAATCAGCTCACTTGTGATGTCTGATAGTATAAAACACAGCAAATATGTTAAAAAAAGCAAAAATTCCTTAGTACTGCTGTTCATTGCCAAGCGTTACCACAGCAAAACAATATATTTCACTAATCAGCTCAAAAACAACCAGGAAAATCACAGATAATGTCGCACAAGTATTGATGACCCCCTAAATCACATGTGTTCAACACAAGGTCCACCAGGCCGTTTTGTGTGTCTTCCGAACCTCTCCTGCAGCTGCATCACACCCTTCTATTTCACCCTTATCTTGTCTCAGCTGTCTGCAGCAGAAAGGGCGACAGAACTCCTCCTACAGATCCTGATATATGTATGATGCACAAAAGTGCAGCAGGATATAACCCCCTTGGACTTTATAGACAGAAATCAAGTAGGAATGTAGATAGGTTAGAAGGCAACAACACCGCTTTCATTCACACCAGTTTAAAATAAGATAAGAGCAAGGGCCGGATATGCCCACAGATAGTATACATAAATGTATAGAAAGAAAATATAAAGAATTTAATCCATATGAAAAATAAGTACTAAAAAATACTAAACTGTACCCTGGGTACTGCCAAAGATGCATTGTGGTCAGTCCACATGAGTTGCTGCATTGCATCCCAACATGTTTCAGAATTATATGTAAGACAAAGACAATTCCATAGCTCAACTCACCAACCAGTCTGCTGACCAACCAAATTAGCCTGTCTAACCGTCTGTTAAAAGCAGGGGTTTAGTTAGCACACATTTGCAAACGCATGTGAAAGCTGCAAGGCCTCGTCAAGGCACCCTGTATTACTTGCAGTCCACTGGGTGTCCAGTGTGCTCCTGTCAATTTAAGGGGGCTAGGGCCGCCTCCAGGCTCACCTGTCTCACACCTATCCATTCAATGCATGTGCTTCCACTGTGGAGACACTTATAAATTTAGTAGTGTTAGGACTGCAAGTAATACAGGGTGCCTTGACGAGGCCTTGCAGCTTTCACATGCGTTTGCAAATGTGTGCTAACTAAACCCCTGCTTTTAACAGACGGTTAGACAGGCTAATTTGGTTGGTCAGCAGACTGGTTGGTGAGTTGAGCTATGGAATTGTCTTTGTCTTACATGTATATGCCCTCCATGTGCTCCTTACTGTGAAGGCCAGTTATGGGTGTGGGCGGTGGCCAGTGTTTTGTTAATGTTTCAGAATTATATTCCTTCTTCAGGGATGATTTGAGTACTCAATCCTTTCTAAAAATGCAAATATAATTATATATCAATGAATATAGTGCAAATATATGCACTTTCCTTCAGGTCTGGTGCTGTCACATACCTGGTAGGAAGAGCCTAGTATGCAGAGGAAGGCTTCTCTTACTCCTCCGACTCAGGACCCCTGGTAGAGCAGACAGGTGGCGAAGGAATGCAGAGTCACACGAGGGCCGGTAGTCATGCTAGCTGCTGGGCTTCCAGTTGAGTGGTGTGCCAGATGACAGTGGATGCAGGTATACTGTAGATGCAGGACAGCGGATGCAGGTAAGCTGTAGATGCAGGGCAGCGTATGCAGGTATGCTGTGGATGCAGGCGAATTGTACATACAGGACAGCGAGTGCAGGTATGCTGTGGATGCAGGTCAGCGGTACTGGATCTACATAGGCTGGAAGCAGAAGACTGGAGCAGGGTTGGACAAGCCTGGCCATACACAGTACGGTCAGATAAGGTACAGATGGAGAGACTGGAGAGTGGTCAAAGTTCAAGCCGGGGTCGATGCAGGTGGAGAGCAGGAATAGTCAAAGCAAGCCGGGTAGGTAACTGGAATCAGATACAGATAAACAGGAAATTGTACACTCACGGGAACGCTGTAGACAAGACAGCACTGGATCTGTGTACTTAAAAAGAAAGACAAGCAGTGCAGGTTACATTGTTCACAATATATCACAATGTTATCAAAAAAATGTCCTTTTGAGCAATAGCTCTCTGTGAGATACGAGCAGTCTATGAGAAGGGCAGCCTTTAGAAGGGAGGTGAAGCCGCTCCAGGTATGCAAAAGAAAAAACAGGAAAGGCCAGTTTACTAAGAGGCGCCTTTCCTGTTTTTTCTTCTGGATCTGTGTACTGATCTGGTTTAAATAGCCCATTTGGCGCCCTCATCTGTCACAGGATGCGCCGTGCCACAGCACACATGCACATAACCGTTCACATTCTGGCTCGTTTTTGTGCGCATGTGCTAACGTACGTTAGCACGCGCTAACGCAGCTTCCCCAAGACAAGTGTAGGGAACAGGAGTTAGCCTGCGGGAAACATTTTTTCCACTCGTAAGCCTTTCCTGACAGATGACTTTAAAGTGTATTATATGGCCTCAGCTGTTGGCACTCATTAGTCAAATCTACCTAATTTCCTTTTTTTTCCTTTCCCTCTTCCGCGATAGCGACCTATTAGGAAAATGAATGGGACACATTTATGTCCCAATTACATCAGGATTTCCAGTCTAAGGAATCAGTATATTCTGAGATTTCTTTAGCTTTTTCCAATTTATCCCACAACTTAGAGAAAAAACCTTCGTTGTTTTGGCATGTTAGATCTTTCGAAGACTACCTCAAAGATGGGATTAACCCTTTTGGACTTTATGTCCAAATCTTTCCTTCATGTGACAATATTGATCCTACTTTTAAAACTGCATGGGAAAGCAATCTCAAGCAGTGCTCTGAGATCCTGATATCATTATTCAGGAATAACGTAAATGTATAACTGATTTAGACACAAAAATTGGGAAATTGCAGAGCCAGATGACTTCTCTGAAGACCCACGCCATGTTTTCAGAGTCAGAGATAAAACTTAAAATACACCTGGAAAATTGTAATGAGGATATTTTGATTAAAAAAGATAAAACATTTCAATGTGACAAAAAAGCCATCAAAAAAGGCAAGACCTAGAAATGGCATCATGGTATGAGAAGGAATCGTAACTCAACTAATACCTACAATGTGAATAAATATTTGAATGTCCTTGAACCACCAATATGTTCATCCATGTCTTTCTCCTCCTATTCACAGTTTCCTTCCACACAGCCTAAAGGACGCAGGAGTTAAAAACGCAGCCGTCATAGTGATGGGTCACATGATAATTCCTTTCACACAGATTCTTCTCCCTCACAATCAGGTAACAGTTATGGGCCTAGTTCCAACCCTCCCGGCAGGCCTATTCTTCCAACCCTCCCGGCAGGCCTATTATATCTGGCCGAGGTGGACTCACCGAAAACATTAGTCAGGGAACACGTTGTGTCTAAGGAAAAAAATCTAGGGCATGTAGAATGAATTTGTTATACTGATATTCATGTTGTCCGGTTTGTGTGAGAACATGGCGTATAGCTGCCATGCCCTTGTCATGAGGAATAGTACTGTATAGGGCCTCCACATTTATAGTAACAAGACAGGTGTGCTCGGTCACATGGATTTCCTGAATAAGTAGCAATAGGTGGATCGTATCACGTACATAGGATGGCAGACATAGTACAAATGGCCTAAGGGGGCTATCAACCAGCTGACTAATGTTTTCGGTGAGTCCACCTCGGCCAGATATAATAGGCCTGCCGGGAGGGTTGCAAGAATTTTTATGTAGTTTGGGAAGGGTGTAGAAGGTTTCTTCCCAGGGGAAGCTGGTCCTGGTGAATTCCCAAGTGTGTTTGGGAATAACATGATGGTAATACGCCTCATCAACTAGAAGATACAATTCTTGAATGAATATGTCAAGTAATGATTTAGATATAGGGTAATACCAATCAGTGTTGGATAGGATTTTTTTGCACATCTGTATATATCCATAACCACAATATTGCCCCCCTTGTCGGAGGGCTTGATGGTAATATTGAGGTTCTGGGTAAAGGATTTCAATGCCATTGTCTCATTGTGGGTAAGATTGATATGTGAATTTTCTGAAATGTTTACATTTTATATTTCCCTAGAAACCAATTTCAGAAATGCAGCTGCATTTGGATTGGAACTCGGTGGGGGATATAAAGTAGACTTCTTTTTCAAAGATTTGGTATAGGTTACAGGTGGTGCATTGAGTGGATCATCCACTGCTGCCAATAGAGTTTCAATGTCCACAGATTCTATGAGATCTGATGATTAATTTTCCTCTAAAAGTGAAATTAGGTGGTCAAGTGCCTGGAGATCCTTCTTGATTTGGCCAGGTTCCCCATAGGTGCCCTTATTGGCATTGAGGCTTTTAAGTAATAATTTCCGTACAAAGAGGTGAACGTCCTTGATGGTCCCAAACCTGTCCAGACAGGAGTCTGGGCAAAAGGTGAGGCCATGAGCAAGGACGCTCAGCTCTTCAGAGGTCAAATTGTGGGACGATAGGTTTACAACATTTAACAAGGTTTCCATGAATTGGGTTTTTGTGTCTTTGAGGTGTGTTTGTGTCTTTCCTTGACGTGTTTGCATCCTGCCTTGCATTTGATCCAAAAAAGTTCCCATCATTTGTTGGTTTTTTGAGTGATGTAAATGGTGTAGTGTTAGGCGTATTTGGGCGTGGCCCCTCATTGTGAGTAGGGGGAGCATAGGAACCCATCATGTCACCACGTGCACCGTTATATCGCCTGCAAACCGACCCAAAAGTGCTGCTACTTTCATTCCAGTGTGAAAGCCCCGAGGGCTTTCACGCTGGAGCGATGCGCTGGCAGGACGGTAAAAAAAGTCCTGCTAGCAGCATCTTCGGAGCGGTGAAGGAGCGGAGTGTATACCGCTCCTTTACCGCTCCTGCCCATTGAAATCAATGGGATGGCGCAGCTATTCCGCCGGCAAAGCGCCTCTGCAGAGGCGCTTTGCGGTGGTATTTAACCCTTTCTTGGCCGCTAGCGGGGGGTAAAACCGCCCCGCTAGCGGCCGCATACCGACGGTAAAACACCGCTAATAATAGCGGCGTTTTACCGCCGACGCCCGCCCCAGTGTGAAAGGGCCCTAAGACCGAGTACGAGTACCGATACTGATTACCAATACTTTTTTTTTAATGTCATGTGACAGTGGCACTAATATGCAGCACTGATGAGCACTGATAGGTGGCACTGATAAGGTGTGGACTGTGTCAGTCATTTTTTTTTTTTGTTTTTTTACAATTTTTTTTTTTTACATTTTTTTTCTATTATTTTTTACAAATTATATATTTTTACAATGGTTTATTTTTTTGGGGGGGAAGGGGAGTGGACAGCCAGTGTCAGTGTTTTTTTTTATTTTATTTTTTATTATTTTTACAATTTTACTTTAAAATATTTATTTATTACAATGTTTCCTTTTTTCATTTTTTTTTATTCATCCCTGTTGGAGGGTAGGGAAGCTTTGGTGAGATGTCAGGGGTCTAAACGGACCCCTGACATCCCCTGTTTGAACCATGGAAAGGGATTGAGAATAGAGATTCCCAAGAACTTTTCTCAGCTAAAAAAGGAAAAAAGGTTTGGGACTTTAAATAAAGTGTGTGGTCATACGCGAGCACTACACTTCCATCCCTGGTAATCATTTAGAAGAAAGGAAATTGTTTGGGACTTTGAATGAGATGTGTGTGAGCAAAAAACAAATACATACATAATCAAAAAAAAGGTTTATTGATAAAAATGCATTGGACCTGGTGCATTGCCAGTATGACAAGCTGATGGGCATGTAATACATATAAAGAGCATACATATTGCACAAGCTATAAAATCCAAGGGACATTAGTATACAAACATGATAAAGTAAAAAAACTGCATTATTAAGCTTGACGCGTTTCGTGGATTCGTTCCACTTCTTCAGAAGCAATTGCAGAATTCATATCTATAAACAATATGTATCCAAAATTATTCCAATGAAATAAACAAGGATGCAGGGGAAGGAAAAAACCCAGACACCCCAAATAGCTTACTTAACAGCTTTATAAACAGTCATACAGTGCTGAATCCTGACGGTCAATGGAGGCCGGGACATATCCCCGCCGGGAGCTGAGGGGGCGTCAAACTGCAGGCAGCCAAGGCGGAGAACACCACACTCCGGGGGAGCGAAGAAACGTGAGCTGCAGGAAGATGCCAGCTCCAATCTGTGTGAAGTGTAAAAACAAAAAAACTCAAAGGGACAAAATGACCAGAAACATATATTGTAGCTGGCCAGGAGAAGAAGGCCCACGAGGAACCAGGAAACTCATGGGAGTAGAAGAGAAATGATAGGACATCCTAGAATCACAACAGACCAATACTGCCCAGGGAGTCAGGACAGACCGAAGATGAAATTGAAAAAGCAAGGAAATAGGTAAGGTACCCATAGAAAAATGAGCAAAGAAAAACAACAAAACAAAACAGACGAACAAAGAACAACCAGGGAACCAGGAGTAAGGAAGTGATGAGGTGCACTGTCCTAGAATCATGACAGACCAATCCTGTCCGAGAATTCAACGACCACCAGAGAAGCAAAAGGAGAGAACCCCCAAAAAAGAGGGTCCTTGGGGGGGGGAGAGAGATAGGAAAATAGAAAACAGTGTACCTAGTGATCTGTATGTGAGTGCCATGACCTCCATGTGTGGTCCAAGGAGCGTCCAGTGTAAAAGGAGAGAAAGATACCTCCCCCAGGACTGCATGATATACCCGCCAGGGCAGACGCACACGACGCCCCCAGCGCCACGCTGGGTGTGTTTGAATAGGGCTTACCCGCCAAACAGCTGATACGTGGCCACCAGCATCGGCAGAAACGCCCAACCCACACTGAGCTGGAGAACACGCCACCGCTAATGAGACACCGAAGAGTGTCATCACACGCAGCGGCGCGGGGCGTGGCGCTGATGCACAGTGAGACAACCCACCGACTCCCCCAGCAAACCAGCAGGGAGGAGAGGGGAGGCACCAGTGTGCATCGCAGCTCCCGGACCTGGAACAATCCAGCCAACCAGAGCCATGAGACTGCATGTCCAAAGCAAATGACAAACCACAAATTCATAGACTATTCAAGTGAGTGGAAAAGTTTATGCCAACGTAAACATTTGCTATGGATAAAAAAATTCAGACCACGAAAAATAGGGTCAGCTGTCAAACATAAAAATAAATGGTTGACCATCGATAGCAAACACGTAAAGGCAATTTCCACTCACATCACATATCTCCATCCCTAAATTTGATATCTAAAAAAGGAAAAAAGGGTTGGGACTTTAAATGAAGTGTGTGGTCATATGCGAGCACTACACTTCCATCCCTGGTAATCATTTAATAGAAAGGAAATTGTTTGGGACTTTGAATGAGATGTGTGTGAGCAAAAAACAAATACATACATAATCAAAAAAAAGGTTTATTAATAAAAATGCATTGGACCTGGTGCATTGCCAGTGTGACGAGCTGATGGGCATGTAATACAAAGTTTCCTTTTTTCATTTTTTTTCATTCAACCCTGTTGGAGGGTAGGGGAGCTTTGGTGAGATGTCAGGGGTCTAAACGGACCCCTGACATCTCCCCTTTGAGACATGGAAAGGGATTGAGGATAGAATTTCCCAAGTCCTTTTCTGAGCAGCCTCAGCTGCACTGAACATGGATGGACAGGAGACAGAGGTTTCTCTCCATTCAAAAACTGAAACATCATAAACACAGTTTACGATGCTCAGTTATGAATGGACAGAGTCAGTGATCACTGAGGAGGACAGGGAGGGGACTGGAGGAGACCACGAAGGAGCACAGAGGAGGACACAGAGGGGAGCCGGAGTAGGACGGGGGAACCAGAGGAGCCCATGGAGGAGCACAGAGAAGGGCAGAGAAGGGAGCCTGAGGAGGACAGGGGGGACCGGAGGAGCCCACAGAGGAGCACAGAGGAGAACACAGAGGGAAGCCGGAGGAGGACACAGAGGGAAGCCAGAGGAGGACAGGAGGGACCAGAGGAGCCCACGGAGGAGCACAGAGGACACAGAGGGGAACCAGAGGAGGATACAGGGGACACTCAGGAACAATTGGTGCGGTGGTGGGGGAAGTTATAATCACCAATCTCCCTGTGTGGCTTTCAATAAAGCAGCTGAAAGGGGAGAGGAGTCAAAGCGTCTGTTAGCTGCTTTATTGAAAGCCACACAGGGAGATCCGTGATTATAATTTACAGCACCAATCATCCCTCAGTGTTAACGTATCGGACTAGGCATCAGGAGCATTTGCAGGAGTACAAGTACTCCTGCAAATGCTCGGTATCGGCACCGATACCGATACTAATATCGGTATTGGTGCGACCCTACTACTGAAATTGTTTTTGGATGAGAACATCTAAAAAAGTAAACTGGTAGTCGCCTCTCTAGTGAACGTTTCCTCAAACCGATAGCAGGCTACTTCATGCCTCAAGTTTCCACCCTAAACCCCTACTGGCCTCTATTCCCTTCAGCCAGTATTTGGGGGCTAGGCATAATTGTTCTGATGATGCCTGGTTCCAAAAAGTAGCTAACATTTTGAGGACAAGACTCCTTGAGCGAGGCTATTCTAAAACCTCCCTTAAATGAGCCTACAAACGAGCATGTAGTCAATCACGTCAGGATCTCCTGTTCTCCCAAAGAGAACTGAAAAAAGATGATACTCTTAAGATCATCACCACTTATTCATTGCAACACAAGCAGGTAAAACACATACTAACCAAACATTGGCATCTACTGACTAGGGATGAGCCGAATACCCTCTGGTTTGGTTCGCACCAGAACATGCGAACAGACCAAAAATTTGTGCGGACATGCGAACACTGTAGTCTACGGGACACAAACGTAAGAATCAAAAGTGTTCATTTTCAAGGCTTACATGCATGCTATTGAAATAAAAATTGAATAGGGACTCGGGTACTGCCCCAGGGGACATGTATCAATGCAAAAAAAAGTTTTTAAAACAGTTGTTTTTTTAAGAGCAGTGATTTTAATAATGCTTAAAGTGAAACAATAAAAATGAAATATTCCTTTAAATATTGTGCCTGGGGTCCCCTTAGTCTGCTTGTAAAGTAGCGCATCTTTCCCATGTTTATAACAGTACTGCAGCAAAATTTAATTTCTAAAGGAAAAAATGTCACTTAAAATTGCTTGTGGCTGTAATGTATTGCTGGATCCCAGCAATATACATAAAAAAATCATTAAAAAGAACGACATGGGTTCCCTCCCCCCAGTCCATTACCAGGCCCTTTGGGTCTGGTATGAGTATTTAGGGGAACTCCACGCCAAAATTAAAAAAAAAATTGGCATGGGGTCTCCCCAAAATCCATACCAGATCCTTATCCGAGTATGCAACCTGGTAGGCTGCAGGAAAAGGGGGGGGAGAGAGAGCGCCCCCCTCCTGAACCATCCCAGGCCACATGCCCTCAACATGGGGAGGGTGCTTCCCCCAAAGCACTCTGTAGACAAGGGTTTCATCCCACAACCCTTGCCTGATGGTTGTGGGGGCCTGCGGGAGGGGGGCTTATCGGAATCTGGAAGCCCCCTTTTAACAAGGGGGCCCCAAAATCCTGACCCCCCCATATGACTGGGTATCAGGTACATTGTACCCCTACCCATTCACCAAAAAAGTGTCAATAAAGTAAAAACACCAACATGTCAGAAGAAAAAATAAAAACAGTTAAAAAAAGGATCACTCCTCCAAAAATGAAAATGTAAGTTTCAATCAGGTGTAGCTAATCACCTTCTCAATGGAACGCAAAACCATTTGACCTTCAACTGTGATCAGCTTTGGTAATTTTGATTAGCTCATAATTATGGATGGGCAAATGGTTCAGCCCGAGCATAAGTTTAAGCCGAACTTTAGCTGTTTGTTTGTTCGACGAACAGCCGAAACAAACGGGTAGTTTGACCGTTTGTTCACCTCCCCCAGAGCCGACCACAATGCATTGCGGTGCTGAACAGTGCATTACAAGCCCTAATTGGCTGAAGCAGTGAAAGCTACAGCCAATCAGGGCACAGAGCACTGTCAGAATCATGACTGGACACTGTCATCATGACTTTATCCAATCATGGGTCATTCCCGCCCCACAGTATAAAAGTATTCTTGTATTTAATGGCAGCCATTTTTAGTGTGATTTTGGTGTGGAGAGAGATAGAACAGAGCTCTGTTCAGTGCTTTCAGTTGTAATAGAGCATATGATCAACTGTCACTCCATTTTGTAATCTACCCTTCATTTTAAAAGCTTGAAGAATGTACATGCCTTATCTTACACTTCTTTCTCCTTATGCAGCGTACACAGGGTCGGACTTTTCAACCAGACTGGTCCGACGGACCGAGTCTAGCGGACAATCCGATCGTGTGAGACCTTCAGCGGACTTTTCCAGTCGAAAATCTGACGGACTTTAGATTTGGAACATGCTCCAAATCTTTATGTCGTAACTCCGCCAGACCCAGAAATCCGCTCGTCTGTATGCTAATCCGACGGACAAAAACCGATGCTAGGGCAGCTATTGGCTACTGGCTATCAACTTCCTTTTTTTAGTCCGGTGTACGTCATCACGTACGAATCCGTCAGACTTTGGTGTGATCGTGTGTAGGCAAGTCCGATCGTAAAAAAGTCCGTCGGAAGTCCGTCAAAAGTCCATTGAAAGTCCATCGGAAAGTCCGTCGGACCAGTCCGGTCGAAAAGTCCGCCCATGTGTACGCGGCTTTAGAGTTTTAGACCTTTTTGTTTGAGGCAAGTTTAATTAAGAACTTTCACTGTATGACTCATTGAGTTTAGGCCGATTCTCAGAGTCTATGCAGATAAGCTATCTTTGTAAAATCCTTTCAGCTGCTTAAAACTAATGATGAAATAAAATCTCTCTGTAGAAACCTGGTTAACCCTTAGAAATTTAGGAGTGAGTTTACCGCTTCCCTCTTTTGCTGTAACTCACATATAAAAGATATGAATCTTAGTAAAGAGTTCAGACTCACTTTGTACACTGGGGGTCATTGGGGTCTCCAGAATACTGACGGGTCCCTGTGGGTTACCAAGGGAGGGTGGTCGGCTGTCTAGTAATCTAGGCTATCATCAGTTAGTGTGCTATACTGTGCTATTTTGCTTCAATTGTCAGTGTAGAATATTAGTTTAGTGCTAGTCTAGGGATAGTGTGAGTGTAGTGAGGAGGACCATCATTCAGCTTTGCATAGTGTGCAGCTAGAGTAGGGACAGCTCAGATAGTTTTACTGTAGTGTAGTGAAACCATGTCATTCATACATACATTAGTGTGGAGTAGGGACAGCTCATAAAGTTTCAGTGTAGTGTAGTGAGACCATGTCAGTAATATTGACATTAGTGTATAGCTAGTGTAGGGACAGTTCAGAAAGCATCAGTGTAGTTTAACACGTCTATTTGATTGCGTTACTGACAATTTAACGCCATTTACTTCTGTGCACGTTACTGCTAGTTTAACGCCATATAGTTTTGTGCAGAGCCGGTACAGGGGGGGGGCAGAAGGGTCGGATGCCCTGGGCGGTACAATTTATTGGGTGTGGGGGGCGCAGTGAAGTGTCCTTCTAAAACAGGCACAGCAGTCATTAAATGACAGCTGTGCACGGACCGAGCGACGCTCTTGCCAGTGTAATAGCAGTCACTGGCTTGCTGGGACTGCGGGTTTCCCAGCAACCAGTGACGTTGCATGTGTGCGCCCCGCCTCCTGACCGCGGCTCTCACTCCCAGTCTTCTGTCACAAGAGCGCCTGGCCGGGTGAGACGTCATGTGCATGCTCTACCCCGCCCCCTGCTACTCGCGGCTCCCGATTTATTGTCACAAGAGTGCCCGGCCGGGTGTGACATCACGTGCGCGCTCTGCCCCATCCCCTTGCTACTTCCGGCTCCTGGCCTGACTCTCACTTGGGAGATATATCTCGCAGCTTTCTGTCCCACTGCAGATTGTGCTGACTACTCCGTCCTGAGCTCAAGGTATGTGGGGCACATGTTTCCTAAGCTGCACACTGATGGGCATAATTTGTTAAGGGGCACTCTGATGGCCATATTTTGTTAAGGGGCACACTGACGGGCATAATTTGTTGTGCCCACCAGAGTGCCCCTTAACATAAAATGTGCCCATCAGCATGCTACTTATTTGCTCTGATGGGCATATTTTATTTTAAGAGCAACGCTAATGGGCACACTTTATGTTAAGGGGCACACGGATGGGCACATTTTGTTATGCCCATCAGCCTGACCCTTAACATAAAATAAGTAGCATGCTGATGGGCACATTTTATGTAAATGGCACTCTGATGGGCATATTTTATGTTAAGGGGCACCTTGATGGCCATATTTTATTTTAAGAGCAACACTAATGGGCACATTTTATGTAAAGGGGCATGCAGATGGGCATATTTTGTTGTGCCCATCAGAGTGCCCCTTAACATAAAATGTACCCATCAGCATGCAAGCTTATTTTATGTTAAGGATCACGCTGATGGGTATATTTTATGTTAAAGAGCACTCTGATGGGCACAACAAAATATGCCCATCATTGTTGCTCTTAAAATAAAATATGCCCATCAGACCAGTGCCCGTAAATGAACCCCTTTTTGCTGCATAAATGTCACCAGTGTCAGTGTTACACTGGTGCCACTAATGCAGCACAAAGGGGTTAATTAACTGGCACTGGTCGCTAATGTATCAGAAACCAGTGGCAATACATTAAAGTGGTTGTAAACCCTCTGGGACCACTTTAACCTACAGGTAAACCTATATTAAGGCTTACCTGTAGGTGCAAGAAATATCCCCTTAACCTGCACGGTTAAGGAGATATTTTACAAAAACCGGGCACAGCTGTCTACGGCGCATGCGCGCCGTAGACAACGGCGCAGGCGCACTGAGCATGCCGTTAGTGAAGGCGAACATGCCGTCACTGACGGCACCCGCGCGCGGCCAGTCACAGCACTGGAGCCGCGATATCTGGAGGTCACTCCGGGATAGATGGCGATAGCGGAGGAGGCAAACGAGGGTCCCTTCGGGGGCTTCGATCCGAGGTATGCATACTAGCTCATTATGAGTTTGCCTTGCAGGGTGTATTTTTTTTTTTACTTTACTTCCTCTTTAACCCCTCATGCTGCATTTTACAAATTGAGTGTGAGTGAACTCTGTTTCTATCGCATTAAACCTAATTGAATTTGTATTGTTCTTAAAAACAGGGGGGGGGGGCGCAGTTTGCCATCTTCGCCCTGGGCACCAAATGGCCTTGTCCCAGCACTGGTTTTGTGCATTACTGCCAGTTTAACGCCATTTACTTCTGTGTGCGTTACTGCCAGTCTAACGCCATATAGTTTCGCGTGCGTTACTGCCAGTTTAACACCATATTGTTTTGCGTGTGTTACTGCCAGTTTAACGTCATATAGTTCTGTGCGTCACTGTACATTTGGCACATTATATTGCAGTATACTATATTGTATCCATGCAGTGTGTCTGTGTAGCTTGAGTACTCAAATTAAAGTGCACCAAACACCTCTTTACATTGATTAAAGCGCATCTACGTACAGATTTCAACTTCTTCTTTACATTTCCTTATAAGCACCGCCCCTTCCACCCCAATAATGTCTGGGAGGACAAAAAGGAGAGGCAGACGTTCCCTTGGCACTGTAAGGGGGCCAGCAACAAACGTGTCCACAGGCAAAGGTGGTCACTCCTCATTCAGGGCATCATTTTCTCTGTTTAGTGAGTTTGCCCATGCTATCCAGCCACAGCATGCAGAGGAGGTGGTGGACTGGCTTACTAAACCTTCCTCCTCCTTATTCTTTGTCACGCAAGCCGAGACAAGTGTGCAGTCCCCTGCAGTTACCAGAGTGGATAAACCTGCCTCCTTATCCACATCTATTCCTGCCATAACCCTAACATCAGCCATTGAGGAATCAGCTGAGTTATTTGACCACAGCCTCAGCCACTTGCTCCTTGATGATGCCCAGCCATTACTGGATTCAGATGTTGGTTCTGAGGTTGAGGATGACAGGAACATGAGCCTAGAGAGAGGGAGCAACACTGGTAGACAAATTGGCATTCATGTTCCCCAAGCCGCAGCATATTGCCAAGTTGTCTCCAGTGGTAATGATGAAGATGGAGGAGATGGAGATGATGATGATGATGATGGTCACTGATGCGACTTGGGTGCCAGATAGAGCAGAGGAGGAAACTGAAGGTGAGGCAGCACAACCCCAAGGAGGCTGACATCAAGAAAGAGTAGAGAGCAGCTACCTTATTCCATCACATTCTGCAGCTGTTTTCTCCCGGCCCACTCCCCAAAGCTCAGCTGTCTGGGCCTTTCTCAGCACATCTGCAGCAGATCGCACTGTTGCTATCTGCAAACTGTGTCTCAGGCACATCAAACGTGGCAAAAACACCAACCATTTGGGTACCACATGCCTAACAAGGCATTTAATGTCCAACCACTCAGCCCGTTGGCAAGAGCACCTAAAAGCCACACAAAAGGGGCACAAATCTGTCCCTCCTCCTCCTTACCTACCTTACAGTCTGCCCCTGCTATACCGAGTCATTACCTCTCAGCAGCCTCCACTGACAGGGATGATGGTATAGCACAGGGTGTCCTAGGTCCTAGCAGCACATCTGCCAGCAGCACACCACCAGCTGTAGATTGTAGTCTGCAAAAATACAGTCCCCGCCACCCTGTCAGAAACCATGAACCAGACCGAGACAGAAGTACAGTTAAATCACACTTGTTTATTAATAAAAATTAAAAGGTAAATAGAGTAATCGTAGTCAAAGCATAGCCAGAGTCCAGTAACCGGATCGGGTAGTCAGCCAAGCCTGAGTTCAGTAACCAGATCGGGTAATCAGCCAGGCCATAAGTCAGGGATCCAAGTGGAGGAACAGCAAGCAGAATAAGGAGCGAGAAGGGATGTCAGCAAGCCAGTCTTTAAACAGGAACGCAGGAGATGGTTTCTTGTGATGTGACCAAGGCGAAGGCAGGAAAGAAGTTAGCTGGACGTCTTTAAGTAGGTGGGACTGACGAGCACATCCACAACAGCTGGTTAACTGTGGAGATAGAAGAGAGCTGGCAATTAGCCGACAGCTGAGCGGCCAGCTCAGAGAAGGAAGGGCTGAGCACCCCCTGACAGTACCCCTCCTCAACGACCCCTCCACATCTATGGAAATCACGGAGGAGGGCAGGGGCATGTATGTCCGAGGATAAGACCCAGGAGCATTCCTCCGGACCGTACCCCTTCCAGGTACTGTATGCGCCCACGGAACCTATGGGAGTCAACAATGGATTGTACCTCATACTCCTCACGGTTCTCAACCTGTATAGGTTGAGGATGTGGCACCGAGGTGGTAAAGTGGTTGCAAACCAACGGTTTCAATAAGGAGACATGAAACACATTAGAGATGCGCATACTAGGAGGAAGGTGCAACGCGTAAGCCACTGGGTTAAACCTGCGAAGGATACGGAAAGGCCCAATAAACCGAGGTGCGAACTTCAGTGAGGGAACACGAAGTCGGAGGTTGCGAGATGACAGCCAGACCCTGTGCCCAATCTGGTAGGAAGGCGCAGGCAGGCATCTGCGGTCAGCATTGAAGTCTGTACCTATCGATAGCATGACGCGAAGCCTCCTGGACTTGTGCTCCACTTGTGTGGAACGAAGACCACGGAGATGCTCCTCTAGCGCAGGAATACTCTGCGAAACAAACGAGTCAGGCAACATGGAAGGTTGGAAACCATAATTTGCCGTAAACAGAGACAATTGGGAAGCAGAATTCAAGGCACTGTTGTGAGCAAACTCGCAGACTCTGCCCATGGTAATAGGTCTGACCAGTTGTTGTGATGGACAGAAATATAGCAACGTAGGAATTGCTTCAAGGACTAATTGGCTCGTTCTGCGGCTCCATTAGACTGCGGGTGATACACAGAGGAGAAAGCAAGCTGAATTCCCAGCTGTGCACAAAAGACTCGCCAGAACTGGGACACAAACTGACTACCCCTGTCCGAGACAATCACCTTGGGTAGCCCATGTAAGCGAAAGATCTCCCGAGCAAAAAATGGACGCCAATTCCTTAGAAGTAGCCAACTTTTTAAGTGGAATACAATGACACATCTTTGAGAACCAGTCAACCACCATAAGGATAACCATGTTGCCTTGGGAGTTGGGCAACTCCACAATGAAATCCATAGACAGTAGGGTCCAGGGCCTCTCTCCATTGGGTATGGGTTGTAGGAGGCCCACTGGAAGGTGTTGTGGAGTCTTACTCTGAGCACACACAACAGGCAGCTACGAAGGCAGTTACATCAGCAAGTAGATTGGGCCACCAGAATTGTTGGGAAATGGGCCAAATGAGTTAATTTTTCCCAGAGTGGCCAGCTGCCTTGGGAGAATGGTAAGTCTGGAGCACGGCAGTACAGAGACAGTCTTGGACAAAGCAGCGGTCACAAGGTTTCTCAGGAGGAGCATTGACCTGAGCAGCAAGAATTTTGTCACCCAAAGGAGAATTAAGACTGGTGCGAAGCGTAGCCAGAATACGATCAGGAGGAATCATAAGAACCGGAACCGACTCCAACTTGGAAGTGGAGGAAAATTGTCGTGACAAGGCGTCAGCCCTTACAAGAATGAGACAATGTAATTGAAACCCATCGCACCCTTCTGCGTGAGAGGCGTTTAGCTTCAGACAACAATGTGAGATTCTTATGGTCAGTAAGAATGAGAACCGGCACAGTGGTACCTTCGAGGAGATGTCTCCATTCTTTCAGGACTAGGGATAAGCTTCGTGTTCGAGTCGAACCCATGTTCGACCCGAACATCGTCTGTTCGCCCGTTCGCCGAATTGCGAACGATATGGGCCGTTCGCGCCAAATTCGGGTGGCGCGTCACGGCCCATAATTCACTGCCGCATTGCAGTGCATTGCTGGCTGATGATTGGCCAAGCATGCACTATGATCCGCATGCTTGGCCAATCACAGCGCCGTCTGAACAGAGAGCCGTAATTGGCCAAAGCCAAGGAGGCTTTGGCCAATTATGGCTCAGGGGATTTAGTACACGCCCCACACTATATAAGGCCGCCTGCACGGCGGCCCTGTGTAGTGTGTGTTCCGGCGTTGAAAGTGATAGACAGAGAGACAGTGTCATTTGATTTGAGTTAGATAGATTAGGCAGAACAGTCAGTCAGTTAGCTGCACTTACAGTGTATTGTGTATATATATGCATCCCAGGTGTTGCATATATATATATATATATACACTGTATTTAGTTTAGCTAGATCCGTTCCTGTTATCTTCTTACTGACAGGCAGGCTTGTTTTGTTACAGTATTTACAGCTACCTGAAAAAAATTGCTGGTGTTCTTTTGATCCTATTAGTACCACAGTCAGGCAGCTAGACTATTTACAGTTAGTGCAGTGCGTCCTGCTCACAGTGTTCAGCTAAAACTACAAGTTAGTGGGGTGCGTCCTGCTCTCAGTGTTCAGCTAAGCCTACAAGTTAGTGGGGTGCATCCTGCTCACAGTGTTCAGCTAAACCTACAAGTTAGTGGGGTGCATCCTGCTCACAGTGTCCAGCTAAACCTACAAGTTAGTGGGGTGTGTCCTGCTCACAGTGTTCAGCTAAACCTACAAGTTAGTGGGGTGCGTCCACCTCACAGTGTTCAGCTAAACCTACAAGTTAGTGCGGTGCGTCCTGCTCACAGTGTTCAGCTAAACCTACAAGTTAGTGTGCTGCGTCCTGCTCACAGTGTTCAGCTAAACCTACAAGTTAGTGGGGTGCGTCCTGCTCACAGTGTTCAGCTAAACCTACAAGGTGCGTCCACCTCACAGTGTTCAGCTAAACCTACAAGTTAGTGCGGTGCGTCCTGCTCACAGTGTTCAGCTAGATCCGTTCCTGTTATCTTCTTACTGACAGGCAGGCTTGTCTTGTTACAGTATTTACAGCTACCTGAAGAAAATTGCTGGTGTGCTTTTGATCCTATTAGTACTACAGTCAGGCAGATAGACTATTTACAGTTAGTGCAGTGTGTCCTGCTCAAAGTGTTCAGCTAAAACTACAAGTTAGTGGGGTGCGTCCTGCTCACAGTGTTCAGCTAAACCTACAAGTTAGTGGGGTGCGTCCTGCTCACAGTGTTCAGCTAAACCTACAAGTTAGTGCTGTGCGTCCTGCTCACAGTGTTCAGCTAAACCTACAAGTTAGTGCGGTGCGTCCTGCTCACAGTGTTCAGCTAAACCTACAAGTTAGTGCACTGCGTCCTGCTCACAGTGTTCAGCTAAACCTACAAGTTAGTGGGGTGCGTCCTGCTCACAGTGTTCAGCTAAACCTACAAGTTAGTGTGGTGCGTCCACCTCACAGTGTTCAGCTAGATCTGTTCCTGTTATCTTCTTACTGACAGGCAGGCTTGTCTTGTTACAGTATTTACAGCTACCTGAAGAAAATTGCTGGTGTTCTTTTGATCCTATTAGTACCACAGTCAGGCAGCTAGACTATTTACAGTTAGTGCAGTGCGTCCTGCTCACAGTGTTCACCTAAAACTACAAGTTAGTGAGGTGCGTCCTGCTCACAGTTTTCAGCTAAACCTACAAGTTAGTGGGGTGCGTCCTGCTCACAGTGTTCAGCTAAACCTACAAGTTAGTGTGGTGTGTCCACCTCACAGTGTTCAGCTAAACCTACAAGTTAGTGCGGTGTATCCTGCTCACAGTGTTCAGCTAAAACTACAAGTTAGTTCTGTGCGTCCTGCTCACAGTGTTCAGCTAAACCTACAAGTTAGTGTAGTGAGACCTCTGCACAGTGTTCATCTAAAGCTACAAGTTAGTGCAGTGCGTCCTGCTCACAGTGTTCAGCTAAAACTACAAGTTAGTGCTGTGCGTCCTGCTCACAGTGTTCAGCTAAAACTACAAGCTAGTGCCGTGCGTCCTGTTCACAGTGTTCAGCTAAAACTACAAGTTAGTGCTGTGCGTCCTGCTCACAGTGTTCAGCTAAAACTACAAGTTAGTGTGGTGCGTCCACCTCACAGTGTTCAGCTAAACCTACAAGTTATTTTTTTGCAAGCTCTGCACGGTGTTCACCTAAAGCTACCTGTAGAAGGTTGGTGGTGTTTTCCTGATCCTATCACTACCGCAGGCAGCTAAAAAAGCTACAAGTTATTTTTTTCCGAGCTCTGCACAGTGTTCAGCTAAAGCTACCTGTAGAAGGTTGGTGGTGTTCTCATACTACAGGCAGGCAGTTGATTTTGCTAGCTGCAGTATCAGTATATATATATATATATATATATATATATATATATATCCCAGCTTAGTGCAGCTACAGGCCATTAGTATGTCTGGAAGGCCAAGAAGGAGAGGCAGACAGTCACAAGCCAATAAGAGAGGGCAAGCAGGCTCTGTGTCTAGTGCTGGTCGCGGAGACAGTGCATCCTCATCAGCACGTGGCCGTGGGACACGCTTTGCCTTTTTTTCGGCAGCTGGCTGTGTTGAGCCGCAACATGCGGAAGACTTGGTCGAGTGGATGACCAAGCTGTCCTCATCCTCCTCATCCTCTCTCACCCATGCCCAGGGTACTTTGTCTGGCAAAGCAGCGGCCTCTTCCCTCGGCTCAATGTCATCAGTGACTCCTTCCCTAGCCCCACCATGTCCTCCTAAGGAGTCCCTTGAACTGTTTGACCACAGTGTTGGGTACATGCTCCAGGAGGATGCCCAGCATTTGAAAGGCTCTGATGATGATACTGAGCTCGATGAAGGCAGTAACATGAGCACGGACAGAGGGGGTGCCCAAGAAGGACAGCAATCTGGCAGTCATGCTCCCCCTGCTGCAGCATACTGCCAGGTTTGCTCCAGTGATGAGGAGGGAGGGGATGATGAGGTCACTGACTCAATGTGGGTGCCTGATAGGAGAGAGGAGGAGGAGAAGGAGGAGGCGGCACATCACCAACGAGGCAGGATGCCCTCCAGGGGCCAGCCTAAGGGCAGCACATTGACTGCATCACACCCCAAAGCTCCACATGTGCAGGGCGCTGCAGTCTCTGCACATTATTCAAAAAGTTCTTTGGTGTGGGCCTTTTTTGAGACGAGTGCATCAGATCGCACCGCTGCTATTTGCAACATATGTCTCAAGCGTATCTCGCATGGCCAAAACATCTCCCGCTTGGGTACCACATGCTTGACCAGACATATGTTGACCTGCCATGCAGTTCGTTGGCAAGCGTATCTAAAAGACCCACACCAAAGAACAAAGAGGACCTCTCCTTGCTCCTCATCAGCTGAGATCTCCAACCCCACTAGACCTTCAGTCCTCTCTGAGATCTGCACTGAGAGGAATGAAGGTGTAGAATTAGGTGTGTCACAGCCAAGTACTTGTGGGCAATCTGCTTTTGGTACACCGACGTCAGATTGTACCAGGCAAATTTCCCTGCCCCAGCTTCTGCACCGGCGAAAGAAGTTTGCTCCCAGCCATCCACATGCCCAGCGGTTGAATGCTAGCTTGGCAAAATTGCTAGCACTTCAACTGCTGCCTTTTCAGTTGGTAGACTCTGCCCCCTTCCGCGAGTTTGTGGAATGTATGGTTCCTCACTTTTTCTCACGGAAGGCGATTTCGGCTCTCTACCGGCATGTGGAAGGCAATGTCCTTGCCTCGCTGGACAGGGCGGTCAGCGGTAAGGTGCATATTACCGCTGACTCATGGTCCAGCAGGCATGGACAGGGACGTTACCTAAGTTTCACGGCGCATTGGGTGACTCTGCTGGCAGCTGGGAAGGATGCAGGACAAGGTGCAGTAGTGTTGGAGGTTGTTCTGCCACCACGCCTCCAAAATGCTAATGATTGTGACACACCTCTCTCCTCCACCCCCTCCTCTTCTTCTTCCTCCATGGCCTCTTCCTGTGCTTTGTCCTCGGAACCAGCGGTGCTCCGTAGCCGTTCAAGGGGCTATGCAAGTACGCAGGCCAAAAGATGCCATGCGGTGCTTGAGCTGGTGTGCTTGGGGGACAGGAGCCACACTGGGGCAGAGGTTCTGTCAGCTCTGCAGGGGCAGGTTCAGAGGTGGTTGACGCCACACCAACTTAAGGCAGGAATAGTGGTTTGCGACAATGGCACCAACCTCCTCTCTGCCCTCCGACAGGGACAAATGACCCATGTGCCCTGTTTGGCTCACGTCCTTAACTTGGTGGTTCTTGGGCAGGTACCCGGGCTTACAGGATATCCTGAGGCAGGCCAGGAAAGTCTGTGTGCATTTCCGCTGGTCATATAATGTCAGTGCTCGGCTGGCGGACCTCCAAAAGGAGTTTAACCTGCCCAAGAACCGCCTAATCTGTGACATGCCCACCAGGTGGAACTCAACGTTGGCCATGCTGCAGCGGCTGCACACGCAGCAGAGGGCCATCAATGAGTACCTGTGCGACTATGGCACCAGGACAGGGTCAGGGGAGCTTGTTTTTTTTCCCCATGCCAGTGGGCCATGATCAGGGATGCATGCACTGTCCTGTCACCATTTGAGGAGGCCACGAGGATGGTGAGCAGTGACAGTGCATGCATCAGTGACACTGTCCCCCTTGTCCACCTGTTGGAGCACACGCTGCGTGGAATAATGGACAGGGCACTTGAGGCAGAACAGAGGCAGGAAGAGGAGGACTTCCTTAGCTCTCAAGGCCCCCTTTATCCAAACAGTGTTCCTGCGTGCCCGCCGATCACACAGGAAGAGGAGGAGGAGGAGGAGGAGGAAGATTGTGTCAGTATGGAGGTGGAGCCTGACACTAAGCATCAGCAGCAGTCTTTAAGGGATCAGTCCCAAGAAACACATGGACTTGTACGTGGCTGGGAGGAGGTGGCTGCGGACCATGTCGTCCTTAGTGACCCAGAGGACTCCGGACTGAATGCCTCAGCAAACCTATGCTGCATGGCCTCCCTGATCCTGCAAAGCCTGCGTAAGGATCCTCGTATTCGTGGTATCAAGGAGAAGGACCAATACTGGCTGGCAACCCTCCTTGATCCACGTTACAAGGGTAAGGTTGCAGACCTTATCTTGCCATCGCAGAGGGAGCAGAGGATGAAACATCTTCGGGAGGCCTTACAGAAAGGTCTGTGCAACGCGTTCCCAAAGACTGGGAGGTTACAAACTCCTGTTTCTGGACAACGTGTTGCTGAGGCTTCGGTCATTTAAAGTAGGAGCGGGGGAGAAGGTGGCCGTCTGACCGATGCGTTCAGACAATTTTTTGGTCCGCATGCCCCAAGGTATGATCGGTTCCAGCAACCATCGCCAGCGTCTGTTTTACATGGTGCAGGAATACCTAGGGGCAAGATCTGACTTGGACACCTTTCCCACCGAAAATCCTCTGGGTTACTGGGTCTTGAGGATGGATCACTGGCCAGAGCTTGCACAGTATGCAATTGAGCTACTGGCCTGTCCTGCATCCAGCGTTCTTTCGGAACGCACATTCAGTGCTGCTGGAGGCTTTGTAACCGATCACAGGGTGCGTCTGTCCACCGACTCGGTCGATCGACTGACCTTCATAAAAAGGAATCAGTCTTGGATCACCACTGGCTACCAAGCACCTGATGCTGATGTAACCAAATAATTTTTTTTGAAATCTCAGATCCCTTCAAAGACTGCCTATGCTGATGCTGAGTGACTATCCCTGAGTAATTATCCTCTTCCTCCTCAATCATCACGCTGATAGCTTGTAAGAACATTTTTGGTTCTGGGCGCCACCACCAGTGCCTAAGGCCCAATTTTTCAGCCCTTGTTTAACAGGGGCGTGTAATTACAATTTTTGATGCAATACTTTGCAGCAGGGCTCATTTCTGCGTTCCAACTAGAGTATCTGTGAGGGGTTGCAGTGTTGTGGCACCAGCACCAGTGCCTAAGGCCCAATTTTTCAGCCCCTGTTCAACAGGGGCATGTAATTACAATTCTTGATCTAATATTTCACAGCAGGGCCCATTTCTGCACCCACCAAGAGCGAGTGAGGACTTACAGTGTTGTGGCACCAGCACCACCACCACCACTAAAGGCCCAATTTTTCTGCCCTTGTTCAACAGGGGCATGTAATTACAATTCTTGATCTAATATTTCACAGCAGGGCCCATTTCTGCACCCACCAAGAGCGAGTGAGGACTTACAGTGTTGTGGCACCAGCACCACCACCACCACCACCAAAGGCTCAATTTTTCTGCCCTTGTTCAACAGGGGCATGTAATTACAATTCTTGATCTAATATTTCACAGCAGGGCCCATTTCTGCACCCACCAAGAGCGAGTGATGACTTACAGTGTTGTGGCACCAGCACCACCACCACCAAAGGCCCAATTTTTCTGCCCTTGTTCAACAGGGGCATGTAATTACAATTCTTGATCTAATATTTCACAGCAGGGCCCTGTGAGGGCTTACAGTGTTGTGGCCACAACAACACCTAAGGCCCAAATTTCTGCTGAGTATATAGGGCAGGCCCATACTTTCAAACATCTAACTTACAAACGACTCCTACTTGCAAACAGAAGGAGACAACAGGAAGTGAGATGAAATCTACCCCTAGGAAGGGAAATTTTCTCCTGTAACAGTTAATATGGGAAAAACATTTCTCCTTTCTACTGATGCTTTCCAATCCTTGTTCCACAAAAAACCCCAAATTTTCAAACAACATTTGTCATTGGGACAAAAAGTGAGGTGAAATCTTCTGAAGAGGAGGACAGACAGCAAAACAAATGTCACAGGGGTGATAACCCTTCCCTATGTTTTCCAAAAAGCTTAAAAAAGATTTTTTGGCTGGAGCTAAACACGTTAAAAATATACCCGTTCAAAATTACAAACAGATTCTACTTAACAACAAACCTACAGTCCCTGTCTTGTTTGCACCGCCTGTATACTGCTGTTCAGAGTATATAGGGCCTGGTTGCCCCACACCTTTCCTTATTTTAATTTGGGTGCGGGGTTCCCCTTAGTATCCATGCAAAACCCAAAGGGCCTGGTAATGGACTGGGGGGTACCCATGCCGTTTGTCTCACTGATTTTCATCCATATTGCCAGGACCCGACATTACATTAAACCCGCAAGCAGTTTTAAATGAGATTTTTTCATTTAAAAATGACATTTTGTACAGGGACTGTTCTAAACACAGGAAACACAAGCCACTTTACAGGCATACTATAGGCACACCCCAGGTACGATATTTAAAGGAATATTTCACTTTTTTTTTTTTTTACTTTAAGCATCATTAAAATCACTGCTCCCGAAAAAACGGCCGTTTTTAAAAGTTTTTTTTGCATTGATACATGTCCCCTGGGGTAGGACCCGGGTCCCCAAACCCTTTTTAGAACAAAACCATGCAAATTAGCCTTTAAAATGCGCACTTTTGATTTTGAACATTCGAGTCCCATAGACGTCAATGGGGTTCTAACGTTCGTGCGAATTTTCGGTCCGTTTGCAGGTTCTGGTGCGAACCGAACCGGGGGGTGTTCGGCTCATCCCTATTCAGGACTAAAATGATCGCCAACAGCTCTCTGTCACCAATCTCGTAATTGCACTCGGCAGGGGACAATGTCTTGGAAAAGTAGCCACAAGGATGCATAACACTCTCAGAGGTAGGACGTTGAGACAGAAGGGTGCCAACACCAGTCTCAGAAGCATCAACCTCAAGGATAAAAGGTAACGTAGGATCAGGATGTGCCAACACAGGAGCAGAAACAAAGGCAGCCTTGAGACTTTCAAAGGCCTGAATGGACTCCGGAGACCAACTCTGTGGATTACCGTTTTTTCTGGTCATATCGGTCAGGGGCTTGACCAGAGACGAGAAGTTACAAATAAACTTCTGATAATAGTTGGCAAAACCCAGGAAACGCTACAGAGGACATAACCCCACAGGTCGAGGCCACTGTAGGACTGCCGAAAGTTTCTCTAGGTCCATCGAAAAACCAGCAGTGGAAATGACAGCGCAGGAATTTAACCTGTTCCCAATGGAATTCACACTTCCCAAGTTTACAATATAGATTGTTCTCTCTTAATTTCTGAAGCACACGACAGACATCTGTGTGGTGGTTCTCCAGGGACTTGGAAAATATGAGGATATCATCAAGATAAACCACCACACATAACTGCAACAAATCTCGAAGGACATCGTTAATAAATTCCTGGAAAACTGCCAAGGCGTCACAAAGGCCAAAAGGCATTACGAGATACTCATAATGGCCTGTTCTGGTATTAAACGCAGTTTTCCACTCATCACCCTCCTTAATCCTCACAAGATTGTAAGCCCCCCTCAGATCAAGCTTAGTGAAAACCGTTGCTCCCTTGAGGCGGTCAAATAACTCTGTAATCAACGGAATCGGGTAGGCATTCTTAGTCGTGAAACGATTGAGACTCCTATAATCAATGCAAGGTCTCAGTTCACCACTCTTCCTCTTCACAAAGAAGAAGCCAGCACCAGCAGGAGACAAGGATTTGCGGAAGAAACCTCGAGAAAGTGCGTCTGCAACATACTCCTCCATGGCTTTATCCTCCAAGACCAACAAAGGGTAAACCCGACCACGAGAGGGAGTGGCACCAGGTTGAAGGTCAATTGCGCAATCATACGGCCGGTGTGGAGGCGAACTACCGACTTGACCTTTGTCAAAGACATCGCTAAAATCACGGTACTCCTTTGGCAGGGAGGAGAGTGAAGAGGTACACAGGACCTTGGCTACCTTCCGGAAGCATGTTTCACTGCATTGTGGTGACCAGGGGAGAACCTTAGCATGGAGCCAATCAAAAGAGGGGTTGTGCCTCTGTAACCAAGGATAACCAATAACCCTCATGGTGAAGAGCCCCTACGGCCATGGACAATAGAACTGTCTCATGAGTCACATGGGCAGTAGAAGTCTCCCGTCAAGAGCCTCAATGGCAAGTGGAGTGTCACGCAGCTGCAGTGGAATCGAGTGCTTTGATACAAAGGCAGCATCAATGAACAGGCCTGCAGCCCCAGAGTCGCTTAGAGCCTGTATCTCGATAGACGACTTAGCCCAAGAAAAGGGGACCGAAACCAGGGGCTTATCCTTCTGGATAACTGAGGATGACACAACACCACCTAAGGTCTGTCCATGACAGGACCTCAAGGTTCGGTTGTTCCCAGGACGGGTAGGATAAGACTTCAAAAGGTGACCTGCATGGCCACAATAAAGGCACAATCTCTCCCTCCTCCTAAAGGCTCTCTCATCCGCAGAGAGACACGTGATGCCCAAGTGCATGAGTTCATCTTCACTCACCGACTCGGTACCAGGAGGTATGGGAGGTGAGGGAGGCATGGGTGGGACTGCAAAGCTCAGAAACAAATGTACAGGAGGCTTTCGCAAGAGCTCCTAAAAATAAAGTCTTTCTCTAAATCTGGAGTCAATGAGGATGGCAAACGAAATCAAGCTCTCCAGCTCAGTGGGTATATCTCAAGCTGCTATCTCATCCTTGATGGAATCCGAAGATCATGAGAAAAAGCAGCCACGAGGGCCTCATTGTTCCAAGCAACCTCTGCTGTCAGAGTATGGAACTCAATGGCGTAGTCGGCAACTCGTACTCTGTTTGATGGACATGAGGCACTTGGCAGCAGAAGTGGAGCGTGCGGGAACATCAAATAACCTTTTAAAGGAGGCCACAAACTCAGGGTAACTCAAGACAACAGGTTTTTGCGTCTCCCATAGAGTGTTAGCCCAGGCCAAGGCTCTCCCAGAAAGCAAAGATATCACGAACCCTACTTTGCTTCTGTCCGTGGGAAACGCCTGGGGCAGCATCTCAAAGTATATCTCAACTTGGTTGAGAAACCCTCTGCATTGAACTGGATCGCCCCCAAATCGCTGGGGAAGCAGGGTGGAACCAAACATACCTCTAATAGAGGTAATACTCAAGGCGGGTGCCTGCACAGAGACTGGCGCAGCAGCAGGGACGGCCTGCAACTCAGGTTGTACCGGAGCAGCCACAGTGGGGGATTCCAGGTGAGCTGTGTGACTCAGGAGCATTTGTAATGCAATGGCAAATGGGATGTCAGCAAGCCAGTCTTTAAACAGGAACGCAGGAGATGGTTTCTTGTGATGTGACCAAGGCGAAGGCAGGAAAGAGGAAAGAAGTGAGCTGGACGTCTTTAAGTAGGCGGGACTGACGAGCAGATCCACAACAGCTGGTTAACTGTGGAGAGAGAAGAGAGCTGGCAATTAGCCGACAGCTGAGCGGCCAGCTCAGAGAAGGAAGGGCTGAGCCAGCCCTGACACACCCACATGCCCAGCGTCTAAATGTAAGCTTGTCAAAGCTGTTGGCTCTCCAACTTCTGCCTTTCAGCCTGGTGGCTTCTGCCCCCTTCTGTGAATTCGCACAATGTACCACCACGTACCGCTGTACCACAATGGCAGGTTCCTAGTCACTACTACTTTTCCTTTAAAGGCCGTTCGATCTCTCTACCATCACGTGGAAGGGAATGTTCTGGCATCGTTGGGCAAGGCAGTCAGCTGTAAAATCCACCTTAGTGCTGACACGTGGTCCAGCAAGCATGGGAAGGGACAATATATTTTATTCACAGCACACTGGGTAACGCTGCTTGGAACTCAAAGGATGCAGGACAGGGCTCGGTGCTGCAACTTGTTGTGCCCCCACCTCTCCATGCAGCTGGTGGTGAAAATGCCAGACCTGTAAGCTCTTCCCCCTCATTCTCCACCTCCGCCACCTCCATGCCCTCCTTTGCAGAATTGTCCTATGAAATTCAGGTACCCCCTAAGCGTTCAAAGGGCTATTCCATGAGTCAGGCTAAAAGGTGCCATACAGTGCTTCAGCTGGTGTGTTTAAGGGACGGGAACCAAACTGGAGCAGAGATTCTTGCAGCTCTGCAGGGACAGGCCGAGAGGTGGTTCACACCACGTCAGCTGGAGCCAGGAATGGTGGTGTCCGATAATGGCTCAAACCTCCTGTCAGCCCTTAGACAGGGAAAGTCGACACATGTGCCATGCCTGGCACATGTCCTCAATTTGGTGGTGCAGCGTTTCTCAAGTATGTACCCAGGGTTGCAAGATGTACTAAAACAGGCCAGATGAGTCTGTAGCCATTTCAGGCGGTCATACACAGCCAGTGCTCGGTTGGCTGAAATTCAGCGGGAATTCCACCTGCCCGTAAACTGCCTGATTTGTGACATGCCCACCAGGTGGAACTCAACTTTGGCGATGCTGCAGCTGCTATACATGCAGCAGAGGGCCATCAATGAGTACCTGTGCCAGTACGGCACGACGACAGGCTCAGGCCCCCTTGGCTTTTTTTCCCCACGTCAATGGCTAATCATTAAGGATGCATGCACTGTATTGTCACCATTTGAGGAGACCACAAGGATGGTGAGCAGTGACAGTGCATGCATCAGTGACACAATCCCTATTGTGTTCCTGCTGGAGAAGACTCTGCGTGGCATTATGGACAGGGCACTGGAGGCAGAGCAGCAGGAGGAAGAGGAGGAATTCCTTTCCTCTCAAGGCCCACTTTATCCAAACACCATCATTCCTATGTCACAGGAGGATGAGGATTCTGGCACTTTCATAGGCTTCAAAGAAGAGGAAGACATGCGTCAATCTATAAGCGATGGCTTTTTAACTACAGGACCCTTGGGAGTAGTACGTGGCTGGGAGGAGGAAGTTCCAGATGCTGTCAACCTGAGTGACCCCAAGGAGTCCGCTTCTCAAGCCTCGGCAAATTTGAGGCGCTTGGGCAACCTCATGCTTCAAAGCCTGCGAAAGGACCCAAGAATATGTGGTATAAAGGAGAAGAACGATTACTGGTTGGCAACCCTCCGTGACCACCGTTATAAGGGGAAGGTCTCAGAACTTTTCCCATTCCCACAGAGAGTGCAGAAGATAAAATCTCTTGAGAGCACATTAAAGAGGAATTTATTGAACGTTTTTCCTGACTCCAGTAGATTACAGTGTGGAAGAAAACGTTGTTTTGAGTCTTCTGATGGTCAAAAGAGGGGCGTTGGAGAAGGTGTCCGCCTAAGTGAGGCATTTCGGATTTCAGCATTTAGTCCTCGCCGCCCAGGGCTCTCCGCTTCCACATCCCATCGGCAGCGTCTGCATCACATGGTGGACGATTACCTCAGGGCCAAAACAGAGATGGAGAGCTTTCCAGCTGACAATCCACTGACTTACTGGGTCATGAGAACAGACCACTGGCCAGAACTTGCTCAGTATGCTATTGAGTTGTTGGGCTGCCCTGCACCCAGCGTGTTTTCAGAACGGGCATTCAGCGCTGCAGGAGGTTTCGTTACTGATAATAGAACGCGTCTGTGCACAGACTCTGTGGATCATTTCACCTTTATAAAAATGAATCAGTCCTGGATTACCAGCTATGAAGCCCCTGATGCTGATGTCACTGATTAAGTCTTTTTGGGATGTGGAATCTCTGCCGGACTTCAAGGCTGCCTAGCTTTGAGGGTGTTCAATCATTTCATCTGGAAGAATGTTTATGGTATAGGTTTCAAGGGCGCAATTAACACCCAAAGACCAATTTTTCCAAAAAATGCAAATATATGCACCAAAAACAGAAATTTCACCAGTTGCAAAAAAAAAACGCATGTATACAGCCGTTCCAATATGAGTAATTATTCGTGTTTTAACAGATTATTGAAGGTGACTTTTGTGCTCAGAAATAGAAATAAATGCAGCGCTAATGATGATGGCAAATGGTGAAAGACACATCAGTAATGATGACCATTACAAATATACACATAGATGAAACACATAGGAAACAATACGAAAAGATGGGTGTTGTGTGAGATATGATAATGTCCCAATATATAACTGTAAATCGAACACAAGAAAGTCCCAATATATAACTGTAAATCGAACCCAAGAAAGTCCCAAACATAGGCTGAATATAAATGTTGGACTGGTGTAGAAATCTTCTCCTGTATATCATGGGTTATACGGTCATGGAATATAAATAGATGGAATGCGCTTACCAGCAGGAGTGGATTCGGATGCCGGTGACACCGAATCAAGCAGGCTCTGAGATCCTTGATGGACGGTGGTTGGTCCTGGAAACCCCGGATCTCAAGGGGGATCTATTCTCTATGGTCCGCGTCACGACTGTCAATTTCAAAAGCCCGAGAGGGGATCTCCGCCACAAGAAAGTCTCCAAAGCATGGGTGGTTCCCAAATAGATAGATAAAACGCCAATAGTGCAGATCAAATGATGTATTTTTATTGGATATTACCAATAATCAACAAACGATATAAAAAGCGTGATCACGTATAAAACAATAAAATCAAATGTAGGGAAGAGTAAGGCTTGCCCGACGCGTTTCATCCACATGGACTTAAATAGGGGTGTCAAACTCATCTCCTACACTGTACAAATTTATATAAAAACTATACCAATCATGTGGCCAATCAAACATCGATAGTGGGGTCATGTGATAAATCGACTCCTGATAGGCCAGAGAGGAATCAGCTGACTGCCTTGGACTATCCAATGAGACCACCCACCAATGGGGGAAAAAACATATCCCTCAGACAATAGGGAATCAATGAAATAATAACAATAAAGGTAATAGGGAGAGGACCCAAACTGTCATAATTTCCGCAGTACTGTAATCATCTATGCCCACTCAGAGAGTTCCAGGGTACATCAATACATTTATCATAATGCATGAACATAATGCCAGGATCCCGAGTGTCCCGGCATTATGTTCATGCATCTAGGTGGACATGGCGAGGTCCCTCTTTAGCAAAGAGGAGGTGCTGCTCATTTGCCGGGTAAGTGTTGGATATGTACTTGTGCTCAAGTACACTGTGAAAGCCCTCCTACCACTCCACTTCAAAGTATTGAGGCACTGAGGATGCCCTCTTAAATCGCCACCCCAAGGTATTAAGAAACTGAGGATGTCCTCATACCTCTACACCCCAAGGTATTGAGGCACTGAGGAAGCCCTCCTACCCCTCCACCCTAAAGTATTGAGGACCTAAGGATGCCCTCCTACCCCTCCACCCCCAAGTATTGAGGTACTGAGGATGTCCTCCTAACTCTCCTCCCCAAGTTATCAAAGCACTGACGATGCCCTCCTACCCCTCCACCCCAAGGTATTAAGGAAATAAGGATGCCCTCGTATCTCTCCACCCCAAGGTATTAAAGAACCGAGGACACCCTCTTACCTCTCCACCTTAAGGTATCGAGGCACTGAGGAAGCCCCCCTACCCCTCCACCTCAAAGTATTGAGGCACTGAGGATGCCCTCCTACCCCTCCACCCCAAGGTTATGAGGCACTAAGGATGCACTCCTACCTCTCCACCCCAAGGTTTTAGGGAACTGAGGATGTCCTCCTACCTTTTCACCCCAAAGTAATAAAGCACTGAGGATGCCCTCCTACCCCTCCACCCCAAAGTATTGAGGCACTAAGGATCCGCTCCTACCTCTCCACCCCAAGGTTTTAGGGAAATGAGGATGTCCTCCTACCTCTTCACCCTAAAGTAATAAAGTACTGAGGATGCCCTCCTACCTCTCCACCCCAAGGTATTAAGGCACTGAGGATGCCCTCCTACCTCTCCACCCCAAGGTATCAAAGCACTGACAATGTCCTCCTACCCCTCCACCCCACAGTATTGAGGCACTGAGGATGCCCTCCTAACTCTGCAAACTAAGGTATTGAGGCACTGAGGAAGCCCTCCTACCCCTCCACCCTAAAGTATTGAGGCACTGAGGATGCCTTCCTAACCCTCCACCCGAAGGTATTCAGGAACTGAGGATGCCCTCGTATCTCTCCACCCCAAGGTATTAAGGAAATGAGGATGCCCTCGTATCTCTCCACTCCAAGGTATTAAAGAACCGAGGACACCCTCTTACCTCTCCACCTCAAGGTATCGAGGCACTGAGGAAGCACCCCTACCCCTCCACCTCAAAGTATTGAGGCACTGAGGATGCCCTCCTACCCCTCCACCCCAAAGTATTGAGGCACTGAGGATGCCCTCCTATCCCTCCCCCCAAAGTATTGAGGCACTGATGATGCACTCCTACCCCTCCACCCCAAAGTATTGAGGCATTGAGGTTGCCCTCCTACCTCTCCACCCCAAGGTTTTAAGGAACTGAGAATATCCTTCTACCTCTCAACCCCAAAGTAATAAGGCACTGAGGATGCCCTCCTACCCCTCCACTCCAAAGTATTGAGGCATTGAGGTTGCCCTCCTACCTCTCCACCCCAAGGTTTTAAGGAACTGAGGATATCCTTCTACCTCTCAACCCCAAAGTAATAAGGCACTGAGGATGCCCTCCTACCCCTCCACCCCAAAGTATTGAGGCACTAAGGATGCCCTCCTAACTCTGCACCCCAAGGTATCGAGTCACTGTGGAAGCCCTCCTACCACTCCACCCCAAACGATTGAGGCACTGAGAATGCCCTCCTAAATCGCCCCCCCCCCAAGGTATTAAAGAACTGAGGATATCCTCCTACCTCTCCACCCCAAGGTATCAAGGCACTGAGAATGCCCTCCTACCCCTCCACTCCTAAGTATTGAGGCACTGAGGATGCCCTCTTAACTCTCCACCTCAAGGTATTAAGGAACTGAGGATGTCCTCTTACTTCTCCACCCCAAGGTATCGAGGTACTGAGGATGCCCTCCTACCACTCCACCCCAAACTATTGAGGCACTGAGGATACCCTCCTAACTCTCTACCCCAAGGTATTAAGGAACAGAGGATACCCTCCTACCTCTCCACCCCAAGGTATCGAGGCACTGAGGAAGCCCCTCCTACCCCTTCACCCCAAAGTATTGAGGCACTGAGGATGCCCTCCTACCCCTCCACCCCAAAGTAATGAGGCACTAAGGATGCACTCCTACCTCTCCACCCCAAGGTTTTAGGGAACTGAGGATGTCCTCCTACCTTTTCACCCCAAAGTAATAAAGCACTGAGGATGCCCTCCTACCCCTCCACCCCAAAGTATTGAGGCACTAAGGATCCGCTCCTACCTCTCCACCCCAAGGTTTTAGGGAAATGAGGATGTCCTCCTACCTCTTCACCCTAAAGTAATAAAGTACTGAGGATGCCCTCCTACCTCTCCACCCCAAGGTATTAAGGCACTGAGGATGCCCTCCTACCTCTCCACCCCAAGGTATCAAAGCACTGACAATGTCCTCCTACCCCTCCACCCCACAGTATTGAGGCACTGAGGATGCCCTCCTACCCCTCCACCCTAAAGTATTGAGGCACTGAGGATGCCTTCCTAACCCTCCACCCGAAGGTATTCAGGAACTGAGGATGCCCTCCTACCTCTCCACCCCAAGTTATCAAAGCACTGACGATGCCCTCCTACCCCTCCACCCCAAGGTATTAAGGAAATGAGGATGCCCTCGTATCTCTCCACCCCAAGGTATTAAAGAACCGAGGACACCCTCTTACCTCTCCACCTCAAGGTATCGAGGCACTGAGGAAGCCCCCCTACCCCTCCACCTCAAAGTATTGAGGCACTGAGGATGCCCTCCTACCCCTCCACCCCAAAGTATTGAGGCACTGAGGATGCCCTCCTATCCCTCCCCCCCAAAGTATTGAGGCACTGAGGATGCACTCCTACCCCTCCACCCCAAAGTATTGAGGCACTGAGGATGCCCTCTTAACTCTCCACCTCAAGGTATTAAGGAACTGAGGATGTCCTCTTACCTCTCCACCCCAAGGTATCGAGGTACTGAGGATGCCCTCCTACCACTCCACCCCAAATTATTGAGGCACTGAGGATACCCTCCTAACTCTCTACCCCAAGGTATTAAGGAACAGAGGACACCCTCCTACCTCTCCACCCCAAGGTATCGAGGCACTGAGGAAGCCCCTCCTACCCCTTCACCCCAAAGTATTGAGGCACTGAGGATGCCCTCCTACCCCTCCACCCCAAAGTAATGAGGCACTAAGGATGCACTCCTACCTCTCCACCCCAAGGTTTTAGGGAACTGAGGATGTCCTCCTACCTCTTCACCCCAAAGTATTAAAGCACTGAGGATGCCCTCCTACCCCTCCACCCCAAAGTATTGAATCACTAAGGATCCGCTCCTACCTCTCCACCCCAAGGTTTTAAGGAATTGAGGATGTCCTCCTACCTCTTCACCCTAAAGTAATAAAGTACTGAGGATGCCCTCCTACCTCTCCACCCCAAGGTATTAAGGCACTGAGGATGCCCTCCTACCTCTCCACCCCAAGGTATCAAAGCACTGACAATGTCCTCCTACCCCTCCACCCCACAGTATTGAGGCACTGAGGATGCCCTCCTAACTCTGCAAACTAAGGTATTGAGGCACTGAGGAAGCCCTCCTACCCCTCCACCCTAAAGTATTGAGGCCCTGAGGATGCCTTCCTAACCCTCCACCCGAAGGTATTCAGGAACTGAGGATGCCCTCCTACCTCTCCACCCCAAGTTATCAAAGCACTGACGATGCCCTCCTACCCCTCCACCCCAAGGTATTAAGGAAATGAGGATGCCCTCATATCTCTCCACCCCAAGGTATTAAAGAACCGAGGACACCCTCTTACCTCTCCACCTCAAGGTATCAAGGCACTAAGGAAGCCCCCCTACCCCTCCACCTCAAAGTATTGAGGCACTGAGGGTGCCCTCCTACCCCTCCACCCCAAAGTATTGAGGCACTGAGGATGCCCTCCTATCCCTCCCCCCCCCCAAGTATTGAGGCACTGAGGATGCCCTCCTACCCCTCCACCCCAAAGTATTGAGGCATTGAGGTTGCCCTCCTACCTCTCCACCCCAAGGTTTTAAGGAACTGAGGATATCCTTCTACCTCTCAACCCCAAAGTAATAAGGCACTGAGGATGCCCTCCTACCCCCCCACCCCAAAGTATTGAGGCACTAAGGATGCCCTCCTAACTCTGCACCCCAAGGTATCGAGTCACTGTGGAAGCCCTCCTACCACTCCACCCCAAACTAATGAGGCACTGAGAATGCCCTCCTAAATCGCCACCCCAAGGTATTAAAGAACTGAGGATATCCTCCTACCTCTCCACCCCAAGGCATCGAGGTACTGAGGATGCCCTCCTACTACTCCACCCCAAATTATTGAGGCACTGAGGATACCCTCCTAACTCTCTACCCCAAGGTATTAAGGAACAGAGGATACCCTCCTACCTCTCCACCCCAAGGTATCGAGGCACTGAGGAAGCCCCTCCTACCCCTTCACTCCAAAGTATTGAGGCACTGAGGATGCCCTCCTACCCCTCCACCCCAAAGTAATGAGGCACTAAGGATGCACTCCTACCTCTCCACCCCAAGGTTTTAGGGAACTGAGGATGTCCTCCTACCTCTTCACCCGAAAGTAATAAAGCACTGAGGATGCCCTCCTACCCCTCCACCCCAAAGTAATGAGGCACTAAGGATGCCCTCCTACCTCTCCACCCCAAGGTTTTAGGGAACTGAGGATGTCCTCCTACCTCTTCACCCCAAAGTAATAAAGCACTGAGGATGCCCTCCTATCCCTCCACCCCAAAGTAATGAGGCACTAAGGATGCACTCCTACCTCTCCACCCCAAGGTTTTAGGGAACTGAGGATGTCCTCCTACCTCTTCACCCCAAAGTAATAAAGCACTGAGGATGCCCTCCTACCCCTTCACCCCAAAGTATTGAGGCACTAAGGATGCCCTCCTAACTCTGCACCCCAAGGTATCGAGTCACTGTGGAAGCCCTCCTACCACTCCACCCCAAACTATTGAGACACTGAGAATGCCCTCTTGAATCCCCACCCCAAGGTATTAAGAAACTGAGGATGTCCTCTTACCTCTTCACCCCAAGGTATTGAGTCACTGAGAATGCCCTCCTACCCCTTCACCCCAAAGTATTGAGGCACTGAGGATGCCCTCCTACCCCTCCACCCCAAAGTAATAAGGCACTAAGGATGCACTCCTACCTCTCCACCCCAAGGTTTTAGGGAACTGAGGATATCCTCCTACCTCTTCACCCCAAAGTAATAAAGCACTGAGGATGCCCTCCTACCCCTCCACCCCAAAGTAATGAGGCACTAAGGATGCACTCCTACCTCTCCACCCCAAGGTTTTAGGGAACTGAGGATTTCCTCCTACCTCTTCACCCCAAAGTAATAAAGCACTGAGGATGCCCTCTTACCCCTCCACCCCAAAGTATTGAGGCACTAAGGATGCCCTCCTAACTCTGCACCCCAAGGTATCGAGTCACTGTGGAAGCCCTCCTACCACTCCACCCCAAACTATTGAGGCACTGAGAATGCCCTCTTAAATTGCCACCCCAAGGTATTAAGAAACTGAGGATATCCTCATAAATCTACACCCCAAGGTATTGAGGCACTGAGGAAGCCCTCCTACCCCTCCACCCCAAAGTATTGAGGACCTAAGGATGCCCTCCTACCCCTCCACCCCCAAGTATTGAGGCACTGAGGATGCCCTCCTAACTCTGAACCCCAAGGTATTGAGGCACTGAGGAAGCCCTCCTACCCCTCCACCCCAAAGTATTGAGGACCTAAGGATGCCCTCCTACCACTCCACCCCAAACTATTGAGGCACTGAGAATGCCCTCTTAAATCGCCACCCCAAGGTATTAAGAAACTGAGGATATCCTCATACCTCTACACCCCAAGGTATTGAGGCACTGAGGAAGCCCTCCTACCCCTCCACCCCAAAGTATTGTGGACCTAAGGATGCCCTCCTACCCCTCCACCCCCAAGTATTGAGGCACTGAGGATGCCCTCTTAACTCTGAACCTCAAGGGATCGAGGCACTGAGGATGTCCTCCTACCTCTCCACCCCAAGGTATCGAGGCACTGAGTAAGCCCTCCTACTCCTCCAACTCGAAGTATCAGGGCACTGAGGATTCCCTCCTACCCCTCCACCCAAAGTATTGAGGCATTGAGGATGCCCTCCTACCCCTCCACCCCCAAGTATTGAGGCACTGAGGATGCCCTCCTAACTCTCCACCCCAAGGTATTAAGGAACTGAGGATGTCCTCCTACCTCTCCACCCCAAGGTATTGAGGCACTGAGTAAGCCCTCCTACTCCTCCACCTCGAAGTATCAGGGCACTGAGGATGCCCTCCTACCCCTCCACCCAAAGTATTGAGGCACTGAGGATGCCCTCCTACCACTCCAGCTCAAAGTAATGAGGCAATGAGAATGCCCTCCTACCACTCCGCCCCAAAGTATTGAGGTACTGAGGATGCCCTCCTAACTCTCCTCCCAAAGTATTAAGAAATTGAGGATGCCCTCCTACCTCTGCACCTCAAGGTATCGAGGCACTGAGGAAGCCCTCCACCCCAAAGTATTGAGGCACTGAGGATGCCCTCCTAACCCTCAACCCCAAGGTATCAAGGAACTTAGGATTCCCTCCTACCTCTCCATCCTAAGGTATTAAGGCACTGAGGATACCCTCCTAACTTTCCACCCCAAGGTATTAAGGCACTGAGAATGCCCTCCTACCCCTCCACCCCAAAGTAATGAGGCACTAAGGATCCGCTATTACCTCTCCACCTCAAGGTTTTAAGGAACTGAGGATGTCCTCTTACCTCTTCACCCCAAAGTAATAAAGCACCGAGGATGCCCTCCGCACCGAGGTGTCCTGGTCCGCTATGGATTCTTCAGCTCCCTCTGTGCTGTGCGGGCCTCGTGGAGCCACCGCCATCGTGACATAACTGGCCAGAACGCCGGCCACCTTCATCTGACCCTCCAAGTTCCTCCTAATGTGCGCTGTTTTTATCTAATGGTTCCCGAGGGTCTCCCCCGCTAGTATGTCCCGGTTATGTGCTCTGGGGAGCGCTCAGAACGATCCGGTGGCTGTTACAGTGTCGTGGTGGAGCGGAGCTCTAGTAGCCAGCGGCCATCTTCGGAGCTGCTGCGCATGCGCCTCCTTGCAGTGTGATTTTATTAGTAATTCATGAATTATTTGCAAATTACATGAACAAACCCACCTCGGGTACTCTGATGGGCTGGAGAGAGGTACTCGGGTAACTTGATGAGCTGCAGACAGGTACTCGGGTACTCTGATGGGCTGGTGACAGGTACTTGGTTACTCTGATGGGCTGGTGGCAGGTACTAGGGTACTCTGATGGCCTGGTAACAGGTACTTGGGTACTCTGATGGCCTGGTGACAAGTACTCGGGTACTCTGATGGGCTACAGATAGGTACTCGGGTACTCTGATGGGCTGGTGACTGGTATTCGGGTTCTCTGAAGGGCGGTGACAGATACTCATATGAACTGTGACAGGTACTCAGGTACTCGGGTACTCATATGGACTATGACAGGTACTCATATGGACTGTGACAGGTACTCATATGGACTGTGATAGGTACTCAGTTACTCATATGGACTGTGACAGGTACACAGGTACTCAGATGAACTGTGACAGGTACTCGGATGGACTGTGACAGGTACTCAGATGAACTGTGACAGGTACTCGGGTACTCAGATGGACTGTGACAGGTAGTCGGGTGTTCAGATGGACTGTAACAGGTACGTACTCAGATAGACTGTGACAGGTACTCGGGTACTCAGATGAACTGTGACATGTACTCAAATGAACTGTGACAGGTATTTTGATGGGTGGTGACAGGTCCGCTTTACTTGGGGGGGCAATCAGTGTGATTGGTGTACACTGTAAACGGTAACGAGATTTTACCGCAATCTCCTTCTCACACGCGATCGGTGATAGGAGAAGTTGGAACAGGAAGTTTGTATGAATAATAAACATGGTGACCTGTTAACTGTCTGCCCAATACTACATCAGAGCCAATAAAAGGCACCTCCAGGCATAAGGTAACATTTTGCAATAGCCCTGTTTTACCTAATAGGTTGTTCTGTACCTGAAGGACCAGGTGGACTAGTAAAACGTAAGTTCACCTTATCAGGTCCGGAGGCCACCCCCTCCCCCTGTACAAAATGCTGCCCAATAATACTTAAAAAATATATGTGTAAATAAAAAAGTTAGATTATATGCATACCTAATCTCCTTGTTCCACTTTGCATGGTGTGATTCCCTATCATCCTGTGAAATTGCTGGGGAGCGAGAAGTACCCCAAATCTAGCAAGAAGACTCCATTCCAGTGTATCTTCTTGAAAAGTTTTCACTGTTCTGTATTCCCCAGGATCTCCCCAGAAGTAATGAAACATCAGCCTCACCTAGGTAAGGTCCATTTTGAACTACTATTAGGCAGTACATTTCACAGGGGAAGGGGGCAAAAACATTTGACTTTTTTGCTTATTAATGCAATGTCTGCTTTAAGTGGCGTTAAAGCCTGAGAAATTAGGGACTATGTCACTCACAAATATTAACACAGCTGGATTGATACTTATATATATACTTTAATATATGTTAATATATTTTATTTTTTAAAAGGCAAGGGAAACATCCAATCAGATGTCATACAGTACAAAAGAAATGACCAACCACCCCCTCAAAGTAATTAAGTACGAAAGATAAACACCTATAGTTATAAGAATTATTGCCATAGGATCAATGTAAACCAAAAAGAATCAAAATATCCAACAATAATGGCTAATTATTGGGGGGAAAAAACAGTTCTGAAATATTATTTTGTATTTTTATATGCGATTGCAAGCACTAACATGTTCCAATTTACATTTAATCTTGATATATGTGTGTACATTTCTATACGTGCTCCAGCATTCACTTTGTGTCCCGTATTGATGTCAGCTTCCTTCCAGAACCGGTAGATTTTCCCTTTGTATCATCCGATCATCCGTTGCTCTTCTATTGAACTGCAATCAAAGAGAGGCCCGTGTAAGCAAATATTAAAACCATATTTACATAATACCTAGTCCTTTTTGTTCTACGCTTTTTTATTGATATATAGCAAAAAAAAATACATTAACATAGAATTGTCTATCCAGTATCAATTGTGCATACTCTCTGGCAATGCATAGAATCTGGCCATGCATTCTTTTTTTGAATTTATATGCTTATAATATTAAAGGGAAAAACTTATTATTATTATAAGTTTGTATTTTTTTTTTTCTTTTTAGCTCTTAATCATTATACATGAAATCGGTGAGTCATGAGCTAGAGGCTGCAATGTCCCTGACTGTGAAACCAAAATATTGCATCTCCCATGGGACAATGGGAGATAGCTCCTTATCATTATACATAATTAGTGTTTGCTACCCTAAATCACCTAGAAAAACCTGGCTCATCCTGTCTGGTTCTGCCCTCTCACCATAAACTGACCACGGTATTTCATGGCTGCTAAACCCTGACACCGTGGTCAGTCTACGTGCCGTTGTTTCGTCAGATTCGGCAACCCATCAGAATGTGTAACGGAAGTGACGTTCCGTCGCCTGCATCTTGCTACACCCCGCACTCCTCCACAGTAAGGATACACTGAGAAGGGGGAAAGAGGACATGTTGTTACACCCCCCTAGATGTTGAATTTTAAAAGCAGCGAACTTCTGTCAGATTAGAAAACCTGTGAGATGAGCAGGCTTGCTGCTGCTTTTAAAGTTCAACATCTAACTAGTCAGACGGAGTTCTAAGTACTGTATTTCACTATATAAACTCACTTTACTGTTACAAATACGTGTAAAATGCAAAACTCCAGTGGCTGTAACAAGATGTCGGCTTGCCCCCTTCTCATTGTATCCTTACTGTGAACGAGTGTGGGGTGTAACAAGATGGCGGCGATGGAATGTCACTTCTGTTACACATGCTGATGGGTCGTCTAATCTGGTGAAACACCGTCATCCCCAGCCCTGTCCTGTCCTTCTCGGTCCTCCTCTCTCCCCTCCCTGCCTGTCTGTTCATGACAGTGCCTGCCCCTTCCCCTCCTGCTGCTTTAAAAAGTATAATTTGTTCATGCCATCCCCTCTGTTATATAACAATATGTGTCCCAGTGTCTGATCTATATAAAAAATGCCAATTATATCTGATATCAGAGTGTCTCCCAGTGCTCACATGACTCCTCGGCTCTCTCTCCTCCCCTCCTCTCCTGCTGACATCATAGGGAGTTCTCGGCCCACCCACTAGAGCTGTCAGCCGGGGAGAGGAGAGAGCCGAGGAGTCGCGTGAGCAGCAGGAGATGCTCTGTTATAAGGTATAATCTTCTTTTTTTTTATATAGCTTAGACGCTGGGACACATATTGTTATATAACAGATGGGGTGGCATGAATAGATTATAGTGGCTTAACAACCACTTTAACTTTATGAACAGTCAATAGTTTCATGTAGTCAGGCCTGACCATAGACCTGCAGAGTCAGAGAGGAAGACTCCCCTCTCGCCTTGAAGCTAGTAAGACAAGGGAAGGATATAAGAAATAAACAACCTTTATATAATGTCCCTTAATAACAAGGGACTAAATATGCCAAAAAAGAGGCATATACTCCTTCAAGATTTGAAACGTTCTCAGGTGGACATTGCATTCCTTTAGGAACACACATTTTAGGGAGAACAGATTCCCTCTACTTAGGAACAGAGCATTTCCAGTAGCTTATCATGCTACTAATTCAGTTTTTAAGTCCAGGGGAGTGTCTATTTTGATCTCTAATAAGGTCCCATGGACCTTTTCAGAATCTCTTGTGGACGCTGGGGGTCAATACCTTTTCCTAAAAGGTTTGATTGGAGGAATCAGGGTAACCTTGGCCACCTTCTATGACCCCAATACACAACAAGATCTTTTTTGCAGAAAGATTATGGATAAACTTCTGGAATTTTTGGAGGACCACCTGATTTTGGGGGGGGGGACCTTAACGTGCCACTGATACCTAGAGAAGAAACCTCTATGGGATCTTCGTCAGTATCATCTGGACTCAGGAAGCGGATTTTTCAGTCAATATATGGAGCGAGGATAATAGATATGTGCGTCTCTTTCATCCAGGGGAAAGGGATTATTCCTTCTTCTCCTTAACACATAAGGTATATTCCCGCATTGACCTTTTCTTTATACCTCATAATCAACTGCACTCTGTAGCTGAAGTCACCATTGGTTCGATCACGTGGTCAGATCATGCGCCAATCTACTTAAAATATAAAATCTCAGATACTAATCGATCAGGCCTGGCCATGTGGAAACTTAATGAGAGCCTCCTACAGGACCTGGTGGTTCTGGAGGAGGTCCAGAGAGAGGCAACATGGTTTTTCAAAATTAATGACACACCTGAATGTACCCTCGGGGTGATTTGGGAGGTGCATAAAGCAGTGATTCAAGGGCTTTTTATTAAACCTGGTGCTAGGATAAAACATGAAAGGGAAGCAAAGCTAACATCCTCATTAACAGACATACATCACTTAGAATCACTCCATAAACACGCCCCTACTCTGGACATAGAGTGAGATCTGTTGATGGCCCACAGGCATGTCACGGATCTTCTGCTCTATAAAGCTAAAAAAAATTAATATATAGAGGGCGCAAACAAATTTATGAGTCTGGTAATAAGTGTGGCAAGCTACTTGCTAGAACATTGCAGGAGCAGCAATCAAGGACTTATGTACCATTGATTATAGGCGCTGATGGAGAAAAATTCACTCTGCCTAGGCAAATAGCTCAGAAATTCTGTGACTTTTACTCTACATTGTACAATCTACATCTAGACGAACCAGAACAGTCATTAATGGATGATTATCTGGCAACTTCGTGAATGACTCATCTAACAATTATTGCTCAACAGGAACTTGATTCACCAATTACACTAGAGGAAATACAGGTGGTAGTGAATTCGACAAAGGTAGATAAGGCACCTGGCCCAGATGGCCTCACTGCTTATTATTATAAAATCCTGTTTCCAATTCTGGGGCCATACAGTATCTGGAGAAGATGTTTAACAGACTAGGGGACTCGATTTCCTTTCATACAGAAACACTGAAAGCTCTTATTACGATATTGAATAAAGAAGGGAAAGACCCCCCACAATGTGGGAGTTATAGGCCAATTTCACAATGTACAGGGATCTGGGTGTCCCCTTTGTTAAAGGGGGCTTCCAGATTCCGATAAGCCCCCCCGCCTGCAGACCCCAACAACCACTGGGAAAGGGTTGTGGTGATGAGGCCCTTGTCCCCATCAACATGGGGACATCCTCCCCATGTTGAGGGCATGTGGCCTGGTACAGTTCAGGAGGGGGAGGCACCCTCTCGTCCCCCCCTCTTTTCCTGTGGCCTGCCAGGTTGCATGCTCGGATAAGGGTCTGGTGTGGATTTTTGGGGGAACCCCACGCCATTTCTTTTTTTAATTTTGGCGCAGAGTTCCCCTTAAAATCCATACCAGACCTGAAGGGTCTGGTATGGATTTTTGGGGGGAACTCCATGCCATTTTTTTTTTAATTTTGGCGCGGAGTTCCCCTTAATATCCATACCAGACCTTAAGGGCCTGGTAGTGGAATTTTGGGAGACCCCCACGCATTTTATTTTTTTTATTTTTCAATGACTTTTATGTGTATTGTCACGACCGACAACAATTCATTAATAGCTGGCACTAGCGCTAGTACTTTGAAATGACTTTTTTTCCTTTAGAAATGTCATTTTGCTCTCGGACTGTTATAAACACGGCAAACATGCGCTACTTTCCAGGCATACTATAGACACCCCCCAGGTACGAAATTTAAAGGAATATTTCACTTTTATTGTTTCACTTTAAGCATTATTAAAATCACTGCTTCCGAAAAAACTTTTAAAACTTTTTATTGCATTGATACATGTCCCCTGGGGGTCCCCAAACACTTTTTATGACACTTTTTATGACAATAACTTGCATATTAACCTTTAAAATTAGCACTTTTGATTTTTCATGTTCGTGTCCCATAGACTTTAACAGTGTTTTCGCGTGTTCTAACAAATTTTTTGCCTGTTCGCATGTTGTGGATGCGAACCAAACAGGGGGTTGTTCGGTCCATCCCTAATGCTGAGAAGGCTTTTGACCAGGTCAATTAGAAGTTTAGATTGACGGTTCTACGACATATAGGTCTGGGAGAAGATATGCTCCGATGGATCTTAAGTATTTACACCGCTCCAGGTCAAAGTAAATAGAGTGATGTCCTCTCTTTTTAAAGTTACAAATGGAACTAGGCAAGGATGCCCACTATCACCACTCCTTTTTGCCCTCTCCTTGGAGCCTCTTCTTTGCAAGATCAGGCGAAACCCGGATATTCGAGGACTAATGGTAGAAAAAGTCCAATATAAGATTTCCGCTTACGTCGACGATATGCTTTTATCAGTAACAAATCCAATGATATCTCTTCCCAATCTTTGCCAGGAGATGGAGATAGTACCTTATCTAATTTCAAGATTAACCTGTCAAAATCTGAGGTGATGGGAGTAGCAATCCCCGGCGATCTGATGAGAACACTGAAATCTAGTTTTAAATTCAAGTGGACGGATCAGACTTTAAAGTACTTGGGTACCCCTATTCCATCAGAGCTCTCATGCACATTTGAGTTTAATTACCCACCACTTCTCCGGGAGGTGCGGATCCTCTTGGAGAGGTGGCACAAGAGGTTCCACTCCTGCTTTGGTTATTAAAATGAATATTCTACCAAAGTTCTTATACTTATTCTAGGCCATACCTATCGGTATACCTATGCAATATTTTAAATGGATACACACACTTATCACCGGATTTATCTGGGCATATAAAAATCTGAGGATTGGAAACCTGTGTTGATGCTCCAGATGTTTTTGAGCGAAATGTATTCCCTTTTGAAGAGTATTGTACTGAGAGAGGACCACTCTCTCACACTATTTCAAAGATATACACTAAATTAGTAGCACCTTCTGCAAACTTTTAATTGCCATTCTTTTGGAAATGGGAGTTGGATTTGGCTACAACGTTTGCAGAGGAACAGCAGGCTAACATAATACACTCTATATTTGAATCTTCAATCTGTACTAAAATGCAGGAAACAAACTAAAAGATTGTTTCCCAATGGTATCGAACCCCGGCCCTCTTCCATAGATACTTTCCAAATGTCTCTGATCAATGTTGGCGCTGTCGGAGGGAGCAAGGGACACTAATAGGGCGTACACACGGTCAGACTTTGTTCGAACATTCCGACAACAAAATCCATGGATTTTTTCAGATGGATGTTGGCTCAAACTTGTCTTGCATACACACAGTCACACAAAGTTGTCGGAAAATCCGATCGTTCTAAACGCGGTGACATAAAACACGTACGTCGGGACTATAAACGGGGCAGTGGCCAATAGCTTTCATCTCTTTATTTATTCTGAGCATGCGTGGCACTTTGTCCGTCGGATTTGTGTACACACGATCGGAATTTCCGACAACGGATTTTGTTGTCGGAAAATTTTATCTCCTGCTCTCCAACTTTGTGTGTCGGAAAATCCGATGGAAAATGTCCGATGGAGCCCACACATGGTCGGAATTTCCGACAACACGCTCCGATCGGACATTTTCCATCGGAAAATCCGACCGTGTGTACGGGGCATATTACATGTCTTCTGGTCAAGTCCCAGAATCATGAACTACTGGAGAGAGGTCAGAAGGATCATTCAAAAATTTAGTGATACTGAGATTCCTGAAGACCCAACTTTTTTTCTTCTGCATGACTCTAAAATATCGGGTAAGACGCACACAAATAGTATTATGTGCCACCTCTTGAATGTGGCTAAATCTTGTATCCACTAGCCTGAAAGCAGACCCGACCACCTTCAGTGGGATTATGGCTTAGAAAGGTGGAAGAATTGAATCTATTGGAAGATTTGGTTTGGACAACCAGGCAGAAGCGATATATATATGACAAAACATGGACCGCAATGAAACCTATTTATCAACTCAGAAGAAGGAAGGACTCTCATTGATGTGAATCCTAATAACTGAGGAGAGAGAGCAATGTTTCCCTGAAATTCATTTGGCTCCTTTGAGGGTGACGGGGAGGAGGAAGATGTACCGGTCACTTTTTGTCACCCCCCCCCCCTCCTTTTAATTTAATTTAATTTTTTTCTCTTTGGTGGTGGTGATGTTTAATTTTCCCCTCTCCCCATCCCACTCATCCCCTTTCTTCCCTTTTTTTTTTTTATAGGATAGGGGAAAGAGGGAAGGGAGAAGAAGGTTTAGCATTTTTATTACCATCTTTGGGATTACAAATCTGGGGCACATTAGGTACTGAGTTCATGACCGAGAGAGATAAGACATTTTTATTAATTTGTTGGATGGAATATTATATGCAACTTATTAGATATTAATGTATTACCTAAGATTGACGTTACTAATATCTAAAATATGTATGTATGCTCTAAGATTTGGAACCTTCTTTCTCCTCTTTAATAAAATGAACATTTGGAAAAATTCAATATGAAAACTGAAATATGAATATTAATTTGTTGATATTGAATTTTTCATATTGACATTTTTTATAGACTCATTAATTTCAGTAAAGAATACTGATTTATACATTTATGTTTGTGCAGGTAGCCCTGAAGAAGGTGTTGGCTTAATTTATACATATTTATAGTTTCAATAAAAAATTTAAAAAAAGGAAGAAGAAAAAAAGAAAACAATGACTGTGTAACATAAGAAAGCTGAAAGTACAACCTACATTTGTGATGAGCAAATATGGTTACCCCTTATGTACACCCAGTTACAAACCATTATTGTGTACAAGGTTTTTAAAAATGGGCACTTTCTGATACAGTTATTTACAATATGTTGATGACATATAGTATATATGTGCCACTTTGTGTTGGTCTATCACATAAAATCCCAATAAAATACATTTATGTTTTTGGTTGTAACATGACAAAATGTGGAAAATTTCAAGGGGTATGAATACTTTTTCAAGGCACTGTATGTACTGTTTTACACACAGTATATATGTGTGTAAAACCCTTAAGGCAAAAAAAATGAAAATAATGAAAGGTCTGGTGTCACCCCTACATCACCTCCATCCCAATACAGAACATAAAAGCATAGGTGTCACCCTGGGACTTTGTATGAGGTGAGTATGGTTAGCCAATCAACATGCCAAGAGTAAGTTGAATCTTAAAATTATTACAAAATGTCATGCGTTTAAAAGCAACAACAACGGTAGCCAAACCGATGAGGTATACATACAGTATAAAAATGACAATCCACATACAGTTGTAAATAAAAGTATAAGGAGCAGTATAAAGGCCGCAATAATATCCTACGCGTTAATCGTGAGACCATGCTCACTTCTTCAGGGGTGGATACATGTGTGATCTATCTGCAATACAAATAATAAACCAAATGGATATATCTTGCATTACACAGTAATGGCGTTGGGCTAAATGCGCGCCTTACCACTCGTACATGACATTGGGGGCCGAGCATCTGGGCCCTTCCGGGGGTATAAGCTGGAGGCTTGACATGGCTGGGATCCTTCATTCACAGCTCTGCTTTCTTATACAGCAGCCTCATTTCTTTGAGGGGGAGTCCACATCTATTGGTTTTTCATCTCACACAGGTAACAATTGAACTTTTTCATACCTCAATGCATACTTCAGTATGTTTTTTTTCACATGTCCCTACCTACACAGTCTAGGTCCCTTCACTCCTATTGCACTCCACATATAATTTTATATCTTTGACATTCCTTCCACTGTCCCTCAGTCTCCCAGTCCATACCAGGTTTTGTATAATTCTGGTTCATTATTTATATGCACATCCTTTATTGCATTAAGCTTATTTTGCTATTGCAGTGTCTTTTCACACATACATACCCATATATATTTTTAGATATTTTTTAGTTGTTATCTATAGTGGACAAGTTGAGACCTTCAGAGACACACATTCTCACCCAAGCCATGTCGGCCTTCTGGGTGTCTCCCTGTTGGGGTCACCTTTTGCTCCGCCTCCTCAGCTCCCAAGCTGGATGTCTGTTGCTACCGCCTTATGGGGACCCAGAGATTGGGTAATTGTTCCAGCTCATTGGTGAGTATGAGGTCTTTTATTTAGACCCCTCTAACCCCTCAGACAACCTCTGTTTGAGGTTGTGTACAGGTGTCTTTTATACTGATAACAAGTTCAAACAAGTGCCATTAATACAGGTAATGAGTGGACAGAGGAGCCTCTTAAAGAAGAAGATACAGGTCTGTGAGAGCCAGAAATCTTGCTTGTTTGTAGGTGACCAAATACTTATTTTCCACCATAATTTGCAAATAAATTCTTTCAAAAATCAGACAATGTGATTGTCTGGATTTGTTTCCACATTTTGTCTCTCATAGTTGAGGTATACCTATGATGACAATTACAGCCTCTCTTATATTTTTAAGTGGGAGATCTTGCACAATTGGTGGCTGAATAAATACTCTTTTGCCCCTCTGTACTCGTGAGTGTATGTAAAGTTGCTCTCAAGCTAAAGCTGCAGCTGAGTAATCTGTAAACAGATAGTTCAGACTCCCTGCTACTTGGAAACACACTCCCTTACCCCCCCACTACAGTCCCTAACCCCCTCTACAGCCCCTGACACCCCCACTACAGCCCCTGACACCCCAGAAGTGAAAAAAGGTATTACTTCACTTTAAGTACATCTTCGTTTTACATACATGCTCTGGTCCCATTGTGTACTTAAAAGTGGGGTATGCCTGTATTGCAGATACATCACACATGCATCCACCCCTGAAGAAGCGAGCGTGGTCTCGCGAAATGCGTAGGGTATTATTGATGCCTGTATACTGCTCCTTATACTTTTATATACAACTGTATGTGGATTGTCATTATTATACTGTATGTATACCTCATCGGTTTGGCTATTATTGTTGTGGCTTTTAAACGCATGACATTTTGTAATAAATATGAGATTCAACTTACTCTTGGCATGTTGATTGGCTAACCACTCACCTCATACAAAGTCCCAGGGGGATTCCTATGTTTTTTAAGGAAAAAATAATTTCTATTAACTTATAACTTCCATTGCTGATATTAGATATAAGCAGATAGAACTGAGCTACTCACGGAAGGTGTAAGTGACTTGGAAGCCCTTTGCCTGGTTAGCCCAGTCACTGTGGAATGAGAGAATCATTGAATTGCTGGTGGAGTACAACACAGGGATGCTGGTATAACCACAGAATGGACCCTTTTGTTTACCATCTATAAATACTTTTAAATAGTCACTTGTACAGAACCTGGAATACTCTACTTGGAAGTTACTTATGGTCAGAGCAATCTGAAAAAAAAAAATAAATAAATAAAATTATGACTAACATGACATTATTTCGTATTGCATAAAAGTGAGTGAGTATATTGTTGCTTACAATTCATTGACATTACAGTTTAGCTAAAATACTATTTGACAATAAGGATGATATATTGTTTGGAAAAGGAAGCCCTTTTTGTATTCTGCAGTGTAATGGTCAGCAATCTACAACTACCAGAGCTCCCTGCTGTACTTCTCCTACATTACTGGCTGCTTTCTTTGTCATTCACCTGTCTACAATAGTCTTGAGAAATTGATCAGCACAGTGGCAGCAATACCAGGGTCACATCGGTCACACTTGCGGCCAGGCCATGGCGTTCCATAAGGCACTGTGCTGCCTAACTGTTTGCGCTAACATAGGCACTAGGCACCCAGTTCACCTGCACCCCATCTCCTGCAGGGGTACGCGGGATCCCACACTGGCAATTGCTCCCTCCTTGGCAGCTGGCAAATCTCACCGCCGACTCCCTGCACACAGAACTCTCTAAAAATGGCTCCTCCTCCTCAGCTTCGATGTTTTCCTGTACACAGACAGGAGGAGCCATGGAGGAGGGACATTACATTGCAACAGCCACGCTGATGATCTGAGGTCTGTGTTTATGGAAGTACTTATATAGGGGGACAGAGAAACGGGGTGGGGTGGCTGGTAATAAGCATATCCACCTGGAAGAGTAATGGAGGGGTAAGAAGATGTGTGCTGGAAGGTGCTTTGGGAGGTGAGAGGACTTGTGCTCAGGTGACAGATTTGAAATCCCCCACACCACTTTCTAGTCCTCTCCCAAAGCAACCCCCCAACACACATCCTCTTACCACCCCCTCCCCCAAATCAAAGAGGTGCTGCCTGCCACAGAGGGGGTAATTGCGGTGTCTGGGACTCCAGACACCCGTAAGAGATGTGGAGCAAGTGCCCCGGGTGCCCATTCTGGCGCGCTCCTGTCAAGACTGGAAATAAGTCCCAGGACTTGTTCTGGCACTGGCCTCCAGAACTCAGCCTAGATTCACACGGAACCAGGATTTTGTTCAAACCCTTTGAAGGTCCTGCCAAAACCGGTACAGTTAGGAGCAGAGTCATAAGTACAGGAGTGCCAAATGTGACCCGGCCCCCTATACACCTGGATAGGAGGGGCGGCGGGGGCAAAATATAGAGGAACTGATCTCTCTATTTATCTACTGCAGCCTTTCATCAGCTGCAAAAGGAAAATTGAGGGGATCGGTTCCTCTACATGCCACCCCTTCTATCCACCTCCTGCTGTGAATGGGCTGCTGTGTTCTCTCCTGGACCACCCTAATCCCCTGCAGCGCTGTTTGGTTCCCCCCTCCCCTCTCCCACAGGATGCTTTCAGGATGGAGAAGGTGTCCCTTCCTTGTCTGAATGAATAGAGTCAGTGATCTGTACTGATCTCTAAATCTGTCCATTCATAACTAAAGCATAGTTACGAATGAACGGGAAGCTCTGTACAGAGCTATTCCTGTTCATTCATTCTGTGCAGCTGATGAAGATTGAGGGCTGTGTCCTCAATGTCCTTTCTCTGTCTTAAAGATGGAACATCAGAGATCTGTTTAGACCCCTGATATTTGACCAAAGCCCTCCAATGGGGCTCCTAAAAAAAATAACAATAATATAAAAAATAAAATTGTAAAACAAAAAATGTTAATATATAAATACATACAAAAAATAAAATGATAAAAAAACAACAAAAATAAAACATGACTGACACCAGTGGCGGAACTACCAGGGTTGCACTAGCGACTGGGTCCTGACGTTCCACCATCGTGGGGGGTCCCGGCCGGTGGTCAGGGGTCAGGGGGGCCCTTTAAGATTTCCTGTACTGGGGGCCTTGAATGTTCTAGTTACGCCTCTGGATCAGCACCTTCCCTTCCTATTCCCCTGTGGTCCTGTTACGCTCAATCAGGATGGTAGGAATTAGTCCAGTACTACAAAGTCAAGAAAAGCTTGATAAACAGCTTACAAATGTCACGCCGCCAGTTTTCAGCCAGTTTCACAAATTACCACCAACACTTTCTGTCATCACTGGGAAATGATCCAGAAAGTCTTGCTGGTAGTCTTAGAGCAATCCACTTTAGATTTGCCAACAGCCAAGTAGTTTGATGGCCTAAACAATACATTCAATGTCTATTCAATCAGTTAGGCTCTCTACATAATTGCTGTTGTACAATTAGATTGTAATGACTCTGTCCTACGTAAAAGTTTGTATGAATCCTTTTGAGAATTAGAGAGTCCACTAATAAGGGAGTATAAGGTGATGAGCACTTTAAGGTATCTTGTTTTACCTTATATCCAACAGGAGCTGTGATGGTGTAGTTACAATTCATGTTTGGACTGTAGTTCCCTGGGTATCCCGGAGATGTAAATCTGCCTTGAGAGTTAAAGAAGGTTCCTCCACACTGAACTGTAGGAATATAGATACAATTAATACAGTAAAGAGATTTATAATAGTATATGACATCATTGTATGTTTATGTATATATACCAGACATACATAGTCCATCCTCCCTTTTAGAGTTCCAGACTGGTCTTAGGCTAGGACCCCACTCTACAACCCTCATAATAGAGCTGAGACCTAGAGATTGGCTGCTCAAGCTCTAAATTCTGCACCAGGGAAAGAAAAGGAGAGATGCTCTGCCATACCCAGAAGTATTTCACAGGGCACTAGTGGGCAAACAGTAGCACGTAATGGTAAGTATTTGTTAAGGAGGTGGGTGGGCTATCATGTACATCTATTATTTAGTCCTAAGAGGGCAAAGTACAATTTTTTTAAAGGTATAATACTTACCTTAAAACAAATTTCTATCAGCGCAAATATTAATTACCTTAATTATTATATAGTGATGTGAGTGATAAGTGATAGAACAACATTTTGTTCACGCTGAAGAAGTCACGGTGGTGTTGTAGCCCATTTGACATAACGCGTATAGGAGGAAGAAGTCGCAGTGGCAATGTCATCCCGTGAGCAACTTGACGTTTCTATGCATCCTGAACCTGCACTGCTCAAGTGCTGCGTTTGTGAGTAACGTTTTAATGTTTTTATGAGGAAATACCATTTTGATATAAAAAGAGCACTAGATTTTGCCTTTTCTGTTCCTATGTGCACCGGACCCCATTGAGGGAATCTGTACTGGCTGGTACCAACCCAATCAGCAGGAGGCAGCACGGAAGGAATCGGAGCTCCATGACCAGCTGATTTGTTTATATCCCTGAGAGGGAACCTGCTTTTTCTGACCTTCTGGTGAAACAGGGGTCAGAACGTGAGGTGAGCAGCTAGGATATTGAGGTGGAGCAGAGCACTTGCATTTTCAACGTTTATGCACTAGTGGTGTGTTGTGCGTTTTTGTACGGAAGACTCTGAGGATTATTTTTTGTGCATTTGGACTCTTATTTTTATTCTAATATTTTTTTTTGAGTGTGTGGACTTTATCTTTATTGTTTATTGTTCACTATTCTCATATAGGGAACACATATATTTTATTATTGTGTTTTGTTTACTATTCCCAGTCAGGGAACATGAATATTTGATTGTGCACTCAGTATCTTGCTTTATTGCAAGTTAATCATCTATTCTCTTTAAGGATTTATTGGTAGTTAGGGAAATATGCAGGCTACAGGGGAAATGAGGAATAAGGTAAGTATTTTTACTTATTCCAATCCCCCCTGAACAAATTGGGCATTTAATCCATGCAGTGTTGTGGGAGGTCTGGTTCCTGCACTTTACTTTCTGAGAGTATTTTGGATGGCATTATCAACCCCATAGAAGTCCATGGGTATGTCTCAGCTTCCGAGCATGCAGTAGGGGAGAGAGCAAAGATTGGAAATGTGTCAGACAAAGGGAATACAGCAAGACAGATTAATTTATACAGTAAAAGAAGTACCGTAATTGAGTTAAGTGTTTTTTTTTACTCCTAAAACTGACCAAAATGCACATTGTACAATCCACTCACAACTTTTTATTGCAGTGGCCTGCCTAACTGGATACAGATTATAAAACTGTGTAAGTGGGCCTTCACATTTCATAGTTTGGTATATCTAAAAAGATTTTTCAATCAGATTTTTACACAAATAGACAGCTTCACCCCAGATTCCAGATATACTAAAAATGCTTCCTAGAGTTCTTTAAAGGTTTCAGGCTATGTTCACACTGATCCAACATGAAAGTCGTATGACTTCTGATCCTCTGCAACTTCATGTCCAACTTTCATGCGACTTCAATGATCAGGATCTGACTTTGATCCGACCATACCAGGCCCTTTGAATCTGGTATGAATTTTGAGGGGTGGGCCCCCCTGGACCATACCAGGCCACATGCCCTGCGTACCAGGCCACTGTGCCCACACCCCAAAGCACCTTGGTGATAGGGACAAAGGCCTCTTCCCGACAACCTTGGGCAGTGGTTGTGGGGGTCTGCAGGCAGGGGACTTTAACAAGAGGGCCCCCAGATCCCACCACCCCCCTTATGTGAATGAGTATGGGTTACATTGTACCCCTACCCATTCACCAAAAAAAAGAAGTATAGTGTTACAAAAAACAAAAGGTGGTTTTCGAAAAGTCCCTAATAAAAAGTGAAGAATGTCCCCCATCGTAGTTCTGTGTCTTCTTCCTCTGGTCTTCTCCCTCCGATTCTTCTCTCTCTGCTTCTTCTACCGGTTCTTCTCTGTCCACTTCTTCTCCCATTTCTTCTCCCTCCGCCGCTGGCTTCTTCTTCCGCTGACGCTGGCTCCCGCCATTGTGTCAGGTCCAGTGTCTGCCAGTTCTTACATAGCAATGAGGCGTGACCATCCAGGGATGTCACCTGGAGACACCACCCCCTCGTGACGGGTCGGATCAGTTAAGTCGGATCAGTTAAGATGATGATACCGACTTCCATTCAAATCAATGGGCTGAACTTGTGCCCAAGTCGGACAAAAGTAGTGCAGAAAGCATTTTCAAAGTTTGACCGACATAAGTCAGACCAGTTAAAATGTCTCTCATAGGGAACCGTTCATCTTGACATGTCATGCGACTTGTGCTCTCAAAGTCAGAGCACATATCGGACCAGTGTGAACCGGCCCTCAAAGAAAGAACCTCAATCTGTTGTGTCAATATTCCCTCTTTGACTCTTTGATCATTCAATACCTTTCTCTGAGCACTTTCTTTGTTGTTAAAACAAATCAGCATACCTGCGCTATATGTAGCATTAAAGCCACGCCCAGCAACAGCCCCGTCACTGACAAATTCAACCAACATCTCGTTAGTGGAAGCGATGAGTGGAGGGATGGTTTTACTGCCACACATTTTATCCAGCAACACAGGAGAGTTCTTAGAGTTACCATCATAGATCCTCATGTAGTCAGAGGTACAGTCAAGTGTGGACTGGACATTAAAGTCACTGAAAGTTAGTGAAGCCTAAAAGGAAGCACAAAGAAAATGTATTATGTACACAAAGGCATTAGCTTCACATATTTGTAATTGCATGCAACAATGGAAGCTAATACAGTATTGGCATACTTTTCGATAACAGCAAAGCTGTATACAGATTCCAACTACATAGAAATTGCAACCAAGTAAAAATAAAGAAGAAATACACACATTCTTTTCGTATAGATGTAAAAATTACAGATTTTGAAATGTACAACCAACTGCTGCCCCCAGCACAGAGGCAGGGGTAGAATTTCTTGTTAAAATAAGAAAAGAGGAGAGAGGGAAAAAAGAAAAAAAAATTCACTGGGAGGGGGATGGGACGGAAGGGAACAAGAATTCACCCGTTAAGGGGGTCACCAGTAGAGTTTTGTTAATGTGACAGGGAACCATGGATGGTAAAGCTCAAACTGGCATGAATTCACTTAGTCTATCCAGGTCCTGAAGGTCATTCACCCTGTTGTCAGGCTGTCATATGAATCAGAATATTTGAACTAAAACCAAGCAGACCATGTTTTGTGAAATTTATCTGAAGTTCATTAGTGCGGTATCGCAAAAAATGGCCTGGTCAGGAAGGGTGGGTAAATCTTGCAGAGGTCAAGTGGTTAAAAAATGTCAAAGATGTATTTTTTTTCAGCTAAGATGTCTATTAAAACCAATGTTCTCCACAGGATTTATACAGCGCCAACAGTTTGTGCAGCGCTTTACAACATGAGGGCATAGTTACATAGTAGGTGAGGTTGAAAAAAGACACAAGTCCATCAAGTCCAACCTATGTGTGTGATTATGTGTCAGTATTACATTACATATCCCTGTATATTGCGGTCATTCAGGTGATTATCTAATAGTTTCTTGAAGCTATCAATGCTCCCCGCTCAGACCACCGCCTGTGGAAGGGAATTCCACATCCTTGCCGCTCTTACAGTAAAGAACCCTCTGCGTAGTTTACGGTTAAACCTCTTTTCTTCTAATTGTAATGAGTGGCCACGAGTCTTATTAAACTCTCTTCAGTACAGTATTTGTAAATTGAAATCATATCCCCTCTCAAGCGTCTCTTCTCCAGAGAGAATAAGTTCAGTGCTCGCAACCTTTCCTCATAACTAAGATCCTCCAGACCCTTTATTAGCTTTGTTGCCCTTCTTTGTACTCGCTCCATTTCCAGTACGTCCCTCCTGAGGACTGGTGCCCAGAACTGGACAGCATACTCCAGGTGCGGGCGGACCAGAGTCTTGTAGAGCGGGAGAATTATCGTTTTATCTCTGCAGTTGATCCCCCTTTTAATGCATGCCAATATTCTGTTTGCTTTATTAGCAGCAGCTTGGCATTGCATGCCATTGCTGAGCCTATCATCCACTAGGACCCCCAAGTCCTTTTCCATCCTAGATTCCCCCAGAGGTTCTCCCCCCAGTGTATAGATTGCATTCATATTTTTGACACCCAAGTGCATTATTTTACATTTTTCTACATTGAACCTCATTTGCCATGTAGTCGCCCACCCCATTAATTTGTTCAGGTCTTTTTGCAAGACTTCCACATCCTGCGGAGAAGTTATTGCCCTGCTTAGCTTAGTATCGTCTGCAAATACAGAGATGGAACTGTTTATCCCATCCTCCAGGTCGTTTATGAACAAATTAAATAGGATTGGTCCCAGCACAGAACCCTGGGGGACCCCACTACCCACCCCTGACCATTCTGAGTACTCCCCATTTATCACCACCCTCTGAACACGCCCTTGTAGCCAGTTTTCAATCCATGTACTCACCCTATGGTCCATGCCAACGCACCTTATTTTGTACAGTAAACGTTTATGGGGAACTGTGTCAAATGCTTTTGCAAAATCCAGATACACCACGTCTACGGGCCTTCCTTTATCTAGATGGCAACTCACCTCCTCATAGAAGGTTAAAAGATTGGTTTGGCAAGAACGATCCTTTATGAATCCATGCTGATTACTGCTAATGATATCATTCTTATCACTAAAATCTTGTATATAGTCCCTTATCATCCCCTCCAAGAGAGGGCAGACGCGTACAGTTACAATACAATTCAATACATATTAGAGCTTACAATCTAGGAGGGAGGGTCAAGAGATACAAAAGGTAATAGCTGTGGCTGATGATCTGATGGAGAAAGTAAAAGTAAAAGTAGTGGGGGCTGGATAGGCTTCTCTGAAGAGAAGGGTTTTCAGGGATTGTCTAAAAGCAAGCAGAGTAGGAGATAGTCGGACAGATTGGGGTAGGGAGTTCCAGAGGATGCGAGAGGCTTGGGAAAAGTCCTGGAGGTGAGCATGGGAGGAGGTTACGAGGGGACTAGAGAGCAGGAGGTCTTGGGAGGAACAAAGGGAATGAGTAGGTTGGTGTTTTGAGACTAGGTTAGTGATGTAGCTGGGGGCTGAATTATGGATGGCTTTGTAAGTTGTTATTAGAATTTTGAATTTAATTTGTTGGGGAAGTGGAAGCCAGTGGAGGGATTGACAAAGAGGGATAGAAGACACTAAGCAGTTGGTAAGGTGGATGAGCCTGGCAGCAGCATTCATGATGGACTGAAGGGGGGGATAGCCTGTGTAAAGGTAATCCCATGAGGAGGGAGTTGCAGTAGTCAAGGCGGCAGATGATCAGGGAGTGAACTAGGACTTTTGTGGTGTATTGGTTAGGAAGGGGCATATTTTGGAGATGTTGTGGAGGTTGAGACGGCAAGATTTGGAAAGAGTTTGGATGTGGGGCCAAAAGGATAGTTCAGAGTCCAGGGTTACACCTAGAACCTTGGCATCTGGGGACGGGCTGATAATAGTGCTATTGATTTTGACAGAGAGATCAGGGGGAGAGGCATGTGGGGGAGGAAAAATCGTGAGCTCAGTTTTGGATAGATCGAGTTTGAAATCTTGATCTTTAGAGGTGGTTGCATCTTAAGAAGCCTACTCTACAACTGTGGCTCAGCCATGAAGTTTACTTACCACAAACCACCACAATGGTTCCTTTTATCAGTCTATCTCTAAAAGCCTTTCACCTTGGCAAATATGAGAAAAAGCAAAGCAAAGCTGAAGTCTTATAATGAATTAAATGTATGAAGGTGTGATGTTCAAGTAGGAATTATTTGGGCCTCCTCTTTGACTCTGCACCAGTTAACTTTTTCTTCTAAATGTAAATTTCGAGTGGTTTAAAGAGCAAAAACAAAATATGAGAGTCTTTTTTCACAGTAAGGCATCTACTACATTAAAGGTCACATTTTGCATGTCTACAGTTCTTCTGTTTTCTTACCTGCCCATTCGGAGTCCTAATTAACCAAACACAGTCAACATTATCAGCATAATCAGAGGGATAATTTTCAGAAGTTAAAATTCCGGTCTGTTTATTAAGCAAAGTAGCACAGACACCTTAAAATGAAGAAAAAAGAAATCATAGAAATTGAAATTAGTTATACAGCATTACAGTTCTAAATCCTTCGAAAAAAATGAAACTAGTCAGGATCAGACTGCACAGCAATGGGAAAGTGAAGTATCGCTGTTAGCGAGCGAGGGGACCGGATGAGACGTCGTGCAAACGGCATACTGATGCCTTCTTGTGTACTCCCTAATGGAATGGATGGGCTGTCTTTTATAATATATTTGTGGGTGACATTTTAGTGAATTGTTAATAAAAAGTGGTTTTATGGAATTACACTATTAGTTTTCCTTTTTCCTTTGGCCTGGGGCTTTTTTGTAAGCTTAGGGGAGAGTTGATGCGAGAAGTGAAGTTCTGCTGGAGACTGCATGTTCATCATAAGTGCTATTGCCTATCATTGTGGATATGCTATTGGAGTCAGAGAGTGCAAAGGAGAGGGGGGAGGCTCTGCACTTATTACATTGTATTGTGAAGAGGATTGCATGATTTTCATCACATGGATGGATTATTTTGAACTGTTACATTTATATTACACCACTTATGCCCTCAAGGACATGTTATTACCTAATGGTAGTTCAGTGACTGCGCCGCCTCTGTTCTTGAACAGGACTGTATAGAGGTTCCCTTGGCATTTTTTTTAAGACTCCTTCGACAGTTGCCTCCGGTGCTCTCATTTGGCTGCTAGCCTTCTTACTTTCATATTTTTATTTTTTGTTTGATCTGAGAGATTCTGTCTTTCTCTCTTTGTCTTTTACCTTTCTTTCTTCCTTTCTTTTTTAACCACCCATAGTCATTCCCTTCTTTCTTTCCTCTTTTTCTTCTCCCCTTTTCCTATGTATTTTATTACGCCACCTCATGTTTTATTACTATAGGTCCTGGCAATATTTGTTTCACTGCTTTTATTTACATGACAACCAATATGCATCGTATGCCATGCCCAGTCATTTTTTCACCCTTTTTTAATCGTTTGCTCTCAATTGTGTAATTTGCCCGCTATGATTTCACACTATTAATGACCTTTCTACATTTTAAAGTTGCCTTATCTTTATATTTCTTTGTTATGTTGTAAAACAATTAAGATAAATTTGCCCCTAATTTATATTACACTGGTGTGATGGACAATTGAGCACTTTTAGATTCACATGCATAATTAAAGGAGCATGTTGTCTTTTATTTAAGCTTTATGGAAGAGTATAGGCACTATTTGGTTAATGTTAACACTTTATGAATTTTCATTATTCTGATTTACACAGCGCTACCTTTTCTAGATTGTGAATTACTTTGGATTAGCTACAAAAGCCAAAAAACGGGAAGCAAAGTCTTGTATAGAGTTATACAAATCATTCCTTTTTGTCTCTTGTAGCCATCAGTACTTCCAGAACCAGTGGCATATAGCAGAGATATATCCAGAATTTTACAGGGCCAGTATTACTATCTTGCATAAAGCTGTTTCAGGCTTTTTACCCTCACCAATGCAAGATATGGCTTTATTGGCTCTATGGTGTAGGGCTGGTGAGTCCAAGGGAACAGTACAACCATAAAGCTTGCAGTGAGGCTGTACACAAGGAACTGAAAATCCTACCTCTAAAGTATTGTGAAATAGAGCATTGTCTTCTTGTAACATAAGGTATTTACACACATCCTCACTTCCAGCATGAAGCCCAAGCACTGGTGACAAAACTGGAGGTTATTTTAGCTTGTTTTGGGTTAAAACTGCTAAAGATTTGAATAGACCAAATTACGGTAACTTTCAGTTTAAATCAGCAAAATACATTTTAGGTGTGCCAGATAAAAGATTTGTAAAGTCTTAAGCCTCCTTCACTTGGGGAGTACGTAAGTGTACCCAATGTTTTTGGAAAGTAGACACAGCCTAAGTAGAAAAGATGCCCTCTGCCACCATCCTGTAGAGAAGGACCCTTGCTCACTATGTGGAAGCAGTGGTCTCGCAGCAGATGTCCGATATGCCCCTGATGAGACAAAGTTAGAGCTCTCCAATCAGCAGAGAGTCTGAGCTTAACTGAATGCAGAGCTATTGGTCTGACTCGGGCTTTTCTACTCAGGCTGAGGATACTTTCTAAAGACAACATACTGAAGACTTTGCACACCTTTTGTTTTGATACACCTGGAATTTATTTAGTTGATTTAAACTAAAAGTCTAATTGGGATTTATTGGAGATCATCATGTAAACCAATATAGTCACTTGCATCCCAGTACCCATGCATGATTAATTTTAATTTGTCTTGCATATTCTGCTGGCCCTTAGCTTTCCAAACACTGTAGTACAATGCAGTAACTCCTGGGTGCTTTTAAGTGTCTGTGAATAATTCTTGTTCCTTTGGCCCCAAAAGCACACTCAGCATGAGACCCAAACTAATATCTTGATTTATATCTTCAATAGCAGTCTGATCAGCTCAATGTTGCACCTTTTTCTGCCTTGCAAAAGTTGGAGGTCTCTCTTTTTTTTCTTCAATAATAAAATTCTAAAATTCCCTGAAATAGACCTCAAAGTGATTTTAATTGTTTTTTTTTTCTTTAAAATAACAAACATGTTATACTTACCTGCTCTGTGCAATGCTTGTGCACACAGCAGCCCTGATCCTCCTCTTCTAAGTTCCCCTGCCAACACTCCTGGATCCCCCCCCATAGCAGGCAACTAGAATACATTAATGTATAAAACTCTCTGTCTTTTTAACCACTTTAATGTTCATCCAAGGAGCTTGTGTATTTTAGTTGTTGTTTAAAAGAAAAAGTTGAGGAATTGATTATGGTAACTTTAATTTTCTAGCCTGGTCTATTAAAAGCTGTAGGAGTCTTGGTTGGTATGTGTTCCATCTCCCTTTAAAAAAGGTATAATTTCTAATGTATTAGACTAATTAAATCAAAATCTACAGCAACTTACTGCATTCATAAAGTTGGTTAATCTTAGCGACATCCAGGATGCTCAGTCCAACTCTCTGTCCAATAGACACATTGGGGTCAGGCTTGGGGACGATTGTGGCATGGTTTGGAGTGTTGGTGAAATCATAGCTGACAAAATTCAAATGGAGATAAGATCAACACATAATCATTAAAGTATGTTACCATTTCATGTATGACTGAGGGCAGAACTTCTTTTTTAGATTTGGATAGAGTGGTGAGGAGTTAGTGTGAAATCCATCTTCAGTCAAGCATGTCGGAGGCGGCATATCCCTTCCCAATCAGCAGCTATTTGCGAGCCAGCCACTGCTGACAACACAATCCACCACAGATCGCCAGTCAGTAGCTAGGCCCTCATGAAAGAGCCCTAATTGTCCTGATCATCACTGTCAATAGAAAGGAAAGTAAGGGTGACTCCAACATTTTGAGTTGTCACCAGAACAGGAATGGATATCTTCCTCACATTAGAAAGCTATCATCTCACTTTCTTTTGAGTGTACAGACCAGAAAGTGAAGGGAAATCTCCCTGATAGAAAAACAAATGGCAAAAACAACAGTTTTAAACCCTACTCTATCCAAAATAAAAAAAAGTACACCAGCTAGCAGAAAAGTCATGACCTACCGATCATAATGCATCACTGATCCATAGTCATACTCAAGGCCCAGGTTATTAGTGTCTTGTTTAATAAAATTACTCCAGTGTTCTGAAACAAAACAAAATCAATTGTAATGTCTCTTTAAGAATAAAAAAAACATTTCTACATTTCTCATGTGCTACTGTTCCCAGTACCTTTAGAGATATACTGGAATTTAATGTCAACGTATTTGTCACGATCACTTCTCGTGTGCTCATGGTAGAAGCCCAGGGCATGGTCAAGTTCATGTTGTACAACCCCTTTGAAGATGCAGCCATCAGCCAAAGAAACTGCCTGGCTTTTACCCTGTTTTCCGATAAATGATGAACAGCTAGAAATAGTAAATATACATTAGAAAAACAGTATAATTTAAGAGCCAAAGATAATGAGTTTAATTGAAATAATTGAATAATTGAAGCTACAGAAAGTAAATCATACATACTGTTTAGGCTATAGCCAGCCATACATAGAGTGAAATCCATGTATGGGCACCCTGGTTGTACAGAAGTCGATCTACCAAATCGGATCTTTTGTTATTACATGGTTTGAACAATGATAAATGTATGGGTTGCCTTAGAGCTTTCAACCTTTTACCAACAGGTGTATCCCTATGCATGTGGCCAGTGCTAGTAAGAAATATGCTGTTCAGGAGTAAGGTAATATTTTTTTGGATCAAAGCAGTGGATCCACTGCTCGCTTTAAGACAATTTATTTGGATTTGTTTTGATTGTCAATATGTATTTTAGATGGAATCCTTTGAGTCGGTTGACAACAAGCTCCATCACCTCTCAGTCATTATAATTTCCTGACTCAATGTAAGTAGTGTTGCAATAAACATTCTTATGTCCCTGTGCGGTTTCTACTAAGCACATGGAAGAAGAAATATAAGAAGCACTTTGCTGTTGGCTTGTGTGTAAGCAGGTTGAAATGCTGGTTAGTGAGACAGCTGCTGCCCCAGCCGGGAGGGAAAGGGTTAACCTAATTTTCACACCTTTTACTGAGCTACCCTGTGCTGTTAATAAAAGAGAGGATAGCTCTGCCCAAACAGACACTGTCTGCATGGGAAAATACCTGTGTACTTGTTAGAGGTGGTACAGCCTCTTGTAGAGAGAGAGTTGTTGTCCACATTATCTCTTTTCTTGGTCGGTCTCCCATAATGGGAGCAGATTAGAGCTCAGAGGTCCCCAGCCTGGGCACAGGTACGAAAGAGCAAAATTTAAGTTAGTGCGTGCATGAAATCAGCACTAGACACACGGTGGGGCCCCATTCTGTCACTGGGAGTGAGGAAGCAGAGATACTCTGGACAGGTAGAGCAGGCATCAGCTCTGTGTGTCCCTCCTAAATGCAACAAGTGCCAGTAGTAGTGTACATTAACATAAAGACAGTTAACTATAGTTTAGTCATCTGTTTAAGTATACACGGTGTCTGGCCATCTTTGAGTCAGAGGTCAGCCTTTAGGTTGAGTCACCCTTGAAAGTGACATCTGCCCTGTCCCAGGACATTGGTGAGCATGACACAAATAAAGGTACCCCATGTGCAAGGCAGTGACTCATTCTAAGTGCCTAGCATAGCCCAGAAGAACCCACCTCGGGGTAGGCCTCTTATGTGACCCACACTTGGAGCCCACTGAGGAGGGGAACATGGAGGAAGTGTAACCTGCCTTCCCTACATGTGACTTCACCCTTAATTTTCAATTGTATGGAATAATCCTTTAGATTTTAGAGAAAAAAAGAGGAGCATTTATGCACTGAAGTCAAAGATGCAGTGAAGATCTTAGATGACCTCTTCTGTTTCACTGTAGAGAACCAGGATGGATAATAGACAAGACAACCTACCCGTCTGTAGCTGTGATGTTGAGATAATCTTCTTCTGTTGTATGAGGCACAAACCTCACACAAGTCAATGTCTCAAAATCGTCCATGGCATTCATAATTGTTTTGAGCTCACTGGGACCTGGAAACAGAGGTAGAAATTTGGATTTCTGTAAACAGAAATCTATAACAAATTCCTTAATTGCAAGAGGATGAACAGATAACTCACTGAAGTCAACATTAATGCTGTAGGGAACAGGAACTGTACCATCTTCAAATTTAGGCCAAAGACAAGAAGTACAGTTTATGGCGCTGCGTCCAGTTCTTATCCGTATATCGCCTCCATGCATGGGTGTGTCAATATCTAAACATACAGAAAGATGGTTACAGTTAATACACTAAAAAATGTATCCCATCCTAAAGCTGATCTCCAGGCAAACAGCTAAATACACAAATAAAATAATTATAAGACAGCTGTTTGACCTGCCAAAGGATTTGTTCTAATATCCACGCAGTCGTGAGATTTGCATGGCTCTGGCACAAAGCACAGTACTGTTTGGCATGGTAGGAAACCTGATTTGTATCTGCTGCAGTTGAGTAGAGCAAAACCGGAAGTTTGGGACTTTAAATGAGGTGGTTGACACGTGTAGGTAAAAGTATAACAAGTTTTATTGTTGGTATACAAAATAAATAATTTGATGACAATGATGTAATACATAATGAAAATCATTGAGTAATTATTGACATATTATAACAAATAGTACCGTCGTGTTCACAGTTATGTATAGTCAGCACGTCACAACAATAAATTGATAAAAATTGTATATGAAGCAGTAGGTATGCATGACAGTTATCAGTTCTGAGAACAAATAAGGGTGTAAAATATAACATATTCATAAGTAGGTGAGTATCTTAGTAGGGCACATAGCTAAGTCTTGGGAGCCCAGTGGGGCACAGAGCTACGTTCCTAGAGCCCGACGCGTTTCTGTGTATATAACACTTCTTCAGGAGCGGATAATGTATAATATCTGTAAGAAACATACACATGACATGGAGGTTAGTCCCGAAGTTAGAGTAAGTACAACATGACAGACCAGGGCTATAAACCCTATGTATTTATGTGCCAGCAGGTAACGTCATTTACCCCACACCCATAGGGGCACACAGTCAGGCCACCCAGAGAAACACAGATCCTTATTCTCCAAAGTATACACTGCAATCTTTGTTCTCTTTATCATCTGGGTTATACTTTGGAGAATAAGGATCTGCATTTCTCTGGGTGGCCTGACTGTGCGCCCCTATGGGTGTGGGGTAAATGACCACCTCAGCTCCCGGGACAGACCATCCCTGCAGTCCGTTCTGTTTATGGTGCTTGCTGTCGTTACCTGCTGGCACGTAAGTACATAGGGTTTATAGCCCTGGTCTGTCCTGTTGTACTTACTCTAACTTCGGGACTAACCTCCACGTCATGTATATGTTTCTTTCAGATATTATACATTATCCGCCCCTGAAGAAGTTTTATATGCACAGAAACACATCGGGCTCTAGGGATGTAGCTCTGTGCCCCATTGGGCTCCCAAGACTTAGCTATGTGCCCTACTAAGATACTCACCTACTTATGGATATGTTATATTTTACACCCTTTTTTTCTTCTCAGAACTGCTAACTGTCATGCATACCTACTGTTTCTGTTCCACCTCATTTAAAGTCCCAAACTTCTTGTTTTTGCTCTATTGAACCTGGGATGGAGGCACATCTTTTGAAGTGCCTCATTTAAAGTCCCAATCCCCCATTATACTGCTGCTGCAGTTGAGTAACACTTACAGGTCTTCTCCCTTTGCAAGTCTGCGACTGGACAGTGCAAGAAAAAGCAGCAGAGGATGAACTCTCTGTCACTCTGCTAATATCAACAAGCTTCTTACACTGTAGCATTACTGATTGGCCCCTTGTGCAGCTTCTTCTTCACCTAGTCTTAGCTCTGCTGTACAGAGACTGCAAAAGGCTAATGCTAAACCAAATGTAGGTACCTACACAGCTCACATTTAAAAAAGTACAATTCAAACGAAAATGATTAAATTAATTGGGGCGATAAATGACCTAGAATCAATAAAAGGATGCTATATACCCCTAAAAACCAAGGAGAGTTTGTGTGGCACAATTAGCACAATTAATAACTTTCTATCTACAAAAATCCCACCATACATGGACTACAATTGAATTGCAATTAGGCTATCAAAAACTACCTGATGTGACTCACATCCCAGGACAGACTAACAATTATGTGTCCATCTTTTTCCTTCTTCCTTGGTCTTTGGGACTGTATTTTTACCAGATATAAAACTCAAATCCTCTTCTAACCCATTGACTCCTATCCTTTGCAATCCTGGTTTTGCCCAGAGCATTCAACCCACAGACTTAACATGGTGGACCACGAAAGGTCTCATGAGACTAGTTGACCCATGCAACAAAAATTTAATTCTATCAAGACCACTCCCGCAGGAACAATATCTCATGCCTATCCCAACAGGGATATACAAGGTAATACTGACATATAATCACACACATAGGTTGGACTTGATGTGCCTTTTTTCGACCTCACCTACTATGTAACTATGTAACTATGTAACTCAGAACATTTTCTTTATAAACAACTGGTTCAGTTCCTGAAATCATTGGGTTCTCAGATAGATCTGACAATGATGACTCCATTTAAAAACCTTTGCAGTAACCTGGACAGGATGACAGGTCACATTTCTACAACATACACTATAATAAGCTTGGTTTTCTAAAAACTGGAAAAAATGGAAGCAGGACCTAGGGATAGATATATAAGTGGTGGAATTACATAAACTAGCCATTAGGGCATCAAAGACATTCTTAAATTCTTTGATAATCAAAGCAAATTCAAAGGTGTTTTTAAGATGCTACATGGTCCCATCCCGATTAGCCATCTTCATACCCAAGGCTTTACCCAATTGCTTCCATTAATGTTTACAGAAAGGCAAAACTACATATGGTGGACTTGCTCAAATGTTCAGAGATTCTGGATAACAATATTTAATTTATGTACTCTTAGTTACATAGTTAGTCAGGTTGAAAAAAGACACAAGTCCATCTAGTTCAAGCAATAATAAAAAGAAAAAAAAACAACTATACAATCCCATATACATAATCCTATACCCACAGCTGATCCAGAGGAAGGCAAAAAACCCCAGCAAAGCATGATCGCATTTGCTCCAGCAGGGGAAAAAAATCCTTCCTGATCCCCCCGAGAGGCAATCGGATATACCCTGGATCAACTTTACCTATAAATGTTAGTATCCAGTGATAATAAGTAAATTTAGGAAAGAATCCAGACCTTTTTTTTAAAGCAATCTACTGAGCTCTCATCCAAATAATCCTTAACAAGTTCCCTTCTAAAGCACTAATAAACAAAAATTTCTCAGTGAGAGACACTGACACTGTCTATCCCATTTGAATTTGTTAAAGCCAGACTCTCCTGGATGATGATTATTGAAATCCGCAGTATCAAGTGAAAGAATCAGTACTGCTTGGACATGGAAGAAGGGGACATACCCCGAAAGCTCGTCCTGAAAAATTGTATGTTAGTGCAAATAAAAAAAGTATCACGGACAGTACTCAATTTTCTCTGTCACAATTGCACTAATACGGCTACAATCAAATCAAGTGAAAGGATTAAAGCTTTCAGGGGAGTCTGGGATCCATGAATAAAATACCTTTAAGGGGCACAGGAGGGTAAGTAGGTGGTCAACTCCTTCCCTAGCCCCCAACCTGGCCACATATAGATCCCACACCCATCCTCTTATTTGTTCCTACCTTTATCTATACACTGAATGAGTCTGATACCTCCCAATTCCCATGTTTTTCTTTTTTTTCTTTCATTGTCTTCCTTTTACATTTTCTCTTACCATAAGTGCTGTAGCATTTTGTAATTCTGGGCATTCTTTAGAAAATGGCCCCCCCTGCTCAATTATGTTCAGCTGACTTAACTACATAATATGAATGTGAAGACATGGAATGTGCTAAACCTGTTCTCTTTATTGGTAGTGTTAATCCTCAGTATAAATGTTTGGAAAAGATAAAGTTTGTATAGCTACAACTAAAGTTAGGATTTAGTAATGAATACAGAGCTAAGTTAAATAGTGTTGTTGTATCTGCCTGCAGTTTAGCTTTTATTGTAGATTCAGAACTAAAAATTGCAAAAGGAAGACTATACAGTTTTGATTGTGATCTAACAGATGTCATTGAATAAATAAAAGTAGACAGGAAAAACACATCAGTCTTTTCAGAAACAGGACACTGATTTTACAGAATCTTCAGTATTGTGCGATCTTCCCTTTAGAACAACCAAACAATGACTACTAGAACTTTAAACCTAAGCAATGCCATTCTCTGTACATGCTATTAGCTAGTCCATCAGTGCATGATGTAAAAAGTTTCATCATTTATGACTTTATTCAATATTATTGCCTTTACCCCCTTGTGGGATGGATTCAGTCTCCTCATACTGCAGTAAAAAATTCTGTGATTTTTGAATAATTACCTTTATTTGCTTGAATGATCTTGGTGAAGATCCCTTGAGGTACTTCAGAGCCTTCACTCATTGTGTCTACATGGACACATAAAAAAGAGTCATTAGACACAACTAGAGGCAAGTTACCAAATAACCAAATAATGAAAGCAAATTAATTTTTATGTAAATATTGAATCCATTCTAAACTTGTAATTGTATGACAATTAGAAGATTAAGTCTACAAAGCTATCAGCAGATTAGTGAAGGTGAGAATGTTAGCTACGCCCTGATCTGTGACACTTTTGGTTGGGTGCCTATATGAACTTGTAGTATGTTCCTGCATCTTCTTGAGTGTCATTGACACCCTCACCTGTTTCAGCCTAACTACCTAAAGTGCAAATCACAGGCTCCCTAAATCTCTTATATTTTTAATCTGTTGGAAACTTGCGTGGGCAAAGCACATATCTGATTTAAATGTATGAATATTTTAATTCAAATTGGTTAAGTAGATGAATGCAGAGGATATAGAATTTACTATATATTCTTAACTGGCTGAGTTTTTTTTATCAATTTTTTTTATCTTTTTAAAGAAGCACAAAAAATAATAATTCTATATATACTTAATATGGACCTTTCCCCAATTCCCTAAATCACTGTACATTTTTACATGTTGATGTGAAATCATCTAATACTTACATACTTTGCATATGTGAGATAAAGCACATGATCTCGTGTGTTTCATTTAACGCAACTGGTGTACAAAATGACATTCATTTTCTGGGGAAAAAAAGGTTTCTCCCTGAGATTGCACAAGATCTCAGGGAAGTTTTTTCTTCCCAACATATGCACGTAGTGTTGTACGGCGAATGCACAAGATGAGGAGCATAACGTCATGTGCTTCATAGGTTAGTATGAAGAAAAAGTCAAGGATATAGATAAGTATGATTGTTTTACCCCCCCCCCCCCCCATTGATTATTTGATTATTGACAAGTTTATAGAGTGTGTGGGGTTAAAACTTCTTTCAGTCACAACTTCTTAGATCTTTGAATATAACAATATAGTCTCAGTTTGTGTAGCTAGAATAGCTGCTAATGTGCAGTGTAGCTGATTTCCTAAACCAAAAAAGCTAAATCTTGTATGTCTATGGCTGCACCAAGTGTATCTTCACAACTGTACACAGATTGCATGTAAATGCTTCTATCGTTGAGGGGTGCAACAAAAGAATTACAGTTGGGGAGTGCAAATTTGTAATCAGATTAAGGCCAAGGGAGCAGGACAAATAATTATCATCCAATAAATGAAATAAATTAATGAAATATAGAAAAAGAAGTCGGGAACTTACCATATTCGTTCATTCCAGGTATCAGGTTCTGAAAATGAAATATTTTGCATCAATATTTTATTGCAAATTAAATAAAGTAATAGCAGACAACAAGTGAGGGTCTCCTCAGTCCTCCTCAATGGATGGACATCTTGGGTCCTATGGATGAAATTGTATCCTTATCTTTTTGCTGCACAGATAGTTCTCCTGTTAGATTTAAACCCTAATGTGATAAAATTTGCTAAAGCCCCCTTCATCATTAACAATTACCACAATTTTTATTATCTTTTAGAAAATACTAGTTTGGTTTTCTGAGTATCAGTGTTGATAACATTATTTTCACCAGAGGACCTGCCTATAGCAGTCACCAAAGTTGCATGTAAAGATGACTACCCAGGAGTGCAGGGAAAAAGTGTTGACCCAACTTAACAAGATGTGTCTGAAGAAGGAACTTCATGACAGGATCACCAGGTATTATTTTACTGAAAGCTGTCATTTGTAATAGGATGGAAAACTTACTTTTGAAATTATATTTAACTATATCAATCATGTTAAAGCTTATATGTGATTTTAGTGAGCAAGTTTACATGTTCAATAAAATGGAACTTTAGTAGAGAAAAACACTATTTATTCTAGATAAAGAATTATTTGAAATTTAAAAGAGTCCCTTCGCCTTCTGTACTAGAGACATCACAGAAAATGAGTGGAAATGTCTCAAAAGTTAGGAGAAACCTCCTCTTGAATAGCCGTTTTCGGAACAGGTGCCTTCATTGGAAGATTCCACCCTTGTAGGCAGGTGCAGGTTTCTCCCATCCAGTAGGTGGCACTGTATCACTGTTCAGATGGAGTGGAGTCTTAGAAGGAATTGTTCCCTCAGGGACTCCATAGCTCCATAGCTGTCACAGGTTGCAGCTGTCTGATTGGATTCTGCAACTCTTGTACTCTGGCAGCCATCTTGGTGTGGAACTCTATAAATTAGGGTGCCCCCACCATTCAGGCACACTTGGAAGGGGTGGTAGGTGAGTGAAAGAGCCCCTGCTTGTTAGGGAAAATGAATGTGCAGGGAGAAGTTTCTGTTCAAGTAGGGTCAGTTCAGGGAAACCATCTGTGTAGAGTGGACATTCCCGTATCTGGATCAGTGAAGTGGGCTCCCCTCAGTAGTATAGACTGCTGTCTCAGTACTCTGCAAAGAAATACCCCTCCAGTGTAAGCTGTCTAAAGCAGGTTTAGGCGTGGTAATATTGTACAACTACCAACTGCAACTTGCAATACTGTAATTCACTGCTTTGTTGCTTGAATATCAGTGCCTATAGAAACTGTCCCTATATGTCATTAATTCCTAACCAAAATACAATATACAAGATAAGATACGACATCAAGGACTTTGTGTAATTTTTCTCAGATTGGGGGGTACCCCAGCCCCAGGCCCTGTGTAAACCCTCACTTTCAGTCTTATTAGCAGTGACCATGTTGGAGGCCCCCTAGCATCTGGGTTGTTAAACCAGTTCCTGGACCTACAGAAGACCCCACATGTATTATAACTTTTCAGGTACAATGGGCTGAAGCCCCACACTAGTCCCACCATTTCCAAAGTATAGGCACATTGCAGGTTCCATTTCTTAGACCATAACCCTGAATAGGAATATTCAGAACTTGTCACTTGTCACTACAGAATCTTGTAGATACCATGGTTATAGGTATGGTTATTGTAAGGTCACCACTCATATTTGAGGCCAGTAAAACACAGGTGCCCAAATATCACAGCTGGTGCACCAGAGGAACCTTTCTGGTTACTGCCTTAGCTGACCCACTACAACCAACCATCCCCACTCCTACTACTAATCACTCCTGGCTGCTAATCACTTTTTTGCCTCAGGTATTGGCTAAGCCAGGGTGTCCAATGGGTTCTTTTATAGTGCAGCATAATTTAGAGAAGCCATTCTCAACCAGGGCTCAGTGGAACCCTGGGGTTCCTCCAGAGGTTGCTAGGGGTTCCTTGAGCTGTGGCTGATGAACCACCTTTTTGATGGTGCCTACAGAGTTTGAGGTTCAGCATCACTTAGCAAAGCCAGCAGCATGACACCAAATATCTTTTTAGCTGTCTTTAAGGGTGGCATTCTGAGCACCACTTTAAGGGGGACATTCTTCCTATTGGCCACCAGAATAAGGGGCATTGTTCCTATTGACCCTTGATAAATTGGTTTTAGTAAGGGTTCCTTGAGTAAAGTAAAAATTAATTTTTGGAGTTCCTCCAGGGTTAAAAGGTTGAGAAAGGCTGCTTTAGAGCTTTACTTTGGAACCCAGCTACTTCTGGCTGTCTTATACTACCTATTGCCGGCTGTCTCTAGTTTGGCACCCTCTTCCACTTTCCACCACTTACACTGAATATTAAACAAAGGCAATGGTTTGTTTCTTCAGCTGCCTTTTGTGCAAACAAATTATTAGAACATGGTACGACATTCCATAATACAATCCATATAAATGGAACAGTGGCATTCTAAATGATTGGTGATACACAGTTCCAGAAATGGGCAACTGTTCAAACTTAAGTTTAGAACCTGCAGTTTATTTGCATTTTGTCCTCAGCAACAAGAATTAAAAGAGGGTTCTGCATTATAATTTATAATACTAAGCCATGGGTGCAGCCTTAACTCCCGCTAGAAGGATACCTCCAAGAAGGTGTGCTCCCTCCAAGTTTCAAACATCCAAGAGTCCACAGTTTTTAATGATAGAGTTGGTTGATAGCCCCCTAAATGCATTGTTTTTTTCTGCCATGAACCAATTTTAGTATTAAAAAGATTTGGACTCTTGAGTGTTTTTTTGGCCCTCTCATTGGTCTGTATGTGCATGTATTCTCAACTCTAGGTTCCCCCTGTTTCTAAGAGGTGTACCCATTTTGTAGAGTGCTGCTGAACTGGAGCCAGTGTGCCCAGTGACAATTTCAGTGACCCTTTGAAAATCTGTATTTAGCCCCCAGTTTTTACCCAACAGGGGTTTTAACCCCCCTAGCACTCTAACTAAAGCTAAAGGGGAAAATTTAGGCTAGCTTCAATTCACTACTAGCTAATGTTGTTAATACCTAACAAAATGTTTTGAGCCGTGCTTTCATGGTTTTCTCCTCTCCCCTGTATTGTTCATGTCAGTTCATCATCTTACCTGTAGTGGTTCAGGTAGTGGTAGACTGGTCACCAGCCCCGTAACACAGCCCAGAAGCAGGAGGAGGACCTTTTCATTCATCTTGTTCAGAATTCTCCTTCACTGTAATGTGAAATATCTTCTCTCTGAAGCTTGGTGTGACACTCATCTTCTAGATCACCTTTTATACAGGTAACAGGGAAGATCTGACCAATCATGAGACAGGAAAGTAAATTTCAAGTATGACCTAAGTGGATGTGTATGGGAATTGGATATGCATAATTATGTCATGTGTGACATTGTTGTTATTATTAAATTCATATTATTATCTTGGTGTCCTGCTGTCCAACTTGTAATTGATTTTCATGGTATTCTGTCAATTGTCTGTAATGATATTTTTTGTCAGGGTGTAAAGTCAGTGCTGGAAATATACAGTAGGTGGGGAAGATAAGTCTGAAGCCGGTGTTATAATAAAAATTGTAATAGGCACACAGGCTGTGTCCCCTTACTGTATAAGCACATTCAAGTGTAGAGTGTGCAATATAACAGCGTCTCTTATACTGCTGGTCAGCAGAGTAAAAATCAGTTCTATAATTGGTGTCAGAGGGAATAAAAATAAAGCATAGTTGCCAATATTTGTAAAGAATTAGGAGTGACACCCTAAAGGGATTAAAAAGAAAAACATGGTGTGGTAAGTGGGCTGCCTGTCTTAAAGGAACATAGGCATGCATCCTGCATAGTGTTCTGCCCACCACATATTTGTAGATATGGTGACATGGTCCAAAAACTGGGCAAGGTCAAGAATGTGGCTGTTGCCTCATGGTGTATAGCTTGTACCGGGTCACATTTTCTTTTGTTATAGTTTAGATAAAATAGGGCCTGGAGGTACACAAAAAATATTGTGGGAGTAAAATAAGCCCCATTGTTGGTGTCAGTGGTGGTGATAGTTACCCTCAGCATTGGTGCCATAAGTAACCCTCGGCATGAGTTAGGACCAGCAATGATAACCCTCAGCAAGTATAAAGGTCAGCAACAGTAATCCCCAGCAACATCCCCAAACAAATGTCAGGACTAGCAATGATAAGCCCCAGCAGATGTCAGGGCAAGTAATAACCTCCAGCAAGTGCCAGAGCAAGCAATAACCCCCAGCACAATATATCCCCATATCAGGAATTTCTGTTAGCTGGAAGCCTTGGAGACCTATGTGTGCGCATATATTTTAAGCACAGAGTAGAGGCTAGTAATGCGCTTGTGTGCAGGCATTCTCTTGTTTGTGCATGTTCTTCACAGTGTGTGCTCAGATGTGTGTACATGCCCAGAGTCAGTATTGGCATCAGATGGTCTATTTAAGAGATGCTCTAACTCAGTATCAGCTGACTGGTCTTCAGATTGTTCTTTGTGTCCTGACCTGTGGCCTGCATAGGCCTCCTCTTACTGACCTGGTTCTCTCTAGGCCTAATTGTGGCTTCTGCTCTGTGCTGCTGCTTACCAGTTCCTGACATCGGCTTCACCCATGACACTGATTTGGCTTGTAATTCCGCACTGCACTGCCCACTCATTGCTGACCTTGGCTTGTTCTGTGACTCCGATATTGCCTCTAACCTAGTGTCTACTCTGGACTACTCCAAGAATCAGCTACATTTTTCTATGGATACTTCTGTTGCCTGCCTGCTGGGATCACTGGTGGACTTTGTCATTCTGAACCTACCGCCTAATCAGAATTCACCTTTTACTTCTGCTTAATTTACTCATGGTTCTGCAGGTCCCTCGACTGTCACTCCTGTCCATATGTTCTACCAGATATTCCTGGTTGGCATCTCCAGTTCAAGTTTCTGCATCTGTAGGCACTCATGTTCCTCTTGTCCCTCACATTCTCGGTCTCACCTCCAGGGTTGCTTAGGCAGGAGATCCAAGAAAGGCCATCCTCGTAATTTCAGTCTCCTATCAGGTACTGAACACCCCAGCACAGAAATAATCCCCAGCAGCAAGAATGCAGAATATTTAGGGTATAAATAGGTCTCTAGACTGAACATATAGACCCCCCAACACCCCCTTTCCTATCTTTAACTGAATTTGTATAAAACCAGGAACAGCAGCCATTGCTATACCTGGAAAAAGAAAGAAAAAAAAGTAAAATGACAGGCATTCTACATTCTGACAAATTTATGTGTGAAAATTAGGAATAAGCTCTAGGATTGGTCTGAGCCCATGTTTTTTACCAATTGAAACTCCATCTTATTTGTCTGAAAATGTCAGTTTTGCTGTAGTAGTTGTATACATGGCACAGATGCACCACTTCACAGACAGGTTCAGGGCACAAGACACCCTCCTTCCCCAGGTATGTTTTTAAAGAAATTTAGCATTTGAAATTTGTTCCTGCCAAATTGAATTTGAAACTTTCTTTTTATATTTTTGTACACATCCCTAGGGCGGTACCCAGCCCCCCCATGTCATTTGTTTAACAATCTGCTTTATTGTAGCATATGGTGAGTCCTACCCGTCTAGCCTCCTACAGCCTAACTATGTACTTGTCCACTTTACATGCTTCCACTTAGGTATTTACACAATCACTTTAAATAACATTGCTCCAGCCAGAAGATAATTCCATCTTCTTTACTGATAACTGGTACATTTCCACATTATGGCAGTATAAATGAACAGTAACTCCTTTGCCCTGGCCTCATACATATATGCGGCATCAGAGAGGTGGGCCATTTTCACAGGCGCCACATATACAGTAGGTGCACTGATGTTTATGCTGGAAACGCGCTCCCAGCATGGAACCAGAAGCCTGGAGACCCAGCTCCAAATCAGCTCTGATTGGTCTGCCAGTAAAACCCACCGCTGTACTCTTTCTCTTCTTCTACAGTAAATAGAGAAAAAGATACACTATATTACCAAAAGTATTGTGACGCCTGCCTTTACATGCACATGAATTTAAATGGTATCCCAGTCTTAGTCCGTAGGGTTCAATATTGAGTTGGTCCACCCTTTGCAGCTATAACAGCTTCAGCTCTTCTGGGAAGACTGTCCACAAGGTTTAGGAGTGCGTCTATGGGAATGTTTGACCATTCTTCCAGAAGCACATTTGTGAGGTCAGGCACTGATGTTGGAAAGAAGGCCTGGCTCGCAGTCTCCACTCTAATTCATCCCAAAGGTGTTTTATTGGGTTGAGGTCAGGACTCTGTGCAGGTCAGTCAAGTTCCTCCACCCCAAACTTGCTCATCCATGTCTTTATGGACCGTGCTTTGAGCACTGGTCAAAAATTTGGTGGAGGGGGATTATGGTGCAGGATTGTTTTTCAGGGGTTGAGATTGGCCCCTTAGTTCCAGTGAAGAGAACTTTTAAGGCGTCAGCATACCAAGACATTTTTTACAATTTCATGCTCCCAACTTTGTAGGAACAGTTTGTGGATGGCCCCTTTTTGTTCCAACAAGACTGCGCACCATCCATCTCTTTATGGACCTTGCTTTGTGCACTGGTGTGCAGTCATGTTGGAAAATGGAGGAGCCATCCCCAAACTGTTCCCACAAAGTTGGGAGCATGAAATTGTCCAAAATGTCTTGGTATGCTGACGCCTTAAGAGTTCCCTTCACTGGAACTGTGGGACCAAGCCCAACCCCTGAAAAACAACCCCCACACCATAATCCCCCCTCCACCAAATGATTTGGACCAGTGCACAAACAAGGTCCATTAAGACATGGATGAGCACGTTTGGGGTGGAGGAACTTGACTGGCCCGCACAGAGTCCCGACCTCAACCCCATAGAACACCTTTTGAGATGAATTAGAGCAGAGACTGCGAGCCAGGCCTTCTCGTCCACATTAGTGACTGACCTCAAAGATGAGCTTCTGGAAGAATGGTCAAACATTCCCATAGACACGCTCCTAAACCTTGTGGACAGCCTTCCCAGAAGAATTGAAGCTGTTATAGCTGCAAAGGGTGGGCCAACGCAATATTGAACCCTATGAACTAAGACTGGGATGCCATTAAAGTTGATGTGCGTGTAAAGGCATGTGTCCCAATACTTTTGACACTATAGTGTATATTTTGGGGTACGTTTTCAATCATTTTTTATAGCATGATCACAATTTTCTTACTAACAGTGGTGACCAAGTCCAGTGATCCCCCACACTGACAGTATTTCAGTTTACTAGTATATAGATGAGATACCTGCATTCATTTTCTGTTTTCATTTTCTACCTTTATCTTCACCTGATAATCCTCAGAATAGCACAGACTGACAATACTCATCACTCCACTGTATCTATCGAGAGAGCCATGGTTGTCACTAGGCTGGACTTTTAGCATTTTTGCCTTTGTTCATCTCTATTACAATTGAGGCGATGGAATTGGTAGCTAACATAAGAAAGATCAGACACTACAAGAAAGACAAGGACACTACACTTCTGGCAAGATCAACAGGTATTTATTGTACTTACTTGTTCTTTAGCCTGAAAAATGAAAAATAATGCAGACACCACATCTAAGGACCGGTGAGCTGCAATGTATTACATTTCTGTCCTTTGGTTCAGATATGTTCAATTTTACAATTTAGGTATTTGCTGTAAGGGTTTGCAAGAACGTCTATAGTATAATTCAGCTTGATCTGCTTTAAATCAGCTGACAAATTCACTAAAATCTATAAAAAATTCGAAACACGTGTTTTAATTCCAATGCATATTTTATGTTGCATGGCTTAGGAATGTTTGGTTCCATAAATCAAAATTTGTGAGTTTCTTTAGTTTGACAGACTTTTGATCCTGCAGAAGATACTAACAACACTTTGGAAAGTTGCCTTCAACGTTTGTACATTTTTACATCGTTTTTTATTGAAAAATAAATCCAAATCAGACTTTAAAGACAAGAGTCTGACTTTATATACATACAGCTGCAGTTTTTGAAAAATCCACTCGCTTTCAATAAAATCGAAATCATGAACCAGAAGACCAAGAATTTGATTTCTTTCTCGTCGTCTTAGATTGACTATTGAAGTCTCTTTGCCATAAAAAGTGGTAGATACCTTCATAAAAGTCTTTCTTCAGCTTCTACAGAGACCAGTCTCCAAAAGCCATAGCTCTATATTTACATAATTGCAGTCATTCACAGTGAAAATTCATTTAAAATCAGTTTGTTTTGTACCCAGCTTAAGTACTAAAATGTCAAAAAAGTCAAAAAAGTCTAAAAGTCATTGTAAACAAAAAAAAAAAAAAAAGAAGACTTCACAGATTGCCGATGTCATGCCAGCAGATAACGAGATCCCAAAATTCCACCGTAAGCATCAAACTTGATGTCCCAGGAGGTGCAAGTAGCAATTGTCAAGAAAATTTCTTCAAACCTTCATCGCGTTTTGCGCTTTGTTTCCGGAGACGGGGGATATTGCCGGACTGGTGGCATGTCATAATGGCTGGGAATGTGACTGTTTTTAGGCGAGTCGTAATGGTTCATTGGGAGACTATTCCGAGGGGAACTGGTGGAAGCTGCTGCCGCACCTTTTAGGAAGCTGTCTGGAGTATGGAAAGAGAGGTGTTACTTTATTATTTTTACTTTCGAATTACCTGTTCATTTTATTATTGTAGCTTATGAAATGCAGACATACAATTTTAAAGCGGGGTTCCCATTTAAAAAAAAAAAAATTAAAAGTCAGCAGCTACAAATACTGCAGCTGCTGACTTTTAATCCGACACTTACCTATCCCAGGGTCCAGCGATGCGGGGGATCGAAGCCCCGCTCGTCCCCCCCTCCGCTCGGCAGTGCCGGCATTTTAACTGTGGGTGCCCGGCTGTGGCTTCACAGCCGGGCACCCGCTGCCCATGCGCGAGCCGCGCCGCGCGCCATCGCTGGCCCGCAATCATCTGAGATCGGTCACGTGTCCCAGATGATTGACAAGAGGGAGGGTGGAGAGGCGATCTCCCTTCCTGCGCCGAGGGAAGTGACGTCAGGAGCCCAGGCACCGAAGGAGGCAGACTACGAGGGACCCCCTAGCAACAGGCATTTAGAGGTGAGTAAAAAAAAAAAATTTCTACAAATGTTTTTTTTGGGGTTTTTTTTAAGCACATTACTATTTTTTTTTTTTTTTTGGGGTGGAACTCCACTTTAAATCAGCTTGATGACTGAGAAGCTAAGAGAGGGGTCAGCACAGAGAGCACATTTAGTTGCAAAGACTTAAATTTCTATGGAGTTTAAAGTTCTAATTTTGGAATCATTGATTTATACAGTATCTACTGTACACTGTATGCACATGATATCAAGTTTGTGGTCTGCTATGCTTTGGTTTGTGAATGAGCAGTAGAGAAAGGGACTGATAAATCTATGTCCTCAGTCACTTTCAGCCCAGAGGAGGGGGGCTGTCAGGCTGTATGGGGCCCTGTGATTTCTAACAGCAGCCCTGCGTATCGTTCTGATTGTGATCAAGATACTGATCAGTACAGACACTAGAGCTAGTAGTGTTGCAGATAATCTGGTGCTAACTGACACTTGCTGGGAGGGACACTAACTAACACTGATGTTGCTAGTGACACTACTACAGTGATCAGTGATAATAATGTACACTGTCACTGTACTAATGACACTGGCTGGGGACAGGGCAATCAAGGGGTTAAATTTGCCTGAAAAATGTATGCAAGTGTATATGTGCTACTTGCACTCACACAGAATCTGACTGACTTCTCTCACTGAATGAAAACAGCTCAGGAGGAAGAAATCAGCCAAATCCTATGGGTTATGTTTACAAACACACAGAGGTCTGGTCTGTGATTGGCCACAGCTGATCAGCAGATATACAGACAAAATCATTGTCTGTAACCTGCTGACAGACTTGTGCTGTGGCCAATCACAGCACAGATCCGCAGGGGGCATGTGCAACACACCTGAAAACCAGGGAGTAAGCTGTGACGTACCCTTGCGGTGTTTGGCTTGGAGCTGCAGCCCACCCTCAGTAAATGTACTGTGGGCAGAAAGCAAGTCTTTGATACATTTTTTTTTTAATGCAAGCCGTGTTAAGTACCCCAATCCGACCTGGTATCAGCCTCTTGCAGTGCACTGTACTGCAGAGCTCAGACTGGGGGAGAGGCAAAGTAGCATAAGGAGCCAATCAGTTGGGTTGTAGTAGTCACATCCTAACAATGATCATGCTGATAACATAGAATAAAAGAAAGAAAAGATCACTGGTCTACTGATTCTCCTTTCTTAGTTATTTGTCTGAGTTCAGCCTTAAAGTCCAGCTCTGGGAAACTTAAAAATTATCCCTTGAAGTAAGGCTGCCCCTGCACTTGGGGACATAGAAAAGAAGACTTTCTTACCTGATCCTCTGCTCTGCTAGACTGGTCCTATTTAACCATTGCAGGGTGGGTGCAGCCCCACCGCAAGGGATTATTTTTATGTTTCCCTGGGCTGTTAAACATAACAGACCTCAAATAGGCCCTGAATCAACACAGCTTTTCTTAGACTCTTACCTTGATCTTGGGAGTCCACCTGGTACATGGCATCTTCATCAAATAGTCCAATTTCTGCATATGACATTTCTCGGTGCACTGGGGACTTCATCTCCATGTAATTTCCCTCTGAGGTTCTAGGCATCGTCATGGGGAGATCTTTAATGGTCGCATATGGGTTCTCACTGTTCAGGGAGCTGTTACTTAAGCTGAGAGCAGAATCTTTCACATAATCTGTAGAAAACAAAAGGATTTTATTAGTCTAAGCTGGGTTTTCCAACCAGGGTTCTGTGGAATCCAAAAAAGGTTTCTCTAAAAGTTGCTAGGGGGTTCTTTGACCAAATGATCAATTTCAACCCCCACTAACACCTGTCTGTGAAAGGAACAGTCTTCCCACCTAAAAAGGAGCATTCTTCTCAATGACCACCAAAGAAGGAGGGCCTTTCTCTTACTTACCACCATTGTAAAGTGACCCTTCTCTCACTAACAACCAATGTAAGAGGACCCTTCTCTTGCTGACCACCATTTTAAAGGGGTTCTTCTCCCACTGATCATCAAGGTAAGAGGCAATTTTTGACTGGCCACCCAATAGGGGGCAATTCACCAACCTCTAATGCTTAGCTGGCCGTACACTGCTTTAAATTTGGCTGATTCCTTTTGGCTTGGCCTAAATTTGAGCAGTGTATGTTGCTTCCAGTACCACAATCAACATTTGTCTAAAGGGCCTGCCAGAAAATGGTTGGCAGAACAGCACCTACATCCAATCATTTGCAGGTACTTAAAAAAAAAGTGTTGGCTGCACTCCAATTCTGTCTGTACTCCAATTAGTTTCAGGCACTGTAAGACAGTGATTATAGGGGATTCACAGGTCTTGTGATATATCTTCCCCTGTGTAGGTGTCCCTTCCCATGTGTAAGGGCATATACACAGGGGAAAAATCAGCCTTGTCTGTGAGTGGGAGTGGTTCTGTAAGGATCGGTATCAAGATGTGATCTGATATGTCCATGAGCAACCCTTGAGCGGGCCCTCATTCCAGTTTCCACGTGTATGCACTGATCTACGGAATGAGACTTTGTTTAAAGCAGAGCTCTACCCAAATGGGGATGTTTTGCTTTAAGGCCTCATCTTCACTAAATGGTACTTTTTTTTGTGGAGGGGAGCAGGTACCTGGTTTTGACCCGGTTTTGACAGATACCCGCTCCCACTTCTGCTCAGATTTCCAAGTTCTCCTCTCCCCCTCCCTGTAGTTTTCTGGGACACATCACAGGTCCAAGAAGACTGCAGAGCCGTTCAAAATACGCACTGCCACTCGTGCATGCACAGTGGGCACCTGGCTGTGAAGCCGCAAGCTGTCACAGCCGGGTGCCCACAGTTGAGATGCTGGGGACAGTGCAGCGAGGGTAGGAGTGGCTCACATTTTTTGGAGCTGCTGATTTTTAATAAACACAAAATTGACAGGAGTGCCTCTTTTAAATAAGGTATGGGCAGCACCACAGGAGGGGGAAGAGCGCAGCTAGTCACACTACAGCCAAATCTATTGTATAGCTAGGAAAAGACTATTTTATGTTAAAGATGTCAAGTTATTGAGTGCAAACAATCTATGCAGTAAACCCAGCTCTGAAGGAAGATAATTGGCCTGGTTTGAATTTCTTATGGCTTGAATAAAGTGTATTAACCCTGGGCGTATTCAGAGAGTATTCAGAAGAACTGGGAGTTGAACATTTTTACCCTTTGGGTTAAGAAAGAGGTGTAACTATACAGTAAGAAGTTTCATCAAGTTAACCCTTGAGGTTATGAGTACATTGTGTGAGAAAACTAGAATCAGAAGAGCTCAAACATACATCTATACTAGGACAATAAACCGAAAAAAAATACAAAAACCATGTATAATTAAAAAAAAAAAAAAGCAGACTTGATGGACCACTTGGTCCTTTTTCTGCCATCACTTTGTTATGTAAGGAGTAGCAGCCAGCTAAGAGTGGAAGCTGGTGGTAAATGAAAGAGGCCCTGGTAGTGAGGGAACAGGTGGTACTCCATGTTCCCCACTTAGTGGCTGGGGCTTCATATTGGAGCCCACTGTGGTACAGGGCCTGCCTAAAGACTGAGCCTGGGGTCACAGAATGCAAGGACTTCGGAGTGAAATACGGTGGTTTCCCTGTGTGCCTACAGGAGGAACATATACAGAAGGTGCAGATGTGAGACAAGCTGGTGGAGTTGAGTCCATACTCTGTATTACTTTTTCAAAATGCTACGGAGTCTATTGTCAGGTCAGATAAGAACAGGCCTAGCTGCTGGTTGAAGAAGAGATATGATCCTATTGTAAGTGTATGTGGGGCTCTGGGTGGTGTTAAGTGGTCACTGGCCTGAAAGCATTAATGCCACACAAATCAACTATAACAGTGTAGAGTTGACATGGCTTGAGGTTTCCCAGCGGCCCCTAGGGGTGCACTGCTAACAAATGCTATGCAGCAATAGCTGCCCTGTTGAAATCAAACACAACACAGTTCTCTCTCTTATTTACACTGTTGTGTATTTTATTGTTAATAACTGGATACTCACCATTTCCTTTGTTATAGTAAACCCCAGCACTGTAACTTCTATCTATGCAATGCCTCCCTGCAATCAGAATAATACATAATTATTTACTCTGAGAAGTGCCTAGGCTCCTGATCTTGATTTTATAACATTTTTATTTTACTTTATGGGCTGCTTTTGAGGCTAGTTCAAAATAGAGTGCTTCTAATGGAAAGATAGCCACTTAAAATGGGCAAAAATAGAATGGCATTTGGGATACAATCTGTCACACAGCAGTTCCATAAAATTTTATATGCCCTTTAAGAGTATCTTCATTTCTGTTGAGAGAAAAGAAAAAAAAAACATCCCCCTCTGGTTGATCTTTGTACATTGCAAGCATTTAAAAAAACTATGCTGCAGATTCCTATCTTTTGTTATTCTGAAGAATAACAATGTGAATGGGATTTATCAATCAGCTGCTGCACTCGCAAAGCTCTAATGAGGAAAGTGGCAGGGTCTGCCTCCCTGTAGATGTGATTAACCTTTGGGAGCATCTCACCAACATTTACATTTTTGATGCAGGGGATGCCCAAAATCTGACTTACGTTAGTGCAGGCTTTTGGGAAAAATCTGTAAACCAATCACACAAACAGGAAATGACATTCTGGGGGGGCGTTCTGTATATCATCTGTGTGCAGAACACCTCCAGGTTGCCATATTGCATTGTACAGAAAATCACAGAGCTGCAGATTGAAAAGGAAAGGTAATTTTTATTAACATACAATTACAATATTAGTTTTTTTTGTTTGCCATTATTTTCCATGAAAGTGGAGGTACCCTTTAATATAATTCAGGTATGTTATTTACTTGTGCAAGCCCCCCTAGGATAACAATGAACTTCAGTACCCCATATTTTCCATAAGTGACACTTTAAAAGCCCCTACAGGTCATCAGTTTATAGGTAATAGTGAATAATGGGCCTAGAATAATGGCTCTCGCTCTGGCATGTCCAGTGATATGTACAATGTGTATCGCATTCAACTTTTTTGGCAAAAGCGACCCCTGATGTCCCACCTGCCCTCTAATTAAGCTAATGGAGTGCAGACTGCGCCCAGGACCCAGAAGTGATGTTTTACACGGGACTTCTGGAAAGGGAGATTATATGTTCGCTCTCCCCTCCACCCGACTGCACCCTCCATGCTTGTCCTGGGTCCATCAATGGGCATGCAGAGCCTGGGAAACATGGCGTGGGTGTGCGCAGGGGAGGGAGGCATCGCCACATATGGGGGGGGGGGGTGTAAATCTGGCAGTCAACAGTGGGCTTGTCAGATTTACATACAGCAGCTACCGGGAGTTTGTGCAAATCCTCCCTTCGCCACCAACATACAGCATAAGAAGTATATCTACACTGCATCTGGAAAGTATTGACGGGGCTTCACTTTTTCCACATTTTGCTGTTGTACAGCCTTATTCCAAAATGGATTAAATTAATTATTTTTCTCAAAATTCTACAAACGATACCCCATAATGACAACGTGAAAGAAGTTTCTATGAAATCTTTGCAAATGTATTAAAAATAAAAAACAAAAAAAATCCGTTGTACATAAGTATTCACAGCCTTTGCCATGACACTCCAAATTGAGCTCAGGTGCAGATCACCCTTGAGATGTTTCTACAACTTGATTGGAGTCCATTTGTGGTAAATCCAGTTGATTGGACATGATTTGGAAAGGCACACACCTGTCTATATAAGGTCCCACAGTTAACAGTGCATGTCAGAGCACAAACCAAGTCCAAGGAATTGTCTGTAGACCATCCCAATGACCACAGTGGCCTCCATCATCCGTAAATGGAAGAAGTTTGGAACCACCAGGACTCTTCCTAGAGTGGGCCGTCTGGCCAAACTGAGTGATCGGGGGAGTAGGCCTTAGTCAGCGAGGTGACTAAAAACCTGATGGTCACTATGACAGAGCTCCAGCATTTCTCTGTGGAGAGGGAAGATCCGTAAATGGAAGAAGTTTGGAACCACCAGGACTCTTCCTATAGTGGGCCGTCTGGCCAAACTGAGTGATCGGGGGAGAAGGGCCTTAGTCAGCGAGGTGACCAAAAACCTGGTGGTCACTATGACAGAGCTCCAGCATTTCTCTGTGGAGAGGGGAGAACCTTCCAGAAGAACAACCATCTCTGCAGCACTCCACCAATCAGGCCTGTATGGTAGAGTGGCCAGACGGAAGCCATTTATCAGTAAAAGGCACATGACAGCCCACCTGGAGTTTGCCAAAAGGCACCTGAAGGACTCTCAGACCATGAGAAACAAAATTCTCCGGTCTGATGAAACAAAGATTAAACTCTTTGGCCTGAATAGCAAACGTTAATTCTGGAGGAAACCCAGCACCGCTCATTACCGGGACAGTACTATCGCTTCAGTGAAGCATGGTGGTGGCAGCATCATGCTGTGGGGATGTTTTTCAGGAGCAGGAACTGGGAGACTAGTCAGGATCAAGGGGAAGATAAATGCAGCAATGTACAGAGACATCTTTGATGAAAACCTGCTCCAGAGCGCTCTGGACCTCAGACTGGGGCGAAGGTTCATCTTCCAACAGGACAACAACCCCAAGCACACAGCCAAGATAACAAAGGAATGGCTACGGGACAACTCTGTGAATGTCCTTGAGTGGTCCAGCTAGAGCCCAGACTTGAACTCGATTGAACATCTCTGGAGAAATCTGAATATGGCTGTGCACCGACGCTCTCCATCCAACCTTATGGAGCTTGAGAGGTTCTGCAAAGAAGAATGGGAGAAATTGCCCAAAAATAGGTGTGCCAAGTTTGTAGCATCATACTCAAAAAGACTTGAGGCTGTAATTGGTGCCAAAGGTGCTTCAACAAAGTATTGAGCAAAGGCCATGAATACTTCTGTACTTGGGATTTTTTTTTCCGTTTAATAAATTTGCAAAGATTTCAAACAAACTTCTTTCACGTTGTCATTATGGAGTATTGTTTGCAGAATTTTGAGGAAAAGAATGAATTTCATGAATTTTGGAAGCAGGCTGTAACTTAAAGGGGTTGTAAAGTTGTTTTTTTTTTTTTTTTTAAAATAACAAACATGTTATACTTACCTTCACTGTGCAGCTCGTTCTGCACAGAGTGGCCCCGAACCTGGTCTTCTGGGGTCCCTCGGCGGCTGTTTCAGCTCCTCCCCGCAAGCATTTACCACCTTCATGCGAGCTCCCTCGCACGGTGGTGAGTGCTTGCGGGCGCGCTCCCGTGATACAGCCGGCGGCTATAGCCGCTCGCTGTATCACTTGGCCCCGCCCCCCGGCGCGCCGCGTCATCGGATGTGATTGACAGCAGCGCGAGCCAATGGCTGCGCTGCTTTCAATCCATCCACTGCAGCCAATCAGCGACCAGGCTGAGCTGCAATGGAGCTGACGAGGACGAGGAGCGAAGATTCGAGGCGTCAGGTAAGTAAAACGGGGGGGCTGGGGGCGGCGGTTCTGTCAAAAGTTTTTTCACCTTAATGCATAGAATGCATTAAGGTGAAAAAATTTTTACCTTTACAACCCCTTTAACAAAATGTGGAAAAAGTGAAGCGCTGTGGATACTTTCCAGATGCACTATAAACCCAAAAACAAACATTTTGTATAATGCAGCTTACAGGCCCTTAGATGTGGTGGCTGCATTCGTTTTCTATTTTTCAGGCTTCTCTATTTTGTTTTCACATGCTAATCCTGCAAAAAAACACGTTGTATCCCATTTTTTGGACTGATTGCATTATTAGTTTACACAAGAGCGATATGGTTGCTTGTGTATTCTTCCAAGTTCACAGGAAGTGACAAGAACATGGCATTTCTGGTAAGATCAACAGGTATTCTTTATTCTAGCTGAAACCTGATGTTCTAAGCCTGAGAAAAGAAAACTAAAGTTGGCCACATACTGCTAGATTTTTGAACGACCGTTCATGAAAGATTATTCAACAGACCATTCGATACGTCCATCATGACTCAAAGAATTTTTGTTCAACTGCCATACTAATGTATAGAATGTTAACATTCAAATTTCCTTTGGTATAGTATATGAATACAATAAAAAGCATTTTTACCAACTGAGAACCACAGTTAGTTTGAGCCTTCAAATGATTCTCATCCATGCAGTCGAAAGCTAATGTTAATTTGTCCCCATTAAGGCCTAAGCTTAGTCAAAACTAAATAATCAGCACAAGGGATGGTACTTGCAAGCAATGCAAAGTGTCCCTTGTGCAGCTGGCTGTGGATTTAGTTGAAATCTTCGGTCCTTGATCCCCCCCCCCCCCCTACCGCCGCAATGTTTTTTTTTTTTTTTGCCATGGGGATTAATAGGAGCTGAGGGACCTGCCATAAGTACTCGCCAAGAGTGGCGACTTTGACTGCCCTTTGCGTCCCCTCCTACTTACTATACCTTCCATAAATGAGAATCACTCTATTAATAGAGGATGGGCAAATTAAAGTGGACCTTCAGTCCTTTTTTCATCTTTCCATCTATTAAATTTTCTGCCCTTGTTGTTTTAACTTTGGAAGGTAAAACATTTTTTTTTCTGCCAGTAAATACCCTATACAGCCCACTTCCTGCACAGCTCTCTCTCTCACTCTCGTGAGAGTTTGCCAGGAAGGGAGGGGGGAGAAGTCATAAGAGGGCCAATGAGAGCTGCAGGGCTAGAGAGCTGGAGGTGTGCCTCTGTGTGTCTGTGTAAATCCAGGGAACAGGCAGCAGCTTCAGCTGCCCACAGTTAAAATGGTTGCAGCCAAACTTAGTGGAGGGAGATTTCTGCAGCATATTTGGCAACTACAGAATCACAGTATATATAAAATAATATGCAAAGTGGTTGGAGGGAAGCTTCAGAATGGCAAAGATGTTTTTATTTCAAATTATGTGAGCAGACCGCAGTTCCTTTTTAATGAACTGCCCCCCTCCTCCATTCATAGCTCGTTTTTCATTCATGGCTTCTATGAATAGAAAAGGGGAGCAGAAAGCGCAGGCATTGTCGGAACTCTTGACAAGTATATATGACAGGTCACTTGGCTCGTGTTAACCCCTGCTGCACTGGAAAATTACAGTGACGGGGGTTGGGGGGATCAGGAGACTGATGATTTCAACTAAATCTGCAGCCACCAGCAAAAGAGACACTTGGCAATAATTGTAAGTACTGTCCCTTGTGCTGATTTTTTTTTTAATGTTTTGACTAAACTTATGTCGCGTACACACGAGCGCAATGTCCGACAGAAAAAGTCAGACAGAAGCTTTTCATCGTCTATTCCGATCGTGTGTAGGCTTCATTGGACTTTTTTTTTTCGAAAATTCTGACGGACCTAGAAATGGAACATGTTCTAAATATTTCCGACGGAAACAATTCCTATCATGAAAACCGATCGTCTGTATGCTGTTCCGACGGACCAAAAGCTACGCATGCTCTGAAGCAAGTACGAGACGGAAGCTATTGGCTACTGGCTATTGAACTTCCTTTTTTTTAGTCCCGTCGTACGTGTTGTACGTCACCGCGTTCTGGATGGTCGGACATGGTGTGACTGTGTGTATGCAAGACAGCTCGAGCGGAATTCCATCGGAACTCCGTCGGAAAAAACCTTCAGAGTTTATTCCGATGGCAAAACCAGTTGTGTGTACAGGGCATTAGGCTTTAACCATTAGAAAATCAACCAAATGCTTTGAAAATTAAAATTTTTTAAAGAAATTCTACCAGTGTATGACTATCTTTATGCAGCCATCACATCCAAGGACGGGTAAGCTGCAATATATTACATTTTTGGTTTTGGGTTTAGATTTTTTAAGAAATGAGATGTAAAACCCAAGTATTCAATATGTATGTGGTGTACTCTACCCAGACATACCTTTGTGATTCATAGGTGCCCCCTGATGTTTCCAGTCAGCTGGCAGCGTAGCGTTGTAATCTGGACCATAGCCGCTCATTCGTTCCCTCTCAGCATTCATGGCATTGGAGTAATGAGGATTGCAGTTCATCTGAACAAAGAGATCCAGTTATACCCACGCAGTACTAAACTAATAATTACCAAATGGTATATTTTTAGACTACTTTTTAAAAGAACTGTAGAAACCTGTTGGCAACCATTAGATCCATTTCTTCATTTGAATATAGTACACTCAAATCTGATATCCTATGGCACATTTGCACAGCCAATGGCGTTTGCAGTACATTTTTTTTATCTACAGAATTCTTTAATCACTCATTCACGGGCTTCCCATAAGTAGGCTACTCTCTGGAAGTAGAGAGTGGAAGGAATGGTGCCCCATTGTTGGCTTTCAAGGTAGGAATGTTGCTCCTTCATTTGTGTCTATAGAAGAAACGGTGCCCCATCATTGGTATCTGTGGGAGGAATGGTACCCCATCATTGGTGTCTGTGGGAGGAATGGTGCCCAATCATTGGTGTCTGTGGGAGGAATGGTACACCGTTATCGGTGTCTGTGGGAGGAATGGGACCCCATAATTGGTGTCTGTGGGAGGAATGATATCCCATCATTGGTGTCTGTGAGAGGAATGGTGCCCCATCATTGGTGTCTGTGGGAGGAATGGTACTCCATCATTGGTGTCTGTGGAAGGAATGGTACCCCATCATTGGTGTCTGTGGGAGGAATGGTACCCCATCATTGGTGTCTGTGGGAGGAATGGTACCCCATCATTGGTGTCTGTGGGAGGAATGGTACCCCATCATTAGTGTCTGTGGGAGGAATGGTACCCCATCATTGGTGTCTGTGGGAGGAATGGTACCCCATCATTGGTGTCTGTGGGAGGAATGGTACCCCATCATTGGTGTCTGTGGGAGGAATAGTACCCCATCATTGGTGTCTGTGGGAGGAATGGTGTCCCATCACTGGTGTCTGTGGGAGGAGTGGTGCCCCATCATTGGTGTCAGTGGATGGCATGGTGCCTCAAGGGCTGGTCAAAGGCAAGCAAAGGACCACATATGGTCCGCGGGCCATAGTTTAAAACCCACTGATGTAGAGAGATCCTTGAAAAAAACCTAAAGCAACGCCATAAAGATATGTTTTGGGTTCAGGCAGAAAACTACTGGAAAGGTCAAGGCTACAAATCCCTGTGCTACTTTATTTGTTAGATCTGATTTCTTATACTCTGAACATTGAGACTTTACCTTTTTAGAACCGGGCCTGTCATGGCTGCTGGGTATAGGTGGCAGGGTGGGGCCGCACTGAGAAAGTGTATGGTAGCTTGGGTTTGAGTAGTAGTGCATGTGGCTAGGTGGTACATCTGCAAAAAAAAAAGACACTTACATTGTGGTCACTACATATAAATGTCTAATTTACATATTGTACAATCATATCAGCCTTTGCTCGCTTTGGAAACTGCAGCTTGGCATTGCATGCTATTATTGAGCTTATGATCGTCCACAGCCACTCCTCTGTCCAAGGTTTCACTTATCTCTTCATAAAAAGAAATCAGATTTGTTTGACAACTTCTGTCTTTTATGAATCCATGCTGTCTGTTGCTTAAAATATTTTTTTCCAACAAGAACTCGTCTATGTGGTCTTTTAAACTCTCCAGTATCTTCCCGACTATAGAAGTTAAACTAACAGGTCTATAGTTACTTGGTAAAGACTTTGATTCCTTTTTAAACATGGGCACCACATTGGCCCTACCCCAATCCAGTGGTACCATTTCAGTCATTAACAAGTCCCTAAATATTAGAAACAATGGCCTTGAAATGACAGAGCTCAATTCTTTTAGGATCAGTGAGTGGATGCCAACTGGTCCAGGTGTTTTATCCACCTTTATTCTGTCTAAATATTTCTGGACCATATCACTTTTGAGCCATTGTGGATCATATGAGGCTGTGTCACTACCACCCCCATTATGGACATGAGCTCCCCCATGCTACTTTGTATACACAGAGCTGAGGAAAGTATTTCATACATTTGCCTTCTCTTTGTCCCCAGTCACCCACTCCAGATTATTTTGTAAAGAGCCTACATGCTCAGACCTGACCTTTTTATTATTAATATATTTGAAAAGTTTTTTGGGGTTTGTCCTACTATCTTTTGCAATCTGTGGTAGGTTTTGAATTTTTGCATCCTTGATTTCCTTTTTACACATTCTGTTATATTCTTTGTAATATTTAAACAATGATAGAGTTCCTTCATTTTTATATTTTTTTAAATGTTCCTGTATTATTATTTATAGCCATTTTAACTTTGGTCGTGAGCGATATAGGTTTTATTTTTAGCCTTTTAAACTTATTGCCCATGGGAATAGAGTTTGCAGTGAGTTTACATACAGTCACTTTGCAGAATTCCCATTTCTGTTCTGTGTTCATTGAGGCCAATATTCCCTCCCAGTCTAAGTCCTGGAGAGCAGCCCTCATTCTTGGAAAATTTGCTCTCCTAAAATTAAGTGTTTTTATCTTACCCGTATGTGTTTGTTGCTTACAGCTAACATTAAATGAAATCATGTTATGGTCACTGCTACCCACGTGTTCTTTTTTATGAATATTGGTAATAAGCTCTGCATGGTTTAAGATTACCAGGTCCAGCAGAGCGTCATTCCTAGTTGGGGCCTCAATAAACTGGACCATAAAATTGTCTTGTAATAGGTTTATACGTTTTTGCCCTTTAACTGTCCCATCAGTGCCATTACTCCAATCAATTTCTGGGTCATTAAAAACCTCCATTATTATCACTGTCCCAGCTCTTGCAGCCTTTCCACCTGTGCAAGGAGCTGAGTTTCCACCTCCTCACTAACACTGGGTGGCCTATAACAAACTCCAATGACAACCTTTGTAGCACACACACCCATGTACAGTTTCACCCATAATGCTTCAGACTCATCATACTCTCCATCAACCAGGTCCTCTTTCACACTTGCTTTGAGATCACTTCTCACATAGAGACAGACACCACCACCCCTCCGTTTTACCCTGTCTTTCCGAAAGAGAGCACAGCCAGGATTATTAATAGCCCAGTCATAAGAAGAATGAATAAAGCCAAGATTTAGATCATAGCTCTCCTCGTGCACTAGAGCGTCCAACTCACCTATTTTGCTTGGCAGACTTCTGGCATTGGTGAACAAACACTTTAATTCATTGTCACATTTTGCAAACGTATGTTGCATATTGTTTATTTTAGTACAAATGGTACCATTTTCAATAGTTGTTTGTAACATAGGGACCTTCATATCATCTGCCATAGCCCTGCCTCAATATTTCCCCATTCCACCCACCAATAGGGGCTGACCCCTGTCTGACCTGTCTGTCCCATTATAATCTAATTCACCCTCCCCCCACAATCCTAGTTTAAATACTTCTCCAGCCTTCCCAAAAACCTCTCCCCCAGCACAGTAGACTCCCTTTCATTTGGGTGCAAACCATCTTTAGCATATAGGTTGCACCCCAATGAAAAGTAAGCCCAGTTCTCTAAAAACCCAAATACCTCCTCCTTACACCAGGTCTTTAGCCATGCATTCAGCTCTCTAATCACCTCCTGACTTTCCTGTGTTGCGCATGGCACAGGCAATATTTCAGAGAATATCACTTTGGAGGTCCTTCCCTTCAACTTGCAGCCTAGTTCATTAAATTAGTTCTTAAGGAGCCTCCACCTTCCATATATTCTGTCATTGGTTCCAACGTGGACCAAGACAGCTGGGTCATGCCCAGCCCCTCCCAGTAATTTATCAACCCGGTCCACCACATGCCGAACCCTGGCACCAGGGAGACAGCAAACCATTTGATTGAGGCGATGCCTGGCCACAAATTATTCTACCAGTCCTTCTGATTATAGAATCCCATATTACCACCAACTGTCCAGGCCTACCTGCTCTCCCCTCACCACCCCTACTAGATGGGCTGCTCTCTTGGCTGTTAAGGGGAGCAGTGACCTCTAGGGCTGCCACCTCTGAGCTTGATACCCCCACATCTTCACCCAACTTGGCAAATCTGTTAGGTTGTAAAAACCCAAGGCTGTTTATTATTTAGTCTGTAGGAAAGTTATAGAGTCCATAAGGTATATATATATATATATATATATATATATATATATATATATATATATATATACACACACAGTATCGAAAAATTGAGCAATCCTATTGTACTGACAGACATCTCATTTCTTGAGGCTCAAAATTGCCAGGACAGTACAAATATCCCCCAAATGACCCCTTTTTTGGAAAACACACAGTCCAATGTATTTAGTAGGAGGCATTGCAAGTTTTTTGAAGTTGTCATTTGTTTTTCACAATTATTTTTTTTACATACTGTCACCAGTACAGTACAGTGTCATCATATAACTGGTGTGGTAGTGATCAGGGACACTGACTGATGACAGTATGTAAAAAAAAAATGTTAATGTTAATAAAAAATAATTTTTTTTTTTAATTACATATCTTTTATTTTTTTACGATTCTTTTTTGTTTACTGTGACCAGAGCAACACAGTTTTACCATAGTAACACTGCACACTATTATTGCTTGTAACAGTGAATTTTAATGCTATAAACATCCATTTGTACTGAATTATTATTAACTGGTTGCCCAACAAATATATTTCCTATTCATTTAACAAAATTGTTAAAATATTTAATGGAATGAAAATCTAGGGTGAATTAAAGGTCAAAGCCACTGACACAACATGGCCAATGGATTATGGAAACCTGGTCATTACATTTATATGAGCTTGTTGGACATCCCACTCCAAAACTATGGACAATTATATGGAACCGCCCCCTCATAATCGCATACACTCTTCTGGGAAGGCTTTTAATAGGATTTCGGGCTGTGTCTGTAGGAATTTGGACCTATTCAGCCAAAAGGGCATTTCTGAGGCAATGTGCTAATGTTGGATGGGAAGACCTGTTTCATAATTGGTGTTTCAATTAAATCCATAAGTGTTAAAAAGGGTTGACGTGCAAGACGCTCAGGTTCCTTCACGCTTGTCAAACCATGTCATTATGGATCTGCATTTGTGCATTTACTGGAATAGAAAACGACCTTTACACAACCAAGAGTTTAGAAAAACACAATTATCTAAAATGTCTTTATATGTCATAGCATTAACAGCACCCTTCATTGGAAACACCTGAATGCAATAATTTCCACATATTATATTTATTATTATTTAGTAGTTATGATGGTAAGGTTTCCACAAATCTTTGGCCATATGATGTATGTGTATTTTTGAAAGAATATATTTTTTTTTATACATAGAGTGATGAACTAAATAACTAAATATATTTGTGTATACTTTTTTTTTCTTATTTTATTTCCAGAAATTAGGAGAATTATGGTCAGCAAGCCTCGTAATATTGTTTGGCATGTTGGAGTTTTGGCCTTTTTTGTTTGCATTATAACTTGGGGGCATTTATTTTGTCTGTGTAATAAATTCAGGGACAGAGATTATACAAGGTTTGTACTTAACGTGGTTCTAAAGGTAAAAGTTTTTTTTTTTTTACCTTAATGTAGGGCTCTCAAAATTTCTAAACAAAGGGGCAGTTTACTGTCCTGGGGGGGGGGGGGGCGCAGACAGTGACCACCAGTAGTACACAATGTCCCAGCTTCAGTGGGAGTAAAAAAATCCCTCATCATTGGTGTCATTGGGAGGAATTACGCCCCATCATTGGTGTCACTGGGCCCCATTGTTGGTGTCATTAGGAGGAACTGTGCTCCATCATTGATGTAATTGGTAGAAATTGTTCCCCAATTTTGGTGTCATTGGGAGGAATTGTACCCTTCATTGGTGTCAGTGAATGAAATAGTGTCCCAAGGGCAAAATAAAAGCAAGCAAAGGGCCGCATCCGGGTGACGGGCCACAGTTTGGAGACCACTGCCATATTGCATTCTCTGAATTAGGGTAAAAAAAATCTGTGAGCAGTTCACCACCTCAGCCTCCCCCCCCTTATACCAACTGTACTTATCTGAGCCCAATCTTGATCCAGCGCTGTGCACGAGAGCAACCACTTTCTCCCTCTCCTCACTGCACAGAGAGGCAGCAGCGGGAGCCATTGGCACCCAATGCTGTCAATCACAGCCAGTGAGGAGAGAGTGGGGGAGCAGAGCTAAGCTGAGCTCTGTGTGTCAGTAGACACACAGAGTGCAGGTCATGAGCGAACCTGCACGAGTGTTCCCATAGCACGCGGCATGCTATGGGGGTACTCGGTAGCGGGGAGAAGCTGGGAGCGTCAGAAGAAGGATCAGGGCTGCTCTGTGCAAAACCACTGCACAGAGCAGGTAAGTATAACATGTTTGTTATTAAAAAATAATCCTTTGGAATAACATTAAGAACACTAGTTCAAAGGATAAGAACTGTTACTCATGCACACATTATACAGGCAGCACACATGATTATGGGCTAACAGTAATAACATGAAGGAAAGTCAGCTGACTAGGAGATAACCATGACATAGAAACCAACTAAGCACAGTACATGTAGGAAAGATATAATATTACTCATATACATTCACAAGTACTAACTATGTAATATTACACCTATATTTAACATCTGTAAACCATGTAAGACGCCACATATAAGTGGTGATTTCCTTTAAAGCCCAAATGAATCCTCCAATGTATACAGTATTAGCTAACACATTTCAAATGCACAAAACAAAAGGTGTGCAAAGTCTTGCCGGTCAGTTTTAAGCAGCCACGGTCTAAATAGAAAAGCCTTCCCCCATGCAGCAGAGAAGGACCCTTGCTCTCTGATGGGAAGCAGTGGTCTCTCTGCAGTGGTTCGACACCTCCCCCTTCCCAAGCAAGCACAGGGAGAACATGCAAACCTCATGTTTACAGTGTCCTGCCAGGGAATTCTGTAAGGCAGGAGTGCTAACTGTTGAGTCACTAGATGCACTTTTATAGAGTAAAAATACAGCAACATCTAGTTTCTCGAGGTCTAGTTTTGGAAAGCTGTCTAAATCTGAAATAAATCTAAAAGCCTGACACACAATAACCAAATCCGAAATCTTAAGGCAAAAAAAGGGTCATAGCTAATTGTTTCTTTTGCCATTTTCATATTTTTTCCCTGTTGTGTAAAAATAATTGCAATCTAGACTAAGAAGTGTCTTATTTGTCGCAATTTCTTACACAGATGGGTCTGGGGTCCACCTTTAAATAAAAAAAATGAAAAACAATTACCACTTTAATAGATCTGTACACTTCATATTACCTGGTACTTCGTATTCACCACTGGCCGGCCTATTGGATGTATACGCCACAGCTAAGTTACGGCTCTCCTTGTCTTTTTGCCAGTGTCTGTATGCTAGGAAGAACGCGATCAGCGCCACAACCAAGATTACTAAGGCAATGATGCCGATCATGGGTCCAATGGAGTCTGTGGCTATTGAAGTCTTCGGCACCATTGTGACATCCATGGCGGGAGCTGTGTACACAAAACACTTAGCAAAAATACTGCCGGAAAAAGCAGGTTGTTTTCCCACATCACATAACATAAGATCATGCTGACCTTAGAAGTAAACACTATAAAACTTACATTAATTTATATACTATGAATATATATATATATATATATATATATATATATATATATATATATATATATATATATACACGGTGCTGTGAAAAAGTATTTGCCCCCCCTTCTGCCGCCTTCCATGGCTCGCCACGGCTCTCCTGTCCCACCAGGAGGACCGAGTCACCAGCCGGCACTTTTATCGGCTGGCAGGAACGAAGCCAGAACCGGCTTTGATCAGGTCTCAGATCTAGTAACCCGAAAGCGATGTCATGACATCACTTCCGGTTTACAGAAGACTTAAAGGTGACAGATTTTTTAAAAATGACAGCATTCAAAACTGCCAAACTTAGTGTTTTGAATGCTTTTAAGTGCAAAGGAGGATTTTGGGATCTTATAGACCACAGATCTTTCCATAAAGAGTACCTGTCATTGCCTATTATTGTCACAAGGGACGTTTACATTGGTGACAGCAAAGGCAGTGAGGTGGCGATCTGCAGGTTGATCACTCACGTTCTGGTTAGCTGATAAAAAAAACACGGTGATTGCATTATGGCTGCTTATGTCTGGCATTAGGGGAACATTTGGGGAACATTGCAAGGTTCCCAGTGGCCATCTTAGTGGAGTCTACATCTGATTTGACACAGAGCCCTCCTGAGCTGTGGGCAGCCATTCTGGATATAGAGAGGCTTATACAGTATATATATATATATATATATAGCAACCTGCTAGGTCATTTTGGCATGCCAACAGTGTGGGAAGTACATAGACAGGAACAGACTCCTGCTGGTTATGGAAAGATTATAGGCTAAGGAAAGTTTCCAGAGCAGTTGGGATGGCTGAGCCATTGAGACTGTAGTTTGGAGAAGGACCTTTGCTAGCCAGCTTGCTATCTAAATTGGCACATCCTGCATATTGTTCTGCCAGCACGGCGCCCCTTCTGGAAGGCCACAATTTGTAATCCTTGAGGACACCTGCCTCTTGAAGCAAACCTTAAGCTTGCCATATGTAAATCTTGCATTACTGTATGGGATTGTGGTGGGTGTGTACAAATGTCTTACTACCCACAGTTTAACTTTGGCAAAGCAAGTGCATTGTTGTAAGTGCTATTTGTTACACAAACCCAAGAAGACATCTCATGTTCTTACGGCTAGTCCTGTCCTCACATCAGTCCTTCACATTTTACTGTCTGCCTTTTCAAAGCCAATAAATATAAAACTTTGCCTGCTATACATTACTGCACTTTTTGTACTGGCATAAAAAAGAAACAAAAAAACAGCTCTTTCCTTACCTTTCTCACAGCGTGTACCTGACCAGCCGGCTTCACACTGGCAGTGACCCGTCACATGGTCGCAGGTGGCGTTATAGAGACAGTCGCAGGGCTGGTGGCATTTCAGGCCATAGGTTTTAAGAGGGCACTCTAAATGAAAAAATAATATAGTATGTTGGTAGCAGACTAAACTAAATTATCTAAAGACTTTGCACCCAGCTTAAAACATGAAAATTTTATAATATGAGCTCCATGCACACTAGAGCTCATAAAACTGATGTTTTTTGGAGTTTGAGCCCATAAACTCCACTCTAAGTTATCCTATGTGTCCATGCACACATGGATGTTTTTGAACTTTTATCAGCAGTGGAGTTTATGGGCTGTTCAGGAGTCGTTTTTCTGACCGCAAAAAACGCCAAATGCTCATAAACGCTGATAAACGTCGATAAATGCTCAAAAATGTGGCTCACCAGCAGTTTTTAACGTTTTTGATCCATTAAAAAAAAAAAAAAACGCTAAAGCGGAAAAACGCTAATAAACACTTTTGCAAAAACGTTGAAAGACTCACTGCAAAGCTACTGGCGTTTTTATAACGTTATTTTAACGTCCAGTGTGCATGGAGCCAAAATCTGTACTGTGCATCAATAGTTGATCAATAAAGAGTGGATTGTTTAGGGCAGTTCTTTGGAATTTTAGAGAAACACTGTGGTCTAATTCCCAGTGTATCTTTTGGCCGAAGCGAGATTTACTTCAAATGTCCTCATAAAGTTTAGACAAATATACAACCAGTTTTAAGCGTATCTCTAGGCAACAATTTTTTTACTTTTTTTGGAAGGGTTACACCAGCGTTTCTCAACCTTTTCACTATAGAGGAACCCTTAAAATAGCTTTCCGGTCTCAGGTAAACCTCTTCTAAAAGTGACTATATCTACAACTCATGATACATTAGTGTGATGGTCAGTGAGAAGAATGCTCCTTACACTTGTGGTCATTGGGAAGAATTGCCCCCTTACAGATAGCTAAAAATATCAATGGTGTCAGTGGGAACTTACTTAAGAGGCAGAACTTGCTCATTGCTCAAGGAACCCCTAGCAACCTCTGGATGAACCCTAGTTGAGAAACCCTGGATTAGACCCTCAGTCAAGTTTTTATTACTGTCTGTTTCTCTATTGGGAAGAGTCACACTTTTTTGTACTGGTAACCATTGTCAATGAGAAAGAAATTAATGGGAAATTCAAATATTTAGAGTTGCCCCTGAACAAGAAGTGAACGGAAACCTTCCAGTGGGGACACCTGTTTTGTAGGCAACTATCTAAGAGGGGAATTACCATCACTTTGGGAGATTTCCCTTCTATAGCCACTAGCAATCACTGTGTTCTTCCAGGAAGGGAGGGATGAAGGCGGAGAAAGCCCCCCCCCCCCCCCCCCGTCCCTGCTGTGAGAATACAATGGCTCAGAGGGAGGGAATCCCCTGTCAACACTGTCTGTGTTGATTGGGGAATTGAATGAATTTCTTTCCTGAAAGAAATTCGCTCTCTGTCCATGGCTGGTCTAACTTAGGTCTGCAACCACCACATATTCATTCCTCAAATCTTTTATTTTTCTTGCAAAATTCCTTTAAAGTATTCCTCAAGCCCAAAATGTATTCAGTGCCAGCTTCAAGATGTCAATGGTGCAGACAGTGGGACAAGTGTTTACTGAGTGGCTATTGACTTGTCTGGGAGTCAGCATATCAGCCTGGTCAGGTTGATTTAAGACAACAGAAACTAAGGCAGGCCATAGATTGTGTGATTTTCTTTCCTGCAACCATAGTGGTATTCTCCCAGCGGAAGGGGGGAGGGGGCGGGGAGCCGCCCCAGCCCGGGAGAACACAATGATTATTGCTAGCGGCTAGAAATCTGACATGCTGGTTGTACCCAAGTCGATTGATGGATATGAGTCAGCCTGCCTATAGATGGATCGAATCTCGTACGGTCCCTGCTGAACCAGTTGACATTCGAACCATCTATGGCCAGTTTAAATTATCCTATCTGTATTCCTTTTGCTGGGATAACCACTCTGCTTTGTATGCTAGCTCCATATAATCTCATGAAGGATGACTTTAAAGCAAAAATAACAATAATGATAATACAAAATGCATAGCTTCCAACTGTCCCTGATTTCAAGGGACTGTCCCTGATTTGGAACAAAGTCCCTCTGTCCCTCTTTCCTCCTCAGTTGTCTCTCATTTTGGTCTGAATTATATAATTGTATATAAAATGCACTTTTTATATTTCAAGAAGTGCTTCCCAGTGCTAAACCTTTCATCCAATTTCTAAATAGCTGCATTTGTAAATTTCAAAAGCCAGAATAAATGAATAGTAGTGGTTAAAAAAGCACTTGTGGGTTTAACCAGTCATTTTTTAAATAATGCTCCTTGAGAAGGGCGTGGCAGGGGTGTGTGTGCTTTGCCTGTCTATTTTTGCTAATAGGTGTCTCTCATTCCCATCTCAAAAAGTTAGGAGGTATGCAAAATATGCAGCCACTAAAATGATTCAGTTTCCATTTATTGATATAGATGTAACCAATTGTTTTAAATGTACTTACTAATATCACAGAAAGGACCAATATATCCAGGCAGGCAGGAACACTTCCCATTCATGTGATCGCATTCTGCTCCATTTTGGCATCTGCATTTGTTAACACAATTTTCTCCGTATGATCCCAGGGGGCAGACTAAGCAAAACAGAACACAATGTATGGTATAACATTTTGTCAGCTCACATTGCACTCATCTAACATCTTTAATCACCTCAATACAGGGCACTTAACCCCCTTCCTGCCCAGGCCATTTTTCAGCTTTCAGCACTGTCACACTTTGAATGACACTTGCGCGCTCATGCTACATTGTAACCATGTGAAATTGTTATCATTTTCTTCACACAAATATCCCTTTCTTTTGGTGGTATTTAATCACTCGTGGGTTTTTTATTTTTTCCTAAAAAAAAAAAAAAAGACCATAAATTTTGAAAAAAAGTTTTTGTCAGTAAATTTTGTAAATAAGTAATTTTTCTACTTCACTGATGGGTGCTGATGAGGCAGCACTGATGGGCACTGATGAGTTGGCACTAATGGGCACTGATTAGGTGGCACTGATGAGGAGGCACGAATATGCTGCACTTATGGGCACTGATAGGTGGCACTGATATATGGCACTGATGAGCACTGATAGGCAGCACTGACGAGTGGCACTGGGCGCAGATAGGCAGCACTGGTGGGCACAGATAGGCAGCACTGGTGGTCACAGATAGGTGGCATGGATAGGCGGCACTGATGGATGGCACTGATGTGCACTAATGGGCATTGATGGGTGGCATTGATGGGCAGCAGTGATGAGCATTGATGGGCAGCAGCGATGGGCATTGATGGGCAGCACTGATAGCCAGCACTGACTGGCATCACTAACGGCCACTGATTGCTGGCACTTGTGGGCACTGATTGCTGGCACTTGTGGGCACAGATTGGTGGCAATTGAGGGCACTGGTTGGCATTGATTGCTGGCAGTGGTGGGTAATTGTTGCTGGTACTGGTGGGCACTTAATTGTAATCAGGGCACTGATGATCAGTGCCCTGATTACATACCTAGCTTTCTCCTGTGAGGAGATGCCGCTGATCGGCTCTCCTCTCCTTACACTCTGTCAGTGTGAGGCGAGGAGCGCCGATTACTGGCATCTCTGTGTTTACATGTGACCGGCTGTGATTGGACACAGCCGATCACATGGTTAAAGCGCCGCGGCTCTTTACACAGATCGGGACAGGGCCCCTTAACCACTTACTGCCTGCCCACCGTCAATTGACAGCTGGGCGGTGCAGCTCTCATTCTGGGTGGACATCATATGACGGCTTCCCAGAATGACTGATATCGCAGCGTGGCGATCATGGCCGCGCCATGTCCCGATCTGTGTAAAGAGCCGCGGCTCTTTAACCATGTGATCGGCTGTGTCCAATCACAGCCGGTCACATGTAAACACGGAGATGCCAGTAATCGGCGCTCCGCGCCTCACACTGACAGAGTGTGAGGAGAGGAGAGCCGATCAGCGGTGTGTATGGCAAGAAGTATATGAACACCCCTACAAAATATTGAGTTCAGATGTTTCCAGTGGAGTGTACTAGCATACAAAGACAATTTAGGCAACCTTGTGGCAACAATTTGGAGAAGGTCCGTTTCTCTTCCAGTATGACTGTGCCACAAAACCAGCTGCATAAAGACATGGGTTGATGGGTTTGGTTTGGAGAAACTTAAAAGTACAACTAAAGGCAATTTATTTATTTGTTTTTAATTTGGAAGAGAGATTGGGTGTGGGTTTTATTGCTGTCTGTGCCTTCATTAGGGAGATGCACCCTCTATTTGTCTTATTTACCATTATCATTGAAAGTGAATATAAAAGAAAATCCCAAATTTTGGGTTGTATCCAGAAAATAGGGGACATCTTCCAATGGGCACACTAGTTCTGGTGACCTGGGGGGTCCCCAAGGGATTTCCATAATTTGCAGGGATTTCCTCTCCTGTTTTGGTTATAAGACAGGAAGTGAAGGAAAATCTTCCCAATGGGACACAGATGGCAAAAAATAAACTGACAGGGGATATAACCCTCCCTTATTCTATCCAAAATGAAAAAAAAGTTTTGCCTATAGTTCTACTTTAGAGCTCATTTACACTTGCTTCTGCTTTAACACACATTAATGGCTATTTTACACTTGCTTCAAAACAAAGCTTCAGACAGGCTTTGTTAAAGCTCTCTGAACACTAGTCAAAGCCCTTGTCACTTAAAAAAATGGTTAGCTTACGGTCCTGTTTACACTTGCTTTTGCTTTGCTTTGCTTCGGCTTTGCTTCAAAAATTATACCCCATGTAGCTTTAGCGGTGCTTCAAAACATCTTCAAAGCCTCCAAAGAAGTCTATGGCAAAGCTCGCTTGAAGCCCCACGGAACCCCCACTGAAGCCTCATCAAAGCCCCATGAAGCCTCACCAAAGCCCCACAAAGCCTCACCAAAGCCCCACGAAGCCTCACCAAAGCCCCACCAAAGGCTCGTCGAAACCCCATCGAAGCCCCACCAAAGCCTCATCGAAGCCCCACCAAAGCCTCATCGAAGCACCAAGCAAAAGCAAGGTGTAAACAGGACTGTAAGCTAACCATTTTATTTAGTGACAGGGGCTATGACTGGCATTCAGAGAGCTTTAACAAAGCCTGTCCGAAGCCATGTTTTGAAGCAGATGTAAACTTCGGCTTTAACAAGGCTTCAGACAGGCTTTGTTAAAGCTCTCTGAACGCTAGTCAAAGCTCCTGTCGCTAAATAAAATGGTTAGCTTACAGTCCTGTTTATACTTGCTTTTGCTTTGCTTTGCTTCGGCATCGCTTCGAAAATGATACCCCATGTAGCTTCAGTGGTGCTCCAAAGTGTCTTCAAAGCCTCTATAGAAGTCTATGGCAAAGCTTGCTTGAAGTCCAATAAAGCCCCACCGAAGCCCCATTGAAGCTCCACCAAAGCCCCACCGAAGCCTCATGGAAGCACCAAGCAAAAGCAGGTGTAAAAAGGACCGTAAGCTAACCATTTTATTTAATGACAGGAACTTTGACTGGCGTTCAGAGAGCTTTAACAAAGCGTGTCCGAAGCCATGTTTTGAAGCAAGTGTAAACTAGCCCTAAAGGGGTCTAAACAGACAAAAAAATCTAAAATCTTGTGTGAAGCCTTCCCAGGAGGGTGGAGGCTGTTATAGCTAAAAGGAATGTAGAATGGGGTGGAAGGGGGAGCACTCTATACTAATGCCCTTGGTTTTTGAATGGAATGTCCAACACATTCATATACTGTAGGTGGGATGGTCAGGTGTTAATAAACTAAATACTATCAGTACAGATATTAACACCATACAGTTACCAGAATATAATATTTTTTATTATTTTTTTAAAGTGGGCCATTAAATCTGTCTTCTATACAAGTTTTGTTAATTAGGGATAAATAATGGACATAAGGATACAAACTTGGGAATAAAGGAAACTTCAGACATGCAGCAGTTTTACCTTCAGAACACATTTTTCCAGTCCATCCAGAAGAACAGGCACAAGTTCCATCAACTGGTTTACAATGCCCTCCATTTTGGCAATAACAGGTGTTAGCGCAGTCCTTCCCCCAAAGTCCCAGTGAACATGCTAAAGAAATATTATACAGTATGTTTAGTATTTTTTTTTTCTGAAAATTAAAGAAAACACCAACAAAATAGGACTACAAATAAACATGCTTTAACTTATAGAAAGTTTAGAACAGCATATTGGATTACAGGTCAACCGTATAGGCTTGCTGCACTTGGGTTCTGGTTTCATGACCACCAGGAACATTATCCTATGAAGTTCTTATGTCATTAAATGGATTTCTTCTGGAGGCTTCAGTTTTCTCCCACAAAATGAACTCTGGTTATGTAGCTTGTCATCGTTGTGGTCCTAGATTATGTAAATATATTATTGTGACTAGGAAATTAAATTGTAAGCTTTTCTGGTGACAGGGATTTCACCTCTGGTGATATTAGGACTCATAGGTAGTTTACTTTTTAGCACCTACCTCAACTGAAATATGTTTCACATTTGCTGACCTTTCCATTTCTAGCATTTTTGTATGTGTGGTTTTGAAGAATGCCTATAGGCAGTTGGACTGGTGTCGTCTTGGGCAAGACAAATATGGAAACAGCTATACCTTTTGTAGAAGACACATAGGGGTTGATTTACTAAAGGCAACTAGCCTGTGCACTTTGCAAAGTGCAGTTGCACTCTGCAGGTGCAATTGCTCCAGAGCTTAGTAAATTAGGTAAAGCTTCATTTTGCAAAGAATACCCAATCACATGCAAAGGAAAATAAAAAAACAGCATGTTTGCTTGCACGTGATTGGATGATGGAAGTCAGCAGAGCTTCTGCTCATTTACTAAGCTCTGGAGCAACTGCTCTTGTAGAGTGCAAGTGCACTTTGCAAAGTGCACAGTCAATTTGCCTTTAGTAAATCAACCCCATAGTCATGTTGTTACTTGTGTCACCACTAAACTTGGCCATGGACAATATACATGGGTTGACCAACTGATCTTTTTTTGACTTTTTGAAGCTGATATGCTTTAACTTGTCCTCACGGCAGGTATTAATGAACATAACATTATTAAACCACTTGCCGACCGCCCTATAGCAGTTTTACTGCTACAGGGCGGTCGCCGTAAGCAGGATCACTTGACCCTGCACTTCCGGATAGGACGCCGATACTTCCGAAAGAACGCCGGCGGTGGCTCGCTCCAGCTGTGATTACACAAAGCGGCAGCCAATCAGCGGGTACCACACCCGCCGATCATCAACAACAGAGACAGAACTGAAAGTTGCCTATGTAAACAAGGCAGACTGACGTTCTGACAGGAGGGAAGGCATGGATCCTGTGTCTCTGCAAAGCAAGGACTAGGATTCATGTCTTCCCTGAGTAAAAGCACCTCCCACAGTTTAGAAAAACACTGGTCAGGCACACAGTTAACCCTTTGATCGCCCCTGATGTTAACCCCTCCCCAGCCATTGTCACTAGTACAGTGAGAGTGCATATTTTTTAGCACCAATCACCGTATTAGTGACACTGGTTCCCAAAGTATCAATTTGTTTTAGAATGTCTGACACAATATTGCAGCCCCGCTATAAGTCGCTGTTTGCCGCCATTACTAGTAAAAAAATAAATAAATAAATAGAAATATCCCATAGTTTGTAGGCGCTATAACTTTTGCGCAAACCAATCAATATACACTTATTGGGATTTTTTTTGCCAAAAATATGTAGCAGAATACATATTAGCCTGAATTGATGAAGAAATTCGATTTTTCTACTTTTCTATTTGATATGTTTTATAGCAGAAAGTAAAAAAAATGTAGTTTTTCTTTAAAATTAAATCTTCTTGTTTATAGCACAAAAAATAAAAAACGCAGAGGTGATCATTGATCAAACACCACCAAAAGAAAGCTCTATTTATGGGAAAAAAGGACATACATGTGGGTACAGCGTCGCATGAACGTGCAATTTTCAGTTAAAGTAACGCAGTGCCGTATCACAAAAAAAAATGTTCTGGTCAGGAAGGGGGATAAATCTTCTGGAGGTCAAGTGGTAAAGATAGCCTAGTGGAATGTTTCCTCTCTAGTGGTAGTCATTACACTGGAACTTCTTTCGATTATGGAATACCAGCCTTTTGTGGGAGGAAAGCAGCACCCTAATCACACAAAATCTGTCTAAAAGGATGAATCATTGGTCATCCTGGGATGGACATTATGAAAATCACACCAGTAAGTTACAGGTAGTCCATAATGACTGTCCATGGACAAGCCTACATAGCCAGTACAGCTAGTACAATGTTTGTAGTGACACATGGTAATTAAATAGTATAGACAACCCTGATAACTAAACTTGTTTTGCTGGTGGTACGTGACTGGCCAAAATTTGTGAAACACTCCTTAGGGGGCTTTTTTACCTTCAGAGCAAGTCTTTCCAGTCCATCCTGGTGAACAGTTACACGACCCATCTACAGGACTGCACTGCCCTCCATGCTGGCAATTGCAGCTTCTGGAGCAGTCTTTTCCCCAAGATCCTGGAGAACAGGCTAGAAAAATAAATAGGAATTGTTTAATATACAGTTAAATAAAAAAGAATGTGATATGTGCATATGTTATAAAACCTTATGCTCATCAATGGGTAGAGCTGAATAGGGGTATAGCTAAAGCCCAATTTTTTTTTCCCCCGTGGTTGCTTTTTCTAGGGGTGAACACAACGCCTATGCTCACCTGATCCTTTGATCCTCCGGAAAATGGCGCTCCCCCACATCTATCAGTACACTGTTCCTGACAGCTCCACGTCCAGAGCCAGTCTATGGCCATGATGAAGTCAGGAACAGTCTATTGGACAAGACCACTAGACCGCAGAGTTCTGCTTTAAAGAGAAACTTAAACCCTCTAATATCTGTGCCCTCATCTTTGGGACCTGACAAATGCCTGTAGCACATCTGGGCATCCATGGGAGGTTTCTGCATATGTGAACACACCTGAATCCCTGCACGTGCGCAGATGTACGTTGGGAAATAAAACAGGAACATAAAAGCCTAGGAAGAGGAAAAGTGGCAGAACAACATGTGTTTTAGGTAACCCAGTATGTCTACAATAAGGGTATAAAGGGCCAAACTGGCCTAAGACACATAAAGCTATTATAAGGTGGTGATCTCCTTAAAGAAAGAAAAGGGCCTGGAAGCTAGACGTGAAATCTTAGAGGTGTAAAACCTGTGGGGAAAGGCTTTATACGTACTCAAGAAACTAAAGCCTTGTATATACAATCGGATTTTCCAACAGGAATTGTGTGATGACAGGCTGTTGGCGGAAAATCTGACCGTTTGTATGCTCCATCGGACAATTGTCGGATTTTCCACGGACAAATGTTGGATAGCAGGCTTTAACATTTTCCGTGGACAAATGTCTGTTGTCGGATTTTCCGATCCTGTTTACACAAGCCTGTCGGACAAAAGTCCACAGTACAAACACGCATGCTCGGAAGCAAGGATGAGCCAGAAGCGGTCGGTCTTGTAAACTAGCGCTCATAATGAAGAATTAACATTTGTGACGTGGCAAATTATGAAATCTCAAAATGCAGCGCACAATTCTCTTCTTCTTTAATGGGATAATAATGAAGCTGCTTTGCTGGTGATACTGATGGAGTTATGACAAACGAATTTTCAAAGGCTTTTTTTTCTAGTGATATCAAGAATAATATTATCATGCTTTTTTTGGGGGGGGGGGGGGGCAAGTTACCAGCAAGTTAATGGCATTATCGCCTAGTTTTTAAACTCAAAGGTACAACTATGTTGGTGTTCCTTGTTAATTTTACATTGTTTTTTTTTTTAAATATAACCGCCTACTCCCAAACTGTCATTTGAAGTAAAACATGTAGCCAAGTATTATTCTCAACAATTTTTGTTTTTGTGCATTAAAAAAATAAAATAAATAAAATTAGACATGCTATCTGCCAGTAGAACTTAACCAAAAAGTGCATTCTATGCATCCAAAAATATAGAAAATATAACAAATCAAATCATTATTTAACCAAAAAATAAAATAAAAGCCTCATGCATGTGTCCTGCTTCTTAATATAAGGGGTCAACAATGCCAAGAGTTGGTGAAAGGTGAAAGCAGGGCTCCGTCATCCGGAGATAATTCCGAAAATCATCTGGATTATTCTCCTGGAGCTCCCGCAGCAAAGGCATATGACATAATTGGTCACGATTAATAAAGCAACCAATTTTTGGTCCAAGAGCTCTTCCTCCTCCTGTTCCTGGATTGGACTTAGGTCAAAGCAATAACTCCAAGGCCAATAATAAATAACAAGTTATCTCCTCCGATTCCGCAACATGGCTGGTTGACGAACAGCCGTTCAGAAACAAACTGAAAAGTGCGAACTGAAAGATGCAAAATGAAAAGCGCAAAATGAAAAGCGTGAATCAACAATCATCAAACTTCTACTAACACGAAATTAGCAGAAGTAGCCCAAAGGGTGGCACTAAAGAGCTGAAAAACCAAGTAGTACGTCACTACGTTTGTGTTTGTTGACGATTCCTTGCCGTTTGTATGCAAGACAAGTTCCTGGCCAACGCCCTTCGGACAAAAGTCCAAGGTTTTGTCTGTGAAAAATCCTATCGTGTGTACGAGGCTTAAGTCAGAATGTTGTATGTTATTTACCAAAGAATCAGGGGGAACAAGAACACATAACTAGAAAAACTACATAACTCTTTAGAGTACTGTACTGTAGAAGCGGTTAATCATAAAGTTTATGAACTTGTAATTTCTGTGTTAAGAACAAAAGAGCATTTCTATAAAGACTGCTTCTAAACAGAATTTTGATTGGCCCATACAATTGAGGATTGTTTAATCTATACTGTAGTAGACTATACATCACTGGTAGTTACTGGATTTCATCATCCATTTTTTATGAAAAATGGGTTTTACTGAGTCAACAGGTCACCAATAGTGAAAATGTAGGTAGGGCCAGATGGGTAAAGAACATTAACTAAACATTGCTTATTGGTAGAAAACCAATGATGAATGTTCCTGGAATGATCCTCCTCTATTCACCTATGTAGTGGAGACGGCCATAAAATCAATTAAATAACAAGAGTCTTAAAGAAAAAAAAAATGTCCATAATGCAAAACTGGAATTCACCAGCAGGTGGTAGCGCAGTTGAGCAAATGGAATTCCTGTTATTTTCCCTAAATCTACAATGGCTTTCTAAGGATGTTCTTTACTATACAGTATATTAAGCTCAAGGAAGGATTAAGAACATGGATTGGGAGACAAGCAGAAAAAAAAACTGGCCTTGTCATGAAAGAAGTGGTTTTCTATAGGCTTTACAGTGTGCAGCAATGATTGATAACTATGAATAAATGAATGAATGAGTGACTTGTATAGCGCTACCTATGCGAACTGAATCGCCTCAGGGCGCTTTTTGTTGCCGGTGTCCATCTGCAGTATAGCGCAGTCCTTTGCCCCATGGGGTCCTGACACGCTTACAAACACATACACAATACAACTATGGTGAAAGATGAGTGTTGTTTTAAGGAACTTGGTTTATTGTAATGCAACTTTTTACATACATATGTTAACAAAAGAAGGGGATCGTAAGGGATGACTTATAAATGAAAAAGCACTCATTGATCTCAGGAAGATGAGGAAGATAATTGCTACAGAAAGGTATATGAAGGGGAGATCACTGATCTTAACAAGGATCAAATAGCTATGTAAAGCCCAGCACCTCTCACTAACTGCGGGTCCTGCTGTTATTAAGGTCAGAATGAGGGAATATCTCCACTCTGGGCCACCAGCCTGTAGGCAAATTGCCTACAGAATTGTTAGACAGTAGCTAGCTCAGGCTGAGGGGAAAGGGTTAACGTGTGTGCTGCTGTTCCCGGGCTTTTTGGATCCAGCCAGTGATCCACCTGTGATATAAATAAGGGAAAAAGCTGGGTTCGTGGAAATTTTTTTTGACGGCCTGCTCAAGAGAGATGGCATGTTTATTGTGAAAGGAGACTGCTGTGCCTTGCAGTCCGTCTGAGGCACCAGGAGCCTGGAAATCTTCCAAGACTTGAAGAGCAACCAAGAACGGACTACTACCTTTTGGAGGTATGCCGGGGCAACCTAGTAGAGATAGTCAGGGACATGTTAAGGTTATTGTTCACGTTGAACTGTACTAAGATTTTTAAGTAAAGTTGTATCAACTATTCTAAACCTGGTCTGAAGTTCTTTAAAGGGGTGCATGATGGGTCCTGGCTTAACCAAAGAACTAGGGTCAGCAAAGCACATGTGGGGTATGAAGCAAAGCTACTACAAAAGGTCTACTTGGCAAGATAAGCAGTAGGAGTGATGCAGTTCTGGGTAATCAAGTGCTAGTGCAAAGTACAATGCAGCCAGTCATGGTTCCTGGTGTAGGTGATGTCCTGGTAGTGAGTCAGTCTCTGGAACAACTGGAACACAACTTGAGTTGCGGAGGCCTGACAACACGATATGGGATGAAATAAGCTGACAAGTGAACATTTGAGGTCCGCGTAAAGTGCACGGCAGGAACCCATTCTGTCATTGGGAGTGAGGTGGCAGAGGTACGCTGGACTGGTAGAGAGGACACAGGCTCAGCGATATTCCTCCTAAATGCATTACGCATCAGGCAACAGTGTTTAGTGACATGGGACAGCACTTTTCTGAGTTTACTGCACACAGTGACACGTCTCATCTCTAAGACGTGGGAACTGCCTTAATATTTGATTCTTACATGACCGCAGTCCCCACCTGGTCCTGGGAATTGGTGAGCTTGTACATGACGAAAGGTACCCCCACATGCAGGACCAGTGGCCCCACCCACAAACCTACCATATATTGTTTATACTGGCCCAGGGGAAAAATGCTCTCCTGGTCCCCTGTCCAGTCCTCTCCTAATGAAGAAAAAGAAATTTAAAACGTCCTCCCTACTATTCACCCTGGGTGAGTTAGAAAAGCAAAGATGGAAACTGGGTTGCTTAGAGCTGAGCATACTTTCCTTTCTGACTCATATATGTACACATTTCTATATTTTAAATGAAAACGTACCCTCCGAGCAGTCGCTGCCTCTCCATCCAGGTGAACATATACAGGAGCCATCAATGGAATTACAGGTGGAGTGGCTGGAGCATTTGCAGGTGAAGGTGCATTTTTTCCCATAATGGCCTGGAGGGCAACCTTAAAAATAAAAGGAGGTTCATATAAATCATGAGCTTATCATCTAACCCAACAGTAACAACAGTAACATTAAAAAGAAGATCTAAACTGAAAACATCTATAGGAATTGTTTACAATAACCCAAAATTGGAAATAAAGTAGAAAAAAAATACATTTTTTATTTAACAATGTCATTGGCATGGTAATAGGATTGGAGGGGAGCTAGAGAAAGTGAAACATAAACAGATTAAACCTCAGCTTTAACCACTTGACCTCCGGAAGATTTACCCCCCTTCCTGATCTGGCCATTTTTTGCAACACAGCACTGCATTACTTTAACTGACAATTGCTGTTGTGCGACACTGTACCCAAATAAAATGGATGTCCTTTCTTCCCACAAATAGAGCTTTCTTTTGGTGGTATTTGATTACCTATTCGGTGTTTATTTTTTGCGTTATAAACAAAAAAAGACCGACAATTTTGAAAAAAATAAATAAAAATTTTACTTTCTGCTATAAAACACATCCAATAAAAATGTAAAAAAAAATTTCTTCCTAAATTTATGCCAATATGTACTCATATGTGCTACATATATTTGGTAAAAAAATCCCAATAAGCGTATATTGATTGGTTTGCGCAGAAGTTATAGCGTCAACAAACTATGGGATTTTTTTTTCCAGCAACTTATAGCAGGACTCCAATATTGCTCCGGTCAATTGGACACTAACTGACACTTTTTTGGGAACCAGTGACACTAATACAGTGATCAGTGCTAAGAATATGCACTGTCACTGTACTAATGAAACTGGCTGAGAAGGGGTTAAACATCAGGGGCGATCACAGAGACAGAGACGCAGGATCCATGTCTTTCCACCTGATAGAACGGCAATCTGCCTTGTTTAAAAAGTCAGACCGCCATTCTGCCTGTGTACCGAACGATCGGCAGGTGCCGCCTCCTGCTGTGGATAATCACAGTGGGAGTGAGCCGCTGGCAGCACACATTTGCGCCCGCTACCTCGAAGTGAAGGTTTCGTACATATACGTGATCCTGCACACATCGGCCACCCTGTAGCAGTAAAACTGCTATAGGGTGGTCGCTAAGTGGTTAAAATATAACTAAAGGAGATGGATTAGAACACTTGTCAGTTTTTATTGCTGTCTGTGCCCCCCATATGGGAGAATCACCCTATCTATTCATCCCATTTACCATTATCATTGAAAGTGAAAGTAAAGGAAAAGCCCAAGTTTTGTGTTGTCCCCAGAAAAGTAATAGAGAGGTGACAGTTCTGGTGACCTGAGCATCCAAGGGATTTGCTTAACTACTTAAGGACCGAGCCTCTTTTTGAGATTTGTCGTTTACAAGTTAAAATCATTTTTTCTTGCTAGAAAATTACTTAGAACCCCCAAACAATATTTTTTTTTTCCTAACTCCCTAGAGAACAAAATGGTGGTCGTTGCAATACTTTATGTCACACAGTATTTGCGCAACAGTCTTACAAGCGCACTTTTTTAGGAAAAAAATAAAAAATTTTGACTTAAAAAACAAGGCAACAGTAAAGTTAGCCCAATTTTTTTTATATATTGTGAAAGATAATGTTACGCCGAGTAAATTGATACCCAACATGTCATGCTTCAAAATTGCACCCGCTCGTGGAATGGCAACAAACTTTACCCTTAAAAATCTCCATAGGCGACATTTAAAAATGTCTACAGGTTACATGTTTAAAGTTACAGAGGAGGTCAAGGGGTAGAATTATTGCTCTCGCTCTAGCGATCGTGGCAATACCTCACATGAGTGGTTTGAACACCGTTTTCATATGCGGGAGCTTCTGTGCGCAAGCTCGACGAGACAGGGCGCTTTACATTTTTTTTTCCCTTATTTATTTTACTTTTTATTTTTTTATTTTTACAATGTCCTTTAAAAAAAAAAAAAATGTTTGGGTCACTTTTATTCCTATTACAAGGAATGTAAACATCCCTTGTAATAGAAAAAAGCATGATAGAACCTCTTAAATATGAGATCTGGGGTCAAAAAGACCTCAGATCTCATATTTACACTAAAATGCAATAAAAAATAAATAAAAAATTGAAATGTCATTAAAAAAAAAAAAAAATCCCCTTTAAGAGCATTTGGTGGAAGTGACGTTTGACGTCGCTTACGCCATCCAATGCTATGGAGCCGAGTGGGGGCCATCTTCCCCTTACTTGGCTTCAGGCTGTGGACGTGACAAGACCCGATCGACGACCAGAGCACGGCAGGAGGGGGGGGGCCTCTCCCGCCCTCGATAAATGTGATCTTGCAGAAAATCCTACTGAGACTTCTTTTATCTGAAAGCCGACCGCGTACTGAAGAAGAGGATACCGGTCAACTGTATTCCTCTTCAAACAGCCGACGTATAATGACGGCGGGCGGTCCGTAAGTGGTGTAACTAAACCATTGTTTTTCAACATTAAAATAACAAACATGTCATACTTACCTGCTCTGTGTAATGGTTTTGCACAGAGCAGCCCGGAACCTCCTCTTCTCATGTCCCACGCGGGCGCTCCTGGCCCCTCTCTCCTGCCGAGTGCCCCCACAGCAAGAAGCTTGCTGTGGGGACACCCAAGCAGGATGCCCCTGAGCCACGGCTCTGTGTGTCCATTCACACAAGGAGCCATGGTTTGGCCCCACCCCCTCCATCTCCCGATTGGCTCACTGGCTATGACTGGCAGCAGTAGGAGCCAATGTCTCCCTCTGCTTCCAAAAGCCAATCAGTAGTGCGAGTTTCCGGAGAGCCAAAAATCGCTGGATTGAGAGGGGGCTCAGGTAAGTATTAGGGGGGCCGCTACACACAGACGTTTTTTTACCCTAATGCATAGAATGCATGAAGATAAAAAACTTTGTGCCTTTACAACCACTTTAATTTTAGGGATTTCCTCTCACTTCCTGTTTGGCTATGGGACATTAAGTAAAGGTAAATCTACGTAATCTGACAGGGGTTATATCCGCCCCCTACTCTATCCAACAAAAAAAAATAAAATTGCCTGTAGTTCTACTTTGAGAATGCAAGTCAATTTGTGGGCAGTAGGCTCGATGGTACCTAAATTATCATAATTAAACATGAACATAATTTTGTTAGTAATAAAAATCAATCAATGAGCAAGGTAAATAATAACTAAAGATAATAAGCGTATACGTATTTAGCTTTTTATTGTGACTGCTATCTATTCCTGGGCAGTAATTATAAAGGTATTGGAGATGATGGCTTTCGGCTTACATACTGGGCAGACCAGATGTGTGCTCATAAGGGTTATGTAATGTCCTATTAACCAATTGTGAAGGACCTGTGATGTTAAAACAGTCAAAACAGAGCTGTTAAGGTTTTATAGAATCATTCCATAAGGTCCTTGAAAGGGGAGTCAATGTTTTCTTACATAAATCATTAGGGAGTTAGGTATTTATTTAAGTTAATGGTAAATAGCTAGATTACTAATGAGATTCTTAGCAGGAAAACCAAGTCAACCTGTGAACTGGAATGTTTTCTTGTGTGCTTCATGATAATAATATGGCATGATCCTTTAGATTAGAAAAATGGAACCTGAGATGGAGAGTGGCATATTTCTTATTTGTGTTGAGAAAAGAGAGGCTAGGTGGCATGTCAATCAACTATGAAATGTTGTCCCTTAAGATTGCATCCATAAAAAGGACGTTGGTGGTCTTCTTTGGAATTTTTGTAAAAGCTGGGATTTGGGCTCCAGAAGGGAAGGAAAAGTGAAAGTGAATCATCCCAAAGAGCAGTTTAGAGAGACTATAATAGCAGCCCTGTATGTACAAAGTTCATGTTTTGTGAAGTTGGTCTCAACTTACACTTTTTAGAAGAACTTAAACTTTGTACAGGCATACCCCACTTTTAAGTACACAATGGGGTTTATTTACTAAAGCTAGAAAGTGCTAAATCAGGCTCACTTCTGCATAGAAACCAATGAGCTTCCAGGTTTTATTACCAAAGCTTAATTGAACAAGCTGGGGTTAGAAGCTCATTGGTTTCTATGCAGAAGTGAGCCTGATTTTGCACTTTCCAGCTTTAGTAAATAAACTCCATTGTGTACTTAAAAGTGGGGTATGCCTGTAGTACGTCTGCACATTCTGTGAGTAATTGCCTTGGAGTAATGGTATCCAAACTGTGGCCTGCGGCCTCGATGTGGCCATTTGCTTACCTTTATATGGCCCCTGGTGCACTATTTCATCCACTGACACCAACGAAGGGGCAAAATTCCTCCCAATGACACCAACAATGGGGCACAGTTCCTGCCAATGACATTAACAAAGGAGCCCAATGATGGGGCACAATTCCTCCCAATGACAACATTGATGGGGCACAATGCCGGGACATTTTCTACTCCCAATGCCCGTGGTCTGGCTGCCCTAAAGTCTGAAGGACAGTAAAGTGGCCCTTTGTTTTGTACATTTGGAGACCCCTGCCTTGGAGTGATTTATTGAGATGATGTAAACTTTCCTAAAATACAAGCCTGCATCTGGAGCTTTTTTAATTACTGTCATTGGTTTCTTACTGTTCTCGCAGTCTGGTCCCTGGAAGCCAGCAGTGCAGGTACATGATCCATCCTCGGCAGAGCAGAACGCCCCATTCTTACAAGTACAGGACATGTTACAGTTCCTTCCCCAAAATCCATTTTTGCAAGTCTGCTCACAGTAGATGCCTGATGAAAAAATCACATTAATTGAAAAATCAGAACTGATATCTCTAATATATGCACACATCCTCTTTCATTAGAGATTTTAATGGACTATTTTTCAGACTTTTTGTTGTAATATGTGTCACTGCTCATAATTAGAGCTGATATCAAATTCAGTCTTTTACAAACTCCATCCATCTAGTTCAAGGATGAAAAAAAAACCTCTTGGGGAGTTGTTACCAATATGGCTTCACTGGAGGAAAAAATGTTCCCTGACTCCATTAATAAAGGCTGAACTGGGGAACATTTTGAGGCAGAAAATGAAGTTCCCTAGTTCAGCCTTTATTTTTTTACCCGTGGATACTATTAGTTGTAAAGTAGAACTGTAGAGACTACTTACACACTCCCAGTTCCAGCGTTGGTAGCTCTGCTTCTCATGAGCAGCAATGATGCTTGCAGGGTAGCCTCACGTAGGCACATGTAGCAGTCCAAACTGTCGGTTGATAAACCATTTCCTGCACCAGAGGGCCTGTAGATAGATACTGCTACCTTCTCTCAGGACAACCTGACACGGTCCATGTCTCACTCAGTAGCCCCATACCTGACAGACAAGTAATGATGCACATGACATCCATAATACAGGCCAGCCTTCTTCTGATTCCTAAAGACCAGACTAGGAGCATAATCCTCAAAGCTCCAAACTGCCCATGGAGGGTCATGGGACATAGACTGGTTACTCCAGCTGCCTACACACCCTGCAGGGGTGTACACACCTTTCACACTGTACTTTGTTTCACACACATCCCAGCTCTCACAATGGTGGAATGTTCAATCGGATAGAATTGGCTTTTGATTCTTTAATTGAATAAAGGTTGTTCATATATTGGCAGGACAAAAAATATGCTTCCATGTAGAGGATCGTTCCAATACAATTTAATCTTTCCAAACAAATGGGTACATACTTTACATCAAACTTTTCATAGCTGCTCACACCTGATCATAGTCTCCTTTTAGGCCACTCTCCTTAGCTGACCATAGTATGACGGTTAGTTAGGACTAAAACAGGGGAACACATGGCCCCTTTCTAACTACATTATCAAACTCTTCCTGGTGCTTACTAGTTCCTTCCACAAATTAATAGTTCCACTCCCCCTTCCCCTTTAGCCTGGCAATGGGCAGACATAGCCAACCCTGATTTTCTGGAAACAGGGTGGGAAAAAATAAACAGAACCTACCCCCCTCTTACACACAAGAACATTAGCTGCAGGCACACTGAATTATTCAAAATGGGCAAGATCTAACAGTATTATGAATTTAAATAAGTGATGTAAATTTTGGCATTCAGCATGTGAAGAGGTGTAGCGTGGTGCAGTGTCAGTGACCACTTAGAGTCCAGTTACAGAGACAGAACAGTATTGACATTAAAGTTCAACAAAGCACAACTACCCATTGAGAAGACAACCCCACCTGACGCCTTCACAGAAGGTAGTAGTACAGTATAACAGAAGGTCTCAAGTGCACTGATAGCATCTGTCCCAGGGGATGGAATGTGGCCCAGCCAGTCCAAAAACGAGGAGGTTCCCAGAAAGGATGGTGTGTCCCTGCTCTTTCCATACTCATCTGGAACCTCTCTCTGGCGTTAATACTGTCCCTGACAGATGGGTAATCTGTCCCTACACTACCCACTCACGAAGTGTGCACCAAGCCTGGGAGCCATGGTCCCAAAAAGACTCAGCCTGACCCAAGATGGCCAACAGAGTCACATGGTGCAGCAGCACCTACTCAGATAGTTCCCCCAGTGACCCAGGAAATTATAGAGGAACCATGTTCTTCTTGACTTCCTCTCCATCTGCAATGCGGTCGAGTACCACCTGCAGTGGAGAAAGTAGACTGAACCTGCACACAAGCAGTTTTCAGTGGAATCTCAAACATACTGGGAACAAAAGCACAGATTATAGTTCCACTTTAGAAGAAAACTTCCAGTCTTTCATTTTCAACACAGATCACATTTTTTTCTGTACTACTTTACATAATAAAATTATTACTTTCAATTTAGTAAATTTGTGATGATATCTTTTGCTTCTTTTCAAGGATGCAGAATACAGTGCCATAGTCCAGTGTTGTAAAACATCAATTACAATACAGTCCAAACAATAAAAATGGAAATGATATTTTACCTAATTTTCCACTTCTCCTTGTTTCTTCCTTTTTGTGATATCTTTGGCTTATGGACAACATTTTTGATTTACTCTTTTTTTTCCTTCAACTTGTGTTTGGGGATAGGAAGGATGTTCATCTATATTCTTCATTCTCTCACTTTGCAACTGTTACTTTAACATGCATCCTGATATTGTACCCATGAGTTGTATCTCTGTCAACTGTTTTATAAAATTCAATAAAAACTATTGAGGCTGGAAATGAACATGGACTAATCTATGCCTTGTGACATCTTTGATTTTTGCTGATCAAAAGGCCACTGTATTCTGACAAACAGAGTTATGAAAACTAGTTGATGTGCTACACTATATGGCAAACAGTTTCTGCACAAACGTTTCTGCACTCCTGACCATCACACTTATATGAGTTTTTTTGGACATCCCATTCAAAAACTATGGGCCCCCTTGAGGTTATAACAGCCTCCACCTTTCTGGGAAGTCTTTCTCTAAGATTTTGGAGTATTTGTGCCCATGAGTTTGCAAACCAGTGTTGCGGGTCATTGTAGTGGTGTTCAATAGAGTTGAAGTCAGGGCTCTGTGTAGAACACTTGTAGGAAGGTGCAGTCAATTTTGGTGGTGCTCATCTGTAGCGACAATGCAGGTGGAGGAGTAATTTGAGAGGAACCTCTTTCCGCTATGATATCCACTGCCACAGAGAAGAAGCATCTGATTGGATGCTGGCATTCCATGTGACCTTGGTGGCCATCTTGATCAGGCAGGGTCTATTTAATACCCTGACTCCAGGGTTTGGCGCACATTTAGGGTGTGGATAGAGTAGGGACAGTTTACCCATCTGTCAGGAACAGTGCTTAGCCTCAGGAAGAGGTTCCAGATAAGTAGTGAAAGCCCAGGCACACGCCATTCTTCCTGGAAGCATCCTCACTTGGGTATGGAACGGCCAGGCTGCATTTCGCCCCTCGAGACAGACACTGTTGGCACACCTGAGACTTACTGCGAGTACTCATTGCTGTACATTCTGTGAGTGACCCCAGTTGTGCATTGCTGAACTTCGATTTCATTGAAGTTCTGTTCTTTTGCAGCTGGACTCTGTGTTTGCTGCCGCCACACCACGCTGCACCTCCCCACACACTTGAGTTCCTCAACAATAAACTCATCTTTTGTTGCCACAAGGTTGGAAGAGCACAAATGTCTAAAATATATATGTAAGCTGATGCATTACCAGTACCCTTTGCTGGAAAGTCTTAAGCGCAATAATTTTGTCTATTTGGCATACATAAATCCTGTTGCTGTGATATAAGTACTGTATATGTTTATACTATTAATACTGAAACTTTTATTAATTATTTTTATTTTTTACTAATTGCATGGGGGGAAGGACTCTAACCCATGAATTCCATAACATTTAAGCATATGGTGAGTTTTCTCGATCCTGAGGACATCTAAAATGCCATGGTATATACAGAATGTTAAAATTGAGGCCAGATTTCATGGTTTAAACTTGTGTTTGGTACTGATATTCAAACGCTACAAGCTTAAGTAAATGTTTTGCTTAGTTGGTACAATTTGCTGATGCATAGTAAAAGTCCTTTGTATCTCCAGGTACAAACAGCCAGATCACCATTTTGTGGGGCACCATACAGCCTGACTGACAGGTTCCCTCCATATAGCCTGCATGACAGGGCTGGCCCATCCCCCAGGGTTACCAACTCTCAGTAAATTTACGAACAGTTTGTAAAATCTGTAATTTTTGCAAAAATTATGGATTTTACAAACTGTTTGTAAATTGGCTGACAGCTGGCAACCCTGACACCCCACAACTCACACAGAAAGGGGACTTTAAATACTTAATTTTGCACACACAACCTTCATCTTCCAGCAATTAAATAACAGCTCCCTGGACCTCATCAGATCAGGAACTGGTGCCAGGAATAGAGAGAGGACTGTTGTCAGCTCCCGACAATTAAAGTTCTGACCTGCCCCAGTGGATTGATATAGAAGAAGATGCCAGGACTTTAATTTCATTTGGTGGAAATTGTGGCACGAAGGATTACGCCACCTGCTTCTGAAAATGAGTCAGTCTCCTCTCTGTCCACAGCCCCTGGTGCTAAACTAATGAAGTATAGGGAACTTTTTTTAATCGCTGGGAATCCAGTCTGTAGGATTACTGTGCACGTGCCCAAAGGTATTTAAATATCCTTTCTCAGCCCCCTAGGCAATTTGCTAAGCTCATGGGGCCCGGGCCTGGTATAGGAGGGCCAGCTCTACTCCAATCCCTGGAACTGCAAACAGCAATCACAATCCTGCAACGAGGTGCATTTGCATCAAGCTGGGGACTAGATTCATTTTTATGGGACAGGAGTATATAGCTCATAGTAACACATCCTCTAATTCTTCCCATGGACATAACATCATTAATGAAATGATCCAATTGCTTAGACATTAAAACATTGGGGTTGATTTACTAAAACTGGAGAGTGCAAAATCTGGTCCAGCTCTGCATAGAAACCAATCAGCTTCCAAGTTTTTTTCTGTCAAAGCTTAACTGAACAAGCTGAAGTTAGAAGCTTATTGGCTACCATGCACAGCTGCACCAGATTTTCCACTCTCCAATTTTAGTAAACCAACCCCATTATGTATAGATATTATAGACCAAAAAAAAAAAAAAAAATTGTATACTTATATACTGACCAGTCCATCCTGTTAAGCATCTACATTTCCCGGTCACTGGGTCACAGCCATCTGCATTTTTACATTCACACCGCTGGCTACATCCAGGCCCAAAACTACCTGCCTGTATTTAGACACAAAAATAGCTTGGCTTGCTTACAGATTCACAAACACAATGTTGTCTGCACATAAATAAGCTTTTACAAAAATATACACCTCAAGTCTCGTTATTTTTCCCAAGTCAGCCAGCATTATACTAAAAGTACAGATGAACAAATTCAACAATGTAGATATTTTACACATTAATTGCAATATGAAATAATGTGAACCAGTGTGAATGGTGTCTAATCTTTTAATGCCCTGGCCTAGATATTTAAGAACGTGTTGGCCTGCATCTTGCTTTTGATCCTCTAGGTCAGTGGGAATCAACTTAGGAGGTATAGGAAGCCTCAATTGTTGCTGCTAATAGTATCAAGGGGGTACATATACTATTCAGTATATGTAATGCTTCACAAGATTGTAAGAGACTGTGGTAATCCTACAAGAGATGATCAAAGACCATTGACATGCTACAGGTGTGGTTGGAGACAATAGTCAAAGACTGGGGATATGTCACATGAGGCTAGAGATTACTGCCATTGCTTCCAACTACTGGTTGCTGGGGTTGAAGGGCTTCACAAGTACAAAATGGCCAAAGGTTGGGTTCCATGACTATAGGTGTTAATACTTTAGATCAAAAGGAAACAATCACCACCCAGAGTACAGTATGAACTGCTGGCAGCCAAAATTTATAGACTGAGTCATTCCACCCAGTCAGACAAGTAAAATAGAGGCATATATAATCTGCATAACACAATAACTCAACATTATTACCTAACTTCCCTGACTAAAGTTACTATTTAAAGACTCAGTCCACACAAAAAGTTACATTTCTGTTATTGGTGAAGGCTGGTAGGTTTTACACTGGCAAGTGTGGATGCAGGGATCTCCCCCACCATGCTGTTGTATTCTAATGCCCTGTACACACGGTCGGATTTTCCGACGGAAAATGTGTGATAGGACCTTGTTGTCGGAAATTCCGACCGTGTGTGGGCTCCATCACACATTTTCCATCGGATTTTCCGACACACAAAGTTTGAGAGCAGGCTATAAAATTTTCCGACAACAAAATCCGTTGTCGGAAATTCCGATCGTGTGTACACAAATATGACGCACAAAGTGCCACGCATGCTCAGAATAAATAAAGAGATGAAAGCTATTGGCTACTGCCCCGTTTATAGTCCCGACGTACGTGTTTTACGCCACCGCGTTCAGAATGATCGGATTTTCTGACAACTTTGTGTGACCGTGTGTATGCAAGACAAGTTTGAGCCAACATCCGTCGGAAAAAATCCTAGGATTTTGTTGTCGGAATGTCGGATCAATGTCCGACCGTGTGTACGGGGCATAACAGTGAAGACTCCCCCTCCATCAGAAAACCGATCAGCACTGCAGTCTTTGGCTGCAAGTGCTGACCAAATGCTGGCCTTCCAACAGGACCGTTCAGCAGAAGCCAGTGTAACAACCAGCTTCTGTTGAACAGACGACTGGTTCAATTTCGTTACATGTGTACTCCAGCTTTAGGTTTTGCATACCTTTTAACTGTACTGTCAAGATTAGGAAAAGTAAAAAAATACCTGATAACATCCAGTTGTGTAGTCTGTTACATACCTTGCATGGTAGCTCACATTTCTTCCCAAACCATCCAGAGGTGCAGAAGCATTGCCCCGTGATCGGACTACAGGAGGCCCCATTGACACACTCACATGTCCTGTTGCAGTTGAAGCCCCACATTCCTTTTGGGCAAGGTAATGAGCAGTCACCTTTCTGCCAGCCTGCATTTGGGAAAATATTATAATGAATCTCTTACTACAACTTGTAGATAAATGCAGCTTTTTATTGACAATGTCATTGGGCATTTCCATTTCAATGGTCCACACATGAGTTTGCATTTTATTGTTTTCAGACTAGTAGTAGTTAATCACATTTAACTAGAGCTGTTCTGTAAAGCTGAAGACATTTCATAGCTTATTTAACCATTTCTTCAGTTCTGAACTTTAGATGTGGCTTGGAGAAGCTACGAAATGTCATCAACATCACAGAACATGTCCAGATCAATGTGACTAGCCGCTACTAGATGTTAATGGCCTGGACAAATGTGAACCTGCACAGCCAGACAGTTTTCAAGAAATCTTTAATCAAAAGATTTTTCTCACAAAGCTGTGAAAGGTCAAATTAAAAAAATTCAATCAGTTCAATGCAACCCTTCAAAATTTTCCAGTCTTTTTTCTTGACTTGACAAAGTTAAAATTAGTCATAGATATGATAGGAATATCAAAACGGTCAAACTGAAACATGGTCAGGTGCCATAAGAGCTCTACCTCACCTATGTGTCACAGCTTAGAGCAGGGTTTCTCAACCAGGGTTCCACAGAACCCAGGGGTTCCTACATAGTTTTCTAGGGGTTCCTTGAGTTTTTGCCTCTCAGATAATTTCTCACTGGCACCATTGATCTTTTTAGTTATCTGTAAAAGGTAGTAAGTATTCCCAGTGGCCGCAAGTGTAATGCCGCGTACACGCGATCGGATTTTCCGGCAAAAAATGTTGGATGTGTTGGCCGAAAGTACGACCATGTGGCTAGCAGGTTCTCAAATTTTCCGCTAACAAATTTTTGTTGTCGGACTTTCCAATCGTGTGTACACCAGTCCGTTGCACAAAAGTCCACGCATGCTCGGAATCACGTACGAGCTGGAATCGCTCAGTCTTGTAAAACTAGCGATCGTAATGGAGATATCACATGGCTATTGAACTTCCTTTTTATCAGCTCGCTGTACGTCTTGTACGTCACTATGTTCTTAATTGTTGGCCAACATTTGTGTGACCGTGTAAACAAGACAAGTTGGAGCCAACAACCTTCGAACAAAATTCCACGGTTTTGTTGTCAGAAAGTCCGATCGGGTGTGCGGGGCATTAGAAGCATTCTTCTCACTGGCCATCACACTAATGTATCGTGAGTTGTAGATATAGTATTTTTTAGCAGGGGTACCCGAGACCGGAAAGTTATTTTAATGGTTCTGTGGTGAAAAGATTGAGAAAGTTATCTGTAAAGGGGGTAAGTATAACTGCTCTTAGAGCAAAATAACATTTGTCTGGTACATTCTACCTGCTGTATATTTTGCGTTAAAAAAACCCTATCGCTAGACCAGTCATGCCAACAAAAATCTTCCATTAAGAATAAAAGTACATTTAATGTATTTTAGGCATGCTATTTACTTGTAAAAGACTCCCTTGTGTAGCCATCCAAAAGCCCTGAGACTGCTGCTGAGCGCCACCATCTTGGATGAGATGTCAGCAGCTCCAGTACACTCAGAGCTATCACTCAAGTGACATTCCACAAAATTCCTCTTCGCTCTTCCCCTGGCAACTACATAGAAGGTTAGGTAGGGAGATAGGAAGATGAGGAGTGGAGGAGCTGGGCCAGCACAAAGAGTAATTAGACACTTCCATAAAAATAGAGGGCTATGACAGGCAAGGGGCTGTTCTAGGCAATCAACACTTTCTGGAGTAGTAACGTTTTTCTAGGAAGTTAAAAGACATATTTCAATTAAATAACTAATCATTTATGAAAAAGGAAAAACATTGCAAGAAAGCATTTAAACAATGTGATTTTTTTCTGTGCTATTTCTTGCAGTTTTTTAAGTCATCATATCTGTCACTCGGTGCCTACCTTCCTTACACACACAGGTGCCATCGATGGGGGAACAGGCCAAGTAGTTTTTGCAGTTGCATTCCTGAGAACATTTATCTCCATAGGTGTCATCGGGACAGAAGAGAGAGCAATGACTTCCCTGTAAATACAATGCGACAATATGAGAGCTTATCACTTTGTAGTATAGTGTTATGTACATGTACGGTAGGATATTAAGCAGTGCTCCCTGGGAACTGTAAACAAGCAAGCCTCTCAGGGATAAATGATATTTCTGCCTTACTTACTGAAAATCCTGGGGCACACTGACATGAGCCAGTCTCACTATCACAGGATCCCCCATTGAGGCACAAACATGGCTCCTGGCAATTGGTTCCGTAGTAACCATGAGGACAGGTCTCATTGCAGAACAGGCCGGCCCAGCCTGTCTTACAGGTGCATTCTCCAGACATTGGGTGACAGCTGGGAACAAAGGAGATGTGGGGTGAACATTTTTATTAGTGTTAGTATTATATTACAGGTTTCAATTAGTTGCCTTGGCTGCATTCAGTATGCAAGATGGTTGGTATGAAGCTGTATGAGATCAGTTTTCACAGTACCATGACGGTATGTAGATGCCTTCTCACCATTGCATGGCCACCAGTTTCATTGGAACATTTTACTGCCTCAAGAATAGCAAGCACCATTTCAATGACTTTTGTATGAATGTTTTCTTTTTTGTAGACCTAGACCCTTGTGCTACGTTACTATCAAAAGGAGTAGACAAATGTAGAATTTGAGTAAAAATCTGTAGATGCAGCAAGATGTATGAGATGTCATCATTCAATTCCCGGAATAAAAAAATTTAAAAAATGCTAGCTTACCTATACACTATCAGCTGTTGTCACCTTTAAAGTAGTCCCTTTGTGAAGCGACACACTTTTCTAGATAACTGTGCCACATTCCTTGAATTAGTTTTCTGGAACGCTAAGGGTTGTTGTGACGCCTGGATGTCCAGAATGTCATCAAATCTGTGTCCTTTTAAGGACTTTTTTAGATTCTGGAAACAGCCAAAAAGGTCACAGGGTGCTAGGTCAAGGGATTAAGGTGGTTGGTCAGGTTTCGGAATTTCTGGGCCCGGAACTCAGAAACACTTAACACATCATGTGTGGGAGCATTGTCGTGGTGGAGAATCCAGGCCAGAGTTCCAGTCTTTTCCTCTGAACAGATTCTCACTCTGTCCACATTTGCATCCATCCTGTGTGTTTTTGGCTGCCCACTTCTTGCGTCATCGTGGACATCTTCTCGGCCACTTATGGCATTCAAAAACACTTGATTTCTTCATGGAATATTCACCATAAGCCTGTTGTAACACTGCTAAAGTTGCACTTGCACTTTTGCCAATTTTTAGGCATAATTTGATGTTACTCCGCTGCTCCAAATTCCTGTCACTCGTTTTGGGGGTGGGGGTGGGCAGGAGGGAACAGCAGCCCAATGCAATAAATGTGTTATTTCCTCTACTACTCCGTAAAGACAGAGTCAACCAGTCTGCGACCCAGGCGGATGAAAGTTAGAGCATATCAGAACATGCTTAAGTCAGGGGACATATCTGCCGTGAGGCAAACGAGGCGGGAGGGTGTTCCCGCCCCCATGCGACCACGCTATATCCGAATCATGGCTACAGCGTGGCCGTCCAGTTCTGGGAGGGACTCTATTGACTCCCTCTCATAACCACGCCCTCGCTGTGGTGGGCACCCGCCGCAAACTGTGATTGCTGTGTCCTTTGGACACAGCTGATCACAGATCAGGGTAAAGAGCTAATGACAGTGGCTCTTTACCACGTGATCAGCTGTGTCCAATCACAGCTTATCACGATGTAAATACACTTACCGGTTATCGGCATTCCTTTCCTCACGCTGTCACATGAGAGGAGAGAGCCAGTAACCGGCCAGTGTAAAAGGGGATATCTACACTGATAATCAGTGCCCATCAGTGTTGCCCATCAGCGGACACCAGTGCTGTCAATCAATGCCCATCAGTGTTGCAAATCAGTGCCTATCAGTACTGCCAATCAGTGCCAATAGGTGTTTCCAATCAGTGCCCACCAGTGCCAACTATCAGTGCCCTTCAGTACCACTTATTAGTGCCGCCTATCAGTGACCATCAGTGTCTGCCTATCAGTGCAGCTTCATCAGTGCCTCTTTATCAGTGCCCACCAGTGCCGCCTCATCCTCTGCCCCACTGACCCCATCCTCTGCTCCATTGACCACATATGTGGCACTTGGACGAATCTTATCTCAGGGTCTGATGAGCCACAGCTGTTCACTGCGAATGGCTGCAGCTTCCTCATCAGACCCTGAGACAAGAACAATATACTGCGGCTAGGATGGGACAAATTTATGGGGGGGGGGGGTGCCCGATTTTAAAAGCTAGAAGCTAGAGCGATTTAATCCCTGTATAATTTTTGATATCTTATGCTATGATTTTTTTTTTGTATAACAAGGCTTTCCTATGTTGTCAGTTAAAAGGACAGACAAATTGGGGTTGATTTAACTGAATGCAAATAGACTGTGCACTTTACAAGAGCAGTTGCACTAGTTTTCTCCAGAGCTTAGTGAATGTGGTGAAGCGTCACTTTGTAAAGAATACCCAATAAGGTGCAAAGAAAAAAAGAAAAACAGCATTTTTGCTTGCACATGATTGGATGGTGGAAGTCAGCAAAGCTTCCCCTCATTTACTAAGCTCTGGGGGGAAATGAGTGCAACTGCAAAGTGTGCAGTCTATTTGCCTTTAGTAAATTGACCCCACAGAGTTTATTTAAAGTGTAAGTTCCTGGAGCTAGCTAAAGTAATTTGTTGACTTTTTAATTTAATTTATTTTTTTTTATGTAACTGGCCTAATCATTAAAATGTGTACTTAGGTTTAACTTACTACAACCAATAACAAACTGTCTTACATAAACATCATTTCAATAAATCATTATCTGATTGGTTGTTGTAGATTACTGTATTCTGTGCACATTGCTTTTCACACTGTTTAGTTGGTAAGCTTGTAGATGTAGTTACCTCTTAGTGTGCTGAGGGTCACACTGGCAGGGCATGTTGCAGTGTATGCCGTACATGCCATCCACACACATTCGGTCTTCACAGTTTTCCCCAAAGAAGCCAGCTTCGCACAGACACGCTCCGTTGATATGGAAGCAACGTACTCCGTTCACACAGTTGCAGGTTTCTACACAGTCCTGACCATACTTTCCTATGGAACACTCTTCCCGACAGCTGTGGTCCATAACAAAATGCAAATAAATATTTACTGAGGCAACGCATAGATTTATTAAATAGGTACTTTTTCTGAAAATAGATTACACCCCAACTGAACATTCAGTTTAATGCAGCTAAGTACCTTTCAAATGCACCAAAATAAAAGTCTTACAGTTTGCTTTTTTCTTTATAAAAGAGCAACAGCCTTAATAGAAAAGCCTGTTCCCTGCCAGCATGCTGCAAAAAAGGACCCTTGTTCCCTGTGTGTAAGCAGTGGTCTCTCTGCAGAGATCAGATTTAGAGGTCTCTAATCAGCAGGAATCACGTGTTTTGCTAAATTTCTAGCTTTGACTCTTCGGGGGCATGCTGGATCTCTGCAGATAGACTACTGCTTCCACACAGAGAGCAAGGGCCCTTTTCTGCAGATTGCTTGTCTGCATTGTTACTTGGGGGCTGGACCAATTATCCGTTCTCCCCCTAAAGCCCAACAAAGGCCAGTACTGCCTGCCTTCTTGTGTATGGATGGTGTGTTAGAAACCACACTACACCATCCAGCTGGCCCATCACACATTGACCCCTCAGTTCAGCTGGCAGCTACTCGCTTGCAAGGTCTTGCCTTTCCTCTACACGCTATGACTCAAATAATTTCCATCATGCTCTGGGGCCCATGCAACATAGGGGCCCAGGACACCTGACATGTGTTTCACTTGAGGGGACCTCTACTCACCTCCAAGGGGGTAGAACTCTTCCCAATAGCCACCTCTAGCTCCTGACCCAACCAGGATTACACGGTGTTCCTTGTTTTTAGGATCCCATTCAGCCACACCAGTGTCGCATATTAGAAGTCAGGACCCATCCAGCCACCTAACTGTGTACAGGCCCACTTTAGATGCTTCCATTCAGGTATTCAGGCATCCTCCAACTAGAAGCACATTTCCTCCTATTTTACTCACTAGTAAATTAGTACAACTTCCATTGGTAGAATAAATAGAAAGCAGATCTTGATACAGTCCAAAGAACCCACATCTTCTAGCATAGCCTTTATTTCCTTCAGACCAGTGAAGGGTATTCAATAACCTAAGGCCGGGGAAGCTCACATAGAGGAACCAAACACAGTTCCCCAAATCCACATCTACACAATACTCGCACCCCGCTCTAGACTCCACCCACCATACCTGGGAATTTTTCCAGTAGAGCAGGATTAAAGCTTCCCTTCTTTCAAAATAACCCCTTCCTACATGCTGCCAAGAGACAGACTTTTCTACTAAGGCTATGGCTTCTTTCTAAAGAAAAGAACTGTAATACCCCGTACACAAGATCTGACTTTCTGACAACAAAACTGTGGAGTTTTGTCCGAAGGTTGTTGGCTCAAACTTGTCTTGCATACACACTGTCACAAAAATGTTGGCCAACAATTACGAATGTAGTGACGTACTAGACGTACTACGTGGTTTTTCAGCTCTTTTGCGCCACCCTTTGGGCTCCTTCTGCTAATTTCGTGTTAGTAGAAGTTTGGTGAGTGTTGATTTGCGCTTTTCTTTTTGCGTTTTTCATTTTGCGCTTTTCAGTTCGCGCTTTTCATTTTCGTTTCTGAACAGCCGTTCGTTAACCAGACATGTTGTGGAATCGGAGGAGATAACGTGTTATTTATTATTGGCCTTGGAGTTATTGCTTTGACATTATTTTTTTTGGTTAAATAATGATTTGATTTGGTATATTTTCTATATTTTTGGATGCATAGAATGCACTTTTTGGTTAAGTTCTATTGGCAGATAGCATGTTTAATTTTATTTGTTTTCTTTTTTTAATGCACAATAAAAAAATTGTGTAGAATAATACTTGGCTATGTGTTTTACTTCAAATGACAGTTCGGGAGTAGGAAGTTACATTTTAAAAAATACAATGTAAAATTAACAAGGGACACCAACATAGTTGTATCTTTGATCTTAAAAACTACAGGATAATGGTGTTGTGGTAACTTGCACAAATAAAAAAATTAAAAAACATAATAGTATTATTCTTGATATCACTAGAAAAAAAAGAAAAAATGTACTATGTCATATTAAAATTACTATGGATTGTGGAAAGGTGCTGGAGAAAACAGGAAAAAGTACAACACAGATAATCTCTGTGGTTAGGACTGAGCCCAAGACTAAAGTCCTGCATAACTAACGTGCTACCATAGCACCCAGTCTCGTCATTTTTTATACATCACACCTCATTTGTAATAGAAGTTGGACTATAGCAACACGTAATTTGTTGATGGCTGGAATCTGATTAGGTGCTATGGATAATGTGTTTTGGGCGTTCAAAAGCTGGGCTTGCAAGTGCTATATTAGATTTGAATGCACACGTTGCAGATGAAAACTCATTTTTCTGCTGCTCAGTGACTAGTTTTTATGCCGTCCAATGTAAAAGCCAGTAGGATGTAGCACAGCTGTTGGCCTCTAAACTTTGTGCTTGTCATTTTTTCCGAGTGAGGTTTTGGCACCAAACATGATACTAATTTTCACATTGTAGATTGAATATCATAGATATTTTCACTAAACTATGTTTATTTAACTTGAAAATGGATTGTACAAAGAATTTGACATCATCCTAGTAAAGAAAGCATTACAAGTAAAAAAAAATGCTCCTAAATTGACACTCTATACTATAGCATACTTTCTCAACTAAGGTTCCTCCAGTAGATGCTAGGGGTTCCTTGGGCAACGACCTCTCAGATAAGTAACTACTGACCACAATGATCCTTTAGCTAACTGTAAGGAGGGATTCCTCCCACTGACCACCAATGTAAGAAGAATTCTTTCCACTGTCCACCACTGTAAGGATCATTCTTCCCACTGACCACCAACGTAAGAATTTTTTTTCCCATTGAACGACAATTAAATGGGGCCATTTTTTCCCACTGACCACCAATGAAAGGAGCATTCTTCCCGTTGACCACCAATCTAAAGAGCATTCTTCCCGTTGACCACCAATGTAAGGAGCATTCTTCCCAAGGATTTCCAACTAAAGGATCATTCTTCCCACTGACCATCAATGTAAGGATCATTCTTCCCACTGACCACCAATGTAAGGATCATTATTCCCACTGACCACCAATGTAAGGATCTTTCTTCCCACTGACCACCAATGCAAAGATCATTCTTCCCACTGACCACCAATGTAAGGGGGATTCTTCCCAATTTTTCTTTATTAAAAGTCTTGCAATCAATAAGCATAAAATCACTATATATAATATACAGAAATATATACATATTTACATAAATGAAAATAAATATAGCAAATCTGCTCTCAAACAAAAAATGACTTTACAGCAAAAACAAAACTCATCATGAACATGTCATTATTGGGGATAATCTCACTACAACTCACACCAATACACCAGACATCTAAACTGTGAGGTCAAGAAACAAACCCGCACCCATTATGCATGCAGCCCTTCTTCAAAAAGAAGATACTAACCAACAAAAACTAAGGGAGTGAAAGAAATAGAAAAAGAAAAGAGCACCTCACCCAGAGATGGGCAGTTCACCAAAGGCAGGTCTGATATTCCTCCACGCCCTTTTCCAGACTGCCCGAGGCTCCCTGCCCCTCTCAAGACCCCGAATTTTCCCAACCTCACCCAGAATATCGTGCACCACCACCTCAACAGAGAGGACTTTTTTCCGCAGGGTAATCTGGCACCGTGCATTCCATGTGAAGTAACGGACAACTATACTAACTAAAAACAGTGTATCCAAATCAAAATCCCAGCAAGTCGGGAATGCCCCGTACACCCACTCCGCATAACTCATGCGATAGAAAAAGGGGATGCCTAGAGCCCTCCCCACCCTTTTATACACCTCTATGTTAAAGGGACACTGCAGCAAAAAGTGGTCCATAGACTCCACTTTACCAACACACTCCGCTCTAGGACAATCCCGATCATCCACAGGGCGATGCTTCAAGTTCCCTCTGACATAGAGCCTTCCATGGAAAGCGAGCCAGGCTTGATCCCTAAACTTCAAGGGGATTCTTTCTAAATTGATTAAACGCAACCCCTCCCTCATTACAGAGCCTGGGCAATCCCTTAAGGCCAGTGACACACTGAAAGCAGAGCTCAAAATCCTCTTCTCCAGAAGCTTCCTGGGGAGCGACTTGATATCCTCCACTGTCACCTGCCACTGCCGAAGTATTTTCAGACACGGGGCAACATAAGCCGGGAGCTTGCCATGTCGGACTCTCAGACTTTTCACTGGCCCGCCATCTTCCCAGCATCGCAGAAAAGGCCTAAAACAAGACTGAAAAATGCCCACCCATCCCGGCGGGTTCTCTGCTAGCATGTTACCAAGATTGTACTTTAAAAAGAGCAGAGAAAAGAAAACTATTGGGTTGACCATTCCTAGGCCACCCTCCCGCCTAGACAGGTAAGTTACATTGCGTTTGATCAGGTTCAGCCTACTTCCCCATAACAGTTGGAAAAAACAGCTGTACACCTTTGCATAGAGAGATGCTGGCAAGATACAGACGAAGCTGACATATAAAAAGATTGGGACCAGGTACGTTTTGATCAAGTCAACCCTCTCCCTCAAGGAAAGCTTCCATTTCTTCCAGCTTGCTACTTTGGCATTGGCACACACCAACCTGCTTTCCCAATTTCGATGACCATAGTCACCAGGACCAAATTTGATGCCCAACACTTTAATTTCCTGCTGGGGCTCTGGGAAGGCATCCGGAAGTTCGAAGCTTTCACCCTCCTCACCCATCCAGAAAACTTCACTCTTTTCATGGTTGACTTTAGAACCAGAAGCCTCCGTGTACTGCTCTATCATAGAGACCACCTCCTGCGCCTCCTCTGTCCCAGAGACAATAACAGACACATCATCGGCATAGGCCACGACCTTCAGAGGCGGCACACCAGCAATGCCCAAAGGCACCCCGCACAAAGATCCACTCTCTAGCCTTCTTATGAAGGGGTCGATTGCGAATACATATAACAGGGGGCTCAGAGGACATCCCTGGCGCACACCAGAGCCAACCTCAAAAGGCCGTCCAACCCAACCATTAACCAGTGGGAAGCTCTCAGCCCCTCTATATAATGTCTTCAGCCAATCTATAAACCTCCCCTGCAGGCCGTATCTACCAAGTAGCAAATACAGGTACTCGTGATTGACTCTATCAAAAGCCTTCGCCTGATCCAATGCCAGCAAGTACTTTCTCCATCCAGCAGCCCTGCACCGTTCCAAAGCCTCCCGGACAGCTAAAACCGCTGAAAAGGTACTTCTACCTTGGACCGAGCAGTGCTGATGACTGGACAACAAATCGCCTGCTACTGACGACAAGCGCCAAAAAAGAATCTTCGCCAGGATCTTTCTATCAACATTAAGAAGACTGATGGGGCGCCAGTTCTCAATCATTGAGGGGTCTTTACCTTTTGACAGAAGAATCACAGCGGATTGCCTCATGGAGGGAGGGAGCGAACCCTCTTCTAGACAGCTGTTATAAACCTCTGCTAAAAAGGGAGCCAGAATGGACTTAAAACACTTGTAGAATTCAGCTGTCAACCCATCTGGCCCAGGCGATTTTTTGGTAGCCAGCTTCTCTATAGCATGAACTACCTCATCCACTGAAATTGGTTCTGTCAAATCCATCAAAGGCAATGTACCATTTCCCAATCCTGGAGTAGAATCCAGAAAGCTTTCCATCCTGTCCCGACAAAGGTCCTTTCTTCCCAGAAGGTCTGCGTAATATGACCTGAAGATCTCCAGGATCCCTGATCTGGACTTCACCAGGGAACCCGTACTATCCCTCAGGCCTATGACCGTCTTAACTGCTATGCCTTGCTTACAGTTCTGGTAAGGATCAGGCGAGTGATATTTTCCATAATCCCTCTCCAGAACCAAGGAGGCATGCCGGTCGTATTGACACTTCCTAAGAAGAAACTTCACCTCAGAGATCTCCCCTGGATCTCCTCTATACGAGACAAGACGATCAAGCTTCCTCCGCAAATGCTGGTAGGCAATGTACATACCAAGCTGCTTCTTCTTACTTATGGCTTTGAAAAGTCCAATTGTCCTTTGTTTCACAAGCTCCCACCACTCTGACTTACTGCTGCAAAAGTCCAGAATAGAAACCTGTGCCTGAAAAAAATCCTCAAAGGATTGTCTTACCTCTACATCTTCCAGGAGAGCCGAATTCAGTTTCCAGGTACCCCTTCCCCTGGGTGGAGTGTCCGAGGCATTCAGAGTCACAGACAGCATACAGTGGTCAGAGAACTCCACCGCCCTCAACTCAGGAGCCGAGAAAGCAGAGTTCTCCTTTAAAAAAAACCTATCTATCCTACTCTGACTATTCCCTCTCTGAAATGTGAATCCCGTGCTGCCAGGGCAGTGCTTAATATGCACATCTACCAGGCCTGCTTGTCTCACCATATCTCTAAGAAAAACGCTATCATAACCCAGCCTGTCTATGGAGCCTCTCCTGTCTTCAGGCCTAATTATGGTGTTAAAATCACCTCCAAAGACAACCTGCTGGGACGTAAAAAGGAAGGGCTTGATCTCTGTGAGGAGGCATTTCCTGCCCCATTTTGACTGCGGTCCATAGATATTGATCAGGCGCAAGTCCTGCCCCCTAACAGAGACGTCCAAGACCATGCATCTCCCCATTTCTACCTCAATTACCCGCCGGCATGTTACCATATCGGTTTTAAAAAGGACCGCAACTCCGCTGCAGGGCTCAGCCGCAAGAGACCAAAAGGAGGGACCGCATCTCCACTCCCTTTTTGCTAGATGGACATCGGCCAAAGTATTGAGCCAGGTCTCTTGCAAAAATAAAATCTCGGCATCAAACTCGCTGAGCAAAAATAAGGCAATATCACGAGCTCTTGCAGATTTAATGCTGGCGACATTAATGGTCGCCACCTTTATCGGAGTGGGAACTGCCATCAGGATGATTGGGGTAGTCGTTTCTTAACCTTTGCCACACTCTCATCACCAGAAACAGCTCTCTTCAGACTACGTGACTCCCCCTCATCCATGGATGATAAAGAGAAAGATATATCAGACATCTCATCACCCGACAAAACTGAAAAGGTATTACCAAGAGGAACCCCTCCTGGGTCCGACCCTGAGGAAGAAATGACCACTTTACTTGTCTTCCTCTTCTTCTTCTTTTTCTTCCTCCTAAACTTCTCCCACCCCTCATCATCCGAATCCCCCTCAACAGAGGGTGAGACATGGGATATGGACACCCTTCTATCAGCCCCACCCCCATCCAGCACCCCCACATTCCCTTGACCACGTTTGTGCCGCTGAGGGACAGGGACTGGAGGCCGAGTGGGAAGATCCGCCAAACCTGCCCCCCCAGCAGCTTCTGCCAGTCTGGAGGATCTACGTACAGTAGGATTAGGGACCACCACATGGGGGACAGACTCAGGGACCACATTACTAGGTGAAACAGAATCCGAAACAACAGATGTAACAGACACAGGAGGGACAGACTCAGGGACCACATTACTAGGTGAAACAGAATCCGAAACAACAGATGTAACAGACACAGGAGGGACAGACTCAGGGACCACATTACTAGGGGAAACAGAATCTGGAACAGATATAACAGAAACAGGAGGGGCAATAACAGTTTTAGCGGCCTCATCCTCCTTATCAACTCTCTGCAACTCAGCCTCCAATCCTGGCAAGTTATGTAATGCCTCCGGGCACTGGCTATAAGGATGACCGAGCTTTTGGCACAAATTGCACCGAATTTCAGTACAATCCTTAGCCAAATGGTCCAGATCCTGGCATAGTGAGCATTTCTTACGGGTACAAGTAGATGCAAAATGGCCTTTGTCTCCACATTTATTACAGACTTTAGGCTGACCCTGGTAAAAAATAGTCAGCCTATCTCTCCCCAGAAAAGCTGAACAGGGAAGGTGTTGAACTACATTGCCCAGCATGCCCAATTTTAGTGACACTGTCCAGGCCCCTGTCCATATCCCATGCTCATCAAGGACCTTCCGCAGTGGAGCGAGGACCTCACCATATCGGCGTAGCCATACTATCAAATCAGCCTCTGGTATGGATTCGTTACGCACCAGGATCGTCACCGACTTTATCAGAGGCTGCCTGGAAATCACCTTTGGCACCAAACCACTCCACTGCGGAAGGCCCTTGCACCTCCTATATCGCTCCCAAAATAAATCCAGACCCTCAGGCTTTACAAAGGACAAATCAAATTCATAACTCCCCACTGGGCAAATCAAAGCAAAGATATCTGATGCTTTAAACCCCATTTCCAGAACCAACTCAGCCACCCTCCCCCTTACTGGTGGGGTCCCCTCCCCCTCCCACTTCAATTGAACCACATTCCTCCTCCTGTACCCACCAACCATCCCACCACCAAGCCCCCCCAAATTGTGACCACTAAAATTCCCTCCACCCTCTTTGGTGCGACTCCCCAGAACGGACGCATAACTGCCCACATTTCTCCCAGCAGAAGAAGCATTTGTGTGCTTTGAACCGTCTGTCACATTTCTGGCAGATATCGATTGTACAGATTTGGTCTGCACAATCGCTGAGTCTTTCCTCTGCTGAGCAGGGAGAGCAATGTCATTTTTTCTTTTCCCAGCAGTATTAACCCCTTCACCACCACCCACCACATTCATAGTTTTATCATTACTGTCATTCTTAATACTTGCTGGTATATTCACAGTTCCTGTAGTCTTCCCAACAGTGTCAGTTCCCACTGCTGTGCTGGTGGAATCTTCAGCTGGCCTGTTCTCTTCCATCAGGACAGGACTTTCAGCAGGCTGGTCTGATACATCCATGGCTTCCACTGCACATGGTGCAATGTGCTGATCCCCTCCCCCATCACCATCAATCAGCTCTGCTGGAACACAGAGAGGCTCAGGTGAGGCAATCTCTTTGCTGGTGTCAGCCTTACTGTGTGAAACACATGCAGCAAACTTGATAGAGGAACTACTGGTCTCAGCAAACGCAGGAGTAGAAACATCCATGTTCAGGGTGTTTGGTGCAGGTCCATCTTCATTCCCTGGTTTATCTTTCCTCTCATCCTCAGGGATTTCTGATGGATCACCAGAAATGGCAAACTTGTCTGCTCTCAGGGGTGACTCCATCCGCTGGATGAAGGTCAGGGTGCCATGCTCACTCTCAACCCCCTGGCTGGTTGCCGCTGGCGATTCCAAGGCCTTACATGGGGGGAGAGGTGCAGAGGTAGATGGACCCGGGTCATCCATAACCTGAGGCTGCTGATCCATGCGACTTACTGACGACTGGCTGGCAAATCTCTTCTCATTCTCAAATTTTTCTTTAAAAGCTCCACTTCTGGCTTTTAATTTTTCCAACAATAAAGTTTGCTGCTTTACTTTTTCCTCATATTCCTGTAACTCAGGCTTCATGGCTGTGCGATTTCTACTCCAGGCCTGGAAGTATTTGGCTTTGAAGTTCTTATGGTTAGTTTTCAAAACTTGAAGTTTCTCTTCAGCCCTTCCAATTTCCCTAAAGCGATCAACAATCTTCTGTCTGAAGATACTCGCATCCATACCAGGGCCTGGACCCACAGTCAGATCCTCCACCTCCTCCTCACTAGGCCCCATGTCATCAGGGGGATCCCTCCCTGGGCCTCCCCCAGGATCAGGCATTGTTCCTGGGCCAAACTAGCAGGCAAGGCCCAGGCTTGAAAAAAGGCTGGTTCTCAGAGAGCTCCTTGGGTGTGTCCTCCTCCTCCTTCCCACTGATCACCAATCAAGGAACATTCTTCCCACTGACCACCAATGCAAGGATCATTCTTCCCACTGACCACCAATGTAAGGAGCATTCTTCCCACTGACCACCAATGTAAGGGACTTTCTTTCCACTGACCTCTAATGCAAGGAGCCTTCTTCCCACTGACCACCAATGTAAGGAGCATTCTTCCCAATGATCTCAAATTAAAGGAACATTCTTTCCACTGACCACCAATGTAAGCATCATTCTTCCCACTGACCACCAATGTAAGGGACATTCTTCCCACTGACCACCAATGTAAGGGACATTCTTCCCACTGACCACCAATGTAACAGGCATCCTTCATACTGGCCACCAATGTAGGAGGCCTTCTTCCCACTGACCAGCAATGTAAGGGCCATTCTTTCCACTGACCACCAATGTAACGGGCATCCATCCCACTGATCACCAATGTAATGGGCATCCTTCCCACTGACCATTACAGAGGAATGTACTGTTAGCTGTAGATATAGTAATTATAAGCAAAGGTTCCCTGAGACCAGAAAGTAATTTCAAAGGCTTCACCATGTAAAGAGGTTCCCCTTCATTCCTCTCCTGGCAAAAAGATTATGTATAGAGACAAAAAGAGGTGCAGAGGGGATATGCTAGCAAAATGAGTATTTAGAGACTCCCAGAAAAGGACAGGTCTACAATGTACAAGAGAGTAGCTTTGTTATGGAATTGACTCTTCCTGGAGTAGTCACCTTTTCAAGCAAGTTCAAAGTCACCTTACAAGTGCATGAAAAATGAAAAAAAGGAAAAACCCTGCAAGTATACTTGGTTTTTCTGTGTTTTACCTGCAGTTTTTTGTAGTCGGTTGCAGGGCCACTTTTATACATTCTTAAATGCATTTTTTTAAACAAAGCAGTGCCTACATTTGGTTTGCCATTTGACTTCTTCCAGGCTATAGTTAGGCTCATTTACACCAGCCTTGTTGTGCTGTGGTGAGCAATATTGCCCAACACAAGTAGACAAAGCAAATTGTCTTATGTCCGATTTCTCCAGTTTACACTAAAGCACTGCCTTGGGGTTTGTGAAAAAAGTAGGACAATTTTTTTGCAGATACTGATACTTTGCAGGACCATGCCACAGCTGTGAGGCAAGCATTCGGTTCCTGTGCTATGTGACCCCATTGAACACAATGGGTGAATTGATAGGTAGTGCTGCCTGTTAAACTCTGCACCCCAAGTTCATAAATGGCTTGCCCTGTCTAGCTATATTACAATCTAGTGGGCAGGCGGGGGGATTTGGGGGATTTCCTGAACTGGAAATAAACTTCATAGCTGAACACTAGAAAAAATATACTACAGCTATAATATACTGTTATACAGTCTTGCTCAAAATTTTGCATACCCTGGCAGAAATTGTGAAATTTTGGCATTAATATTGAAAATATGACTGATCATGCCAAAAAACTGTCTTTTATTTAAGGATAGCAATCACGTGAAGCCATTTATTATCACATCCTTTTTAAATCATAATGATAACAGAAATCACCCAAATGGCCCTGATCAAAAGTTTACATACCCTGGAATGTTTGGCCTTGGTACAGGCACAGAAGGTGGCACACGCGGGTTAAATGGCAATTAAAGGTTAATTTCCCACATTTGTGGCTTTTTATGGCACAATCAGTGTCTGTGTATAAATAGTCAATGAATTTGTTAGCTCTCACATGGATGCACTAAGCAGGCTAGACACTGAGCCATGAGGAGGTAGTAAAGAACAGTCAAATGACCTGCGTAACAAGGTAATAATACTGTACAAAGATGGAAAAGGATATAAAAAGATATCCAAAGCTTTGAATATGCCAGTCAGTACTGTTCAATCACTTATTAAAAAGTGGAAAATTAAGGGATCTTTTGATACCAAGCCAAGGTCAGGTAGACCAAGAAAGATTGCAGCCACAACTGGTGGAAGAATTGCTCAGGATACAAAGGAAAACTGCAGGTAACCGCAGGAGAAATACAGGCTCTCCAAAAAGACGGTGTGTTTTTTTTTAAGGAGCACAATTCAACGATACTTGAACAAATAAGAGCTGCATGGTTGAGCTGCCAGAAGGAAGCCTTTATTGCGCCAATGCCACAAAAAAGCCAATGAGGCATGTCAAGGTGTTGTTGGGCATATTGTAACCAAGCTTTTTTGTGGAACTTGTACAGTAAAGGCTTCTTTCTGGCAACTTGAGTATGCAGGTCTTTTTTGTTCAAGTACCATCTTATTGTGCTCCTTAAAAACAACTACACCATCTTTTTTTAGAGCAGCCTGTATTTCTCCTGAGGTCACCTGTGGGTTTTTCTTTGTATCCCAAACAGTTCCTATGGCAGTTGTGGCTAAAATCTTTCTTGGTCTACCTGACCTTGGCTTCATATCAAGAGATCCCCAAATTTTCCACTTATTATTAAGTGATTGAACAGTTCTGACTGTAATATTCATTTAAAAAGCCAAAAATGTGGGAAATTAAACTTTAATTACCATTTTAACCTGTGTGTGCCACCTTCTGTGTCTGTACCAAGGCCAAACATTCCATGGTATGTCAACTTTTGATCAGGGCCATTTGGCTGATTTCTATTATCATTATGATTTAAAAAGGATCCAAAAAATTATGTGATAATAAATGGCTTCATGTGATTGCTATCCTTAAATAAATTTTTGGCATGATCAGTCACATTTTCAATATTAATGCCAACATTTCACAATTTCTGCCAGGGTATGCAAACTTTTGAGCACAACTGTATGTTAATTCTTTTGTCTGACAGAACGTACACAGTTCTGTTCAGCTAGTCTTATGATCCAGACATCTCAACTAGATGGTATAGCAAGGCTGGTGACCTTGATTTTCTCTACTGCAGCTAAGCAATACTATTTGGTCACTGACCCGCCCCCAGCATCCTGATTGGAAAATAAAAGAGGATGAAGATCAGAGGATAACATCATCACTTGTTTCCCATGCCCTCTTCCAATATAATTTAGCTCCCAATATTATATTGGCAGTATTGCTATAGATCTATAGATTGGCTGTAAAAAAAAACAGGGTACCTACATGGGCTGTCATGGCATTCGTACATACATTGCTCTTTAATGTGTCAGCTTACCCGTCTCCTGTGTAACCTAGAGCGCACTGGCACTGCCCACTTTCTGGGTCACATTGACCATAATTATGACAGTTGCATTCATGCTCGCAGCCAGAACCATAGTATCCAGGTGGGCATGGGATGGAGCATATTGGACCCTACAGAGACAGGAGGACATTAGAAATGCATGAGATCTTAAACATTCTACATACTCAGTGTGTATTATAGGGTGAAATAATGAATGTTTGTTTTAAATCATTTTGGATGAATTTAACCACTTCAGCCCCGGAAGGTGTTACCCTCTTCCTGACCAGACCATTTTTTGCGATACGGCACTGCGTTGCTTTAACTGAAAATTGCCTGGTCGTGCGACTCTGTACCCAAATAAAATTGATGCCTTTTTTTCCCACAAATGGAGCTTTCTTTTGGTGGTATTTGATCACCTCTGTGTTTTTTTTTTTTTTTTGTGCTATAAGAAAAAAAAAACTGACAATTTTGGAAAAAAAAATATATATATATATATTTTTTACGTTCTGCTATAAAACATACCCATTAAAAAAATTTTATTTCTTCATCAATTTTGGTCAATATGTATTCTGCTACATATTTTTGGTAAGGAAAATCCCAATAAGTGTATATTGAGTGTTTTGCACAAAAGTTATAGCATCTACAAACTATGGCCTATTTTTATGGAATTTTTTTTTTTTTGCTAGTAATGGTGGACAAATCGGACACCTAACTGACACTTTGACACTTTTTGGGGTCCAGTGACAGATATTACAGTGATCGGTGCTAAACAATATACACTGTCACTGTACTAATGACACTGGCAGGGAAGGGGTTAACATCAGGGGTGATCAAAGGGTTAAGTGTGTCCCTAGGGGGTACTTTCTAACTGACTAAAGGAAAACAGAGATCCGTGTTTCTGCTTAGAAACACAAGATCTCCATTTTCCCCTCTGGCAGAACGGCGATCTGCCTTGTTTACATAGGCAGATTCCGCCGTTCTGCCTCACCTCAGAACAATCCAATCACAGCGGAAGTGGGGCTTCGGTGGTGCGCTCCCCAGAGCTGAAGAAGAAGACAGGTACTGTACGTGATTTTGCGCTTACGGGCCGCCCTGCCGCAGTAGATGTACGAGGGGCAGTACTTAAGCAGTTAAAGACCCCATGACATGGACCTTCACAGATAAATATGAATTTCTCCCCTCTGACTTTAATCAGGATTTTTTTTTTTTTTTTTTTAATTTTTTTTTTTTTTTTTTTTTTTAATATATTTTTTGTTTATATACCTAACTCTCTGCATCCTTGCCTAGATAAGGATGACATATGCAGCATGCTCTCACACATTCTCAGACACGCTGCGGGGTCTACAGGACATGGCAAACATGACAGAGCCATGCAGAGGTGCTGCAAATGTGCAGGGGGTCCAAATGGCTCTTCCAGGTCTTATGGATCTACCAGAGACCTGCAGCATGTCTGTACATACATGGTCAAGATGCTGTCATGCAAGCACAGCCACAAAGAAGAACATTCTGCTGGAAGGAGGACGACACTGTACTCCATGACCAATGAATTTTATTTACATACAAGAACCACTACCAGGTAATGCAAAAATTAGCTAGGTAGGGGAGACGTTCCTCTTTAAAGCGGAGTTCCACCCAAAAATGTAACTTCCGCTGTCCGGATTTCCCCCTCCCTCCGGTGTCACATTTTGCACTTTCTGGGGTGGGGGGGGGGGGCAGATACCGGTCTAATACAGGCATTGGCTCCCCTATTTCGGCGATAGATCGCCACATCATCCGCTGCCATCTACGACATGTCCGGCCCCTCCTTCGCCCTCCCCCCCGCCGCTGTCTTCTGGAAGACACACAGGTCCCAGGAGACAGCAGGGATTTTAAAAGTCAGCAGCTGCAGTATTTGTAGCTGCTGACTTTTATTTTTTTCGGCGCTTTAAGTAAAATAAACACAAAAGAACAGAAAACAGAAATGTAATGTATCAATCTTTATCAGGGAGGCTTTCCAGTAAAATATATGTAACACCAATCAACGAACTCTCATATAAGTTTTAGGATGTTAATGTGATTTCAGAAGCAATTTGCAATATTAACCGCTTGCCGACCAGCCGCCGCAGTTGTACTGCGGCAACATGGCTCGGCTGCGCTAATCGCCGTTATGTTACGTCGCTCCCTCCGATGCGCGGGCGCGCCCGCAGCTCGCTCATGGAGCCAATGCGAGTGCCTGCCAGTTTTGATAACCGCCGGGCTCCCGCGATCGCTCGTAACAGGGCGAAAACACAGAGGTCCCGGTTCTCTGAGGGGAGAAGTGACAGATCGTCTGTTCATACAAAGTATAAACAGCGATCTGTCATCTCCCCTAGTCAGTCCCATCCCCCCTCAGTTAGAACACACACTAGGGAACACAATTAACACAATTAACCCCTTGATCGCCCCCTAGTGTTAACCCCTTCATTGCCAGTGAAATTTTTACAGTAATCAATGCATTTTTATAGCACTGATCGCTGTATTAATGCCAGTGGTCCCCAAAATGTGTCAAAAGTGTCCGATGTGTCCGCCATAATGTCGCAGTCACAATAAAAATCGCAGATCGCCGCCATTACTAGTAAAAAATAATAATAATAATAAAAATGCTATAAATCTATCCCCTATTTTGTATATGCTATAACTTTTGCGCAAACCAATCAATATGCACTTATTGCGATTTTTATTACCAAAAATATGTAGAAGAATACATATCGGCCTAAACTGAGAAAAAATTTGCTTTTTTTAAAAAAACATGGGGATATTTATTATAGCAAAAAGTACAAAATATATTGTTTTCTCTTCAGCTCTGGGGCGCACGTCACCGAAGCCCCACTTCCGTTGTGATTGGATTGTTCTGAGGTGAGGCAGAACAGCGGCCTGTCTATGTAAACAAGTCAGATCGCTGTTCTGCCAGAGGAGAAAGTGGAGATCTTGTGTTTCTGCTCAGCAGAAACACTGATCTCTTTTTTCCTTAAATCAGTTAGGAAGCACCCCCTAGGGACACACTTAAAGCGGAGCTCCACCCTATTTTTATAACATTAGCTCATTCAGATCGCAGTAATGTAATGACATAAAAACGGACCTTTTTTTTTTTCCAACAGTACCTGTGTTTTGCAGATGTTCCTCTATGCTTCCTGTCTGTCTGTTCTGCGGATATGGGCGGGTATTGTGCTACTATTTCGTCATTTCCTTTCAGCCTCACTGGCTCCTGGGAGCTTGTGTCATTGTTCCCAGGAGTCATTGCGGAGGCAAAGAATGCGGAGCAAAGAATGCTGGTAGCTCAGCATGAAGGGAACAAGGAAGTAAATGCTTGTGGGCTTCACATGCCCACAAGCAAGATGAAAATGGCCGGACAGATTTTATATAAGTTGATCTTTACAACGAAAGCGGACATCGGGCAAGCTCGATCTCCAAAACAGTGAGTTTGCAAGTGTCAACGTTTGATTGTGTTAATGTTTGCAAAAAAAAAAAACAGTGGAGCTCCGCTTTAACCCTTTGATCGCCCCTGATGTTAACCCCTTCCCTGCCAGTGTCATTAGTACAGTGACAGTGTATATTGTTTAGCACTGATCACTGTATTAATGTCACTGGTCCCCAAAAAGTGTCAAAAGTGTCAGTTAGGTGTCCGATTTGTCCTTATCTCTGCCATTACTAATAAAAAATTCCATAAAAAACAGGCCATAGTTTGTAGATGCTATAACTTTTGTGCAAAACAATCAATATATGCTTATTGGGATTTTCTTTACCAAAAATATGTAGCAGAATACATATTGACCAAAATTGATGAAGAAATTTGATTTTTTACATTTTTTTTTTTAATGGGTATGTTTTATAGCAGAACGTAAAAAATATTGGGTTTTTTTTTTTCAAAATTGTCAGTCTTTTTTTGCTTATAGCACAAAAGAAAAACTGCAGAGATGATCAAATACCACCAAAAGAAAGCTCTATTTGTGGGAAAAAAAGGACGTCACTTTTGTTTGGGTACAACATCGCACGACAGCGCAATTGTCAGTTAAAACGATGCAGTGCCGAATCGCAAAAAAGCTCTCTGGCTCTCTGGTCAGGAAGGGGGTAAAATCATCCAGGGCTGAAGCGGTTAATACCTTGAAAGTGCTTGCTCAGACGCCTACTGTTACAGGGTGACAATGCTCTGTCTCTGTCTCTCAATTGTGCTCTTGTGTAGTTACCTTTTCACACAGGCTTCTAATCGATCAGGACTGGATCAATACATTGCTCCTGTTTCTTCTTGTCGGAGGCCCCCATTTTTCTGAAGCCCAGAGCCCCTGTGCAGCAGTAAATTTTGAGGCTGTCAGCTGATCGGCCTCTAGTGGCTCTGATTTTTGGCACAGTGCCAAGAATAGAGGACAACTGAGCATGTGCAGAGCAGGGTGAGACAGTGCCTTACTGGTTTTTAAAAACACTCAGGAAATCCTTCAATTTCTAACAGCAACAAAATACAAGAAATTGGGAATTCAATTTTCAAGTTTTCCCAACTTCTTGTAATTTGTTGCTGTTAGTTTTCCCAATTTCTTGTATTTTGTTGCTTTTAGTTTTCCCAATTTCTTGTATTTTGTTGCTGTTAGTTTCCCGATTTCTTCTGTTTTGTTGCTTTTAGTTTTCTTAATTTCTTCTGTTTTGTTGCTTTTAGTTTTCTCAATTTCTTCTGTTTTGTTGCTTTTAGTTTTCCCAATTTCTTCTGTTTTGTTGCTTTTAGTTTTCCCAATTTCTTGTATTTTGTTGCTGTCAGTTTTCCCAATCTCCCAATTTCTTGTATTTTGTTGCTCTTAGCAATTGAATGCCTGAGTATTTTTTTACCTACACTTTGTGGTATACTGTGAATTCCTTATAAATGCCCCTTATACAATATATACCGTATTATAATGCCTATACAGTATACATATACATGGTAAGCCTGTGCAGGGCTCATGCTCACATTGCTATTGCTGTATGTTTTGTTATGCAACTACCTGTACCTGTTGTAATATATATGTTATAAATCTGTACCACATGTATTTTTCACCTTCATATTTTCTAAGGGTGCTTGAGGGGCTTGTGGCACCATGTAAAAAAACCTTGATAGTAATTATAAAGGGACAAAGATCTGAAGTTCTTACCTTCCATCCTGGTGGACAGGTGCACTCTCCATTGATCTTGTCACAGATGCCTCCACTCTGGCAGGGGCAGTTCTCTGGGCAATGAAACATGGATGGTAGAAGCTCCATACATCTAATCTCACAACTAAAGGAGACAAAAACACATGTTTATTTTAATGTCCAATTCCACTTGAGTTATATTTTATATACATCTCTGTTTTGTGGCCTCTGTGGTTTCTGTGGTCTCAACTTTCCCAAGGGCTACAGTGGTGAGATGATCCCACTTGAATTCTTAGTTTTGCCCAATTGCCACAGTTGTTACGAAACCAACCAAAGTGAATGTATTGTGCCTTGTAAATATTTTTTCTTTATATTGAGCAGAAATTTTAAGAAAATAATTGAAATATATATATATATATATATATATATATATATATATATATATATATATATATATATATTTCTTTGGACTGAGATATATGATACCATAAATATTAACATTTCTCTTTTTGAGCCAACTGGTGAGCTTTTCAGCACTGTTTTCTGGGGGCTGATTAGCCTGTCTATTAAAAGCCTATTGTTCACCAAGTTTAATAGCTCAAGCTGAAATTTACACAAGTCGGAAGAGTAATTCTTCCCTCATTGGACCGCTCAGCTGGTGCTAATAGAGACAGGCAATCTGTCTTAAAGGAGATTTGCGTTATGTGGGGATGTATTTTTCATTTATTTGGTGTTTTTTTGCAAAAAATGTCATAGATATAAAACACATTGATTTAACATCCTGTAAACATATATAATTTGAAAAAGTACTTAAAAAATTGCATTTTACGCTTAATAAAGGTTTTTAAAAATAATCATGGCATCCTGCTACAAAAAAGGCTGAATGTCACTAGTCAGCTGCATTTGAAATCTGCTTGCAAAGGTTCTACTCGCAGATAGCAAATGTAAATATATCTATTTTTTGAATGGAGATAAAAGATCCTGTATTAAAAAACTAGCACATTTGGGAAGAAATTGTGGAGGACGACGGGGTGTGTGTACAGTGTATATATCCCTCCAAGTCTGGATTTAGGGTACCTATCCTCCCTCCATTATTTAAATACCATTGGTTAGTGCATAACCAATCAGCAGTGCTGATTTTAATATCACTATGACTGAATTTAATTCAGCAGTTGATTATACTTTGGAATTACCAGACAAGAGGGGAACACAATTACCAATGTTATTTAACCACTTCAGCCCCGGAAGATTTTACCCCCTTCCTGACCAGAGCACTTTTTACAATTTGGCACTGCGTCGCTTTAACTGACAATTACACGGCCGTTCTACGCTGTACCCAAACTAAATGTGCTTTCTTTTTTCCCCCACAACTAGAGATTTCTTTTGGTGGTATTTGATCATCTCTGTGGGTTTTTTTTTTTTTTGCGCTATAAACAAAAAAAGACTGACAACTTTGAAAAAAAAAAAATAAAAATGTTAACTTTCTGCTATAATAATTATCCCCAAAAATATATAAAAAAAAATTTCTTTCCCAGTTTAGGCCGATATGTATTCTTCTACATATTTTTGGTAAAAAAAATCGCAATAAGTGTATATTGATTGTCTACAAAATAGGGGATAAATTTATGGCATTTTTATTATTATTTTTTTTTTATTAGTAATGGCGGTGATCTGCGATTTTTAACAACACAGAAGTTCTCAAAAAAGATCACTTATCTGGTGCTTAGGGAAATATGCTAATAAAGTGGAAGAGCAGCTGCTATAGTAAAAACACATATTTCTTAAAAGGAAGCAATCAAAATTACAATTAAGATAAAATAAATTAAAAAATAGTCTTTCAAACTTCAGCAGCGCTAGAGGTTTTGCATAAAAGCTTGATAGTCTGTAAATCCAGCTGAAACCGAAATTCAAACACAGTCTTTTGCATATAACAGTTCATATGTGATTCATCAGCTGTTTAAAACGTTCGACCATCGATACATCTAGTGCTTATGCTCCCTCTAGGAATAGCACTCACCAGAAAAAAGATCAATCAAAGCCTCATAGTATATGTGGGGTGGCTACGATCGCTGTAGCTATAGCAAGCCATGTGGTACAGATGAGGTGTACCACACGGCTTGCTATACAGGTCATTGGCTCTGTTTTCTCCCTGGGAACCACCACTAATGTGCAGTGTATTGCTGTCTCCCAGGGGCACGCTGGAGTATTTGTATCCTGAATATGCAGCGATGGGATTGTATTGAGCCTTCAGCATTGCTGATACTAAATCCAGGATCTAATTGATGCATCAGGTGCTGGCCTTCCTCACTCTAATGGCTGCTCCTATAATTAGTAATACTGTTTACATGCCCCTGCTGAGATATTGAGCTATCCAATATACTTTCTAACTGCTGATTGAACTTTCTCATCCTACCGTGACTTGCATGATTTTGCATTTCAATTTAAGATAGAGAGACATATTCCCTTCTCTGTCTCATCTGTGAACCTTGGCCGTGTCCTGAGGAAGCCTAACGGCGAAACGCATAGACATACAAGGGCTCACTGCACAATAATCATAGATGCTATATGTTACAACTGTCATTTTGTTTTTTAGATATTTGTATTTTTCAATAAATTTATATTTTATATATCTTCTCCACTGTTTCTTAGCCTAAAAAGTCTGCCTCCCTGGTAATACTCAGTACTACCTTATGTTGAACCACCACGGATGATCACAGCTCTCTGACAGGTGGTGAGATTAACAGAACCGAATGCACCGTGCTACCATTCATTGGATGCCTTTTTTTACCAGTTGTTTGTAAGTTTACTGTATTAAGGGAAGGGGGTCTTTTGGATAATAAAAAGTTTTACAGTTTTACACTATGAGGCTTCCTCTCTCCTTCTTTGACCGAGTATCATGGAAAACTCTCAGCTGATTGGATCCTGGTGAATCAGAAGACGTGACTGTCTGTTTCCATATCGGCTGATCGTTTACCGAGGATCAGATGGATGTTTGCCTGGCAGCGATCGTAGCCACCCCACATATACTATGAGGCTTTGATTGATCTTTTTTCTGGTGAGTTCAGTTCCTAGAGGGAGCATAAGCACTAGATGTATCGATGGTGGGACGTTTTAAACAGCTGATGAATCACATATGAACTGTTATATGCAAAAGACTGTGTTTGAATTTCGGTTTCAGCTGGATTTACAGACTACCAAGCTTTTATGCAAAACCTCTAGCACTGCTGAAGTTTGAAAGACTATTTATTTAATTTATTTCATCTTAATTGTCCCACTATCCTGCTTTTGTGGACTGATGTATGGGTACATCAGTTTGCGCAGGAGTGCCATGCTGCCGATGTATATCGGCGTGAGCTGGTTGGCAAGTGGGTAAATTGGAAATAAACTCTCTCAGTCAACATTGAGTATTTTTAATCCTCATGCTTCTAGTATTAGTAAATAGATAGGAAAGTATATTATTTTTCTTGTTTTAAATATTTTTTTTTTACATTTCTTTAGTAAGGTGGGAACATAGAATGTGGTGGTGAAAGATCTCAAGAAACAGGAACCAAGACATAATGCAGATATACTGTATATTTGCCAAAGTATATTGTACATGTCAAGTTAAGAACTAAAAAACACAACTAAAAAATGTGAGCATACTCACTAAGGGCCGGTGTACCCTTCTGGACAAAGACAGGTTCCATTCTGAGGGTCACAGCTGGCTCCATTCTTACACTGGCAGTTCAGTGAACAGTTTGCTCCATAGGTGCCTGGTTCACAGGGCTTCTCACAGAAGGGTTCCTTGTATCCCGGAGGGCAGATGCAGGAGCCCGAAATGGCATCACAAATCCCATTGTTTAGGCAAGGACAGGAATAGTTACATATGGGTCCCCACAGATGCGGGTCACAAGCTGGAAATATAAAAGATTACAGCAAATTGATGAAGCAGCTGAATTGTAATTGCAGCACCCTCCTAATTAGGTTGCTTGTAGTATTGAGACAAATTTAGTTTTTGGCTCCTCTGTAGCCAGTGGAGGGAAGTTTCATGCTTTTGACTGTTCTAGGTTCTGCAGGTTGTAGGTTCTACTGCTTCCCCTGTTAAGTTCCAGAATTTAGTGGGTTGGAAGAGGTAGACTCTCAACTAGCATATTTATACAGCCTCAGCCAATTTTTGGTAGGAAGAGTAAACAGTAGGGGGCTGAGGTGTATATGAATTGGCTAGAGCCTAGAACAGCAGGGTCCTTGTCCTGTGGGAGAAGACCCCAGCCTGAGGGCTGTGGCCCGCTGGGTCACTTAGCTGAAGTTTAGAGAAGGCCATCCAGGGTCCCAGCTCAAGGAGAGCTGGAGGACCCACGTCCAAAGTTCCTGGGATCAGTTTGCAGGAAGTCCGCAGAGACCCTGATCTGGAGGAACAGAGTACAGAAGCTGTCTGGTACTGCAGGAAACCATTCAAGCACCCAGGACACAGTGAGTACAAGCCTGAAGTAGATCCTAGGGACTGTCCTTTTTAACTCTTGAAGAGACTGCCCCAGACTTGCTGGCTCAGATTTGCTTTAGCATTGGACTCCCCTTTAGCCATAGTTCACTCATCACTAGACTCAAGAGGGGTTTCACCCAGAAAAGAGACAGCCATAGTCAGAGAGTGACCTCCATTACGTTTGCACTAAATATGTAGCATCCCAAGGCTTACCCCACACCCTAACCAAGTTCTTCAAGCAAAATATCTCAAAAAGACACCTCCAGCCTGGTTCTTGTATAGAGAAAGACCAGGAAACTGTGTCTGGCTGTGGGACCCGTCAGGGGTCTGTGAGCTACATTTATTATGATCCATAGTCTTCCAAAGCCTTTTTCAAAATATGTTTCAAGGTAAAACAGCTTTCGTTGGACTGAACCATTAAACATACATTTAATGTATTGTATCTAGACCCAACAACAAATATGTAATATATTGCAGTTAACCAATCCTTAGATGTGTTGGCTACATTCATTTTCTTTTTTATGATTTTGTTTATTTTATTTTTACCATGGGATCCTGGTAGTAACACGTTTCCTGTCGTAGGGTTACCACGCTCACTCATTGTACTGTATCTATGGAGGGGCAGGGTTGTCACCCTTGGAACTGGAAGTGTGTTAGGACTAAAGGACATATTCCCCTCCCTCTCTATAACATGGGGGGAGGGGGGGTTATAGTCCAAGGTGCAACCTGGGAATAATGTTGACTGATAAGAGCACAACATAGACAGAGAGCACAGATAGTCACCAGCTCACAAGATTTCCTACAGAAACAAAAGGCCTTTTTGTGCACATTTTTTTCATATAATGCACATTTGTCACCAAGCACGCATTGAGAATCCCTGCTCCTTAAAATGATGGGAGGGAGGCATAAATATATACAGTGGGGAAAATAATTATGTAATCCCCTGCAGATTTTATAAGTTTGCCCACTTACAAAGAAATGAAGGGTCTATAATTGTTATCATAGGTGTATTTTAAATGATAGAGATAGAATATCAACCAAAAATCCAGAAAAAAACACATGATACAAATATTATAAATTGAGTTGCAGTTCAGTGAGCAAAACATGACCAAGTACTTGACTTGGTGGAGAAACCCTTGTTGGCAATCACAGAGGTAAGAAGTTTCCTATAGTTAGTGGCCAGGTTAGCACACATCTCAGGAGCGATTTTGGTCAACTCTTTTTTACAGATCTTCTCTAAATCTTTGTTGTCACTTGACAACTCGAAGTTTCAGCTCTCTTCATACATTTTCTATAGAAATAAGGTCTGGAGACTGGCTAGGCTACTCTATGATCTTAATGTGCTTCTTCTTGAGCCTCTCCTTTGTTGCCTTGGCGATATGTCGTTGGTCCTTGTCATGCTGAAAAATACATCCACTACCCATCTTCAGTTATCTGGTTGAGGGAAGAAGTTTCTCATCCAAGATTTTACAATACATTGCCCCATCCATTGGAACCTCAATGTGGCAAAGTCGGTCTGTACCTTTAGCAGAGAAACAGCCCCAAACCACAATGTTTCCACCTCCGTGCTTGACTGTAGGGATGGTGTTCTTAGGTCATAGTCAGCATTTTTCTTCCTCCAAACACGGCAAGTCCCCATCCTCAAGAAAAGGGTAGAAATGTCATCAGAAAACCAATGATTCCTCAGAAATATCCAAAGCTTTATTCACCTGGTCACACGGTTGACATATGGCAACGTTTCGGGGGGCCCCTTCATCAGGTAAGTGACTCTGCTCAAGAAGGCACATGTACAGTCAGGCCAATGAACGTCTAAATGATTCAGAGAAGGATTGGGAGAAAGCGCTGTGGTCAGATGAGACCAAAATTGAGCTCTTTGGCAATAACTTGACTTGCGTGTTTGGAGGAAGAAAAATGTTGATTATGACCCTAAGAACACCATCCCTGCAGTCAAGCACTAAGGTGGTAACATCATGCTTTGGGGTTTTCTCTCTGCTAAATGTACAGGCCAACTTTGGATGAAGACCCTTTTCCCTCAGCCAGATGGGTCGTGGATGGGTCTTCCAGCATGACATTGACCCAAAACATACCACCAATGCAAATAAGCAGTGGCTCAAGAATAAGCACATTAAGGTCATGGAGTGGCCTAGTCAGTCTCCAGACCTTAATTCTATAGAAAATGTATAGAGGGAGCTGAAATTTTGAGTTGTCAAGAGACAGCCAAAGAACCTTAAGGATTTAGAGAAGATCTGTAAAAACGAGTGGACCAAAATCCCTCCTGAAATGTGTGCAAACCTGGTCACCAACTACAAGAAACATCTTACCTCTGTGCTTGCCAACAAGGGTTTCTCCACCAAGTACTAAGTCATGTTTTGCTTGGGGATCAAATACCTATTTTACTCGCTGAACTGTGACTTAATTTTTAGCATTTGTTTTATGTGTTTTTTTCTAGATCTTTGGTTGATATTATGTCTCAATCATTTAAAATACACCTATGATAAAAATTATAGACTCTTCATTTTTTTGTAAGTGGGCAAACCTATAAAACCTGCATGGGATCAAATAATTATTTTCCCTACTGTAGGTAGGCATAGAGAAAAAAGATAGAAAAGGGTGTCACCAGTATAGTTCCTTTCACTTTTAGTATGAAAATTGCCTACCTTTTTATGCTGCTCTACCAATGATACAACAGGGATAAATGGATTACCAGTACATGTGCTTGACTTTTTTCAGCGAAGGCCAAGACAAGGCATATGTAGAAAAGCAATTGAGGAGAAAAGTCTCTTGTATCTCTTCTGCATTACCCCAGCTGTAACACTGACAGCTCAGTCCTGCAGATTACATTGGTAGAGTGTGACCTTTTTACAATTTTTTTTACACAATTTGTTCAGGTTATTAACCCTTAACCAGTGAACTCCAATTGTTTTTTATGAACTCATTCACCCTCCCTACTATTAGCATACAAACTAAATTTATATTTTTTCATTTTTGTATCACTGAATCAAAAAAAAACAAAAAAACGCTTGTACCAGAAACATCATTATTTTTTATGACGGACTCATCAAAGATAACAATTTGAACTTTTAATGAGTTACAAACTACTTTAGTTCCCAGATGGAAGAACACATTTTTCGTTACAATAATGTTAATGGAAACCTGGCTGTGTTTCAAAAACATTTTCATCCTAAAACACATTGGTTTAACCATATCACAACTTCCTCCATACTCATCCTGCATTAAGATCTTGTCCCAGCACTGTATGCAACAGTTTGGAGTTCCCTTTGAACCAGTCCTTTGCCAGAGCCTTTTTGTGCCTTTTTTCACCATAAGTGCCAGAACATTTATTCCTCAATGGAATAACCTCAATTCCACAACTCAATTTTTTTTTGTATCATAAGGGAACATGGTATCTTTTTTTTCTGGCACAGATCAAGCTTTAATTTGGTAGCACATTTTGATACATACATTTTTATTTTTAGGTTTTTCTTGGAAAAGTGAAAAAAAGCATTTTTTTCCAATGCTACTTTTACATAATTTCTTTTAATTGCAGACATTAGAGTTAGACTTCTTTCTCCTCTAGGCCAGCTACCTTTAGCTGGCCCCCTATCCCCAACAATAGCTTTTCTTGCTGTCCGCCAACATAAACAAAAATGCGCCAGTTGGTGTGATATTGACATAACCAAAAACGTGTTCACTAAACAACAATCTCACCAAGCCGAAAACATGGTCGCCCTGTGATGTGAACACTCATAAAACTTTATTTGGCCAGCAAAGACAGACAAAGGGGGAGATTTACTAAAACTGGTGCACACAAAATCTGGTGCAGATGTGTATAGTAACCAATCAGCTTCCTGGATTTATTTTCAAACCATAATTGAACAAGCTAAAGTGGATTGGTTACCATGCACAGCTGCACCAGGTTCTGTGTGCACTCGTTTTAGTAAATTAAAGAGTCAATCTCCCCAAAGAGTCAATCTCCCTGATTAGGCCTGCACTGGGTGAAATGCGGTACCATGGGACAATATGCAGGTGAGGACTCTTTGCATGACTGCGATGGTCAAAAAAAGTTTTGTGATGGCAGCAAAGTGTGACCCTGTTCTGACTTGGTGGGAGTGAGATGGAGAAGAGCTGAGCTCCCTTCAGTGTGCACCTGGTATGCACAGCACAGAACCTGGTAGGAAAAAGTGGTGCGTTGGATCGGCACCTTTCTTTTGGATTCTCAGAAACACAATGTTTCTGTACATACAGGGTTCTGCCCCACAGTAAAGACTATTTCATTCCATTCTTTCCGATCTACCACACGGCTATCTCTCAAGTGCAGGAGTTTTTGTTTTTTCTTTATATTGATACCTAGAAATGAAGCTGGGCCACTGTTGGGTAAGGGTAGGAGCTTTGCCCCAAACTCTGTGAGTCCATAAGTAAAAGTATCTAGTATAGGCAAGAAAAAAGTATACTGCTGAGAGAAGAGAGACCTAGTAAGAAAAAGACAAACCAAGACAAAAACAAAATCATACAACTTATGACCAGCAAAAAAAATGAGGCAGAAAAAAAAGAAGCCGGCTTTACATAAAAGAACTTGGACTGCTTTGTGTGCCACTCAAGCTCACTGAAACAGTGTATGGATCTCAAGTATCCGTCACTGGGAGTGCAGCCATGGGAAGGAGCTTGTTTCAGCTCCTACAATCACTGGCAATAAAGAAGCCGCACATCCATGGCCTGGTCACAGTCTAGGCCAGTGATGGCGAACCTTGGCATGCCAGATGTTTTGGAACTACATTTCCCATAACGCTCATCTACACTGCAGAGTGCCTGAGCCTCATGGGAAATGTAGTTCCAAAACATCTGGGGTGTCAAGGTTCGCCATCACTGGTCTAGGCTGAGGTTGCCATTCATACACCCAGTACAGGGACAACATGGATGTGCGGTTTCAGGGAGTCTTTACTTTACTTTACATAAAAGAACACCAGCTCAGATTGCATTTGAAAAAGTGCAAGAGAAAAGACAAATGGAAAGAATTTTGAAGAAAGCTTCAAAAACACACAAACAAAGAGTTGAGGACTTTAATCGTCACCTGGACACACTGACACACACATATGACATTCCAAGTTAGCTGGACAAATAAGATGTTATTTTGTTATGTAACTTCTATGTTGTATTTACTTCTTTTTACCATTTGTATCTTAGAATCCATGTAAATAAAAGAAAACTTGAGATTAAAAAAAAAGTATCTAGTATAAATTTAAAGGGCCTGGTGGCCGCTGGTGGCCGCTGGTGGCCCTGGCACCCTAGGACATGTGGCCTAGAGAGAAATTTGTCCATAACCCCAAAGTATGATGGACAAAGCCTTCTAATCAAAAGACTATCACATAAGAGACTTTTATTAAACATAGTAAAATGGTAAAGCTCAAAGCAAAATTTTGCATTTTTACTTAGGAAAACGTTTTACCTTTTTATGTTACATCACAAAGCACACTATAAAAAAATAATATATTTGTGCAAATTATGAGCATAAATATACTTTCCACAAGTTTGCAATCACTATCACATATAAGAATGATATTCTGTCAGCAGAACACAATAGCGCTTAGGGAGGAATTCCCCTGTCAACACTGACTGTGATGATAGGGGAAATCGAGTGTTGCAGGAAAGAAAATTGCATAATGTATGGCCTACCTAATTTTGGCTTTGTAAGTAATTGGCAGTCACTTGACAGGATCATTTGATTTTTCTTGTTTTATACCTCTATGGGCAATATTGTAACTTATCAACCAAAGGACATGCATTGCCTTTTTCCTCGGACCGTTCCTGATTACAGTAGTACTCATTTCAATTGCATTCGTCTGTAATAATATTGAAGTCATGTTTGTTTAGTTAAGACTCATGCCGCTACTGATTTTATTTACCATATACTGGGATATCAGATGATGTGGCTCTTGCAGAATGGGCTTAAGTGTTATTCTGAGAACATATTTATTTACTGATCTAAAACGATCCTGATGTGAAGAGTCATTCCCAGGGGAGAACTGTGCCTGGGAATATTCAGAGAGATGCCTGTCCTAGTCACAGGTTCAAACCCTCCCTCCGTCTTCTCCCAGCACCATTCAACCAATAGCAATGTACACTATATTACCAAAAGTATTGGGACGCCTGCCTTTACACGTACATGAACTTTAATGACATCCCAGTCTTAGTCCGTAGGGTTCAATATTGAGCTGGCCCACCCTTTGCAGCTAGAAATATCCTTAACTATTCTGTGAAGGCTGTCCACAAGGTTTAGGAGTGTGTCTATAGGAATTTTTGACCATTCTTCCAGAAGTGCATTTGTGAGGTCAGGCACTGATGTTGGACAAGAAAGCCTGGCTCGCAGTCTGCGCTCTAATTCATCCCAAAGGTGTTCTCTCGGGTCGATGTCAGGACTTTGTTCCCACAAAGTTGGGAGCATGAAATGGTCCAAAATGTTTTGGTATGCTGATGCCTTAAGAATTCTCTTCCCCGGAACTAAGGGGGCAAGTACAACACCTGAAAAACAACCTCACTCCATAATCCCCCCTCCACCAAATGATTTAGACCAGTGCACAAAGCAAGGTCCATAAAGACATGGATGAGCAAGTTTGGGGTGGAGAAACTTAACTGGCCTGCCCAAGGGTGGGACAACTCAATAACCCTACGGACTAAGACTGGGATGCCATTAAATTAGTTAAAGGATCACTAATAAAGATAATTTTTTTTTTTAAATAACAAACATGTTATACTTACCTCCACTGTGCAGCTCATTTTGCACAGAGTGGCCCCGAACCTGGTCTTCTGGGGTCCCTCGGCGGCTGTCTCAGCTCCCACCACAAGGACTCAAAAACTTCATGCGAGCTCCCTCGCATGGTGTTGAGTGCTTGCGAGCGCGCTCCCGTGATACAGCCAGGGGCCATAGCCACTCACCTTATCACTCGGCCCCACCCCCTGGCGCTCCGCATTATTGGATGTGATTGACAGTGGCATGAGCCAATGGCTGCGCTGCTTTCATTCCATCCACTGTAACCAGTCATCCGCCAGGCTGAGCGGCGAAGAGGATGTCGGGGGGCGAGCGCGGGACTTTTGAGGGGTCAGGTAAGTAAAACAGGGGGGGCTGGGGGGGTGGTATTGTCGGATGTTTTTTCACCTTAATGCATAGAATGCATTAAGGTGAAAAAACTTTTACCTTTACAACCCCTTTAAAGTTCATGTGCGTGTAAAGGCAGGTGTCCCAATACTTTTGGTAATATAGTATGTAAAGTTTCTGACACTACTGTAATTAGTAATATTTGGGTTTATAGGTTTTAATTGACATTTTTTCCATCAGTAATTACTACATTTTCTCACAGTGTAGGAAAAATACAAGGCAGAATTTGTAGAAGTTGTATGTAGTTGTATCAACTTTTGCATCAAAACTACTGTATTCATTATATAAGTTGCCATATTTCCTAGAATGGGAATTCTTTTCGTGTTTATTATACATATAGGCATATACAATAGAATGATACAATTACTCACCACTGGAGCAGTCTTTTCCTCGCCAGCCTGGCTCACACTGGCATTGATTGGGTGCCACGCATCGGCCGTGCACACACTCTCCACTGCAGTGCGCTGCAACACAAAAGACCATGTCAAGCCTTTGCACAAATTGAAATTTCACCCTTACCAACCCATATGAGGGAATGTAACATGAGATCTATCGCTGAACTATCGCTTCCATGAATCGAAAACACTCCATGAATTGAGGAAGCAGACCTTTCATTCATCACCCCTCCTCCATTCATTGAGCTGTTTAATTTATTCATAAACGATCTGGAGAATGGTATAAACAGGACTGGTCCCAGGACAGAACCCGGGGGGACCCCACTTTCCACACCAGACCATTCTAAGTACTCCCCATTGATCACTACCCTTTGGACTCGCCCCTGTAGCCAGTTTTCAATCCAGGTACTCACCCTATGGTCCATGCCTATAGACCTTAATTTATACAGTAAACGTTTGTGGGGAACTGTAAATTGCAAAATCTAGATACACCACGTCCACAGCCCTTCCTTTATCTAGATGGCAGATAGTTGGATAGTTTACTAACTGGAATGGTACCAGTTGATTGGAGAAAAGCCAACGTAGCATCAATATTTAAAAAAGGGCTGAGATATTGCCCTGGGAACTACAGGCCAGTTAGCTTAAAATTGTTCCACAAGATATTTAGGTAATGATGAGCCTTAGACGAATGCATGGTTCCGTCCGCCCAGTATATATCTGGATAAATAAAATCCCCCAATATCATGACACTTCCCATCCTTGCCGCCATTCCAAACTGTGATAGGAGGTCTGCCTCCCCCTCCTCCCTCTGGTTAGGGGGCCTATAGCATACTCCCAGTATTACTTTCCCCTTAGTTTCCTCCCATAAGGATTCCACCTCCTCCCTTGCTCTATTAGTGATGTCATCCCTCACATTCCCTTGCACATCATTTTTGATGTGCAAGCATATCCTCCCCCTTTTTTACCCTCCCTATCTCTGCCATATAGGGAATACCCTTGAATGTTTGCCAGTCAACCATGACAGCTGTTAACCACTTCCCGCCCACGTTATAGCCGAATGACGGCTACAGCGCGGGCCTTAATTGCCGAGAGGGCGTCAATAGACGTCCTCCTGTGTATGAGCTGCCTGCCTGCCCTGTGATCACCGGCCCCTTTCCACGTGATCAGCTGTCAGCCAATGACAGCTGATCACCTGATGTAAACAAAAGATCGATAATCTGCTTTTTTTTCTGCTCTCGCTGACAGCGTGAGAAGAAAAAAAAAAAACGATTACCAGCTTCTGTCAAAGGAACAACTGTCCCGAACAGTGAGAGCAACTGCTGTCTCATATGTGCCAGTGCCGCCAATCAGTGCCCACCAAGGCCACCTACCAATGCCCACCAGTGCCACCTATTAATGCCCATCCGTGCTGCCAAACAGTGCCTATCAATGCCTCATCATTAGTGCCACCCATCAGTGCTGCCTATCAGTGCCCAGCAGTGCTACCCTTTCGTGCCCACCAGTGCCATGAGTTCTGCCTATCAGTGCCACCTATCAGTGCCCTTGAGTGCCACCTATCAATGCCCTTCAGTGCCGCCCATCAGTGCCACTCATCAGTGCCACCCATCAGTACCACCTCCCAGCGCTTACCTATCCTTGCCCATCAGTGCCTCCTATCAGTGCCTACCAGTACCGCCTCATCTGTGCCTACCAGTGCCACCTATTAGTGTCCAACAGTGCCGCCTTATCAGTGCCACCATCTTTAAAAATACTGTGTGTGGGCGCTGATCTCTGTGGGGTCCCGAAGCCCTGTGCCAAATCTGTAAATGCGTGGAATCTGGCAGCGCGTATGCGTTGTAATAGGCTACACGGAGTGCCAAGTCATTCTCACCTAGGCAAGAGTCATAAGCAACTTCATTTTTTAAAATTAATTGTGAGAGAGGGAAGGAGATGAATCCAGGTGCAAATAATTAGTTTTCCTGGGTAAATATCTGCTTTAATTAAAATAGTTTGCCACACTGACTATTTATTTCTGTAGTATTCTGAGTCATATGACTATCAACAGCCCCCAAAGTGAATAAATATTGTAAGCAGAGAAACATAACTTAGCCCCGCACTCTTGTGGTTCATTGTATGGAGTGGAGATTGAAACAGTTCTTAAGGGCATCAACTCTGCCCATTATTCCCAGAATATTAGTGTAGGATTCCTTTCTACAGCAAGCAATACACATGTGAGTCCTGGGTATGACCTGTTTTAGATTGGAAAACTGTCAAGCTGTAAATTTGAGGTTATACAGTTTTATGAGCTGCCCTCTAAACAATTACCCTCTACAGCCATATATGGAATGCCCAGTAAAACTATACATTAATGGGAATAACTTAAACCGTACAGGCCACCCAGCTATATATGCAATGGATTACATGAAATTAATTTGTCAGTGAACAGGCATGCTAAAGGTTTACGGTCTCTAAACTGAAAACAGGTTATGAAAAAATACCTTACCATCATTATGTGTTCTAATAGTTCTAGTAATGATGCATTAGCTAAGTGAAAATAAATCTCAATTTTGAATATAAGGTTTATGGTTTCCCATACTGTGGCAACCTTTGCTATGAGCATTGCATTGCTAATTATTGTACATACTGCTTCTAGAAGTTTATTTTAAAAATAAAGTTTAGATATGGCAATTTTTACATAGATAAATTGGTCCAACTTGGACCAATGCACAGTGGCGAAAATAATTATTTGAAATGAAGGGTCTATCATTTTTGTCATAGGATTTTTTTAATGATAGAGACAAAATATAAACCATAAATCCAGAAAAAACACATAAAACAAATGTTATAAATTGAGTTGCAGTTCAGTGAGTAAAATAAGTATTTGATCCCCAAGCAAAACTTGACTTAGTACTTGGTGGAGAAACCCTTGTTGCCAAGCACAGAGGTAAGACGTTTTTTGTAGTTGGTGACCAGGTTTTCACAGGAGGGATTTTGGTCCACTCTTTTTTACAGATCTTCTGTAAATCCTTAAGGTTTCTTGGCTGTCGCTTAACAACTCAAAGTTTTAGCTCCCTCCATAAATTTTCTATAGGATTAAGGTCTGGAGACTGGCTAGGCCACTCCGTGACCTTCTTCTTCTTGAGCCACTTCTTTGCAGTATGTTTTGGGTCATTGTCATGCTGAAAGACACATCCGCGGCCCATCTTCAGTGTTCTGGCTGAGGGAAGAAGGTACTCATCCAAGATTTTACAATACATGGCCCTGTCCATTGGCCCCTCAATGCTACAAGATTGGTCTATACCTTTAGCAGAGAAACAGCCCCAAAGCATAATGTTTCCACCTCCGTGCTTGATTGTAACAATGGTGTTCTTAGGGTCATAGTCAACATTTTTTTTCCTCCAAACACAGCTAGTCCCCCTCCTCAAGGAGGCACATGTACAATCATCCCAATGAACATCTAAATGATGCAGAGAAGGATTGAGAGAAAGTGCTGTGGTCAGATGAGACCAAAATGGAGCTCTTTGGCATTAACTTGACTCACCGTGTTTGGAGGATTAAAAATGCTGACAGGCTGCGCAAGGAGCCCCATATCTCTGGAACCATATGACGTAGGAGCCCCATATTTTTAACAGTGGTGGGGTAGGACTTAAGCTACATACCCCAGGTTGCCGAGCTACGACCCTCGAAGCTCAATTTTTTTTTTTTTAATGTTCATGCCCATACCAGTGTTTGAGGACCTGGGAAGCGGCCCAGCTAAAGTCAAAAGCCTAACAACCTACAGAAAAAAGTTTTGTGCGAGGATTGCGAGAGTCGCCAAGGTAGAAGAAGTACTGGCAAAGTTAAAGTTTGGCTTCAAGCATAAAAAGATTGCAAGTGACTGACTTCACAGTTTGAAGAGAAGACAGATGAGGCCTGAGTTAATGGCTTTGGAGGCCAAAGTGGAAAAGCAGAGTCTGCTGGTGGCTGTATTGAAAGAAACCAGCATGGCTTTCAAGGAAAAGTATGGTAATGATGATCGCTTCCATGCAATGAGCAGAGGGGCCATAGAGGCCAGTGGAGTACAGTCATCACCAAAGTACGAGAAGCCGAGGTCAGTACAATGCAAAAAAGTTTCTGTGGGCTTGGACTATGTTTCTGCCAAGCACGCTGGAAAATGTTCGCATCCTGTGCCAAGTATCAGTATGCCTGCAGAAAGTGCAGAAAGCTCTGGCAGACAGGCTGCGGGTGATCAGCAGTCAGATGTTTTGACTGGTAGAATGCCGTAAGGCCAAGGGATTTCTGTGCCCTTGTCACCACAGCAGTAGCCTATGGAGCACGATGATCCATCCAAGCCTGTGGAGGGAGCAGGTAACTTTATTATAGAAAAGGAATAGCCTTTGCATGGTCGCAAGTTTGCTGTGTCGGGATTGTCTGAGGATGAAGAGAAGGATAATGATGTCCCCCCAAAGCCTTTAAAACAATGGGTGACAGAAAAAGCTGTATTTGTTTATGATTTGCCTATGCAACATAATGGAGGTGTAGTTCCTATGGATGGTGCAACAGAGTGCGGCCGAGAGCAAGCTCATCTCCTGGCTGAGACTCCCACCTGTGTACAGAAAGTCAGTGAAGGGTGTGCAGACTCTGCTGTGAAGAGTGCTGATAATGACATCTCCATTGTTGGTAACCCTTTAGTTACTGTTAACGAAATAAGAATTACCAAGGGTAATGTAAATGGTACATCTGTGTCAGAAGCCTCTGCTCTATCTGTTTCTGACAATAATGTTGTTTCTACCTTATCTAAAGAAGGATCTGTAACTAAAAATGATGTGCGGGATGTTGCAAGGAGTGCTTTTCCTGTGCTGCAGTGGTGGCTGCACCTGTCCCAAGGGTGAATAGGGCCAGTTATTCTGCGGTCACAAGGAGTGATGTCAGTGAAGGTCATGCCAAACTGACACCATCTGGTAGCTCCTTTAAACGCCGCAATGTGTTCCAATTGAGGTGGACTTGAGAAGCCCCCCCTGCAAATAGGAGAGATGTGGTTGACGTATTCTGGGGATGGGTTTCAAAGCGGAAGAGATTTTTGCCATTATCAGCTCAATTGGGTCATATGAGTATGACCTCTCCTTTGTCAAGGCGGAAGGATTAGATGTCTTTTGGGAGAGGTATGAACAGAGGTGGAAGGAGTCCCCAAGATGGGCAGGTTTGTCACCCAAAGTAGTCTCTCGCCAGCCGTTATACAAAAATGTCACCATTTTAGTATGTAATGAGTCCATTCCTGCTCTGGATCTGGTGGTGTGGTTGGGGAGATGTGCGGATGTCCAAGCTAGGGTTGCCACCTCATCCCTTTAAACCCAAACACATATGCATTACACGGGTTCAGGAGCTAATTTAATGCAGATAAGGTGCCAAGTGAGTTTAATTACGACTCCAATCAGCCACAGAACCTGTGTAATTAATATGTGTTCGGGTTTAAAGGGATGAGGTGGCAACCCTAGTCCAAGCCCCTTGAGGAAAGTTGTAGAGTATAGGGGAATATGGAAGGGGGAATGGACAGTGTTGGTAAAACTGCATGTCACGGGTAATGTTGTTAAGCACATCCCTTCGCCTGCCTTTATAGGTCATGACAGGATCATTACTTTTTATGTAGGACAACCAAAGCTGTGGTATCGTTGTGGTGAAAAGGGGCATTTTTTAAACTCATTTTCTGTGCAGAAACGTTCCCTCTGTCAGGGCTCAGGGCATGTTGCAAAGGACTGCAATAGTATTTGTTGTAATCTCTGTAACAAGTTTGGTCACCCCTATAGCCTTTGCCCTCCACAATCAGCCGGAGGTGGTGGAAGAACTGCTGAGGATGGAGGAGGAGGAACGTAGGGGGAATAGCAAGGGGTTGTGGGGCTGTTTCAGCTAGTCCTGATTCCCCCCCCAGGTGTCAGTTTCCCAGTCTGAAGGTGTGACCCCTCTTGTGTCTGCTCCCTAGTCTGTGCTCCCTACTGTGTCAGTGTCTACTTCTGTTGTATGTTCTTGCCCAGTAGTGTTTCAGTTGCCCAGTGTTCCAAATGTATCTAAGTCATCCAGATTGGCTGAGGCTGCTAAAAGGGCAGATTAGTGCAGATCTGAGGTGGCAGCTTCATCGGGGCCTTCCCTAAGGCAGCATAAGACCTCTAGTGGAGGTTCTAAGGTGAAGAAGGTGGAAGTTGCCACTGCTTATGATTTAGATGAGACCTTTCAGGTTAATGCTTCAGGGGAGGAGGGGGAGTGGACCAAGGTGGGGAGAAGGGGGAATAAGATAGTCCTGTCCTCAGTCTCCTCGGTTTCATCTTTAGAGGTAGATGATCTACCTCTGGAAAACAAGTTTGGGACCTTATCTGAGGGGGAGGAGGAGTCTTCTAAATCTAAGTCTCAGATGGAGGAGGATGGGGTAAAATGTTCTCTAAAGAGGTCAGGGTCCAAAGGAGGGAGGGAGCACAGACTAAGAAACGCTTACCTCAATCTCCCTGATGGTAGTTCCCAGTCCGATAAAGGTGGCAACGATTAATGTTGCCAGCATAAAATCTGTAAGGGCTCATAATACAGCCTTAATATTGCTCAGTGAGATGGATGCTGATATTTTATTTTTGCAAGAGACCCAGCTAAATAGCCCTGCCGATGTCCAACTGGCAAAAAGGGAGTGGAGGCGTGGGCCCTCCTTCTGGCCTCTTGCGGCTGAGCCTTACACCGGAGTTGCAGTACTTTTTACTGGCATGGTAACGTGTCGGTGGGTTATTGAGGTGGAGATTGAAAGGTGTATGGTCCTGGACGTCAAGGTGAAGGGGCATGATCTACGTTTAATAAATATTTATGGACCACAAACAAGTGGGACAGGAAATACCTCTTTACAAAGATTAAGCCTTTCCTTTTTACATCTAGGCAAGTTGGCTGACAGCCTGAGATTATGATATGATTATGTCATATTATTATGACAGTGAGATATGATAGCGTCTTTCTTAATATGATAGCCAGAGAAGCGGGTCTAGAAGATGCGCATATTAAGCGTTGCCCAGACAGCATGGGTTACACATTTAAGCAAGGCAGTTGTGAGAGCAGGATAGATAGTTTTTTTTATAAGGTGGACTCTGCCTTTTCAGCTCCTGAGTGTCGTATGGTGGAGTTCTCTGATCACCTTATGCTGTCTGATATTCTTAATGCTTCTGATATGCCACCTAAAGGAAGGGGTATTTGGAGGATGAATTCGGCTCTGCTGGATGACAAGGAGGTAAGACAATCTTTTGAGGATTTTTTTTCAGGCTCAGGTAACCGTCCTGGGTTTCTGCAGCAGTAAGTCGAAGTGGTGGGAGCTTGCCAAAAGCCGGATCAGTGGGTTTTTCAAGGCCATAGGAAAAAGAAAATAGCTTGGTAAGTGCATGCAGCCGCAGTCTTGAGTGGTGGAGATTCAGGGGCGATCTCTGAGGTAAAACTATTCCTTAGGAAGTATCAGTATGGGATAGTACGGGCTCTTTGACGAAATCCAGGTCAGGGATCCTGAAGGTCTCAAAGTCTTTTTATGTGGATCTTCTGAGGAAGAAGTACCTCAATCAGGCAAAGATGCAAAGTTTTCTGGACTCTACACCAGGTCTTGGTAATGACAAGCTGGCAAGTTTGATGGCGGAAATCACAGCAGAAGAGGTAGTCAAAGCTATAGACTGGCTATTAAGAAAATGCCTGGGCCAGACTGATTGACAGCTGAATTTTTTAAGACTTTCAGATCCAGCTTGGTACCTTACCTTGTGGAGGTATTTAATGGCTGTCTGCAAGAGGGTTTTGCTCCCTCCCTCCATGAGACAATCTGCTGTGATTCTATTGTCAAAAGGCAAGGAAAGGATCCCTCGATGATTGAGAACTGGCGCCCCATTAGCCTTCCCCAATGTGGATAGAAAGATTCCGGCAAAGATAATTTTCTGGCGCTTGTCGTCAGTAGCAGATAGATTGCTTTCTCGTTAGCAGCACTGTTTGGTCCAGGGTAGGAGCCCTTTTTCAGTGGTGTTAGCTGTCCGGGAGGCTCTGGAACATTGTAGGGCTGAAGACTGGGGAAAGTATTTTAATTGTGTAAATCATGAGTAACTCTGGCTTCTCCTTGACAAGTATGACCTGGAGGGTGGGTTTGTGGATGGCTTAAGACTTTGTACAGAGAGGCAGAAAGCTTCATGCTTGTTAACGGCTGGGTTAGACAGCCTTTCAGGGTTGGTTTGGGGGTGCATCAGGGGTGTCCGCTGAGCCCTTTGCTATACGTGTTCACAATCGACCCCTTCGTCAGAAGGCTAGAGAGCAGTCCGTTGTGCAGGGTGCCGGTGGGCATTACTGGTGAGCCATCCTTGAGGGTTGTAGCCTATGCTGATGATGTTTCTGTCTTTATCTCTGGGACAAAGGAGGCACAGGAGGTGGTCTCTGTGATAGAGCAGTATTCGGAGGCATCAGGATCCTCGGTCAATCATGATAAAAGTGAAGTTTTTTCGATGAGCGAGGACGGTGAGAGGTTTGCACTTCCCGACACCTTCCCAAGGCCTCAGCAGAAAGTTAAAATATTAGGCATTGAGTCTGGCCCTGATGATTACGGTAAGTCAAATTGGGAAGCCAGGCTGAATGATGCTGATGTCAAGGTGAAATGCTGGAAGGGGTGGCGGCTCTCCTTGAGGGAAAGGGTGGACTTGATTAAGACCTACCTGATTCCTATCTTTCTGTATGTCAGCTTTGTTTGCATCTTGCCAGAGTCCTTTTATACCTGAATTTATAATTGTTTATTCCAATTATTATGGTGGAACAGGCTGAATCTTGTGAAGCGAAATGTGACTTACCTATCTAGGCAGAAGGATGGCCTAGAAATGGTCAACCCGGTTGTGTTCTTCTCTCTGATGTTTTTGAAACATAATTTTGGTAACATGCTAGCAGAGAGACCGCCTGGATGGGTAGGTATTTTCCAGATCTGGTTTAGGCCTTTTCTGGGCTGTTGGGAGAATGGCGGGCCAGTGAAAAGCCTAATGCCCCGAGTACACGAGAAAAATTTCCATCTGAAAAGTCTTGGATGGTTTTCCCGACGGAATTCCACTCAAGCTTAGCTTGCATACACACGGTCACACAAAAGTTCTCTGAACTTTCAACTGTCAAGAACGCGGTGACGTACAACACTATGACGAGCCGAGAAAATGAAGTTCAATGCTTCCGAGCATGTGTCTAATTGTTTCCGAGCATGCGTAGTTTTTTGCGTGTCGGAATTGCATACAGACAAACGGAATTTCCGTCAAGAACTCTTTCCGTTGGAAAAATAGAGAACCAGCTCTCAATCTTTGCTGGAGGAAATTCAGACAGAAAAAGTTGGATGGAGCAAACACACGGTCGGAATATCCGACCAAAAGCTCCCATCACACTTTTTTTGATGAAAATTCTGCTCGTGTGTACGGGGCATTAGAGTCAAACATGGTAAGTTCCCGCCTTATGTTGTCCCATGCCTAAAAATTCTTAGACGGTGGCATGGGATAGCGGAGGATTTTAGGTCCCTCCCTAGGATACTCCTGGGTGATAAGGTCATGGGTACTGTCTTTCATGTGCCACTGGCCTTAAGGGATTGCCCAGGTCATATTATGAGGGAGGGTTTACATTTGATACATTCTGAGCGGATTCCCTTGAAATTTAGGGACCAGGCCTGGTTCGCTTTCCACGGTAGGCTCTATGTGAGAGGAAACGTGAAGTGCCACTCTTTGGATGGTTGTCCGAGAGCGGAGTGTCAGGGTGAAGTGGAAACCATGGACCACTCCTTGCTTCAGTGCCCTTTCAATGTAGAAGTCTTTAAAAAAGTGGAGAGCGCACTGAATATTCCTTTCTTGCCTAGCATGTCTTATGCCGAGTGGGTGTATGGAGCATTGCAGAATCACAAGGGATTTCATTTGGACACTCTTTTTCTAGTCAGCTTAGTAATCCGATATTACACCTGGAATGCACTGTGTCAGGTATCCCTTCGGCAGAAAGTCCTTCCTGTTCCAGTGGTGGTGTGTCAGATTCTTGGTGAGGTAGGGGAAATTCAGGGTCTTGAGAAAGACAGCAAAGGGTCCGGATAAAGGTGTGGAGGAATATCAGGCCTGTAGCTGCTGTTTGTTAATCTCTGGGTGTTGGGTTCTTACATACACATGATAATCTAGGTTTCTTGGTCTGAATGTTAATAAAGTTTGAGTAATGATGTGTAGAATTTTGAAGATGTCTGTGCTATTTAGTGATATACTGTATATAGTACAATATAATATAGTGCTATTGCCCTTGGTTAAAAAAAAAACCTTTTGCTTATATATTACAGGTTGAAGTAAGCCTTTATTATTATGTTTAGTCATGTATACAATGTAATGTATACCTAAAAAATAAAAAAATAAAAAATTGTAAATATTTATTTTTTGTATTTTTGTAAGAAAAAGTTGAGATGTTTCTTGTTTGCAAGATTTTCAAAATAAAAAATTGCCAACTCAATATTGAACCCTACGAACTAAGATTGGATGCCATTAAAGTTCATGTGTGTGTAAAGGTAGGCTTCCCAATATTTTTGGTGATATAGTGTATAACGATTTATACAGCCGCTATCTGTTTTTCTTTTTTTTTTTTTTTTGCTACTTCAGCGAATACATTTGAGAGGTTTAAATCACCATAATAGCTCATTTTTATCCCATCTCATTATCATCACATCATGGTAGCATAGCCGTCACTTTTAGTAATTAACAATTTTAAAATTCTTTATTTATCCTTCACAAAAATATAAGCCGAACATCCTATGACTAACCCTTTGTATACAACTTGAAATCCCAATCCCTTCCCCCCTCCCCCCCCTTCCTGCAGTGACGCCGCCAACGAGGGCTGACGTTCTCACAAAAGCAACTCGGCAAATCTCCCTGTTTTTTTAAATAGTATCCACTTGGCCCACTTATCTCCGTCATAATCAGCTTCATCCCCTGGCCCGATATCTTCTACCTCGCCCACCTCTAAGGTATAAGTTTCATTGACCCTTAATAGCCAATCGCAGATGTTTGGGCCCACGGCCTCTTGCCATTATTTTGGAATTAGACTTTTTGCCGAGTTTAATAATACCGGAGTTAAAGATGCATTATACTTTCTATTTAGACCTTCTATCCCATGGAACAAACACACCCAGGGGTCCACCCTGATCGCATTTCCCGTTATCTCTTCTATAATCTTTAGCACTTCCTGCCATAATTTTTTAATAATTGGACAATCCCACCAAAGGTGAGCCATCTTTCCTGTGTCGGCACACTCCCTCCAGCAATTTGTAGGTTTTTCCGCTTGGAACTTATTTATTTTATCTGGCGTCGCATACCATCTAGATAGGCATTTATAATTTGTTTCTATCATTCTCATGTCCACAGCTGATTTGTGTGTTGCATTGAAGATGGCCTCCCAAGTCACTCCGCTAGTTACAGGTCCCAGTTCAAATTCCCATTTTTTGATAAATATCGGCATCACTCCCTCTCCCTCATCCATCAATATTTTATATAATTCAGTTGTTTTCCTAATTACTTTTTTCCTCGTGAACAATTTCTCCAAGGGCCTAAGATTTTTCTTATCTCTGATAGGACCTGGAGACTATTGATGAAGTGCGCGAGCTGATTATATCGCCACTTATCAATTTTCATTAGATCCTTTGAGCAGGACTAACTCCTGAAAAGTGACAATTTTACCATTCTTTGTGATATCCTTCAATTGTGCATCATTTTTTATAATACAATTTCCTCCCACCTCCCCCATCCCTGGCTGAAAAAACTCATTGTCTTTTAAATAAAAGAATGGCGAATTAAACTCCAACGCGTATTGTTTGTGTAGCTGATCCCATATCTTAAAAGTGTAACGTGTTATAGTGTGTGCATTGGGACCTAACTTTCTAAAGTGAGGGGGATTCCATATTAATTGATTTAGTTTTGCATTGCTCAAATTGTTTTCTAAGTTTACCCATCTTTTGTCTAACACCCGTGATAATACTATCGCCCTGTGATATTTTTTAAAGTCTGGGAGTGCCAGACCACCCTGTGCCTTACCCCTGCTCAGGACTTTGTAAGCGATATGTGGTTTCTTATTTTTCCATATGAATCTAGTGATAATGTTGGTTAATGCCCTAAAATAGGTCTGTGGAAGAGGAATTGGGAGCAGCTGCATTTTATACAGGATCTTCGGGGCCAGAGTCATCTTAACGGTATTTATTCGTCCGATCCACGAGATCGGAAGGTGCATGCTTTTTTGAATTTCCTGCTTAATCTCATCTAGAAGTGGGATAAAGTTTAAGAGATAAATTTTCCTTAAAGTGTTTGCTAATGTAACTCCGAGGTAACTGATTTTTTTACACCACGGGAAATGGAATGCTTCCTTGAGTTTGGTTACTTCTTGTTTATTGATGTTAATATTTAAAACTTCTGACTTACTAAGGTTGACCTTATAGTTGGAAAACTCTCCATATGTCCGCAACGTATCAAGTAGGTTAGGGATCGAGATTCTCAGTTTAACAATGTAGAACAGTACATCATCGGCAAAGGCTGAAAATTTGTGTTCTTCTCTCCCCACCACACAACCGCTTATATTAGATTTTTTCTGATCGAGGCCAGTAAGGGCTACAAAGTCAACACAAACAAAAGGGGGGACAGGGGGCAACCCTGCCTGCTCCCGTTTTCCATTTTGAACTCTGCCGATGCTGTACCGTTCACTCTAACAAAAGCCGAAGGAGATTTGTATAATGCTCGAATCCAGTTCAGCATAGCACTGCCCAGACCGATTGTTTTCATCGTCCTAATCGTGAATCCCCAGTCTACTCTATCGAAAGCTTTCTCTGCATCAATCGACAGAAGTAGTCCTGGGGTCCTGTTCGCTTTCAGAGCCTCTACGACAAGGAGCGACCTAATGCCATTGTCCCTCCCCTCTGTCCCAGGTATAAAACCTGTCTGATCTGGGTAAATCAAATATGTCATTTTATCTTTTAGTCTTCTGGCTAGGACTTTGGCGAATAATTTGATATCTGCATTTAGCAGTGCTATCGGCCTGTAGCTTGAACACAACGAGCTATCTTTGACTTCCTTCAAAATAAGTGTCACTGACACTGTTAATGCCCCCTCACATAACTCCTCCTGACCCCCCAACCCGTTCCAAATCTGACAAAGCTTTGGGACCAGGGACTCTTTAAATTTTTTATAGAAATAGGTTGTAAAGCCATCTGGTCCTGGACTCTTTCCTGAGGGAGATGACTTCAAGGCCCTCCCGATCTCTTCAGCCGTGATCGGTCCGTCTAATTCCATTACATCGCATTCCGGGAGGCTTGGTAATCCTAACCTCCTTAGAAACTCTCCCATCCTTTCCTCTCTTTCCTGGGAAGCCATCCCGCTTTGCCTGACTGAATACAGGGTTGTATAATACCTCCAAAATTCTTCAGCTATGTCCCTGGATGTATATTTTAGTTCCCCCTTTTTATTTTGAATCTTGTCTATAAAGTTGACCCCTCATTTCTTCTTCAGGACTGTTGCCAGATGCCTCCCCACTTTATTACTCCTTCTAAATCTCACTTTTTGATGTTTATTTAGAATACGGTTAGATTCTATCTCCATTAAATCTTTTAGTTCTTCTCTTTTTATTATTAATTGTTGTGGGATAGTGTTAGGGCTCCCCCTATCGGCCTTGTGAGATTGTTCGAGGTGGTGGATCTCTTTTATAAAGTCTGCTTTTCTTTTTAGACTTTCTTTTTTCTCATTAGCCCCTATTGAGATCAAGATGCCTCTTATATAGGCTTTTAGTGCCTCCCACAAAACTGAACCAGAGATCTCTCCAGTGTCATTTGTTAGGAAAAACCCCTCAATTTCCTCCTGTAATTTACTACTGATATTCAGGTTTTCGATGAGTTTTTCGTCCAAATGCCATGAGAATGGGGGCCTCCGGAATCCCGGGATCTCCATCCTCATCAGAACAGGGGCGTGGTCTGACAACGTTGGTATTTCAATCTTCGTATCCTTTACGTATTCTAATAACCTGTGGTCAACCATAAAATAGTCCAACCTAGAGTAGAACCCATTGACTGAGGAAAAAAAGTATAGTCCCTGGGCTTCGCATGCTGTACTCTCCATGCATCAATCATTTGGCAGTTGTGCAATTTATACCCTATGTTTTTTAGAAGTTTCCTACTTACTCCCTGAACTTTAGTTGTACTGTCCAGTGCTGGATCTAAACAAAAATTAAAATCTCCTGCCAGTATCACCTCTCCTGTCCTGAAATCCATTAACTTGTTCAGGACTTGCAACAGAAACTCGATTGCATTTTTATTTGGACAATACACATTTGCTAAAGTGAGAATCCTTTCTCCGATCCTCACCTTCAAGAAGAGGTAACAGCCATCCAAATCTGCGCTCCTCTCTAGGAGAACGAACTTGGTCCGTTTTGAGAGCCCTATTGCCACCCCTTTGGCCCTTTTTTATAGGGGAATCACTATAAAACCAGTTTGGGAAGCAATTGGAAAACAACTTAATATGTGTGTCCTGTGAAAGGTGGGTTTCTTGAAGAAACGCAACATCTGCCTTGTAGTGCTCTATCTCTCTTAACACTTTGTGTCTCTTAGAAGGGGAATTCAACTCTTTGACATTGTATGTTAAGCAAGTGATTTCTGACATCTCGCCTTGATTTTATGATAGAGCCACACCGCAATGCCGCGTGCTTCCTTTAGACCCCCTTTGCGGAGCCCCTGCAGGACAAATTCCCATCCCCCCTCCCCCCGCATCCCAAACCTCCCTCCTCTCTCCCTCCCCCACCCCACCCACCCTTAACCCTCCCCCCCTGCCAGCCAACACCTGACTTCAGGTCCGCAGCAGAGAGATATCATTGTTCTCTGCCTGCGTCCAGCCACAACATTGGGGTGTGACTCCGACAGCGGGTCACCGCGGTCACCCGGCTCCTCCCCTTAAAAAAGGGGGGGGCAGGACGAGCGGGCGGCCAGATGACCATCCACTCCTCCTTCTCCTATCTTCCTGATAACGACATCTCTTGGTGTATCTTCACTGACGCTTGGAGGTTTCCTAATCCTATGAACCCTATCTATCTTCAGTTCTTCATCTGGACCTCTGTCTAGGATTGGGTTGAAAATAGCTTTTATTTTGGTGGGCAGGTCTTCACCATGTTGTTCCGGTAGGGCACGCACTCTTAAATTTTGTCTGCGACAAAATGGTTTTCTTGCTCTTCGATTTTATAGAGTGTGTCCCTTTGAGTCAATTGTAGGTTCCTTATTTGCTGTTTCAATTTAATTATTTCTTGATTCTGTTTATCTGTAACTTCCTCCACTACTGCCACTCGCTTCAGCAGGTGGCCCATATCAGTTCTGATATTGAGAATCTCTGATTTGATTACATTTTCCAAGTTCGCAAACATTTCTAGCATTTCAGTTTTTGTATGTAATGGTTCCATGGTGATTCCTTCCACCAGGCTACTATCTTTCCCTGCCTCGCCATGTGTTCCGTCGTAAGCGCCTTTATTCTTCCCTGGATCTTTCTTCTTGTCCTTCTCTCCCTGCTGTTTGCTTTCTTGCGCTGGGCTCTTTGGGCTTCCAGGGTTTGCCTCCTTCAAATATTTTTGGATGGAGCTTGAGTTAAGACTTTCTTTTGGCTTCTTTGCTTTGCCTCGCATGATCACTTCCACTAGCCAACCTTTCCTCTCTCTCTGGTACCACTGAGCTTCTACTTTTCCTCCTATCCACCCCACACTCCACGCACTGCACTCCGTGCCTCCCTCCTCTCCTTGATGCGCACGTGTCTCAAGGATCGATATTTCACTCTAGGTACCTTGGTAGAAATAAGTACAAAATAGTTCAGATCTAGCCACTTTTACAAACTCCTTGTTGAATAACAGTAACTTCAAAGGAGTCCAGGCAATCCGGCAACTATAATATTTTGTAGCTCTTTTTTTTTTTTTCCTTTTCACCTTACAAAAGAAGTCTTATCGCATACTTTAGCACAGCAACCTCCAAGAGCCCTTTTAACGTTAAGGTGCAGTGAAATAACCAGGCAATTCACATATATTAATACAGTCCTCTACATCCAGTACATGTCCTATTATAGTCCTGCTTGAAGCTGCTACAGAACTCTACATGTTACCTTGAGATGCAGGTCTTCTCTCCCATAGGGTCCTTCCAGGGGTCCACTTACTGGTACGGTGCCGGCAGCTTCACTGGAAATCTCCAGCCCCCCTCTGCCTTTGGCGAAGCCTGGCTGTATTAGGAGGACTGGAGAGGAGGCTTCCGGCAGACCGCTGCCACTCGCTGTTTTTTAGAAATGTAGTGAGGCTGACGATTGGTTGTGGTGACAGCACCACCGGCCTAAACAACGAGACTAGGGGGGGGGGTACGTCCGGGCGACCCGGGGACGGCTCCGGGAGGTGCTCACCCCCAGAACAGGTCCAGGATGACAAAGGGGGGGTGGGAAGGAGAGCGCACTCAACCCGCACGAGAGTCTCGGGGCTTCCCGAGATCTTCTGCTGAGCCGGCCACCTTACCTACGGCTCCGGTAAGGCAGTCGGCTCCCCACCTCTCGTGCAGCTGATGTTTTCCTCATCACGAGCGGAGCCGCCGCTCACTACCACAGTGCCACCGTCAGGCCCCTCCCCCACTTCTTGTGCGTCACATCCCGCACACCGGCCTCATCTAATGAGCGTAATCCCAGCACATTTCTACCAGCCGCTATCTGTTTTTAATAATTATTTTATTGTTGCGGAAATAAAGCTTGTACATTTTTTTTACAATTTATTTTTCTATACATTTGTTGAGTGGTTCTAAGACTGATAAAGTCCCTTGGGGGTTTACTCCATACATTCATTCATTTTATTTCACAGTGTATGGGCGGGTGGGCAGGAGGCCTGATGAAGAATTGGCATCTCTTTTTCTTTTTTATTGGATTGAGGAGGTTGAGCAGATATTTATTATATTACTTGTGTGTCCACAAAGTAATATCAATGGGACCAAGTACATGGTTGTTTAAACTGCATGATAATATCTTTTGTAAATTGCATGATGATATCTTTAAGAGGTTTGTTCCACTTCCATAAAAAAACTGGTGCAAAATGTAAGGGTGCAAGTTGTTTTATGCTGGTGCAAGTGGTCACTGTAGTCTATGTCAATTATCTTACTGGGAATTTAAAACATGAAACAACTTGAGTAATATAATATTAGATATGGGTTATTTATTTATATATTTTGGTCTGTAATTGTATTTTTATACAATTGTGCATTTTTTTTTATTTGCATGTAAAAGCCCATACCTGTATTTGAGAGTAACGCAAATTAAATGTTACCGTATATATATTTTTTTAATCTATCTCCTCTAGTAATGGGTATTTTTCTTTCATTCCTGCTTTGGCACTTATTGCCTTAGAATTATGATACAACGCTGTTTTTGTGTTGTGCTATGTCTGTCATCTGCATGACCTTCGGACCTGTGTCTCCCAGTCTGCAGTTTAGACTGTATGGGTGACTATGCCCTCATTACTTTTTTCTTAAGATTCCATGCTTTCTGCAGTAGTACAGTCAGACTATAACAATCCTGTGTTGCTGCCACTGTATAATATTGCTCATATTTACAAAGGGACCAAGTGTCTTCCATTTTGTTTCATCCATGTGTTGCGAGGGATATTTAGAGAAACTAAATTAAGTGGTTCATGAAAATGACATGCAGCGTGTGTTCAGTCTGTATAAAAAATGTGTGAATTGCATAAGCCAATTTAGCTTTGAACAAGCATTTCATTGTTATATTCGGAATTCTTGCTCCATCCCCCCAGGGTTCATTTACAGCAGCCATTTTTGAGACTTCTGCTTCCAGTGACCTTTGTTGGGCAGCAGGAACCTTTGTCTGTGCTGTGTCATCCACTGCCTATATAAACCAATCGAAATCCCAGTTGGGAGGACTGGATTCAATCAGAAAGCCAGAGGCAAGCAGGGAAGCCCAGAGCTGCTTTAAGTTATGCCAAGAACAACATGGAGGAAGCTTGCTTATCTCCATGGAAACGCCTGTTGCATGGGCAGGACGCCTGAACAAATGACGCTGACTTTGAAAATTCACCACCGGGGAGTCAGAAATAATAGACAGAGCGCAGCAATAGTGAGAGACCAGGATGTTGTCCCTGGGATGAACATCTGATTTCATTTGTCTGGTAAAAACATGTTAGCTCTCAGCAGCTTCACTGATTAAACGTCATTGACCCCCTCACACTAAGAAGAGAGGGTAATAAGAGTAGCGATGAGAGACTGAAATCTCATCTTTCTAGTATTGTAGATGTACAACCAATGGCCCTTTTAATATGATTTAGGATCATAAATGATACACAGATCCCAGTGGCGTCTCCAGCTTTCATATTTAGGGGGGCACATGGAGGGACAGGGCCAAAAGTAGGGGGGCCACTATAAAATGCAAATATATATCTCCTGGAGCCCTTTACTACGATCCCACAATGGCCCTTTCACATGTTCTGCAGTGAGTTCCCTTCCTACTGTATTGGGCCCCCCCCCCCCCCAGGGTGGCAGAAAACAAGAGATATATGTCACCAGCATACCAAGAAAATATAAGGGTCCAAAGCAGTGGGAGAACTATCAGGGTTGCAAAGGTTGTCTTGCCACCGGGCCCTGGTGTTCTGCCACTGTGGGGTTTCCCACCCTCCTCTTGCTGTCCTGCCCTTGCTATTGACAGCGCTGGTCTGGCATCTCTTGGAATTTACAGGCTGGTTCTCCTGCCCTAAGGATGGGAGAAATCTGTCCTGGTGGAGTCCTTCCTGCAACTCGCTCTTCTCCCTGCCAATGAGGATGCAGGGGAAGGAGCAGATCGGGCGGCCATGGTTGTATGAGCGCTCGCATTATGCAGTGTCAGCGAGCAGAGGGAGGGGGGAGGAATCACCCGCAGGAGCTGACTGAGGACGCTCTCCCTCTTAGACATTGCCTTTTTGTAAAAAAAAAAAATACAAATTTTTTTTAATTGGGGGGCACATGGTGGGGCACAGCATAATGTTGGGGGGGTCAGGGCCCCCTCTGGCCCCCCCTAGGGACACCATTGACAGATCCCTCAATGCATCATATGAGCTTTACTGACATAGAGATCCTCATTGTATTGCAGTATTGTAAAGACTGTATGAATATGCCCAAGCATAGCTATACTATATAGCGAAAAGGTTGAGGACATCTGACCAGGTCTATATGGTTGGACACCCCTCCTAATGATGAGTTCAGGAGTTTCCAGTGAAGAGTACTGTAAATGCTTTAGCATACAAAAACATTAGACAATCGTGTGCTTCCAACATTGTGACTAAAGATAAGCTTGGGCTTGTTCCAAACTCAGATGGAAGCTGTCAGTGCTGGCCCAATCAGCAGCAGCCAGGGCATTCCCCATCCCGCAGTTGCCTGTACACAAAGGGGAGAGGATGCTCATGGCATATTTGATCTACTATGGTCACATGACCATATTAGGTCAATAGCATGGGTCTATTATGGCCACTTGGCCAAATTAGGTCAGCTGATTGGGCCAGTAATGACAGCTTTTGGGTTCAGACCAAACCCAAGCTCATCTCTACTTGTGACGACAGTTTGGGGAAGGCCTTTTACTGTTCCAGCATAAATGTGCCCCTGTGCTCAATGCCAGATCCATAAATACATGGTTTGATGAGTTTTGATGAGAAGACCTTTAGGATGAATTGAAGTTCTGAGTCAAGTCAAGCCAAGTTTGATGAGCTAGGTATTGAGAAACTCAAATGGCCTGCAAAGCACTGACCTCAACCCTTCCAAACACCTCTGGGTGTTTAAATTGGAATGCTGATTGCAAGCCGTGTTTTCTCTTTCAACGTCAGTACCTGATCTCACAAATGCTTTTTTGGCTGAATGGGCACACATTCCCACTGACACACTCGAAAATCTGGCAAGCGTTTCCAAAAACATTAAAGCTGCAAAAGGAGCCAAATCAATATTAATGCCTATGGTGTACAAATGTGGTGTTCAACAAGCTCAAATAAGTGTTATGGTTAAGTGCCCGCTAACTTCTGAACATATTGATGATGATGTTCGTCCGTTGTTTTCGAAGAAGACCTTGACATCTAACAGGTTGTTGGTTGTCCACGGTGTGTCCGCAGGTGGCTGTTAAGACCGATACAGGCATGGAATGTTCTGCCACATACCGGGCAGACATATGTGGGCACCACTGTTGCAGAATTTGCAGATCTGGCTTTTAGGAGTGCTCGCTTCTCTTGTGCTATGGTTGTCCTTCTGGATTCAGATGTCTGACAGCCTTGGTGGATCAGCGTGTGCCATGTCAATCGGTCTTGTGCCAGGGTTTCCCAGGAGGTGGTGTCGATATCCAGGGACTTAAGAGAGGCTTTCAGTGTGTCTTTGTATTGCTTCTTTTGTCTCCCTTGAGACGGCTCTGGCATCCTTGCAACATGGCCTGCCCAGCGTGTCTGGGCTTTCATCAGCAGGGTGTGAACTGACGGCAGGCCTGCTCTGGGGAGGACTTCTGTGTCTGGTACCTTGTCCTGCCACCGGATCCTAAGAAGTCTGCATAGGCAAGTCATATGGAAGTGGTTCAGTTGCCTAGCGTGCCTCCTGTATAAAGCCCAAGTCTCATTGGCATACATCAGGGTAGTTAGCACTACTGCCCGGTAGACTTTAAGTTTTGTAGTAAGGCTTATTCCATGACAGTCCCACGTGATGGTCTGCAGTCTGCCTAATGCAGAGCTTGCCTTGGCGATTCTGCAGTTGACCTCGATGTCAATCATCACTGCATGGGAGAGGGTGCTGCCAAGGTATGTAAATTGGTCCACTGCTTGCAGCTTTTGTCCCTTCAATGTGATGGTGGGCTCTTGGTGTTCAGCTTTCCGAGCTGGCTGGTGCATCACTTCAGTTTTCTTTGTGTTGATGAGGAGGCCGAAGCTGTTGCATGCTGCTGCGAATTTGTCCATGCTGGCTTGCATTTTCTGCTCTGATCCAGCATTCAGGGCACAGTCGTCAGCAAAAAGAAACAGTCTACTTTATCTTGGTGACAGCCTGGAGTCTTCGCAGGTTGAACAGTTTCCCATCGGTCCTGTATCTCAGGCTGACTCCCAAGGAACTGTTCTGAAAGGCGTCTGACAGCATGGCTGAAAACATTATGCTGAACAGGGAAGGTGCCAGCACGCACCCTTGCTTGACGCCATTTGTGACGGAAAAGGCATCTGAAGCTTCTCCATCACTTCGACATGATGCTCCACAGACCTTCATGATTGACAGTGTCAAAAGCCTTGGTGTGATCCATGAAGTTGGTGTACAATTCTCGAATCTGCTCTTGACACTTCTCCTGGAGCTGTCGGGCTGTAAAGATCATGTCCACCACACCATACTCTTTGCGGAAACCCCACTGTGTCTCGGGTAGTAGACCCTGTTCCAGGTGGTCAATCAGGCGATGCAGCAGCACTCGTGCAATGATCTTGCCTGCGATGGAAAACAGTGATAGTCCTCTATGATTATCGCAGACTTGTCGATTTTCTTTCCTCTTGTAGAGGTGTACAATGGATGCATCTTTTAGTTCCTGAGGAATGGATCCTTGATTCTAGGAGGACTCAAGGAAGAGCTGAGTGAGTTTGTCAACAAGCACTGCACCACCAGCCTTATAGATTCCCGCTGGGATCAAGTCAGATCCTGGGGCCTTGCCTCTGGACAGCTGGCTGATGGTCTGTAAGGTTTCAGCCTCTGATGGTGGAATGTCCAGGCTGTAGTTGATATCCACCTGGAGCATTCTGTCAATCGCCTTGTTATTGATGGAGGATGGGCAGTTCAGTACAGACTGGAACTGCTCAGCCCAATGCTGTAGAATCAGAGTCTTCTCAGTAATGAGAGTTGCACCATCTAAGTCCAGTAAAGGGGAGCTCCCTGAGGGTTAAAGTCCATATAAGGATCTGATGGCTTCATAGAACCATTTGGCATTGTTTCCATCAGCAAACTTCTGGATTTCATCTGCTTTGGCATTCCACCAGGAGTTCCGCATCTTGCAAAGCTTGCTCTGTACTATCCTGCGAGTGTTGTTGAAGGCATTTTTCTTAGCTGTTGATGACAGATCGTTCTGATGAGCATGGTGAAGGCGGTGCTTTTCAGCGAGTAGGGCCTTGATCTCGTCATCGTTTTCATCAAATCAATCCTGCTGTTTACTGTGTGAGGGTCCAAGAATCTTTAGTGCAGAAGAGTACACAATATCCCAGAAGCTTTTCCAGTCCTTCTCAGCATTTTCATCAATTGCAGCTCTAAGAGTTGGTTTTCAAGATCTTCTGCTAGTGAAGCTGCTGTGTTGGAGTTCCTCAGTTTACTGACGTTGATCTTTATCATCACAACTTTATTTCCCTGCAGATGCCTCTTTGGCTTGATGTGAAGGCTTAATTTGGAGCTGATGAGTCTGTGGTCAGTCCAGCATTCAGCACTCGGCATGGCCTTGGTTACCTTTACATCCTGTCTGTCTTTCTTCTGCACAATGACATAATCAATGAGATGCCAGTGCTTGGAGGGTGGGTGCATCCTGGACGTCTTTTTGCGAGTAGGCAGGTGGAAGATGGTATTGGTGATGATCAGATCATGAGCCGCACATGTCTTCAATAATAGTAGGCCTTTGCTGTTACATTTGTCAAATCCATTTTTTCCAATGACGCCATCCCAGGCAAAGTGATCAGACCCCACTCTCGCATTTAAGTCGCCAAGTAGAATCAGCCTATCGGTGCGCTTCATGGATGAGAGTAGGGCACCGAGAGCTTCAAAAACTTGTATTTTACTTAATCCGGATTCGTTATTGTGGGTGCGTAGGCGCTGATCAGTGTGGCTTGCTTTCCACTCGGTAGTGGGAGATGCAGTGTCATGAGTCGGTCGTTCACGCCCTTAGGAAGACTGGCAGGATTGTGGACAAAATAATTCTTAATTGCAAAGCCAACTCCAGATTCACAACATTTGTCACTGCTGCATCCACACCAGAAGAATGTGTAACCGCCTTCTGTTTCTGTGAGCTGACCTTCGTTTCACACAGGGCTGCAATATCGATGTTAAATCTTGCAAGCTCTCTGGCGACCAGGGCTGTTCTTCTTTCTGGTCGATCTTGAAGCGTGCGTATGTTCCATGTACCAATAGTGAGAGGTGTCACCTTGCGTTTTATTTGAAGTTTTGTTGTTCGACCGCATAAGATGGGATCCCCTCCAGCCACGGCTAGCTGGCCAGGGTTCTGTGAAGTAAGAAATGTTTAGGGCACCTTTTCTAGCCACTTCTTCATACTACAGAGGTGAGCAGTGCGGTCCAAAAGAGGGCTGCTCAGTCACTCGGGTAGATGCCGAATCCAGCTGTTGCTTCAGTCAGCAAGAAGACGACCATTAGACCTAAGCCGCCTGTGTGCAGGTCCGCTACTACAGTGAATCCACACCTGCTGCTTTCGTCGCACGCCTATAGCCACAGGACTTAGGACTAAGTGCCTGCTAACTTTTGAACATATAGGGATTGATTAACTTGCAGTGCTTTACACATTTTCTACATTAACATCCTTGCCCTAAAGGACCTTACAATCTAAGGTCGCTACCTCGCATACATACATACAAATACTAGGGTCAATATAGACAAGAGTCAATTGGTCTACCAACAAGTTTTAAGGAACACGGGAGAAAACGAGAACTCGGAAGAAACTCATGCATGCACAGGGGGAACATGCAAACTCTATGCAGGTAGTGCCATGGCTGGGATTCAAACCAATGAACCTAGCACTTTAAGTCAGAAGTGCTATCAACTAAGCCACTGAGTCGCCCACAGCGCATTTACCGTATTTATCGGCGTATAACACGCGCCGGCGTATAACACGCACCCCAAGTTTAGGTGGGAATTTTAAGGAAAAAAACTTTTAGGAGTAAAGTTTAAGGAAGAAAAACTTACATTAAAATGCCCATCAATGCAGCCTTATTGTGTCCATCTGCAGCCTTGTCAGTGTCAGTGCAGCCTTGCCCCAGTGTCCATTGCAGCCTTGTCAGTGCAGCTTTGCCCCAGTGCAGCCTTGTCAGTGCAGCTTTGCCCCAGTGCAGCCTTGTCAGTGCAGCCTTGCCCCAGTGCAGCCTTGTCAGTGCAGCCTTGCCCCAGTGCAGCCTTGCCCCAGTGCAGCCTTGTCAGTGCAGCCTTGCCCCAGTGCAGCCTTGGTCCCAGTGCAGCCTTGTGTGATTGCCGCCGACATACACAGCCCTGTGCAAACTCAAATATGGCGCCGAGACTGCAGGGACTCGTCGGAGCCGCGATACACATACCCGAGTGTCCTCGGCTTTTCTCGGCGCCACTCACAGTCACGCCCAGTCACGCCCTATGATGGACATAACACAGGTCCAATGGCGCGACTGGGCTTGACTGTGAGCGGCGCCGAGAAAAGCCAAGGACACTCGGGTATGTGTATCTCGGCTCCGCTGAGTCCCTGCAGTCTCGGCGCCATATTTGAATTTACACACAGCTGTGTATGTCGGTGGCGATCGGCGCTTGAGCACTTGGTGCCCAATAGACTATGATACGGACCAGGTAGCGCCCCCAAGAATCCCCTTCACTGGATCACCTGGGATGAAGATAGTTGTTGAGAGTGACAACCCTCTGGCATACCTGCAATTATTCCTCACTGAGGAGGTAATTGAAAAAATTGTCACAGAGACAAATTGCTACCAAGAGCAGCAATCCGCTACGCTGCATGCCAGGTTTTCCAGAAGCAGAAGGTAGGAACCGGTGACCAAAGCGGACATCTGGCAGTTTCTGTGACTCATCATTCTTCAGGGGGTGGTGGGGAAACCGCTCCAGAAATGGTACTGGACCACCAATAAGTTACTGGCCACTCCGTTTTTTGGCACCGTGATGTCAGAATACTGTTTTTTCCTCATCATGAAGTATTTTCACTTCACGAACAATGAAGAATTTGATGAGGCCACGCATCCTGTGCCCAAACTAAAAAAAATCTGGGAGGTATGCCAAATTATTGTGACCAATTTCCAGTGGACCTACGTGCCAGAAAGGGACGTCAGTGTGGATGAAAGTTTGGTGGCCTACAAGGGACGCCTAAGCTGGATACAGTTTATTGCATCCAAAAGAGCGCGGTTTGCCATCAAATCCTAAATGCTTTGCGAGTCATCCACTGGGTACATCTTGAATTTGGTCATTTACACCAGTAAAGGCACGAAGTTCAACCCCAGGTACAGTGGTTATGGGATGGCCACATCATCTGTCCTTACACTGCTGGAGCTATTGCTGAACCAGGGATATTGTGTGACCATGGACAATTTCTACACGTCTCCGGAACTGTATAAGGTTTTGCTACAAAACAAGACTGATGCGTATGGTACCGTTAGGCCTAACCGACGTGACTTGCCATCTATGTTTGCCAAGAAAAAACTAAAAACCGGGGAGAAATGGTTGCCTGGCAGAAGGGTAGGATGATGGGAATGCAATGGCGAGACAAGAAGGAGGTGTGTCTCATGAGTACTGTGCACAATACCTCCACTGCCATGATCCACACAAAAGGTGGGAAAAATGTGCTGAAGCCGCAAGTCGTGATAGACTATAATATTACAATGGGAGGTGTCGACAGAGCCGATCAGGCAATGGCATTTTATCCGGCTATGCGCAAACAGCAAAAAAAATATTATAAGAAGATTTTTAGGCATCTTCTGGAACAATGCCTTTGGAACGCATATATCCTGTACAGAGCAAAGAGTGACAAGCCTCTTGTTCATTCTGATTTTATCTGGAAGATGGCTGAGCAGATTTTTGTCAACACACCAGACGTCATCAGTAGCTGTGAACAGACCTGGATGACGTGCTGTTGACGTTGCCAACCCAGAACTCTGACTGGTCGTCACTTTATGGACTACATACCGCCAACCGCAAAAAAGGCAGCACCTACCAGGATGTGCGTGGTTTGCTGTTCAAAGAGAGATGGCAATGGAAAGAAAGTCCGAAAAGAAAGCAGGTTCCATTGTCCTGATTGTGATGTCCGACTTTGTGCTGTACCTTGTTTCAAAATTTATCACACTCAGGATGTTTATTGAATTTTCTTTGTTTGACAAATTTCATTATTTTGTATTACATTATTGAATAAAATTATATTATTTATTAGATTATAATTCATGATTTTGTGTTTCAAACCTTATCATATCTGGGATGTCTACTAGAGTCTTGTTTGGTCAGGTTTAAGTAAGTAATTACTAAGAATTGCAGGCCTACAATACATAACACCAAATTTCCATGCAAAAAATTGTACCGCTTTTGGTACAAAATTCCTGACATAATCATACCGCCAGGGAGGTTAATAAGAAGGAACTCCTGGGACACAGGCTGAATGTCTGTGTTCTATGCTTGGAGTTTCAACTTATTTCTTGAATAATTAAAGGATAAGGAACTGATGGTATCACCTGTATCATTCATACACTATGGAGTTTCTCTTTATCCAAATTCCTGGACTTGAATTATTTTTGCAGAAAGTGGTGCAGAGGCTCCACTTTCACTTCAGTTTTAATAAAGATGCCCCAATGAAGTCTGCAAGCATTATTGATACAGAGATCCCTCTGTGTTTAATGGAAATATCTGCAATGGGGCAATTACTGCATCCTGGGAATGACAGTCAAGTGATCTATGTACACAGAAATATTTCAGTCAGTTGGGAGGGTATAGACTCAAATGAAGGTTGAAAGCTCATCTGGAATCAGTTATGTGTGGGATAAACTGGGCTTACAACTCTCCTCCTGGGAGAAGCCTTTCTACACTTACAGATGTATTGCAAAGTGTAAACTCTATTGGTAGATGAAGTAACATGCATGTTGTGTAACTATCTATTAGGATGTTAGGAAAATGCAATTTATGTGCATAGACTTTTGGATGCAACATCCCTACAGCTGAGTGATCCAAGGACATGAGGTGTTGAGCTTTGACACTGCTGGCTAAAGATACAGTAAGATAATTGGATAATGTTACCCCAGGAGTTCTGAAGAATTTCCTAATAAATGTTAACAGAAAATTTAGATACAAATAAATAAATGCAGGAGTTGACCACATTTGTTGTTTTATTTTTCTGTCAAATAAGGAGTTTGATGTGTCTAATTTTTTTTAAATGTATGCGTAGTGAAAATGTTTGGAAAGAGTAGGAAAGGGCTAAAACCCCTATCAGGTCATCTTTTTGCCCTACAGTATGTCCCACATACAGTATTGTCCTACAGAGATTTTTCTTCAGTTTCTGATCAGGAGACTCAATCGGAAATCTCATCAACATTAGGAGAATTCCCATTTTACACAGGTGGCACTGGAACTTTTGTCCCCATTGAATGACTTCACTTCTTGCTCTGGTGATGACATTTTGAATTTCTCCTCATTTTTTGGTCACCAGGACAAATAGATGGTTGAGTTTTCAGCAAGGGGCAATACAGATAGCAACAAAAGTTTGACAGTGTGTCTAATGTTCTGTACCAGGGGTCTCCAAACTACCCAAACAAAGGGCCAGTTTACTATCTTTCAGACTTTAGAGGGAATGGACTGTGGCCAGTGGGAGTAGAAAATGTCCTAGTGTCAGTAACAATGCCCCATAGTTGGTGTCAGTGGGAGGAATAGTGACAAGGGCTGGATAAAGGCAAGCAAAGTGCTGTATCTGGCCCCCGGGCCGCAGTTTGGAAACCACTGTTCTACTTTATCTAAATATCTAAAATAAGGTTTCCTAATATGCACTTTAAAGCAAATTCTTACTCTCTCAGTACACTTCCCTCCAATCCACCCCACCTCCCCTCAGTTGAATGGCGCTCGCCTAGTGCATGTCACATATCCAGGAGGTATAGCCCTTCATTCAGAAAAAAGGAGGGGGCAATGTCTAGCATTGCATCATCTTGGAGGCATGTCAGCTGAACCCAGAAGAGCCAGCAGGTTTCTCAATGACATCACAAGCAACATGGTGACACGGGACTGAGCAGTGGCGTAAGACAAGAGAATCTCAGCAGGACAATGCTGGATCCTCTAGGTGGGTGAATGTTTGAAATGTGAACAACACACCATCCGGTAAGCTGGGGTGGAAGGGTAGCATGAAGATCTGCTTTTATGGCAAGAGCTTATTAGTATGGATAGAAGTATCTAAGCAAGCCTGAAGGCCAATAACACATTTTTGAGGCTACAAAGGTTGAAAAAGCTTTATTTTTATAGGGGTTATGAAGGCAGGAGTAGTGGCTGCTGCAGATATTTGAGGTAGGAGATAACAAGGTGGTTGAGGTGGACAGGAGGGCTGGATGATCTCTTGAACCCCTGAGTTCTCTGAACGGCGTTCTCTGAATGTGTCGAACAAACTGAAGCCCAGTGTGTTCAGTGTGCAAAGGGGAAGCTGCTGGAGCAGCACCCAGAAGTTCACGGCTATCACTGTATGTAGCCTGGACTACTGCAGTGATTTTCAGGAACCTCATAGACCCTCTGGATATCAGATATGGATACTGATATCAAGCCAAGCTGGACCAATGTAAGTATGGAAAAAAAGGTTATTCCTGGAGTTCCACTTTAATCGCTTCCCATTTCGTTATCCTGACTGGACATCATATTATTGTGTGAACCAGGAAGTGCTGGTAAACGGCTTTCCTCTGTTCTCGCTGACAGGGAGAGAGATCGGCAGCTCTCCCTGTCAGAGGGGGGTCTGTGCTGACATTGCACATTGATTATCAGCACAGTCCCCATTGGATATGCCTATCAGCTTCCAATCAGTGCTCATCAGCTGCCAGTCTATGCCCCATCAAGAACGCCTGTCAGTGCCCATCAAAGTGCCAATCAGTGCCCATAACAGTGCCAATCAGTACCCATAAATGTGCCAATATGTGCCCCATCAGTAATGCCTGTCAGTGCCCTTCAGATGCCAATCAGTAATGGCTGTCAGTAGCTCCTTATTAGTGCCAATCAGTGCCACCTATCAGTGCTTATCAGTGCCACCTATCAGTGCCCATCAGTGCCACATATCAGTGCCCATCAGTACCACCTATCAGTGCCCATCAGTACCACCTATCAGTGCCCATCAGTGCTGCCCATCAGTGCCCATCAGTGCTGTCTATTAGTGTAGCCTATTGGTGCCCATCCGTGCTGCATATCAGTGCCGCCTATCAGTGCCTATCAATTCTTCATATCAATGCCTCCTCATCAGTGCCTAGCAGTGCCACCTTATCAGTGCCACCTCATCAGTGCTGCCTCATCAGTGCCCGTCAGTGAAGGAGAAAACAAAATTTTATAACAGAAACAAAGAAAAACTTTTTTTTTTTCATAAATTTTGGTCTTTAGTTTGTTTAGCAAAAAATAGAAAACCCCAGAGGTGATCAAATACCACTAAAAGAAAGCTCTATTTGTGGGAAGAAAATGATAACAATTTAGTTTGGGTACAGTGTAGTATGACCGCACAATTGTCATTCAAAGTGTGACAGCACTGAAAACTGCGCGAATAGCACTGGAGCCCTGTGCGTCTTAGGATCCGTTTCAGGTCTGAGTTCAGACCAAAGTTCTGGACCTGAAACGGTGATTGGAGACGCACCGGACAATTTTTTTTTATATTGTGAAAGATAATGTTATGCTGAGTAAATTGATACCCAACATGTCACGCTTCAAAATTGCGGCGGCTCGTGGAATGGTGACAAACTTTTACCCTTAAAAATCCCCATAGGCGACTAATAAACGAGGCAATAATAAACATCCCTTGTAATAGAAAAAAAGCATGACAGGACCTCTTAAATATGAAATCTGGGGTCAAAAAGACTTCAGATCTCATATTTACATTAAAATGCAATAAAAAAAAATTGCTCTTTAGGAGTTATGGGCGTAAGTGACGTTTTGACGTTGCTTCCGCCCTGCAATGATATGGAGACGGGTGGGGGCCACCTTCCCCTCACTCGTCTCCATGTCACACAAGGGGAAACATCCAATCGCCTCCGCCACTGCCAACGGCTCCGGTAAGAGGCGGAGGGCACCAGAACGCAGCGGGAGGGCCCCTCTCCCGCCGCCGATAAAAATGATCTTGTGGCGAATCTGCCACAGAGACCACTTTTATCGGAAAGCAGACTGCCCGCTGAAGAAGAGGATTCCGGGGTTATGGCAGCTAGCTGCTGCCATAACAATGATGTTCCTCTTCAAAGTACCAACGTATATTGACAGTGGGTGGTCCAGAAGTGGTTAAACAGGCAGGATGTGCTCAAGGGGGTGGCGGGATTAATTAACCCCTTGCCTCTGCTTCCTGTAACCATTTGGCGACTGGCGGCCCACAATGTACTACGGGTGAGCGACCACTGTAGGCAAAGCAATGTATCCCTGCATCGCTGCCCACTTCCGGGTTTAGGGCATGCCTGGCTCCCACTGTGATTATACACAGCGAGAGCCTGTCACCAAGTCCCAGTCAATGATTCACAACCGGGTGTCCAATCACAGCCCAGAGCTCTGTGTTGACAATCAAAACAGAGCTCTGTACACAGGGAAGAATCTGTCAACACTCATTACATACATTCCTTACATAGGGAAGGATCCTGCAAAGCAGGGATGAGAAACAGAGATCTTTAGTAAATGCAGCACACTTTACACATATTACACATAGTTAGGTACATATTTAACCCCTTGTTCGCAGTAGATGTTAACCCCTACCTAGCCAGTATCATTAGTACAGTGACAGTGTGTAGTATTATCACTGATCACTGTATTAACATCACTCGTGATGTCAGTGGCAGTTAGTCAGTTCCCTCCAGCGTCGGTTAGTGTCAGATTGTCCGCCGCACTTAAATCGTCCCATAATAAATAACTGATTGCAACAATTAAAAATTCCAGTATATATACCAGAGTTTGTAGGTGCTATAACTTTCAAACAAACCAATCAATATACACTTATAAGGATTTTTGTTTATAAAAAACATGTTGCAGAATACATTTTGGCCAAAATTTATGAAGAAATGTGATGATTTAAAAAAAAAAAAATTATTGGATATGTTTTATAGCAGAAAGTAAAAAATATTGTTGTTTTTTTTTCAACATTTTTGGTCTCTTTTTAGTTTAGATCGCAACAAATAAAACAACCCAGTGGTGATCAAATACCACCAAAAGAAAGCTCTATTGGTGTAAAAAAATTATATAAATTTCTTATGGTTACAGTGTTGCAATGCTGCACAATTACCAGTTAAAGTACCGAATAGCAAAACATGGCCTAGTCATGAAGGGGATAAAAAGTGGTTAAGTAGATGTTAAAGTGATAATAAAGGATCTTAAAGAAAAAAAAAAAAAAAAACATGTTATACTTACTTGCTCTTTGTAATGGTTTTACACAGAGCAGTCAATCCTCCTCCTCTTCGGGGGTCCCTGCTGGAGATTCTGCATATCCTGCCTTTGAGTACCCCCCCAGCAATCCTCCCACTAGGGGGGGGGTAATCGTCTATTAACACACACAGTGCGGTTCGGCCCCACCCCTGCACCTTCATCACAGGATTTGATTGACGGCAGCAGGAGCCAATGGCTCCAGTGAGTAGGAAGAGAGCAGCACCACTGCTCTCAGGCACAGCGCTGGACCGAGATCGGGCTCAGATGAGTATTTAGTGGGGAACTGCACCTAAAAAAACTTTCTGCCTTTACAACCACTTCAATGCTGAGAGGTGGAAATAGCTTCCTGAGTACATGATTAGCTGTCATAGTGGTTACACTATCAGGACCCCGTCCAATCACAAGAAGTGACCGGGAGTTGTCGGCGACAACTCAGTCAGAATGCTGGAAGCCCCTTGGATGCATATGTGTGGCGGTGAGCGTTAAAACCCAGCTCTGGGCAAATAAAACGTTTTTACCATGCAGTTAGGCTGTGCCCGCACTGCATAGGTTAACTGCTCGTTTTGTCCAAGGGCAACCAGAAAGCTTATACTCACCTGATCCTCCGCTCTACTGGAAAACAACGCTGCCCCTTGTTCCAGCGGTGGACTGTTCCTAACATCCCCACATCCAGGGCAGGTCTTTGGGGTGATGAAGTCAGGTACAGTCCACCACACAAGACCACTAGACAGCGGGGGGGGGGGGTCAGAAGCAGCAGGAACTGGTCTCGAGTGGGGAGGATTAGGTAAGAAAATCTTTGTTTTCCAATCCCCTAGACCAGGGGTCTCCAAACTGTGGCTCAAGGATGGATGTGGTCTTTTGCTAGCCTTCATCCGGCCCTTGGGACATTATTTCTCCCAATGATATAAGGCATTATTTCTCCCACTATCACCAACAATGGGGCACAATTTCTTCCACTGATACCAATGATGAGGCACTACTCCTTCTCCTACTGACCACCAACACTGAGACCATGTTTACTCTCACTGATGCTGGGTTCAGTACACTTTCTACCCCACTGACCACAATCTGGTCCCCCTAAAGTCAGAAGGACAATATACTTGTCCTTTGTTTGAAAAGTTTTAGCAGTTAACCCATGCAGTGCGCGCACAGCCCCACCGCATGGGAAAACTTTTTTTTGCCCGGAGTTGGGCTTTAAGGACTACCTGCCCTGCTGCCACATATATGCGTTATGCAGTCAGCAAGAGGTTAATGGATAACTGTACTAAAAGTGCACCTTTCCATTATTTTTCTTGTATCTGGGAAGTGAGGGGGTGCAAACAGTTATCATGGTATCCGTTCTTAGGATATCTTTATGGTGAAAGCGTTGATCTTAAAATTTCTGCATCAAGCTGATGTTAATAAGTTAATGTTTCAACATCTTAATGCTCAGGCAAGATGTAAATTCCAGCCCTGAAGACAATAAATAATCTCTTCTATGGAATGCATTTTTTTGGTAGTCCCCCAGGAATGGGGATAGTGCAGAGTGTTTGCTGAGCATCATGTGGCCTCTGTGGGAACCCCAAACGGAGAGAGATCCAACATATGGATTTAACTATACACAACACGCTCATTATTTGAAATAAAACTGGACTTACGAACACAGATAGCATTGCTCTCATAGTATCCTTGGCAGCATCTATAGCGCTTTCTGTAATCAAGCTTTACACCATGGCGGTACGCAGTTCGGTACATGATCCTAAAAGAAGGATATAAAGATTCAAATCAATAAAAAGCCAAGTAAAACTGAATCCTTCCATTGGGAGATTCTACTTTCCGAAACATCTTATTTTCCAATATATGTGTATGTTGTAATTCTGTTCAGCTATTTTGGTAATTCCCACACCCTATTACACTTCATAAATTGCAGGATGACATCCAGGAGGGTATTCTAAATGTAGTGGGCCCGTGTGCAAGATTGTAAGTAGGCCCCTTTTCTGTATCCAGGCTCATTTCACTAAATATGAAAGCAGTATAAACAATATGCAAACATTACCCATACCCATAGGGATAATATGATTGGCTTTGCAACTAAAAAAAAAGTCAAAAGAGTGTGCCAAAATATGAGCAAGACCAAGATAATGAAAGACTTGAGGCATCCTGGAATAGAAAACAGAAACACATTCAGTGTGCGTCGCAGTGAATGGTGGGTAAAGCAAGATGGCATGTAACAGCTAGAGAGGCTTAAAGCAAAACTGGGGCATTACAGCACTGGATTAGCAGTTCTTCCAGAACCAGTGGCAGTAATGGACCTGGACGGGGACTTGGGTGAGTATTGCTGGTTAGGTGGCAAAATAGACTGTCAGCATATGTTAGAGGGGGGGGGGGGGGGTGGAAGGGTTGGGGTGGTAAAAATTTTATTTTATCCCGGAGTGGATAAGCTGACTTTAAACAGAACCCATGACTGTTTTCTCTGATCAGAAGGGTTGATACCATTCATGTGGAACATTCATTTTAGAGTCCCCAATCCCCCCTTCAAATCAGACTCCCTCTTCGCATAATATTGCCCTTCTTCACATCAGAGTCCCCACATTACATCACTGTCCTCAGTCCCCCCTTCACATTAAGAGCCCCCCCCCCTGGAAATCAGAGCACCCCCTTTAGTAAAGGTCCCCCTTTACATTAGAGCACCCCCTTCAAAGTCCCCCATTCATGAGATTCTCCCCCTTCACATCAGATTCCCCCTTCACATCAGATTCCCCCTTGTACATCAGATTCCCCTCTGCACATCAGAGTGCCCCCTTCACATAAGAGTGCCCCCTTCATATCAGAGTCTCCACTATACATCAGAAACCGCAGTCCCACCTTCACATCAGATTCTTCCATTAACATCAGGCTCCACTCTATACAGTAGTCTACCTTTACATCAAAAGCTCCCCATTCACATAAAGAGCCCCCAAGATATAAGCCAGTCACATTCAGTAGCATTTTATTTAAACAAAATTATGTCTGTCAACTGGCCTGGGATTAGAATACCTCAATGCTCTTATGTGAAGATTCTTCACTACAGTGAGCAGTATGACATAGGGCAGGAGCTGGGTGGTGGAGTAGGACTGAACAGAGGTGGACTCCAGATGAATTCTTTCCATGACAGAACTATCATCCTCTTCTGAATGCTGGGGTAAGCAATGGACTGGGTTGGGTGTCAAAAATGAGTGACACATTTTTCATAATGCGTGGTTAGAAAAACCTGCATATTTCAACACCCAAAAACACCAAGAAAGGTTCTTTGACATGTCTGTTGCATGTAGGGCAGTGCATTGAAATAAATAGGCTGCCCTATGCATGTAGCATGAAAAACGTGCAAAAAAAAAGATCACATTCAGGAGACACCAGGTGTGAATGGGGCCTAAGGAAGAGTAAACTTTCTGCACAGAGAATGTATATGACCAGGAGCAGAAGTGAAACTTGGAGGAGGGCCAGCATGATGAGGGTGGGCAGTGAGGCAGAGGAATAAGGGGTAATATTTGAAAAAGGGGGGTATTCACTTACTTGATTGGGTCCTGAAGGGATGGGGGGGGGTGTTCCGCAGGATGTGGAGGGAGGAGGTGTTCAGTTGGAGAGTAGTCGGAGCTTCTCACAGAGTAAGGAAAGTGTCTCCCACCCAACCCTCCCTAGTTGATGAGTTTGGGGATATGTGTCGAGAATTAATAAGGGTGTTGTTGGTTCTAAGGTGGGATATGTGGGGGGGGGGGGATTAGATTTTGCCTGATTGTTCAATTTGTGGGTTCTTTTGTTACTTGTCATTGCAGCAGCGGGTGGTCTATTGGGTCTTTGAAGGAGGTGCTGGAAAATATACTGGAGAATTAGGGGGGTTGGGCCCATCTGGAGGTATGGGTGTCCCTTCCCCTCATAATAATACAATGGTAACATCAGGGGTTTTTAAGTTGGTTGTATCTTGTAGTAAGTAAGTGATACTTGTCCCCCCCGAGTTGGTGTAAGTTGCAGCTGGGGGCTTTTCATGGGTGACAGATACAACCGGTTGGTAAAAAGAAAATAGGCCTTCAAAGATCTTTAGACCTGGTAAGATTAGACTGAGGTTTTTTGTTAATGGGTTATGTATTGTATGTAGTTATGCATTCCCTGTTTATGGAATTTTTGTATTTCAATTGTTTGAAAGAATAAAACAAAGGCTGCTATGGCCATTCGACTCAAAAATTTACTGGTTAATTTGGGAGGGGAAGGAAGTGGTCAATTTTTACGGTTATAGGTAGCCGGAGCCTCAGCAATCTGCACATCCATCCGTCATTTGATCAGTTAGGCCATTCTTCTATCTAGTTGGTCATTATGGGTCAGGCGCTTTCATAAACACTCTTTGTGTGTTAATAAAGATATGTAAAAATTGGAGCTAAACAAAACATGGCTGTTAAAACATGTAATCTACTTTTTAAACATTACTTACTTCTGAGGTGTACATGTCTTGAAGTAGTTCCAGTTACTGTCACAGGAATCAGGAGTAGACAGGCTATATGGATGGGCATACGATTCCTTTACTGCTGTGGTGTAACTGACGAAGAAATGTAATGTTACTTAAAGTAAAACTTAAGGCAAAACTTTTTATGACATTCCTGAAGCTACATTCTTACAAGCCCTGATGAAGGGTGAGCTTGTGGCCCCCAAATCACATTGGCTGCCTTTCCTGACGATATTTGAGACACATTTAAGGGACTTTTTGAACTCTCTAGACAATTGTTTGGTGCTCTTTTTATATTGTTTATGAGTTGGAACTGTGTTGGCCAAGGTTGACCAGCGCAGCCCTACACACATGGCATAAATTGGCACTAAAGATTGTCTCAGTTCCCACAGCCTTTTTGTCAGATCAAACCATCTGCCCATTGTCTTTTGACCTCTCTGATCAACCAAGCATTTCCATCCCCATAATTCTGCTCATTGGATGTTTTATGTATTTTGCACCATTCGGTAAACCCTAGAGACCATTGTTTGGGAAAATCCCAGAAAATCAACAGGTCCTAAAATACTCAACCCAGCCCATCTAGCACCAACAATCCTGCCACGGTCAACATGACTGAGACCCCTTTTTTCCCAATTTTAGTGTTTTATATGAACATTAACTGAAGCTCCTGATATGTACCTGAATGGTTTTATGCATTGCAATGCTGCTCCATGATTGGCTGGTTGGAATAAAGGTGTTGCTAAAAAGTGCTCTGTGATTGTAGGTCAGAGCTGAAATTTAGGTCATTTTTACATACAGTAGGTACACCTTTTTGCAACTTGGACCAACATAAGTGTGTAAATGCAATACCTGTGGGATCCCTGTGGAAGCTGGAAATAACTGTAATAGGCTAGTACAATGAATCCGCTAGCTTCCCAGATAGAGTTGCCACCTCATCCCTTTAAACCCGAACACATATGAATTACACAGGTTCTGAGGCTAATTAAATGCAGGTAAGGCACCATGTGAGTTTAATTACCACCTTAATCAGCCACAGAACCTGTGTAATTAATATGTGTTCGGGTTTAAAGGGATGAGGTGGCAACCATATTCCCAGACCTGTGCTGAGCGACTGCCCTGAACACAGGAAGTTGCTCTCTTGGCACAGTTGCCATTCAGGGAACACTTTACAACCTCTAAATGAATGTAAAGCATTCTCGATTGAACAAGGTTGAGGGCCTGGGATGTCTTGATCTCCACCTCATCCAATCAGAGAACACAAAGTGATCTCTGTATGGTGCCTGTGTCAAATGGAGCAGCCCCTTGTGTTCAGTAAGCAACAAGGCAGCTACTCAGCATGGGACCCAAAAGCTAGTGGCAATCACTGTAGTAGGGAGCTTAAAATTTTGGGGCGTTCAGATCACCAGCCATGTTGGTAAAAGCAAACTGTCTTTATGTGCCAAAAGGTAAAATTAAACAGTTTGACTTTGCTGAAAAGTAAACCAAATAGTCCACATATCTGGTACACAAAATAAGACTATAGCTCACCGTCAGCATAGTCTTGTCCCACCATGATTTTTTTTAAAGTCTTTGGGGATCTGAAAATGTTGCAAGAGCTCAGCAGCAGTGTCTTAGCAACAAGACAGTCCACAGCAACATATAACTGTGTTCTGCTCCATTCAAGACCTCACAGACACCTGCTGACTGCTTCCTGCCCTTTTCAGCCCCCTCTTGCAGTTGTGTTTACCCCTTCAGGACCCCAGTACACGTAATCAGAGTTGGAGGCCCTTTCCCACCCAAAATCTCTTTAGAGTGGATGTACACCCCCCAAAAATTTTTTTAATTAAGACTCATATCTGTTACAGCAGAGGATGTCATTTCATCTGTGCCCAGTCTTGCCACGAAGAGTTAAAGCGGAGCTCCACCTATATAAAAGTCAGCAGCTACAAAAAGTGTAGCTGCTGACTTTTTATTAATCAGACACTCACCTGTCCCACGGTCCAGCGATGCGGGCGAACGAAGCCCCGCTCCTCTCCCCCTCCTCTCTGCAACACCTAGATTGTCACTGTGGGCGCCCGGCTGTGAATGCACTGCGCATGCGCGGGCCGCGCTGCGCACTGACTGGCCGGGCAATCATCTTGGACCTGTGACGTGTCTTAGATGATTGCCAAGAGGGAGGGGGGAGAGGTGAACTTCCTTCTGGCACCGCGGTGCCCCGGGAGGAAGTGGGAGCTGGATCCCTCTAAAAAGAGTGTATCTGCTTCCCCCTCACAAAAATGACATGCCAAATGTGGCATGTCAGGGGGTCACTTGCACTTAAAGCGGAAGTTCCATTTTTGGGTGGAACTCTGCTTTAATCCAGCTCTGAGCAATCCTCTTATCTTTCTTCAGTAAGATAAAAACAGGCACACAGAGAAATAGGTGTCTGTTTCTTCTTTCTTTCTGTGAGTGACAGGTAATTTTCTTATCTCATGCAGGAGTGTGAGAGAGGCATTCTGTGTACTTCACATCCCCCCTCCTTTCTTCTCCAGCTCTCGCAGGATTAGCTGCTCCACACCTCAGCATGATTGGGCATGCTGAAGTCATGTGGTGACTTTCCTGGGTTTTGACTGGATGTTAGTGATCATGGGGCATAATCCACAAGACCAGCAGAAGTTTAGTGTAAGAAATATTGATGCCTGGCCAAGGGGAGTGTAGAGGTCGGCGGGGAGTCTATTGACATCACGACTCCACCCACCGAGCTCCAGACAACAGACCTGCCCACAGGATCCGGAGTATTGCAGGGCTCCAGCACTATGGAAGTAATTTAGAAATGATGAGAGTGGGTTTACATCCACTTTAAGCCTTCAAATTCAAGGTCTCATACAAGGATCTCGCAATGCTGGGAGAATTGCAAGGCAGATTTCCTCTGTACTCCCAAACTGGCTCTTGTCATCCCCATTAAAGGGACCACAACCCAAACAGTGGTGATATAGACCTGTTTTCCAGGACCCTGTACAGGGGGCATACTATGGAAATTTCCAGCTTCTATGGGGATTCCACAGGTATGACATATACATAATTAGACAGGTCCAAGCTGGACCAATTTAATTTCGTAAAATTGCCATACCTCAACTTGCCTTAAAGAAGCCGAGATTTTGAACATAAACCACTGACATCCTGAATAAAACACATAATAAGGCAGCGCAACTAAAACAGTGTCTCTTAAATAAATGAGTCCCAAATGATGAAACAAAAAAAGTCCTTAAATATGTATATGTGGCCAATCACCAGTGAATTCCAGATATCACAGCCTTCTTTTCAACAGATCACCCACATGTCACATGCAAAGCACCCAGTGAACCATATGGGCTCACCTCGTGGGCTGGACCTTAATCAATAGTCCAGGTCAAACACACTTTCACCCCTCTAGGGCTTTACTCCAATCTGGCTGCCAGTAGCAATCACGGGCACCGACACATGGACTGGAGCTTCTGTTTGACCGCCCACTCTCTGTGTGACATGTAAGGGGAATTAAATCCCAATAGTGCTCTCCATACGTTTTAAAACGGTGAGAGGGCAGTTTGCTTTTATACTATGCACAGAACATAGCACATTTGTTTGTGAGTGTCCCATTTTAGATTTTATTAAATCTTTTTTAAAAGGTACGGAGAGCACTATTGGTTTTATGCCTTTTGCATTAGTAGATGTTCTCACGGAGAGGAGGAGGTCGAACAGAAACGCCAGTCCATGTGTCGGTGCCTGTGATTGCTACTGGGAGCAAGATGCCAGTTGGAGTATAGCCCTAGAGGGGCAAAAGCATTTTTGACCTGGACTAGTGATTAAGGTCCAGTCCAGGAGGTGAGCGCGTATTGCCCACTCAATGCATGTGACACGTGGCTGATCAGTCGAAGAGGAAGCTGTTATATCTGTAATTCACTGGTGGTTGGCCACACATACAGTGCCTTGAAAAAGTATTCATACCCCTTGAAATTGTCCACATTTTTTAATGTTACAACCAAAAAATTATAAATGGTTTTAATTTTTTTTACAATTAAATATCTGAAAAGTGTTGCCTGCATTTGTATTCAGCCCCCTTTACTCTGATACTCCTAACTAAAATCTAGTGGAACCAATTGTCCCACGGTCCAGCGATGCGGGCGAACGAAGCCCCGCTCCTCTCCCCCTCCTCTCTGCAACACCTAGATTGTCACTGTGGGTGCCCGGCTGTGAATGCACTGCGCATGCGCGGGCCGCGCTGCGCACTGACTGGCCGGGCAATCATCTTGGACCTGTGACGTGTCTTAGATGATTGCCAAGAGGGAGGGGGGAGAGGTGAACTTCCTTCTGGCACCGCGGTGCCCCAGGAGGAAGTGGGAGCTGGATCCCTCTAAAAAGAGTGTATCTGCTTCCCCCTCACAAAAATGACATGCCAAATGTGGCATGTCAGGGGGTCACTTGCACTTAAAGCGGAAGTTCCATTTTTGGGTGGAACTCTGCTTTAATCCAGCTCTGAGCAATCCTCTTATCTTTCTTCAGTAAGATAAAAACAGGCACACAGAGAAATAGGTGTCTGTTTCTTCTTTCTTTCTGTGAGTGACAGGTAATTTTCTTATCTCATGCAGGAGTGTGAGAGAGGCATTCTGTGTACTTCACATCCCCCCTCCTTTCTTCTCCAGCTCTCGCAGGATTAGCTGCTCCACACCTCAGCATGATTGGGCATGCTGAAGTCATGTGGTGACTTTCCTGGGTTTTGACTGGATGTTAGTGATCATGGGGCATAATCCACAAGACCAGCAGAAGTTTAGTGTAAGAAATATTGATGCCTGGCCAAGGGGAGTGTAGAGGTCGGCGGGGAGTCTATTGACATCAGGACTCCACCCACCGAGCCCTGGACAACAGACCTGCCCACAGAATCCGGAGTATTGCAGGGCTCCAAACAGCTAAACTGAGATATTTGACAGGTAAGGATACATGCAGGAGGCATGAATATCCTTATAGATCAGCACTATGGAAGTAATTTAGAAATGATGAGAGTGGGTTTGCATCCACTTTAAGCCTTCAAATTCAAGGTCTCATACAAGGATCTAGCAATGCTGGGAGAATTGCAAGGCAGATTTCCTCTGTACTCCCAAACTGGCTCTTGTCATCCCCATTAAAGGGACCACAACCCAAACAGTGGTGATATAGACCTGTTTTCCAGGACCCTGTACAGGGGGCATACTATGGAAATTTCCAGCTTCTATGGGGATTCCACAGGTATGACATATACATAATTACACAGGTCCAAGCTGGACCAATTTAATTTCGTAAAATTATCATACCTCAACTTCCCTTAAAGAAGCCGAGATTTTGAACATAAACCACTGACATCCTGAATAAAACATATAATAAGGCAGCGCAACTAAAACAGTGTCTCTTAAATAAATGAGTCCCAAATGATGAAACAAAAAAAGTCCTTAAATATGTATATGTGGCCAATCACCAGTGAATTCCAGACATCACAGCCTTCTTTTCAACAGATCACCCACATGTCACATGCAAAGCACCCAGTGAACCATATGTGCTCACCTCGTGGGCTGGACCTTAATCAATAGTCCAGGTCAAACACACTTTCACCCCTCTAGGGCTTTACTCCAATCTGGCTGCCAGTAGCAATCACGGGCACCGACACATGGACTGGAGCTTCTGTTTGACCGCCCACTCTCTGTGTGACATGTAAGGGGAATTAAATCCCAATAGTGCTCTCCATACGTTTTAAAACGGTGAGAGGGCAGTTTGCTTTTATACTATGCACAGAACATGGCACATTTGTTTGTGAGTGTCCCATTTTAGATTTTATTAAATCTTTTTTAAAAAGTACGGAGAGCACTATTGGTTTTATGCCTTTTGCATTAGTAGATGTTCTCACGGAGAGGAGGAGGTCGAACAGAAACGCCAGTCCATGTGTCGGTGCCTGTGATTGCTACTGGGAGCAAGATGCCAGTTGGAGTATAGCCCTAGAGGGGCAAAAGCATTTTTGACCTGGACTAGTGATTAAGGTCCAGTCCAGGAGGTGAGCGCGTATTGCCCACTCAATGCATGTGACACGTGGCTGATCAGTCGAAGAGGAAGCTGTTATATCTGTAATTCACTGGTGGTTGGCCACACATACAGTGCCTTGAAAAAATATTCATACCCCCTGAAATTGTCCACATTTTTTAATGTTACAACCAAAAAATGATAAATGGTTTAAATTTTTTTTACAAATAAATATCTGAAAAGTGTTGCGTGCATTTGTATTCAGCCCCCTTTACTCTGATACTCCCAACTAAAATCTAGTGGAACCAATTGTGCTCAAAAGTCACCTGATTAGTAAATCGAGTCCACCTGTGTGTAATTTTATCACAGTATAAATACAACTGTTCTGTGAAGCCCTCAGAGGTTTGTTAGAGAACCTTAGTGAACTAACAGCATCATGAAGGTCAAGGAACCCACCAGGCAGGTCAGGGATAAAGGTTTGGAGAAGTTTAAAGCAGGGTTAGGCTATAAAAAAAACAACCCAAGGTTTGAACATCTCCCGGAGCACTGTTCAATCCATTATCAGAAAATGGAAAGAGTATGGCACAACTGCAAACCTACCAAGACATGGCCGTCCACCTAAACGGACAGGCCGAGCAGGGAGAGCATTCATCAGAGAAGCAGCCAAGAGGCCCATGGTAACTCTGGAGGAGCTGCAGAGATCCACAGCTCAGGTGGGAGAGAGCACTTCACAAATCTGGCCTTTATGGAGGAGTGGCAAGAAGAAAGCCATTGTTGAAAGAAAGCCATAAGAAGTCCCGTTTGCAGTTTGTGAGAAGCCATGTGGGGGACACAGCAAACATGTGGAAGAAGGTGCTCTGGTCAGATGAGACCAAAATGGAACTTTTTGGCCTAAAAGCAAAATGCTTTTTGTGGCAGAAAACTAACACTGCACATCACCCTTAAAGTGACACTAAAGGTTTGAATATTTTTTTTTTTTAAATAACAAACATGTCATACTTACCTCCACTGTGCAGCTCGTTTTGCACAGAGTGGCCCCAATCCTCATCTTCTGGGGTCCCTCGGCAGCTGTCCCGACTCCTCCCCGCTTCTGATAACCCCCTCTGGGAAGCACTCTCCCGGGGGGTTACCTTGCAGGCGCGCTCCCGAGTCCTGAATTCGGCTTCCATAGCCGCCGACTATAGGACTTGGCCCCGCCCCCCGGCCCTTGCATCATTGGAGATGATTGACAGCAGCGCGAGCCAATGGCTGTGCTGCTATCAATCTATCCAATAAAGAGCCGAGAAGACCGAGCAAAGGAAGAGCGTGTTCACGACGCTGGACTTTCCAGGGCTCAGGTAAGTAAAACGGGGGGGCTGGGGGAGCTGGGGGGCCAGCAATCGTAAGATGTTTTTTCACCTTAATGCATATGGTGCATTAAGGTGAAAAAACATGAACATTTACAACCCCTTTAACACACCATCCCCACCGTGAAACATGGTGGTGGCAGCATCAATTTGTGGGGATGTTTTTCTTCAGCAGGGACAGGGAAGCTGGTCAGAGTTAATGGGAAAATGGATGGAGCCAAATACAGGGCAATCTTAGAAGAAAACCTGTTAGAGTCTACAAAGAACTTGAGACTGGGGCAGAGGTTCATCTTCCAGCAGGACAAAGACCCTAAACATACAGCCAGAGCTACAATGGAATGGTTTAGATCAAAGAATATTCATGTGCTAGAATGGCCCAGTCAAAGTCCAGACCTAAATCCAATTGAGAATCTGTGGTAAGACTTGAAAATTGCTGTTCACAGACGCTCTCCATCCAATCTGACAGATCTTGAGCTATTTTGCAAAGAAGAATGGGCAAAAATGTCACTCTCTAGATGTTCAAAGTTGGTAGAGACATCCCCAAAAAGACTTGCAGCTGTAATTTCAGCGAAAGGTGGTTCTACAAAGTATTGACTCAGGGGGGCTGAATGCAAATGCACGCCACACTTTCCACATATTTATTTTTTTTTAATTTAGAAAACCATTTATCATTTTCCTTCCACTTCACAATTATGTGCCACTTTGTGTTGGTCTATCACATAAAATCCCAATAAAAGACATTTACGTTTTTGGTTATAACATGATCAAATGTGAAAAAGTTCAAGGGGTATGAATACTTTTTCAAGGCACTGTACATATTTAAGGACCTTTTTGCTTCATCATTTGGGACTCATTTATTTAAGAGACGCTGTTTTAGTTGCACTGCATCATTATTTGTATCATATCTTAGAGGGGTGGGGTAAAAATGCCTAACGGTGCTGGGCAGCAACTAAGAATTTGCAGATTTGTGAGCACATTGATTTGCTTGTGATTTATGTACATTAGGTTTATATGTCACAGATAGTTTATGGTATTTTGCATTTTAGCTTACTGATCTTTGAGTAAAATTCTGCGAGTATAACATAAAACTGACCATCAGTCTTTCCAGCATATAGACAAACATTACCAGTCCACAGTTATCCCGTTACAGGCAGGAAGCAGGAAGAAGAGTAGACCAGCTGCTTCCTGTCTGTATGGTGATAGCACCACGTCTGAAATACATTTGCTCCATAGGGCAAAAGGAACACATGGCCTACATACAAAAAACTTTGTTTTTCTTTTACCTTTCCCAGTAACTGCAGACATTGGGGTCATTTGGGTTGAGGGATGTGCCAAGCTGTGCTTGAACTAAGAAAATCATGGCTGATAGGTATAATTTTCCTGCCATCTTCATTCTGAAAAGCAACACATATATGTTTTGTTAGGATATCATACAGCAACATACACTATTGTCCGGTTCATTTAATAATAAACACAGTTTAAGTGTGAGGTCTCCTCTCCACCAATGAGATTTGGGAATAGCTGTAAACACAGGAAGTAGATGAGCGGAAAACAGGAAATGGTCGTTACAGAGGATGTTTTGTCGCTGAGTATAGTCATGTTTAGGCAGATGGAAGAACTGGCTTTCAGTCAGAAAATTGTCAAACAAAGCATTTCTAAACCCAAACACAAAGATGGCGGGTCTTCATTTTTTTGTTCTTTGACAGATTAGAGTAAATCATCTTCAGGAAGTAATGAAGCAATCTGATTCCTATTCTTAAAAGTGCTTTGGCAAAATAAATAGATACAACATCAGTAGATGCAAACACCACCTGCCTTATAATATGTACAAAAACAAAATATCATAACCTTGAATTGTTACCCTCGGCACTATCACTATACATGTTTCTCCATATCTGAAAGGTGAAGCAATGGAAGGAACGCTTTTTAAGGTGAGTATCAATGAGACGGGGGGGTACCCTTTGCACTGAATGGGTAAGGTGACAGGGTCTCTTTAACCACTTTTCTACCACGCAAATTTGAATTGTTCGCACACATGTTAAAATCTGAATTGTTTGCTAGTAAATGACTTTTTAATTTTTTTTATTTAATTACATTTTTTAACACTTTTAAATGTTTATTTTTTTTTTTTACTTTTTCTTGTCACAAGGGGGCTAACAAGCCTCCTATGTGATAGCATGGTCAGGTAGCAGGTCCCCTTTATGGAGGCACCAAGGGTCTATTAGACCCCCAATGTGTCCCTTGCTCTCTATTGCAGTAGCTGGGGAATAACAGCTGTGAACCCAAAAGTGACGTACTACGCATTGTTTCCGGGTTCATTTATTGCAGATCTCTTCCCACACAACGTGTTCGAGCATTGTACAGTGGTCCCAGTCACCCTGGATGAAGGACTACAGGCAGCACCAATGCGGTAATGTAAAAGTGATCACACAATGACCCAGATACCTTTTACAGAAATTACAACTTAAAAAAAAACAATACAGAGTTCACGGCTACAGCAGCAGCCATGAGTTTGTTTTAATCCCTTAAATACCAAGATGTACTTTGGTAGAACAGGGGCTTTAGTAAATTTCAAGGCAATGTATTTGTTTTAGGTATTGTGGGGAATGCGTAGAAACCATTAAGGAACGTTTAAAACCCCTTCTTCTTGACCTGGAGACACACCAAGACGTCAAAGGAAGTCTCTCTAAAGTAAGAGGAAATCTCTCTCCGATAGTTACATTGAAACAGGTTTCCCAGATGGATGGTTTCTCCTTACCACCTCATTATAAAGTGACAGTGGAGTAGGTTAATCTACCTAATGGGGATACAGACAACAATAAAACCTGACAAAGGTTCTACTCCACTCTACTCCTACTCTATCCAGAACTAGACGTAGTTTAGGCTGTGTAAACCCTTTAAAAGTATCTATCATTATAATTCTTCCATTACAGTTCTGCCCCCATGGGACAAAGTACACGTATGTGCTTTTCTAGGGTCTCATAACCCTAGTTATGGGATCTCACCTGCCCCTCCGACCTGGGCGATCTGACAACAGCTATGAAGGAGACGGCTGATTCATAGCTTACGCTTATTCCCAAGACAAGCGGGGCAAGAGAACTGCATGGGTAAAGAGTAGCTAGGTAAAGAGTCTCTGACTGAGACTCTTTACCACGTGATCAGCCATGTCCAATCACGGCTGATCACAATGTAAATAGGAAGAGCCGGTGATCAGCTTTTCCTCACTCACGTCTGACAGACGCGAATAGAGGAGAGCCGATCGGCTGCTCTCCCGACAGGGGGGGACTGTGCTTCCCACCAGGGAAGCCGCCCAGGACCACCAGGGAAGCCATCCACACTGGACCACCAGGTATGCCCCTTAGACCCCCAGGGAAATATTAATCTGTGCCCAGGCAGCTGCCAATCAATGCCCAGGCAGCTGCCAATCAGTGCCCACTCACAATGTCTACCACTGCCAGTGCCACCAGGGATGCCTATCAGTGCCCATCAGTGCCACGTATCAGTGCCCATCAGTGCCCAGCAGTGCCACCTATCAGTGCCCAGCAGTGCCGCCTATCAGTACCGCCTATCAGTGCCACCATAAGAACCCATCTTTGCAGCCTTTCAGTGCCCATCAGTGTTGCCCATCAGTGCCCATTAGTGCCACCCAATGCCACCCATGAGTGCCCATCAGTGCCGCCTACCAGTGCCCATCAGTGCCGCATATCAGTGCCCATCGTCAGTGCCCGCTCATGAGTGCCACCTCATTGGTGCTGCCTTATCAGTGCCACCTTATCAGTGTCCATCAGTGAAAGAGAAAACTTACATATTTATAAAAAATTTTAACAGAAACAAAAGCAAAACTTTTATTTTTTTCAAAATTTAGAAAAAAATAAAAACCGCAGAGGTGATCAAATACCACCAAAAGAAAGCTCTATTTGTGGGAACAAAATGATAAAAATTTAGTTTGAGTACATTGATGGATGACCGCGCAATTGTCATTCAAACTGCGACAGCGCTGAAAGCTGAAAATTGGTCTGGGCAGGAAGGTGTATAAGTGCCCGGTATTGAAGTGGTTAAAGGTTGATCAGTAAATGATGCTAGAATGTTCATCTTACAGCAGCCATCGGTGACTCCAGTAGACCAAAGACCAGTTGCAAAGATTTATTTTTTTTGCTTTGACAGAACATTGTTCAAGATAATTCAATATCCATGAAGTATTTACCTTATGGAAGAATTAAACATGACCAGAATAAAATGAGCACATACTCTCATTCATGCCATATAGTTTCTCTTACTTGTTAAAATAAACAATCAAAGGAATATGGGGGTGTATTTTAAAATCACTTTATACAAACAACTTTTCAGACTTATAAACCTAAGAATGGATTTAATAAAATCCAGAGAGATTTTTTTATTCCTTTGTATATACATTGAGAATTTTGTCTCAATGGGATGAAACTCAGGGATGAAAATTTGGCTGCGTTTTTTAGATCTGATTAAGTTTGACGAGAGATGGTTTCTGTGTGACCCCGAAAATTCAAGACGTTTGGATGTTAGGACCACCCTGCCGAGAAGTAAGGGATTTGGTGATCCTTCAGGCTAGAGCGGTTTGTTCCCCAGATAAAAACTAGGAGGCCAATAGAGGGCCCTGGGGTTGGGAAAAGAATTTAAGGCTTGGCTTAGGCGTCTGTCTTGTCCATATGTGCTGGATCTGGGCCTTGAGCTTGCAGAGGTAAGGAGTGGCAGGCAGAAGCGTAGGAGGACTGCTGATTTATCAAAATCACTTGACGTTTTAAAGCTGACTCTGCACTCTTCTGACAATAGCCCTAGCCCATTGCTGTTATGTAAAAGCAAGCATGTACTGTGTATCTGTGACTATGGTATACACGGTATAATACAAAACAACAGTAAAAGCTTTAGAAATACACAGAAATCTCATCAGTTTGCCATTTTAAAATAATGTCTCACTTTTTTGCTTCTGAACCAAGCTTGTCACATTTTAAAATGATTTTCCATGGTGGTTTGCTGCTAAAAGAAGGTATCTGAATCAGTTACTCAAAATATTATGTGGCAGGGTGAGGCCTTGCCACTGTGGAAATGTATAGGAAAAAGTGATACAAGGTTTGCACATATGCAGAAAAAATGTTTTTTAATCTTTCTCCTTTTTTTGTAAATCCCTATTTTATCACAGTTGCATGATAGTTTATGTTTTTGGGGTTGTATTCAAGATGTGCAAAGAGAGATTACACAAAAAAGAGAGGTATAACATTTAATTAACCACTTGCCGACCAGCTGCCGTCATTATACAGTGGCACGTCGGCTCATTCCCACGAATTGCCGTACTGGTCTGTCAGGTCCTTTAAGAGCGTAGCAGGCGCGCGTGCATCACCGAGGCGGGGGACACAATGCGCGTGGTCAGCGGCCGTAATGTCTGCCAGCCACCCGTGATTACACACACAAATCCCTGTTCCTGCTCTCGTGTCCGCAAACACACAAATCCCCATTCTGACAGGGGAGGAGAGATAGATCCTCCTCTAGTCAGTCACATCCCCCCACAGTTAGAAACACATAGGAGGGAACACATTTAACCCCTTGATCGCCCCCTAGTGTTAACCCCTTCCCTGCCAGTGACATTTACACAGTAATTAATGCATTTTTATAGCACTGTTCGCTGTATAAAATATCAATGATCTCAAAAAAGTGTCAAAAAGTGTCTGATCTGTCCGCCGCAAAGTTGCAGTCCCACTAAAAATCGCAGATCGCCGCCATTACTAGTAAAAAAAATAATAATAATAAAAATGCCATAAATGTATCCCCTATTTTGTAGACGCTATAACTTTTACGCAAACCAATTAATATATTCTTATTGTGATTTTTTTTTTACCAAAAATATGTAGACTAATACATATTGGCCTAAACTGATTTTTTTTTTTTATTATGTTTGGGGATATTTATTATAGCAAAAAGTAAAACATTTTTTTGTTTATAGCGCAAAAAATATAAACCGCAGAGGTGATCAAATACCACCAAAAGAAAGCTCTATTTGTGGGAAAAAAGGAGGTCAATTGTCAGTTAAAGCGACACAGTGCCGTATCGCAAAAAATTACCTGGTCATTAAGGGGGGAAATCTTCCGGGGCTGAAGTGGTTAAAGTGGTACAAGGCACAAGGTTTTTTTCTCTTCATGCATCCCCCCACAGCCCCCCTAATATTTACCTGAGCCTCCTTCTCGATCCAGCGACGTCCATGAGAGCCTTGCCTCTCCGGGGACTCGCACTCCTGATTGGCTTTTGGCAGCAGTAGGAGCCATTGGCTCTCACTGCTGTTAAACACAGCCAAAGAGCCAATCAGGAGACAGAGGGGGGGTGGCCTGAGCCATGGCTCTGTGTGTTAATGGACACACAGAGCCGCGACTCAAGAGCATGTCTGCTTGGGTGCCAACAGAGCGGGCTGCGGGCTGTAGGGGCACCTGGCAGGAGGGAGGAGCCAGTGTGGAACCCGAGAAGAGGAGGAACTGGGCTGCTCTATGCAAAATCATTGCACAAAACAGGTAAACATAACATGTTTGTTATTTAAAAAAACGAATGCAAGGCTTTAATATCACTTTAAGCAATGACAAATACAGATAACAAATGTAATAATATTATAAAATATAACAAGAATACTTAACTAAAGATGCTGTTTCCATCATGGATCCTTCCATGTGTAGCACAGATGATCAGAATCAGACACATGCACGATGGCAGCTCTGAGGCAAGACAATTATTCGAAGTTTTAGCTGTATATAGGAATTGTGTGTAAGAAAATGGCCAACACCCGGCCAACTACCCTTGCAAAAAAAATGACCTTTGAAGAACTTGGTCAGTTTGTAATGACATTCCTTTTGTATGACATCAGCTAAGGTAAGCAGAATATTGGAGGCTTTCTTACATATTGCAAGACAACTTTAATAAGGAAATATGACATTTCCCCATTAATCCCAAACCAAGGGCTGGAGCTCAGAGACCCAAAAGTGCTTTGGGGGAGAAGAAGTATCCAACTCAGTATCTATGTTTTCCTAGTAACCAGCAGGCTAATGCCCCGTACACACGGTCGGACATTGATCGGACATTCCGACAACGAAATCCTAGGATTTTTTTCGACGGATGTTGGCTCAAACTTGTCTTGCATACACACGGTCACACAACCTTGTCGGAAAATCCGATCATTCTGAATGCGGTGACGTAAAACACGTACGTCGGGACTATAAACGGGGCAGTGGCCAATAGCTTTCATCTCTTCATTTATTCTGAGCATGCGTGGCACTTTGTGCGTCGGATTTGTGTACACACGATCGGAATTTCCGACAACGGATTTTGTTGTCGGAAAATTTTATAGCCTGCTCTCAAACTTCGTGTGTCGGAACATCCGATGGAAAATGTGTGATGGAGCCTACACACGGTCGGAATTTCCGACAACAAGGTCCTATCACACATTTTCCGTCGGAAAATCCGACCGTGTGTACGGGGCATTAGTGTTCCAGTGTTCACAGCCTTTATATTCTAGGATCTGACAATAGTTCAGGGCTCCATCTAAGAGACAGGAGGTCAGGAGGACTCCAAGCCTTCCCTAGGAGTCAGAGAGGCTGCATGGGGCAGCCAGAGCATGTATGTCTGCACAGTGAAGGAGTAGTGACAGAGCAGCAAGGAGCTGGAAAACAGCTGAGGTATAGAGTGTGTAGTAGAGCACTGAGGTGCTATGTTTGTTAGTCTGGAGGACCAAGGCAACAGGCTTGAGCAGCGGTGCTGCTAAAGAGGGCCATGAGGCTGCATTAATTTATGTTCTATATAGCTGTATCCCAGCAAGCAGCTAAAAGTCTACCAAAAGTCGGTGTCAGCCCCACAACATATTCATGAGAATCCACAGAGGGAAAGAAAGACACAGGGGCTTTGTGACACCCAAAAGAGATAATACATAAGGTATAGATAAAATGGAATGTTTTATTGTGAAAAATTCTGTGATACATGACCAGAAACATAACCTATATCTCTGAAATGTTTTCACCTAAGGAAGCTTTTTATACACTTCTATGACTGGCTGACATCCCTTATACTAGGGACATTTACATCTTTTTGGGCTATCTAGAACCCCTCTTTCCATCTAAAGTTCTTCTTTTCCCTGGGAACCCTCAACATTATAGAACCTGCTCCATTTGTAATATTTAATTGGCTATAAATGTCCTGATCTGTTGTTCAAGAAGACCATGAAGGTCGAAACGCGTTGGTGCCTTTTGGAAGTATACTATCAGAATTAGTTGCTATATAGTGTATTTTTACTAATTGTGTGTACATTGTTTTTTGCACTCATATTTGCTCCTGGATATTTTCAGGTCCATGGGAGATCATTTTAACAATTTTCTCAACAAAACATTCCATTTTATTTATACCGTGTTATCTCTTTGGGTGTCACAAAGCCCCTGTTTTTCTTTTCCCATTCCCTCTGTGGATTCTCTTCAGTCATTTATGTTCGTTTTGATGGTGAAACCCTGCGTTAGAAAAGGATCTGTATGAACTTTTCAGTTTTATTAATAAAAGTGGGCCAATAATCCCCTAAAACAGCACTTCTCGAGTGGACTGAACTCACTGGAACAGGAGATCGTGACCAGCACACCACAGATCTCCAGAGCGGGTCCAAAGCTTTCATTCAGTGATCACAATATTAAAACAGAAGCAATGTTTCTGAGCCTCGCAGGACACCATCATCAGGCATGTGACCCGTCAGATGCCATTTAGTTGTGAGCAGTGTCCACAATTGAACCAATTGGTCAATCTGATGCCTCATTTTCTTACAGTAGCATCCACAAATGAAGTACCCTTTCGATGGGCAGCCATCAGGGGTGCTGTTCGGGAAACCAGTCAAGCGATTCAAACACACTATTCCAAAACAACAGGTTTTTGCAAGGTGGCTATAAATGTTAAGGTGATGCTGAAGCAATGAACGGCTGGAACCAAAAGGTAATAAGGGCAAGAGAATGTCACTAGCACACCACGGATTTCCAGAGCAGGCCCAAAACTTTTATTCAGCGATCACATTATTAAAACAGAAGCAACGTTTCGGAGCCTCGCTGGAGCCCTTCATCAGGCAAGTTACAGCCGATCGTCTCTACAGCACCCCCTTAACATCTACACCCACCTTACAGGAATGTGTGTGTTGGGAATAGAGTGTTTGAACTTCCTCGAAGGCACTACCATTGAGCGAAAACCCCAAACCATCACATATTATAACACCGTGGTATACTGTAAATATATACTTATTTTCTTGATCATCATCCAGAACTGATGTTTATGTTTTGATGGGCACTTACAAGGTTGACTCACCCATTGGCTTTCAGGATCTCTTGAAGACACTAATAGTAAAATTGCACTGGAATAGTAAGGGTTTCCACTATTCTTTCACAGGCTTTATCTTTTTCCAGACGACCTTCAGAATTATTTTGTGCACATTATAGAATACCTATTAGGGGAGTGTAACACCATCATTTGGCTTTGTTATTGTTGTGGCTGTTGGTGATTCTAAAAAAATATCTTGCCCCCAATGTCCCAGCAAATTGTAGGCCATTTAGAATATGAAGGTTCTTATGGCTTCACATTCTCCACATAGATCTCCGATTCTGCTGAAATGGCCCTTATCTTTGAATCTTTACTCAGAATCAAACTCTTGATTTATATTAACCCCTGATCTAGTGGCAGATCTCTGAGGTGCAAGAAACACAGAAAGAAGACTTTTTCTCTGTTGGGATCACAAGCTAAGGATGAGGCTATAGGCAAGTAGAAGGTACTATGATTTCTACCTCCACTTACTACTTTATTCTGGATAACGTCCTGTACAGTATTATTTAAAAATGTTTAATCCCTTTTAATCTATTGTCCATTTTGGACAGTAGGACACTGTTGCTGTACAACAGGGGCGTCAAACCTTAATTTACATAGTTACATAGTTAGGTAAGGTTGAAAAAAGACACCAGTCCATCCAGTTCAACCTGTTTTGCATGAGTGTGCTTGTGTCAATATTACATTGTATATCCCTGTAAGTTGTGATCCTTAAGGTGCCCATCTAATAGTTTTTTTAAACTATCGACACTCCCTGCTGATACCACTGTTTGCGGAAGAGAATTCCACATCCTTACCACTCTAACAGTAAAGAACCCTGTATGCAGTCTAAGGTTAAACCAATTCTCTTCCAATTTTAGTGAATGTCTTTTTGAATACCCTTTCCATGAAAAGTTTTTTTCCCTATGCTAGGATCACCAGTAAGATATTTGTACATTGCTATTATATCCCCTCTCAAGCATCTCCGCTCCAGAGAGAATAAGTTCAATGCTTGTAGTCTTTCCCCATAGCTGAGATCCTCTCTAATACCCTTATTATGTTTGTTGCCCTTTTCTGGACTTTTTCATTGTGGGCCACATCAGCATTATGGTTGCCCTCAAAGGGTCAGTTGTATCTGTGTAGCAGATGATGCAAGTCTGAAAGGATGGTCGCACATCACTGGTATCATCCACAAGAAACTTTAGTGGAGACTGCTTAGACAGAATATGGTTTTGCCATTTTGTTCTGTCTGAGCAGTCCCCAATAAAGTTTCTTGTGGAATCTGTACATTTTTTCTGTTAAAAATAAACAAAAAAAGATTAGATAAGCATCTGAACGACTACAACATACAGGGATATACAATGTAATGCTGACATATAATTACACACATAGGTTGGACTTTATGGACTTGTGTCTTTTTTCACCCTCCACTACTATGTAACTATATTCATAAAAATATTCATACACCTTGAAATTTTCCACATTTTGTCATGTTACAACCAAAAACATAAATGTATTTTATTGGGATTTTATATGATAGACCAACACAAAGTGGCACATAATTGTGAAGTGGAATGGAAATGATAAATAGTTTTCCAACTTTTTTACAAATAAATAGCTGAAAAGTGTTGTGTGCATTTGTATTCAGCCCCCTTTACTCTGATACCCTAACTAAATTCTAATGGAACCAATTTCCTTCAGAAGTCAACTAATTAGTAAATAAAGTCCGCCTGTGTGTAATATAAGTATAACTATACAGCTGTTCTGTAAATGATAAAATGATAATGCTTTTCTAATTTTTTTAAAAATAAATATGTGGAAAGTGTGTCGTTCATTTGTATTCAGCCCCCTGAGTCAGTACTTTGTAGAACCACCTTTCACTGCAATTACAGCTGCAAGTCTTTTTGGGGATGTCTCTATCAGTTTTGCACATCTAGAGAGTGACATTTTTGCCCATTCTTCTTTGCAAAATAGCTCAAGTTCTGTCAGATTGGATGGAACAGCAGTTTTTTGAAGTCTTGTCACAGATTCTCAATTAGATTTAGGTCTGAAATTTGACTGGGCCATTCTAACACATGAATATACCTTGATCACCATTCCATTGTAGCTCTGGCTGTTTGTTTAGGGTCATTGTCCTGCCGGAAGGTGAAACTCCCCCCCATTCTCAAGTCTTTTGCAGACTCTAACAGGTTTTCTTCTAAGATTGCCCTGTATTTGGCTCCATCCATCTTCCCATCAACTATGACCAGTTTCCCTGTCCCTGCTGAAGAAAAGCATCCCCACAACATGATGCTGCCACCACCATGTTTGACGGTGGGGATGGTGTGTTCAGGGTGATGTGCAGTGTTAGTTTTCCACCACACATAGCGTTTTGCTTTTAGGCCAAAAAGTTAAATTTTGGTCTCATCTGACCAGAGCACTTTCTTCCACATGTTTGCTGTGTCCCCCACATGACTTCTCACAAACTGCAAACGGGACTTCTTATGACTTTCTTTTAACAATGGCTTTCTTCTTGTCACTCTTCCATAAAGGTCAGATTTGTAGGGTGCAAAACTAATAGTTGTCCTGTGGACAGATTCTCCCACCTGAGCTGTGGATCTCTGCAGCTCCTCCAAAGTTACCATAGAAATCTTGGCTGCCTCTCTGATTAATGTTCTCCTTGCCCGGCCTGTCAATTTAGGTGGATGGCCATGTCTTGGTAGGTTTGCAGTTGTGCCATATGATTTTTCGGATGATGGATTGAACAGTGCTCTGTGAGATGTTCGAAGCTTGGGATATTTTTTTATAACCTAACCCTGCTTTAAACTTCTCCACAACTTTATCCCTGACCTGGCTGGTGTGTTCCTTGGCCTTCATGATGCTAGGGGTATCAGTGTAAAGGAGGCTGAATACAAATGTACGCCACACGTTTCAGATATTTATTTGTAAAAAATGTGGAAAACCATTTATCTTTTCCCTTGCACTTCACAATTATGTGCCACTTTGTGTTGGTCTATCACATAAAAACCCAATAAAATACATTCACTTTTTGGTTGTAACATGACAAAATGTGGAAAATTTCAAGGTGTATGAATACTTTTTTAAGGCACTGTACGACCCTCCTTTTCAACTGACATAGAATTGTATTATTCGCATAGTAGTTATAAGCAGATGTCCAGAGTACCCCACCCACCTTACATCAGATGTCAAGAGCCCCCTCGACCATCAAAAGTCAAGAGTCTCCCACCCTCCCCTATATCACAGTGCACCCCCTTACTTTGTGCCAAGAAGAAGATGAGGTGGAGTTTAGAAGCAGAAGGTGCAGGGTCTTGATGAGGACCAGAGGAGGGCTAGAGTAGGCTGCTAGAGTTTGCTGAATGCTGAAACCAGGGGAGGTGGAGATGAAGAGAAGCAGGATCTGTAGGAGGACTTCTGTCCTCCTCTCTGTTGCAAACTGCTGAGATGGGGGGGCAGTGACAAGCGTCTCTCTGTAGCTGCATTGGGAAGCACAAGATCTGGCAGAGGAGTTCTATCCTTGTAGAACTGCAGCTGCAGGAAAGGTGTGAGGGCCATATAAAATGGCCTGAAGGGCCAGATTCGGACTGCGGGCCTTGTGTTTGACACGTGATGTAGTAGGAGCCCAATGAAGATCATCCTATGTGGCTGGGATCAAGAGCCATTGATTGGGCTGTTAGGAGATGCTGAGGCAACATCCTAGCAACAAAGGGCAGGATAGTATACTGCCCTCTGTGGGAGTTTTTTGACCAGGCTTCGAGAGGTATTTAAACGGTCTACACCTATAACATGGGTATTATTTAACTTTAGTCAAAGCTGCACAGTTTGTTTTGATCTACAGACAACCCTTATCTGCAATTTTTTTTGGTAAAGGTAAACTAACCCCTTAATCTATATATAGTCCGAAGATATAGTATGCACAACAAATACACTCAAATGCAATACAAATACAATCCATACGACAGTGTGCATACATTTTAAAAATCCAAATAATAAATCTGTTGTATGAATATCTTTTTTAGTGATTAAACATGCGACTGCGAAGGGAAAACATTTTCTCAGCTCCCAGTAAAATGTGCATTTTTATCCAAAAAATTAAAAACACAGCAATGGACAAATTTGCTCCATTAAGGCCGTTATTTACATCTAACAGCTAATAAATAAGGCTTTCGTTTGGTCACACCTCATTCTAGCTGTGCAGATCATAAAAATGACACATCCGTTCGGAGGGGGTGCTGGAAACGGCGAGCCCGAATGAACCAAAACGGAGTCATGGAATATATGAACCGGATTCTCAAAATACAGATTTTTGGCGTGCTGTACCTTGTTCTGACAGATTGTTTTTGGAAAGGCTTTGAACATTGTGTGAGAACGGCAGCTGTATTAGGGGAATGAATAGGAATATTTGTATGAACGGATAGGTATACTTGTACAACAAAACATTCCACCAAAGGGGAATTTCAGCTCTATGTTGTTTTTAAGCAATTCAAATGTGATGGACCTACTAGATGAGGGGTCTCCAAACTTTCTAAATAGAGGTCCAGTTTACTGTCCTTCAGACTTTATGGGTGCCGAACCGGGACCATCGGGAGTAGAAAATGTCCTGGCATCAGTAAATGTAATGACAACTCCCCATCTTTGGTGTCAGTGTGAGGAATTGTGTCCCATCGTTGATATCATTTAGAGGAATTGTGCCCCATCAATGGTGTTATTTGGCCAAATTGTTGGTGTCATTGGAATGAACTGTGCTGCGTCAGTGGAGTCAATGGGCTACATTGTTTGTGCCATTGGGAGGAACTGTGACCCATCATTGGTCAAATGGCACCCCATCGTTGGAGTCATTGGGAGGAATTATGCCCTGTCGTTGTCAGTGGATAGAATAGTGCCCCAATGTTCAGATAAAAGCAAGCAAAGGACTTCACCAGGCCCCAGGGCCACTGTTTGGAGACCACTGCAATAGAGTGTGGTGTACCTGCTTTTTAAAGTGGACCTTAAGTAAAAAAAAGTTTGCAGTCTTATAGGGCAGTGGTCATCAACCCTGTCCTCAAGGCCCACTAACAGGCCAGGTTTGCAAGATAACTGAAATACATCACAGGTGATATCATTTGCTGCTCAGTGATTGCAGTATTCTAGTCTGTATCTCCCCAAGGTAATACATAAAACCTGACCTGTTAGTGGGCCCTGAGGACAGGGTTGATGACCACTGTTATAGAGAACATAAAGAAGTGTTCATTGTGTCTAAGTGTCCCCGAAAAAAAATTACATTTTGTCTGGATTTACAGCTGAAAAATTGCAGTGTGCTTCCTGCTATATGAGGGTGCCTAGGCACTCCTATGTCAGCAGCCTCATGGCTGAATACCTGCAGCTGGAGATAATTTAAGGCTCTGCTGCCTCTGATTGCTAGTCTTATAAGATTTGGAGTGAGATTTTTGATGCCACCACTGTACTGCTCACTGTTCTCCTTGCTGAAGAGAAAGCTGCACTTGAGAACCTGCAGTGCAAGGATCACCATGCCTTTGCTTCATGCATTCTGTTTGTACTTCTATAGGGAACATTAAGAAGTGTTCATTTCGTCTAGGTAGTGCCCTAAAAGATTTACACAATATCTTTATATAATTACTCACCTTGCATTATGGGTGTCTTCCCTGTAGGACTTCTATTCCCGAAGGGTAATATAATTGTTATGTTCCTCTAAACAGTCTATGCCAGATCTGAATGCTGGCTGACTTTTTCTCTGCTACGTAAATACTGACCACTCCTAGTCCAAGACTATGTAATATGATACTATCAGAGCTGCAGACAAAAGAGGCTGTTGATAAAAGATAAGAAACTAACTAACTATCTTGCTCACCCTCACCCTGCTGCCTGGCCCCCCTGTCCCACCCCATTCCACTGCTCTACTGACACCGTCAAAATGGTTTGAAACATTTTAAAATGTTTGTTTACATTTATTTATTTAAAAGAGTGTGTGTGTGTGTGTGTGTATATATATATATATATATATATATACAGTATCTCACAAAAGTGAGTACACCCCTCACATTTTTGTAAATATTTTATTTTATCTTTTCATGTGACAACACTGAAGGAATGACACTTTGCTACAATGTAAAGTAGTGAGTGTACAGCTTGTATAACAGTGTAAATTTGCTGTATTTTCATTCGCTGTTGTAACACACCTGGGTGGGATCGGAGCGCATTCGCTGTGACCCCAGCCCACCCTATTTTAAAGCCTATTAGAGCCTCTGGCTCTAATCAGATACTTTTAAAAAATGCAGCTGTAATTCACGCACCCGGTACCCTGAAAGGGGCTAGACGCATGAATAGGGGGTGCTATGCATTAATAGGGGGTGGCATGGAGAGAGGGGGCGGCACTGGGGCGCCTCTAATAGATGGGCCGCCACTGAGTATATATATATATGGTGGTTGGTGCTAGGGGTACTGCACATTTATTTAACTTTTTGTTATAAAAAAAAGAGTGTATCACTGGTCATAAGAAAATGACTGCTGGCAATATGTCACAAAAACTGTGTATGTTCTCCGAGAATGAAAGATGAATGTCATCCAGAAGATTTCACATGTGAAGAGATCATCTGGACTGTGTCAGGGAGCTTTGTGTCTTCTCTTGAAGTGTACAGGGCGCTCTGGATTTCATTAAAGTTTCTGAATGAAAGTGTTCCTCCTCGCTGTGTTCTCATTACACGCAGGAAATAAATGCTTTACAGGCTCTCGTTACAGCTCTGATAGTGTGGGAATCTTGGTGCTTTCAATCATCATGTGTCCATATTGCCGGGGGTCTCCAAACTCTTCAGTATGTGGACCACTTATATTTCACAAAAAAAAATTGCAGGCAGAAATATATCAGTTCTACAAATGACTGAATGAAATTTATATGGATGAATACGTTTTGCTTGGAGTGTTTTTTGTAATAAGCATGACTTAGTAGAATAGAGAAAGAACTTCAGTAAAGCAAAACAAAAAGAATCCAAATAAACTTGAACCATTGAGAAAAGTTCAACAAAAATAAATTCACTGGGCAGCGCCATTGTAAGAGAAACACGAACAAACCCGAATCAACAAACAAACAAAAAAAAGTTATGAATGTAGGAGTTGTGTCCAGAATCAACGAAAAACAATGTACTCTACCGAAAGTACGAATTATAAATCAACTAAAAATAAGGCTTTCACTTTCGGAAATACGACTCATTCCGATTCAACCAAAAATATCGCTTGCGAAAATACGAATTAGTCCGAACACGAAAATCCCGTTTTACAAAATTACGAATGACTACGAATCAACGGCACCGAAAAGAAACAAAACTAAACTAAACATTTTTTTTAGTTGTGCACAAGTCTAAAATTCAGCCTGCACCTTTCTCAGGTATCCCCCCTTACATCAGGCTCCTCATCAGAGTCCCCCTTACATTAGAGTCCCTCCTTACATCAATGTCCCCCTTTACATCAGTGTACCTATCAAAGTCCCCCTTACATCAGAATCTCCATCAGAGTCCCCCTTACATTAGAGTCCCTCCTTACATCAGTGTCCCCCCTTTCATCAGTGTACCTATCAAAGTCCCCCTTACATCAGAATCTCCATCAGAGTCCCCCCTTACATCAGTGTCCCCTCTTACATCAGTGTACCTATCATAGTCCCCCCTTACATCAGAATCTCCATCAGAGTCCCCTCTTACATCATTGTCCCCTCTTACATCAGTGTACCTATCACAGTCCCCCCTTACATCAAAATCTCCATAAGAGTCCCCCCTTACATCAGTGTCCCCTCTTACATCAGTGTACCTATCACAGTCCCCCTTACATCAGAATCTGCATCAGAGTCCTCCCTTACATCAGTGTACCTATCACAGTCCCCCTTACATCAAAATCTCCATCAGAGTCCCCCCTTACATCAGTGTACCTATCACAGTCCCCCTTACATCAGAATCACCATCAGAGTCCCCTCCTTCAGTGCCCTATCAGATCAGAGCCCCCCCCCTTATATCCATGTCCCCGTTAGGGTCCCCCTTACATCAGAGTTTATATCAAATTCCCCTCTTACATCAGTGTCCCCATCAGAGTCCCCCTTGCATAAGTGTCCTCATCAGAATCTCCTCTCTTACATCAATGTACCCATCAGAGTCCCCATCTCACATGTGGTCCACAGGCCATAGTTTGCAGACCCCTAGACAGGAGTTTTTACCTGTGGCTAAAGGGAAGCATGGATGCTATATATATATATATATATATATATATATATATATATATACAGTATATAGAAGTGTTACACTCCAGTTCAACTGCTCCAACAGAGCTTAGTAAAGGGCTTTGCAACCTTATTTGGCCCACAGCATCATACGAAGGCTTATCATGATTTCCCTGTCCTAATACTCTTCAGGCCCTATACAAAATACTCCTGAAGCTCTACCATTGAACTATAATAGCTCATTACTTTTCACTAACGACAGCCAAAAAATGAGATAGCAGTATGCAAGTGAGAATAATGTATCATACACTGCTGACCAAAAGCTTTTTGAAAAGCTCAGCTCAATCATTGTCAAATGATTTTATTAGTTACCTGGAGATGCTCGAAAATGTCTTCTAAATTATTATTATTATTATTATTATTATTATTATTATACGAGATTTATATAGCGCCAACAGTTTACTCAGCGCTTTACAATGTATAAGGGGGACAACACAATTACAGTACAATACAAAAGGTACAGGAGGGCCCTGCTCGTAGAGCTTACATTCTAAAAGGGAGGGGGTGGTGGTACAAAAGGTAATAGCTGCAAAGAATGATTTGATGGGGGTGGCTCAGGGACAGTTATGTGGGTGTGGGATAGGCTTCCCTGAATAAATGAGTTTTCAAGGATCTCCTAAAGGTGGACAGGGTAGGGGCTGATCGGACATACTGGGGCAGGGAATTCCAGAGGATGGGAGAGGCTCTGGAGAAGTCCTGAAGTTCTAAATACCTCTACTGTCAACTGCCTTGGAGAGAGAACAAAAACAGAAAGGGACATGCAAATTCCAAGCTAAAACCAACTCTTAAAAACAAAAAAATCTGCTTCTTTCTCCCCCTCTCTGGCTGCCCCCCTCTCCCTTTTGGAGTAGCCCTTGTACTCTAATTTTATTTTTTATAATAAGTATATATGCCTTTTTTAACTGTGGCTTTGGCCCCATTGGATGACATTGCTGGTCTTCATCTCCAGTTTTGGAGATGTGCCTGAATGCTGCAGAGAGTAGTGCCACGCCATTATGTGGCACTGCTCTCTACAGCATTGTTTTGTGAATCCATGGTGAACTCATGAAGAGCCCCCAGAGGGTGGGACTTTGAAACCCTGGCATCATAGGAAGTTAGTTGAATGGCGGTTCACATTATTCAGCCTGGAAACGGACCAGTACTGGACCTGAGGGCATAGCTCCCAACTGTCCCTGATTTCGAGGGACTGTCCCTGATTTGGAGCAATGTCCCTCTGTCCCTCATACCTCCTCATTTGTCCCTCATTTTGGTCTGATCTATATAGTTGTATATAAAATGCACTTTTTATCTATCAAAAAGTGGTTTCCAGTGCTAAACCTTTCATCTGATTTCTAAATTGCTGTATTTGTAAATTCCAAAAGCCAATATGAACTAATAGTAGTGGTAAAAAAAGCACTTGTGGGTTTAACCAATCTTGAATCTTGTTTTTTGTACAATTCTCCTTTAAGGGGGCGTGGCCAGGGGTGTGTCCTATGCCTGCATACTTTTGCTGATAGGCGTCCCTCATTCCCATCTCAGAAAGTTGGGAGGTGTGCCTGAGGGCGATTCTGTGGGGGAAGCACCAGAGATAGGGCTTGTTTACCTTGGTGTTGCTATCTAAAAAATGATCCAGGGTGTTTTTACAGGTGACTGGTAGGCAATATGTTGCCTGTTCACCACCTTTTTTTTAACCCTGTAAAGCCCTCACCACCATACTGCAAACCACAGTTCGTCAAGGCACCAATTACTTGAACTGTTGGCGTTCAGTGGCAGTACTGCCTACTGAACGCGACAGGAAGTATCATTTTTGCTAATCCTCAGCATGTGTACAACCCTATCCAGCTGTCTTTGCAGCTTAAAGTGGAGTTCCACCCACTTTTACAACTCTTCAGCATCCCTCACTAAACTGTGCACTGTAAATAAATTGGATATTTTTTTATTTTTTTTCTCAGCACTTACTGTATATCTGCTGTATTCATTTTTCACTTCCTCCTCCCTGGCCGCGGCCCATCGCATCATTTCCTGTTTGCAATGCCTTCTGGGAAGGGGCGGCAACTTCCTCTGAAACTGCCGTTGCTATGGAAACCTGACCTGAAACCTATTACACTGCTTGTGCTGCACTGAGCATGTGCAAGATCTGCAAGGATGAGATCCAGGAAGAAATACAGTCTGGCTTCAGATGCCCACACTTAAGATGGCCACGGCCTGCTGTAATTTTATAAAATAACAAACTACTGCTATAAACTAACAAAACAGTCAGACCTTAGTTTACAGACTAACTTTACTAGAATACATTAAGCTTCTGTATTATATTGGTATTTTTATTTAAAAAGTATAATTTTGGCCGGAACACCACTTTAAGGGAGTTGGTTGGGGGGCTGCAAGTACAAACTAGGCCATAGAGTGAATGTATCTGCTGCCTAAATTTAGGGCTTCTTACCTGAATGCCTGTCACCTTAGGATGAGCAGCTGTGTCCATGCCTGGGCTGCCTGCACACAGCTCCTAAAGGCTAGAGATGCCGGAGAAAATGTCCTATTCACAGTATATGGGCCTCAGCGCCCATGTGAACAAGGCCTACAGGGGAATTCATTAACTACTTTTTAATAAATTACATTCAAGAAATACAAATGTCTCATTTCTGGAGAAATAAAATCACGCCTTGGCTAAAACTCTTGTCCTAGCTATGCAGATTCCAACCACATAAATTCAGTTTTAGTCCTGCTTTCCAATTTTTTTTTCCCCAAGCCATTTTATTTCCAGCCACTGGCTTCAATAGCATTGGCTGGCTCCTTGCTAATGATCATTACTTTTGTGCTGTGGACACTCCTCGCTAGTTGACAGAGGTTATTTGGACAAACCAACACAGATGGCGTGTGTAGGAGGTGATGAATCAGCTCCCTCGAAGGTGAATTAATATTTAAAGTCTGCAGTTGTAGGACCCATGGGGCTTACTACAGACAAACCTCCAAAGGCATATTGGACTTATTAATGGTAGTTATGAAGTGATTCAGACAATACACCTGAGGCTTAGTAGCGTATGGTAGAGGTTAAGCTCCTTGGCCTCAACCTTCTATGCTTAGTAATATTCTGACAGTGAAATGGGGATTTTGTTTGACACCCTGTGGTTTTCTATGATTTTCAATATCCAGCATTGTTATCTTGGAAGCTTGATAATCATGCTGTGTCTGCACAGTCACGAGTGCTAAAACCGCAAGAAACTAAATAAGGGTTTTTGACTCATTTTCACCAGCCATCAAATTTTCAGAACACAAGACTGACCATTGGCCTAAATCTAGTAGTAGTTGGTCATATTCAATCGGACTTGTTCTGCATAGTCAAAAACATTTCATGACTTGTCCAAGACTCTTCTTCAGTAGCTTGGCTAAGCTACGAAATGTCTTCAGCCTTTCAGAACAAGACCAGTTGAATGTGACCAACTACTAGATATACAATGACCTGGAGAGATGAGAAACTTCACTGACAACGCTGATCTAAGTTACGGATTCATGATTATATTAAAGATGAATTCCAGGTATGGATATTTTTATATGCAGATATATTGATCCAGACTAAACCAATATACAGTGCCTTGAAAAAGTATTCAAACCCCTTGACATTTTCCACATTTTGTCATGTTACAACCAAAAATCGTAAATTTATTTTTTGGGATTTTATGTGATAGACCAACACAAAGTGGCACATAATTGTGAAGGAAAATGATAAATGGTTTTCAACATTTTTTACAAATAAGTATGTGAAAAGTGTGGTGTGCATTTGTATTCAGCCCCCTTTACTCTGACACCCCTAACTAAAATCTAGTGGAACCAATTGCCCTCAGAAGTCACCTAATCAGTAAATAGAGTCCACCTGTGTGTGATTTAATCTCAGTATAAGCACAGCTGTTCTGTGAAGCCCTTTGGGGTTTATTAGAGAACCTTAGTGAACAAACAGCATCATGAAGGCCAAGAAACAAACCAGACAGGTCAGGGATAAAGTTGTAGAGAAGCAGGGTTAGGTTTTAAAAAAATATCCCAAGCTTTGAACATCTCACAGAGCACTGTTCAATCCATCATCCGAAAATGGAAAGAGTATGGCACAACTGCAAACCTACCAAGACATGGCCGTCCACCTAAACTGGCAGGCTGGACAAGGAGAGCATTCATCAGAGAAGCAGCCAAGAGGTCCATGGTAACTCTGGAGGAGCTTCAGAGATCCACAGCTCAGGTGGGAGAATCTGTCTACAGGACAACTATTATGCCCCGTACACACGGTCGGATTTTCCGACTGAAAATGTGTGATAGGACCTTGTTGTCGGAAATTCCGACCGTGTGTAGGCTCCATCACACATTTTCCATCGGATTTTCCGACACACAACGTTTGAGAGCAGGATATAAAATTTTCCGACAACAAAATCCGTTGTCGGAAATTCCGATCGTGTGTACACAAATCCGACGGACAAAGTGCCACGCATGCTCAGAATAAATAAAGAGATGAAAGCTATTGTCCACTGCCCCGTTTATAGTCCTGACGTACGTGTTTTACATCACCACGTTCAGAATGATCGGATTTTTCGACAACTTTGTGTGACCGTGTGTATGCAAGACCAGTTTGAGCCAACATCCGTCGGAAAAAATCCTAGGATTTTGTTGTCGGAATGTCCGAACAAAGTCCGACCGTGTGTACGGGGCATTAGTCGTGCACTCCACAAATCTGGCCTTTATGGAAGAGTGGCAAGAAGAAAGTCATTGTTGAAAAAAAGCCATTAGAAGTCCCATTTGCAGTTAGCGAGAATCCATGTGGGGGACACAACAAACATGTGGAAGAAGGTGCTCTGGTCAGATGAGACCAAAATTGAACTTTTTGGCCTAAAAACAAAATGCTATGTGTGGAGGAAAACTAACACTGTACATCACCCTGAACACACCTTCCCTATCGTGAAACATGGTGGTGGCAGCATCATGTTGTGGGGATGCTTTTCTTCAGCAGGGACAGGGAAGCCGGTCAGAGTTGACACGAAGATGGATGGAGCCAAATACAGGGCACTCTTGGAAGAAAACCTGTTGGAGGCTGCAAAAGACTTGAGACTGGGGCGGAGGTTCACCTTCCGGCAGGACAACGACCCTAAACATACAGCCAGACAGCCAGAGCTTCAAAGAAATGGTTTAGAACAAAGCATACTCATGTGTTAGAATGGCCCAGTCAAAGTCCAGACCTAAATCCAAATAAGAATCTGTGGCAAGATTTGAAAATTGCTGTTCACAGACGCTCTCCATCCAATCTGACAGAGCTTGAGCTATTTTGCAAAGAAGAATGGGCAAAAATGTCACTCTCTAGATGTGCAAAGCTGGTAGAGACATCCCCAAAAAGACTTGCAGCTGTAATTTCAGCGAAAGGTCATCTACAAAGTATTGACTCAGGGGGGCTGAATACAAATGCACGCCACACTTTTCACATACTGTATTTATTTGTATAACAAATTTTGAAAACCATTTATCATTTTCCTTCCACTTCACAATTATGTGCCACTTTGTGTTGGTCTATCACATAAAATCCCACCAATAAAATACATTTACATTTTTGGTTGTAACATGACAAAATGTGGAAAATGTCAAGGGGTGTGAATACTTTTTCAAGGCACTGTAGCTATGTATACACCATACCTGGCCGATGCCCCTGGAAGCTGGAAATCATTGAAGCAGACACCCTTACTCCAGTGATCTCCACTTGGAAAAATTGGATTTTTCAAGTATTATTTTCCACTGTATTGTTTTACAACCACATGTGTATCAATTCTATACCTGTTGTGTAGCCCTGAAGAAGAGGAATACTCCTGGGATCCTGAAATGTGTTGGCTGTTTTGTATTGTCCTGCTGAACAAACCAAAAACTTTAAAAGTTTTTGTGCACTCAGTTCATTGGTCTGGCATGCTTTTTGGACTTTGTATATGTGGTTTCCAAAATTCCGGTCCTCCCATGTTATGTGTTTGATAGCAGCCTCACCAGAGCCATCGTACCTCATATGGATTTGTTTTACCTTCTCCAACCTCGATCCATTGAGAAGTCAAATGCAGCGCCTTAGTTACATGTATCCCAGTAAAAAAATTGAGAGGGGTTCTACTCATTCCTTATTCCATTTGAAGCTGGCTAGAGAAACACTTCAAAGCCCAGCAATGGTCAGAGAAAAAAGAGCCGTGCAAATCTCAGAACTGGATAAACAGAAATACAACTCCTTTGGCATGTAAAAATGTTTCCACGTACACTACTGTATATTGCCAAAAGTATTGGGACACCTATAAAGGATCTCAGAAGCAGTTTAAACTGATGTCCAACCCCAAATCCCATTGTAATGTAGCAGGGGAGAAACATAGGCTCAGTTCACATACTTAACACTATATTGTCAAAAGTATCCTTACGCCTGCCTTTACATGCGCATGAACTTTAATGGCATCCCAGTCTTAGTCCGTAGGGTTCAATATTGAGTTGGCCCACCCTTTACAGCTATAACAGCTTCAACTCTTAGAAGTGTGTCTATGGGAATGTTTGACCATTCTTCTAGAAGCACATTTGTGAGGTCAGCCACTGATGTTGGATGAGAAAGCCTGGCTTGAAGTCTCCACTCTAATTTATCCCAAAGGTGTTCTATTGGGTTGAGCTCAGGACTCTGTGTAGACCAGTCAAGTTCCTTCACCCCAAACTCACTCATCCATGTCATTATGGACCTTGCTTCGTGCACTGGTGCGCAGTCATGTTGGAACAGGAAGGGGCCATCCCTAAACTGTTCCGACAAAGTTGGGCGCATGAAATTGTCGAAAATGTGTTGGTATGCTGACACCTTAAGAGTTCCCTTCACTGGAACTAAGGGGCCAAGCCCAACCCCTGAAGAACAACCCCACATCATAATCCCCCCTCCACCAAATGATTTGGACATCATTGAAGGTCCATAAAGACATGGACGAGCAAGTTTGGGGTGGAGGAACTTGACTGGCCTCAACCTGATAGAACATCCTTGGGATGAATTAGAGCGGAGACTGTGAGCCAGGCCTTCTCCTCCAACATCAGTGGCTGACCTCACAAATGCGCTTCTGGAAGAATGGTCAAACATTCTTATAGACACACTTCTAAACCTTGTGGACAGCCTTCCCAAAAGAGTTGAAGCGGTTAAAGCTGCAAAGGGTGGGCCCACTCAATATTGAACCTTACGGACTAAAACCGGGGTGCCATTAAAGTTCATGTGCGTGTAAAGGCAGGCGTTCCAATACTTTTGGCAATATAGTGTATGTATACCACCTTTGTATTTAGCTGTTTGCCCAACGTTCAGCTGCAACTGATTTTTCCATTGGATCATAGTTATCTAAAAAAGTACATGACAGCTCGGTCTCCATGTTATATTTCTATACATGTTCATTTTCTAAGGCATACACGGGAATTAATCAGGTTACTATAAACACACAGTGTGTAATACCAGCACATGATAAGTGTACAGTATAATGGAACGGTGGATTTATCAGGCTTACCGTGACATGTTTATATACCACATACATTTCTTTCCCTTAGAGGAACGACCCTATGATATCACTATTATCTAGTTGTGTGTTCCTTTTCAATAATCCACATTAATGCTTGTCGGGGGCCCACCGGCTTCCTGACTAAAGCACGGAAGAATGTACAGCTACAAAGAATGGAAAATACTATTTATCTCCCTGATGGAATGAAGTGGTCCAATAGGACCTGCAATTGACCTGACAACATACATTTTAATTCTTTATTTATTGATTTCAGGCATTCATATAGGGGCATCAATTTACACAATGCTTTAAATACTTTTCAATTCACATTAGTCTTTGCGTTCAAGGAGCTTACAATCTATCTCCCATACATGCATACACGCACGCACAAGCAAAATACTATTTAGACAGAAGCAATTTACCCTACCAGTGCGTCTTTGATGTGTGGGAGTACACAGACTACCACAGGGAGAACATGCAAATTCCATGCAAATAGGAAGGAAACCCAAGTACCTGGAGAAAACCCACACTAGCACAGGGAAAACATGCAAACTCCATGCATATAGCGTCTTAGATTAAGAATGTTTTATATTTGCCCTCATTGCTCCTGAAATGATAAGCACTTCTATTTTGTTCAGGCATCAGAAAACCATGGCTTCACAGTGTGGACTGAGTGTTCCAGAGGTAGCCTGACCTTGGTATCCACTGAGAAGCAATGATGTCCCAAGGACGGCCAAACAGAGCTGAGTAATTAATAGCAACGTTAGCCTTGGAACTGCTAAACTGCTCTGTTAAAACCACTAATCAGTAAAAGGGGAATACGCTTTGTAAACTAAAATTAGACCTAAACCTTGACTGGACAACAACTGCCATGTGGTTTGTTTTTTTCATAAAATACGTGTTTTCTCCTTTTTTTTGGTTGGTCAGTAGAAACGTGTTCCATTACATTGATGGTCAGTAGAAAAAATGTCCTGTTAGATTGTTAGTTAGCACATGTTACAGAATGCATGGGTCTGAAGTATGTAAGGCTGGCCATAGATAATATGATTTTCTTTCCTGCCACCCATGGTGGCAGGAAAGAAAATTGCTCAATTCCCCCATCAACATAGTTAGTGTTGATGAGGGGAATGCCTCCCTGTCAGCAGAGGGTGTGGGGAGCATTACCAGCTGGCAGAATACAATGGTTACAATGGCTATAGCTGCTGGCAGTAAACATATGTAGAAAAATCCAAGATACTGGTTATACTCAAGTTGATCGATCAATCAGCTTGAGTACAATCAGCCTGCACATACATGGTTCAAATCTCGGTCGGTCCCTGCTGAACCAGCCAAGATTCGAACCGTCTATGACCAACTTAACATACAGCGGAGTGTACGGTGTTCAATGGTCAAGAGTATGTAATGTACCGCGTCTTACATTGTGGCCAGTAGGATTAAAAATGACCCCTTACATTGGTGGTAAGTGCCCCCTTGACTTCCTGAGTGACGTTGATGTGGTAACTATGTAGGCTCCATCCGGCAGGAGATCAGCCCTCCATGTCTTAAGGAACAACACAAGGCAGAGAGCACACTAATAGTGTAGCAATACCATTAATCAAAATCAAAGTAAAGATAAAAATTCACTCACAAGGGGAAAGCGTAACAATTGCCTATTTGTAGCCCAGGATAGTATCCTATAACTTTGTTGTAGTCCAGGAGAATCCTTCAGTCATTGTCAGTGGTGAGGGTCGTAGCTGAAAGATGTCAGAGATACTGGGAATGGCTCTGTGAGACCAGCTTACACATGACGCAGAGTTCAGTTTTTCTAAGGTAGGGGGGGGGAGGTGAAGTTCCTTCCACTTCCAAGTCAAAACTATGGTGGTCGAGGTGGAATCTCCTTTAAAAACAAGGAACAAAAAAGGGTGCTAACACCTAGTGCATTACCTCTAGCACCTTGTTAAGGGATTAAATACAAATTCTACTTGCAAACCAAATTGGAATAGTAGCGTCTCAAAATGACAGCAAAATGACAGTGGAGAAGGCCGCCTTAGAACCTCATGGATTTGTATGGATGAGAAACCAGCTGACCCATTTCAGGGAACTGGCCCCCTTACTCGGAGCAACATTTCCAGAGCTGTTGCTCTGAGGAAGGGGGCAAGTCCCCTCAAACACATTCCATGAGGTTGGAAGGCGAACTTCTGGACTCATTTTGATCTGCCACTATTCAAATTTGGTTTGTGAATAAAATTTGTAGTTTTTAATCCCTTAATAAAGTTCTGGAGGTAATGTGCTAGGCGTTTGCTCCCTCTTTTGCTTTGTGTTGTTTGTGCAGTACTGGATTCCCCAATCTGAAGAGGGCCACATCGCCTTAACTGTCCAGCTAGAGCTGACCAGTGGCCATGACATTTGCAGTATTTGTGGCAAGCTTCCCTACGACATCTGAATGCCCAAGTTTCAAGTTTGCATTGGTTTATGGGATCTCCTTTTCTCTAGTCTCTTGAGACATCTTTTAGCACCAACCTCCACCACTGGCCAAGGCTGTTGGGTTCTCCAAGACTAGATACAAGATACTATCCTTGGCCACAAACAAATACCCAATTGTGACACTCTCCCTTGAGAATTTTTTTTAATCTTTACTTCAATTTTTAATAAATGTAATACAACCCTATCGGTGCTCTTTCTTTCTTGTGGATTCGCTATTAGATAATTTGGCTGGACTTTCCATACTGTACTATAGTGAGGGCTGCACAATAGCTGTGGTGCCCCTGTTGGATTTACTGGTGGACTCATATCTCACCCCCTTGATTGAGTGCCTACGGTGTGAACGTCTATTTGTGCTCTGAAGATTCTTTGTGTTTACTGGGCAATCTAATGAACCTCTAGCAACTTCTGGAGGAACCCTAGAGTTCTATGGAACCCTGGTTAAGCTGCTACAATTTAGAGTAAATGAAATACATACGGTAAAGCCTCGTACACACAATCGGATTTTCCGCAGACAAAACCTCAGACTTTTGTCCGAAAGAGTGTGCCTGGATTTTGTCTTGCATATGAATGGCAAGGAATTGTCGGCCAACAAACACGAACGTAGTGACTTACTATGTAGTTTTTCAGCTCTTTAGTGCCACCCTTTGGGCTCCTTCTGTTAATTTGGTGTTAGTAGAAGTTTGGTGAGTGTTGATTCGCGCTATTCATTATGCGCTTTTCAGCTCGCGCTTTTCAGTTCGTTTCTGAGTGGCCGTCAACCAGACATGTTGCGGAATCGGAGGAGATTATTGGCCTTGGATTATTGCTTTGACACAAGTCCAGTCCAGGAACAGGAGGAGGAGGATTTCTTGGACCAAAAATTGGTTGCTTTATTAATCGTGACCAATTATGTCATATGCCTTTGCTGCGGGAGCTCCAGGAGAATAATCCAGATGATTTTCAGAATTATCTCCGGATGACGGAGCCCTGCTTTCACCAACTCTTGGCATTGCTGACCCCTTATATTAAGAAGCAGGACACATGTATGAGGCTTTTATTTTATTTTTTGGTTAAATAATAATGATTTGATTTGGTATATTTTCTATATTTTTGGATGCATAGAATGCACTTTTTGGTTAAGTTCTATTGGCAGATAGCATGTCTAATTTTATTTGTTTTCTTTTTTTAATGCACAATAAAAAAAATTGTGGAGAATAATAATTGGCTACGTGTTTTACTTCAAATGACAGTTTGGGAGTAGGCAGTTACATTTAAAAAAATACAATGTAAAATTGACAAGGGACACCAACATAGTTGTATCTTTGATCTTAAAAACTACGGGATAATAGTGTTGTGGTAACTTGCCCCCCCCAAAAAAAACAAGCATAATAATATTATTCTTAATATCACTAGAAAAAAAAAGCCTTTGAAAATGTGTTTGCAATAACTCCATCAGTATCACCAGCAAAGCAGCTTCATTATTATCCCATTAAAGAAGAAGAGAATGTGCACTGCATTTAGAGATTTAATAATTTGCCACATCATGAATGTTAATTCTCCATTATGAACGCTAGTTTACAAGACCGACCACTTCTGGCTCGTCCTTGCTTCCGAGCATGCGTGTCTGTACTATGGACTATTGTCGGGCGGACTTGTGTACACTCGATCGGAAAATCCGACAACAGATATTTGTCCGCGGAAAATCTGACAACAATTGTCCGATGGAGCGTACAAACGGTCATCACACATTTCCCGTCGGAAAATCCGATCATGTGTACGCGGCTTAAAACTAAAGGCTCGTACACACAATCGGATTTTCCGACAGGAATTGTGTGATGACAGGCTGTTGGCTCAAAATCGGACCGTTTGTAAGCTCCATCAGACAATTGTTGACCAACTTTCCGTTGACAAATGGTGGATGGCAGGTTTATGAATTTTCAGCGGACAATGGTGTGTTGTTGAATTTTCCGAGCGTGGGTACACAAGTCCGTCGGACAAAAGTCCAAAGTACAAACACACATGCTCGTAATCAATGCTCACCAAACACATTAGCAGAAGGTGCCCAAAGAGTGGCGCTAAAGAGATGAAAAACCAAGTAGTACTTTACTACGTTCATGTTTGTTGGTCAACAATTGTGTGCCACTTGTATGCAAGACAAGTTCCTGGTCAACGCCCTTCGGACAAAAGTCCGACGCTTTGTCTGCGGAAAATCCGATCGTGTGTACGAGACTTTAAGACAATCTTCACCAGAGTCTTCTGAGAGATGTAACCAGCATGCAGGTACCTGTTTTGGATGGACCCTTAAATGGCAAGCTAATGCACTAGGACAGATACAAAATTAGACACACGGCAGCTTAGCATGTCAGTATGTCAGGTCTCCTGCTAAAATAAACATACCATAATCTCCCAGAGACTTCAATATATACAGTGCTTCTCACTGCACGTGTCCTAACCAAAGTTGATGTGTCATTTCAGATAACACGGCCACCAGGCTGTAGAAATAAGGACAGGAAAATCATGTGATTCCTGGAATTGGCTTCATTACATCTCCGACAATGAAGACCAGATTTCATGTTTTAATCGGTCTCCATGGCTGGCTTAACCTTCCTCCCACTCCATTTCAGACATTTGGCTGATTTTCCTAAACAGTGATTGGTTTTAATCAGAATGTAATACAAAAAGAAACATTGGTCTCCTACATGAAGCTGATCACGCTAATTGCCTTTGCTCTGGGAACGTGAAACTCGATAAACTTAAGACATCTGGTAGATGGCAGGCATGAAAATGATTAAACTCTCAGTTTCTATGGTTGTAAAGCCAACGGAGCAACAATTGTTAAAAAAATTAATTTTCCATGTGTAATATTATGCACGCAGGGGTACTTGGCCTTCAAAGGAATACAACATAATGGGCAGAGTTTAGTTATAGTACATCCAACATCATCTAAAGCGTTCCAAAAGTGCAGAAGTGTCTTGTCTTTTCCCTTCACTACATTAAATTAAAGTAATATTAAACCCTCTGTGTTTTTTTTAGGTTAACATACAATGGGCACCAGGAGCGGCCGGTCCATAAGGGACACAGGCCCCCTAGTTTACATGCGGGGCACCGGACTCATAGGTTTCTATGAGTGTTTTTTTTTTCAAGCCACATGATTAGAGCCCGAGCCTCTAATTGGCTTGAAAAAGGGTGGGGCTAGGGGCGCAGAGCACTGCACCCTGAACCCACCCACTTGTGACACTAGCGAATCAATGATCGCTATTGACTTCTGGCTTCTCTTCCTGGCCAATCAGAAGAGAAGGTGGATCGGGTTGGCCAGGAGGAGAAGACGAGGAGGCGACGGAGGGGCTGAGTGTGGGGGGACCGTGGAGGGGTGAGTGCGGGGAGACCAGCTGGTGAGAGATAACATGTGATGCTGAACTAGCAGGTAGAAATGTTATCAGTGAGGGACCTGAATGGGAGACCCAGGTGAAATGAACTGATTTCACCAGGTAAAAAATAATTCTAAACTTTCATTGTTTCTTTTTTTTTTTATTTATTATAAAACATGTCATACTTACCTGCTCTGTGTAATGGTTTTGCACAGAGCAACCTCAATCCTCCCCTGCCTGGCTCCCCCTCTTCAGCAAGTGCCCCCATAGTAAGCCACTTACTATGGGGCACTCATGCGGGCGGTCATAGGATTTGATTGACAGAAACAGAAGCCAATGACTCCCGCTGCTGCCTCCATGCCCTGTGAAAAAAGAGAGAGAGGAGAGAGCTGCTGCTTTCGTGCACATCGCTGGGCTTGATACCCGAGCAACTCTGCCTGCATCTTTAGACACGGACAGCGTGGCTCGGCCATACCCCCTACTCCCTAGTCACAGGATTTGATTGACCAATGGCTCCCGCTGCTGCCTCCATGCCCTGTGAAAAGAGAGAGAGAAGAGAGAACTGCTTGATCGAGATCTGCCTCAGGTAAATATTCAGTGTGGGCTGGGAGAAAGCTTAGCATAGAGGGTTTTACCTTACAGTGGATGTAAACCCAATGTCATTCTTTCTAAACTACTGCCATATGGTTATCTATAAGGATATACATGCCTCCTGTATGTATCTTTACCAGTCAAATGTCTCCCCTCTGTCTGTTCTGAGACCCGAAAAACTGCATATTCTGTGGGCGGGTCTGTTGTCTGGAGCTCGGTGGGTGGAGTCGTGATGTCAGTAAACTCCCCGCCCACCTCTACACTCCCCTTGTCAATATGCATTTTCTCCTGTGAATTTCTAACACTGAACTTCTGCTAACATCCAGTGAAAAGACAGGAAAGTAACCACATGACTTCAGCATGCCCAATCATGCTGAGGTGTGGAACATCCAATCCTGGCAGAGCTACTGAAAAAAGGAATGGGGGAGGGAATTAAAAAATACTGCCTGTCTCTTAGGCTAGTGCACGAGATATGTAAATCACCTGTCACTCACAGCAAGGGGGAGGATTTGACAAAGTTTTTCTCTGTTTGTCAAGATTTATCTCACTGAACAATAAAAGAGGATTGCTCAGAGCTGGATTAACTCTTTGTGGCAAGACTGGGCTCAAATGATAGGAAATCTTATACTCTATATTATGACATAACAAAAAAAAATGAGGGTCTACATCCACTTTTAAGTAGAACTCCATGAAAAATGTTTTTTCTCCCATGCAATGGGGCTGTGCCCGCACTCAATGGGTTAACTGCTCGCTTTGTCTCGGGGTGCGCATGGAAAAGCTATACTTACCTGATCCTTCTATCCTCCGGAAAATCGTGCTCCCCCACGTCCATTGGTGGACTGTTCCCTGCCTTCCTCACGTCCAGAGTCAGTCTATGCGCGTAATGATGTCAGGAACTGTCCATTCACAAGAGCGCTGGTATGCTGGGGGGCCGGAATGGCAGGGACTGGTCTTGTGCTTGAATTAGGTAAGTATATCTCTGCTCTGCCATCCCTAGGGACTAGACATAAACAAGCAGTTAACCTATACATTGCGAGCACAGCCACACTGCATAGGAAAATAATTCTACTTTAACCACTTCAACACAGGGCATTTTCACCCCCTTCCTGCCCAGACCAATTTTCAGCTTTCAGCCCTGTAACATTTTAATTGACAATTGCGCGGTCATGCAACACAGTATGCATATGAAATTTTCATCATTTTTTTTCCCACAAATAGAGCTTTCTTTTGGTGATATTTGATCACCTCAACGGTCTTTATTTTTTGCGCTATAAACAAAAAAAGAGCGACAATTTTGAAAAAAAAGCACAATATTTTTTATCATTACCTATAATAAACGTCCCAATTTAAAAAAACAAAAAACAAATTTCTTCCTCAGTTTAGGCCGATATGTATTCTTTTACATATTTTTGGTAAAAAAAATTGTGTATATTGATTGGTTTGCGCAAAAGTTATAGCGTCTACAAAATAGGGGATAGATTTATGGCTTTTTTTTTTTTTTACTAGTAATGGCGGCGATTTTTATCGGATATTGGACACTTTTGACACATTTTTGGGACCATTGACAATACTATAAATATGCACTGATTACTGATTACTGTATAAATGTCACTGGCAAGGAAGATGTTAACACTAGGGGGCAATCAAGGCTTTAAATGTGTTACCTACGGGGTGATTCTAACTGTTGGGGGGAGGGGACTGACTGGGAGAGGTGACCAATCAGTGTTCCTATATACAAGGGACACACGATCTGTCTTCTCTCCCCTGACAGGATGTGGATCTGTGTGTTTACACACACAGATCCACGTCCCTGCTCTGTGACAAGCAATCGCGGGTGTCTGGCACACTTAACAGGTCCCAAGTGACGCGGTGGGTCCGCGCGCCCCCTAGACAGCCAGGAGGCCGAGGACGTCATATGACGGCCACCCAGGGTGAGAGAGCCACCTTGCGGCCATCATATTGCTATACGCGGGATGGGAAGTGGTTAATGCAGAGAACATATTAAAGTTAAAAAAACCTTAGGCCTTTAGAACCACTTTAACACCTAGAAGAATGGGTGAGAGGTGGGTGGGAGACAGGATATGCAAAAAATAGAATTGTTTGGAATCAGGCTTCAAAGCTGGACTCCAGGTGGACAGAAAAGATGTACAATAATGCAAATCTGTATTAATTCATATACTATTAAATGCATTTTTTTTAATGCAAGCAGCAAAAGTAACTGAATTTGACTTGGTATCAGCCTCGAACAGCAGGGCTCAACCTGAGAAAGGGAGAAGCAGCAAAAGGAGCCAATTTATTGTTCTGCAGTACTGATGTGCTAACAGGGGTCATACTGACAGGAGGAGAGAGGAGAGTGACATGGAGATGAACTTATCAGTCTGCTGCTTTTTTATTTGATTGTCCAGTCGCAGTCAAGGGGAGGGACAAGACTAGAGAGGGCAGTGCTGCATGGGCTCTGTACATCTCAATACTGGACAGACAGAAATGCAAATCCTTTGGCAGGTAAATTGGCTTCCATATATGAAGTTTGGATTTAAACATGTAGCGCTGGTAGTTTTATGATCTACCATCTGATAGGTAAATTTAGTAAATTGCTTGTTAGGGGAGATAGATTTGCCTCTGTTCCAGCTTGGCTGAGTTGGGTGTAGTTCCACACTGAGCCGGTGGGTGTCGCTGTTACTACTGGTCAGTGTTGGAAAGGCAGCGTGTTGAAGTGTATGGGAGCTCCTCTGTCCTGGAGACAATTTGGTGGAGGTGGTCCTCCGAGTTGCATTCTGGGGGAGGGTATTTATGGGACAGACGCCATGTTTTGGGCTTAGTTTTACAGCCACCTGCTGGCCCTCCTGGCCGACAGGTATGTGTTAGAGTGCTACCTCGTGGTCCTCCGTTCCGGAGTCTCGCGTCGCTGCGGCGTGTGGGTGGGCCCAGAAGCTTGTCTGGGGCCTACCACAGCAGCCGAGGAATGGTCCTGAGCTGTCTATCCAGAGTGAAGAAGCTGGACAACCGGGGAGATCCCAGAGGAGGACCTGTCATGGAAGGATCATGCAGAGTGATGGTCTGGAGAGGGGCCTGGTGACTCGGTTGGAGGACGTATCCTAAAGTAGTTCTACAGCATAGTGTTGCCGGGTTGGCTTAGAGGTCCAAGTACTGTGTCTGACATTCACCGCAAAAATTAATACATCCTGTGACAGAGGATCGTACGGGTTTATTTCAAGCAAGTCTGTGGCAGAGACTTTTGTTCGTGCTATGTACTGGCTGCTAGGTTAGTGAGGGATGTCTATCCAGGCGAGCAAAGAGTGTGTCCTACAAGGGGATTGCATCCGATTACAATATTTAACTTTAAAGGACGTTCTCAAGAATCCTAAAGAAAGGTATTTGAGCTTCCCTGTAGCCTCCCTCCTGCCTCTTTCCTGCTACTTCCTTTGTTACTTGGTTCAATAAAGCATTGAAAACGTACTCAAGTGTTGGTGCTTTTATCGTCCAGAGGTAAACTCAACGGAACCCTAGACCCGATGCCGGTGAAACAGAGGGAAGGAGAGTGAAGGTAACAGACTGTGTAAACCAGCAGCTCCACCGAGAGTTAGTGCTACAAATATATATTTTTTTTTGGTCCTGAAAGAGTTAACGGCGATAGCAGAGTTATGCATTTAAAATACTAGCTGTGAGGACTGCAATCACTTTACTGAGAGAATTTAGAGGAAACAAGGTCCTTAGCATCTGCCAAAGGAGTGGAGTGTGTGGGAGGATGGACCTATCCCTGAGGCCTGATGTTTAACATTCAATCTGGTTTTAATTGGAATAAATCCCTTGTTTGCTAGAATGCTGACTGCACATTGTTATCCCGCCAGTGTGATTTTTCCCTGCCGTCTCAGAAGACCTGTCATTCCTTTACTGTCATGGGTAGGCGCTGCTTTCTCATGCAATAGGATTCTTCTATTATGTGACCAGCACATATGCATTAAGTTGCAAAAGAAAGGTGCGTGACATTGCGCAATTGCCTTGTTTAGCTGCTTCAGCCTCGGAAGAAAAAATAACAATAAGTAAAAAAAATAACAATAAGTGTATATTGATTGGTTTGCACAAAAGTTATAGCGTCTACAAAATAGGGGATAGTTTTATAGCATTTTTATAATTTTTTTTACTAGTATGGCGGACACATCAGACACTTTTGACACATTTTTGGGACCATTGGTATTTATACAGTGATCATTGCTATAAAAATGCACTGATTACTGTAAAAATGTCACTGGCAGGGAAGGGGTTAACACTAGGGGGCGATCAAGGGGTTAAATGTGTTCCCTAGTGTGTGTTCTAACTGAAGGGGGGAGGGGAATGTCTAGGGGAGATGAGAGATCGCTGTTCATACTTTGTATGAACACACAATCTGTCTCTTCTCCCCTCAGAGAACCGGGATCTGTGTGTTTGCACACCCAGTTTCCGGTTCTCACTGTGTCACAAGCGATCGTGGGAGCCCGGCGGTCAGCGCGCGTGCCTAGTGGCCACAGGGCAAAGCGACGTAACATAATGTTGTTTTGCCCAGCCGTGCCATTCTGCTGCATTGAAACTGCGGCGGCTGGTCGGCAAGTGGTTAATAAAGCAGATCTATACCCAAAACTTTTAGGGTTAAGGATGCCTATTTAATTAAATGAGCTGCCAGACCTAAAATTACATCTGCCATATAGTCATATTCAGGGGCGGCCCGTCCATTAAGGGTGCATGGGTGCCCCCCCTATCCATCGCCGCCCCCCTATCCATGTGTCTGGCCCCTTTCAGGACACCGGATGCATGGATTCCAACAGGGAGGAAAGTTTTTTTGACGCACCTGATTAGAGCCAGAGGCTCTATTAGGCTTCAAAATAGGGTGGGCTCGGGGTGCAGAGAATGCGAACGGAGCCCACACAGGTGTGTTACAACAGCGAATGAATATTCGCTTTTGTAACTGATCCTCCTCCTGGCCAATCAGGAAGTTTTGAGACCCGTCACCCGGCTGAAAGGACAGGCAATCCTGTTGCATGCCTAGGAGGAGAGGAGGAGCCTCATGCTGGAAGCCGCCGTGATGGAGGAGAGGACACGGAGCCGCTGCCCGCCACCTGCTTAGAAGGGGTAAGTGCCGGACAGACCGGCAGGCATCGGGGGGGAGGGGGGATGTGCCGCAGGCCGCTCGGGTGAAGGGGGGGTGGTTGTTTGCCCCCCCTAAATAAACCACTGACCACCACTGGTCATATTAGGTCAATGATGTCATCAGCATCCCCACACTTTGTTACACGTGACTGCTGGCCTGGGATTTCCACAGCTGCAGTGATTGGGCCAGCAGCCTGCTACTGTATCATGTGACAGTTTCCCCCATGGGTATGGGTTGAACCGAGTTCTTCCTTAGCTCATCCTTAGTGCAGTGCCGTTTGATTTGAGTGCCCCTCCCCCGAGCGCACTAAAGGAATGCATATCCAACACGCCTTCTTTGCAGCTCATTACAACTCCTGGTAGTGTTGACAATAATGGTGCAGATGCAATTCAAAATTGAAGTATGGGTTGTTTTTTGTTTTTTTAGGAATCATACTACCTTTCCCCACCAGCTTTAAGATGTAGAACTGAACAATCAAGGACTGCTGATCGCTCGGTTCTCGAAGTTCCGTGAGCAGAGAGCTGGTGACTGTCAGGCTGAGCCAGGTTCCGTTTCAGGGTTGTGGCCAGATCCCGACCATATTGCCACGATCTAGCCCCAGCGTGGACCGGCTCTGTGACATCAGCCGATAGCAGCCTTCAGTCTGTCTGAGAACAAACTGCACTACTGTGATCCACAGAAGAAGTTCAGCCAAACAAGCTTTGGCTGTACTTCTCCTTTAAGGCCCATTGTGGAGTGTTGGCATCCCTTTTAATTGAATAGGCTTCCTTTATGCACTGCACATAAATAACATGTGTTACTGCACTGCATGGAGTACGCAGGTATAGAGAGGACTAAATCCTGCCTATTAAGGAATGTGTAAGCGGCCAGCTCCAGGAAACTTAAAGTGTTACTAAATCCAGGACCTTCATTCACTATATCGGGTCTCCCACAGTACACAGAACATGGAAATGCAATCATTTTATTTTCATTTTTTTTATAAACATAAACTAAGTACCTTTTCTCATCAGCAGTAAATGCCGTCTTGTGACTTCTATTAGTGCATGGTTAAAGCTTGTAGGCATTTTCATACTGCACTGGCTGTCCTATGAGATTGCATGACCCCTGACCCTCTGTCTGGACAGCGCTGATCACTTGCACTCTCCCAAGAAAAAAAAAACTCTCTAGCAATACACACCAAACTGAGCATGTGCAGACTGACTCCACTAACTCTGTCTTATCCAAACATGTTTTTGGGACAATGCAAGAAGGGGAGGATCTGTGCGGACAGTATCAAACAGCCTTTTTACTCAATGCAGAGGATTAACCCCTTAGGTTCCACAGTGAGTATAACAAGCATGCTTTACTGCATATACAGACTGATTTTACTGTTGTGGGTCTTAGTAACACTTTAAAATTTAGGTTTATTGCTTGACTAGGTCTAGGGGACATAGAAAAAAAGAGCTGCTTACCCAATCCTGCACTCCTCCGCCCTGCTAAACTGGTCCCTGCAGCATTTTCACCCCCCCCCCCCCACTCCAGCGGTCTTAGATCATGACATCATCAAAACCATTGCAAGGTCCATAGCTCTGCACTAGATGTGATGATGCAGAGGGACAGTCCACCGCAGGGGCATGGTGGAGCATCGTTTCCTGGGGAAGTGGAGGATCAGGTAAGTCTAAAGTGTTTCTAAAGCATTATGCATTATGCATACCCAAAAATGGAACTTCCGCTTTAAGATCACCTCTCTCCCCCTCCCTCTCGGCAATCATCTGGGACACGTCGCAGGTCCCAGATGAGTACCCGGCCAGCCACAGCATGCAGCTCGCGCATTCGCAGTGCAAAGCCACAGCTGGGTGCCCACAGTGACAATGCCGGCGCTGCAGAGAGGAGGGGGAGACGAGCAGGGGCTTCATTCCCCCGCATCACTGGACCCTGGGACAGGTGAGTGTCTGAAGTCAGAACTCCACTTTAAGGTAAAAACCTTCCAGCGCCCAGGGCAGCAAATATGCCAAACTGCGCCCCCCCCCATTATATGCTACCTAACCCCCAGCAGTCATCCGCTTGTCAAAAAAAGGATTTTTATCAAGAGTGGAGCCATCGCAAGAACTGAGGCTGTGCATGGTGGGAGACCCCCGTAACGTGGATTATGGTTTGGGGTTGTTCTTTAGGTGCTTGGGCTTGGTCCCTTAGTTCCAGTGAAGGGAACTCCTAAGGCGTCAGCATACCAAGACATTTTAGAAATTTTCATGCTCCCAACTTTGTGGGAAGAGTTTGGGGATGGCCCCTTCCTGTTCCAACATGACTGTGTACCAGAGCACAAAGCAATGTCCATAAAGACCTGGATGAGCAAGTTTGGGGCGAAGGAATTTTGACTGGCCTGCACAGAGCCCTAACCTCAACTCGAGAGAACACCTTTGGGATACATTTGAGCGGAGACTGCGAGCCAGGCCTTTTCGTCCAACATTAGTACCTAAGCTCACAAATGCACTTCTGGAAGAATGGTCAAACATTCCCATAGACCAGGGATATTCAATTATCGGACCTCCAGCTGTTGCAGAACTACAAGTCCCATGAGGAATAGCAAGACTCTGACTGCCACAAGCATGACACCCAGAGGCAGAAGCATGATGGGACTTGTAGTTTTGCAACAGCTGGAGGTCCGCTAATTGCATATCCCTGCCATAGACACACTCCTAAACCTTGTGGACGGCCTTCCCAGAAGAGTTGAAGCTGTTTTAGCTGCAAAGGGTGGACCAACTCAATATTGAATCCTACGGACTAAGACTGGGATGCCATTAAAGGTCATGTGCGTGTAAAGGCAGGCGTCCTAATACTTTTGGTAATATAGTGTATAAAGATAATTAGACCATGCGGCTGTGGTCTCATGTCTGTGTGTACCCTTATGCTCTGCTACATAGCTAGGTAGTCTGGCAAGGACATTTCACTAATAGAGTGCCCAAGAGATAGTCAGAAATTCAATGGGACATTAAGCCAACCATTGTCCACCCATAATTGAAAAATCAGCTTTGACTAGACAGACCCTTTAACTAGCGGTACAATAATTTGTGTTTGGGTGCTAGGGATCATTCTCTTTCTATTAGCCGTTAAATAGAAAGTAAAATGCCGCATTCCAAGGCTATGTAGCATAACTGCAAATAAAATGGTTTGCCTATGGTTTATCTTGGCCTACATCCAAGATAGGAAGAGACTATAATTAAAATGAGAACGACCCCGGGGATTTTGACTTCTCTTTGCTTTAGGGATGTATGTCAAATATGTGTCTGTGTTAAAGGCGAATTCTGTGCGTATTCTGCACCGCATCCAAATCACACCCTGTTCATGGAAACCACTGCGGGTGTGTATGTTAGGTTAACGACACCTCAAAATCGGTTCTTTACAGAATTGGATCTGATTTTGGTGCGGCCAAAAAAAAACGTGTCCTGCACGATATTGGTACGGATTCTGTGCGATTTGAGCCATGCAGAATAATGGCTCAAATCGCACTGCTGAAAAATCGCATGACTTGAACAGGAATGAAGGTTAGTACTAGAACTATCTCTGGCATAGTATACTAAGAGATGTGTAGGGACCCTGCTCTAAGCATGAGTGTCTATCTGGAATTGGGTGTTTCAGTTGGGCTGTAGTCACCCTGGGCTTTGAATTGTTATAGTTGTGTGTTTGTTGAGTTTTGCCTAGGCTCAGATTATCGTTTCCTTCTGTCTCCTGTTGAGGACTGTCCCTGGCAATAGAGAAGACACAATCATTCTGAGTTATGAATATTTAAGCCCCCCTGGCAAGAGAAAAAAAAAAAAAGCGTGTGTAGAAAAAAAACAAATAATAATAATAAAAAAGAAAAAAAAAGATACCTAGATCAAGGTTTAGAGCAACTGTCATCTTTTAAAGAGCAACTATCATCTCTGTCCCGCAGCAGCTCCTCCTCTGACCCGCTGTTGACTCACCGACAGTCCCATTCACTTTAATGGGACGGCTGATGATGCGGCAGTGACACAACAAGGTGAGGGACTTGGCGGCAGAAGGTGAGTGGATCAGAAAAAGGGGTAGTTGGCGCTACCTATATGCTAAAGGGTGATTTGATAAGTCACTCTTTAGTCGCTAAAAAGCAACTCAACGAAATGGTTTAATCGCAGTGGAAAAATAAACCACCTACCCCTAAACCAAGGGTGTAAATAAGTGTATTGATCCACCTGTGTGTGAACAAAGCTCTCAGTTTAAAGCCGAAGAGCTGAGCCTCCAATGAAGATCTAAATCCTACCAGGGGAAATGGGGAATGAATATATTAACCCAGTGCCTAATAGATGACCAAGGTAATGTGATAAAAGCTAAATGTTAAATACAACCAGTTAATGTGTCCAAAAAATTAAGAGTAATCGTCTATAAATACATATTGCATAGAAAAATATATATGTTAAACATAAGAAATGTCCAAAAATTATTAATAATGTACCAGGAATAGTTCAATATAGTGTACCAAAAATGATTAATCAAACAAAAATTGCAAAGTCCACAAAAAAAGTGCAGAAAAAACAAAAAAGTGCAGAAGTCGCACCAAAAAAAACAAAAAAAATCAAAAAGAAAACACAAAAGCAGCAATATAATCGCACCACTTATAAAAAACGCATGAATGCCTCCATTCCAATGTAAGTACATGTTTGTGCTTTAGTAAGTTGTAGGTGACTTATGCCTCGTTTCCACCGAGCGGATCGGTTCGGTTCGGTTCGGTACGGTACGCTATTTTGGGTGTTTCCATTACGAAAGCGTGCCATACAAACGAACCGTACCGCTCCATTCAGGGTCCTGCTTCAGATGTGGGGCCATAGAAAACGGAACGGTTCGCTTAGGGCGGAGTTACCGGCGTCATACGATCTTTTCCACTGATTGGCTGTCACAAAACCCTCTGCTGTGCTCTGATGATGTCAGAGGAAAGCGCCTCAAACACATGCATAAAAGGAGAATTAAAGGAAAAGGATGCCTGCTAACAACAGCCGTGTTTGGTCATCACAGGAACTATCTACTTTCCTTAGCATAATTGGTGACAGCGTTATTCAGAGTGAGCTTGATGGATCAGTAAGGAATGAAAAGGTGTACAAAGATATTTCTCAGCGGATGGCAGCCGAGGGATTTGAACGCACGTCGGGTCAGTGTAGGGCAAAGCTTAAGAAGCTTAAAGGCCAATATAAAAAATTTAAGGACGACAACAGCCGTAGTGGAAACAGTCGGAGAACTTGGAAGTGGTATGACGCCATGGACGCCATTTACGGTCATAGGCCAGCAAACCAAGGCAGGGAGGGAGGTCTGGACTCTGCAACTTCAATGCTCGAATCCATGATAGACCCCTTTGGTGAGTTTTTTTTTTATTATACATAGGATTTTGCTCTGCTAACCATTTAAAAATATATATTTAACCATATGTGCATTTGCAGAAACAAGTGATGGAGTTCCCAATGATGCATCAAACGACGATGGACCTTCAACCTCTTTCAGCAGCACCAGTACTATTTCCTCAAGCCAACCACAGAGTAGCCAATCACAGAGTAGCCAACCACAGAGTACGCCCAATGCACCCCGGCACACTGGTAAGACATGATGATAGTTGCAATTGTGCATTTTATTAAAATAAATCAGAATTGTGGCAGATGTGCAGGGGGTACAGTGGTGGAACAGATGAGAAGGGGCATCAGCAGTGTGGCAGATGTGCAGGGGGTACAGTGGTGGAACAGATGAGAAGGGGCATCAGCAGTGTGGCAGATGTGCAGGGGGTACAGTGGTGGAACAGATGAGAAGGGGCATCAGCAGTGTGGCAGATGTGCAGGGGGTACAGTGGTGGAACAGATGAGAAGGGGCATCAGCAGTGTGGCAGATGTGCAGGGGGTACAGTGGTGGAACAGATGAGAAGGGGCATCAGCAGTGTGGCAGATGTGCAGGGGGTACAGTGGTGGAACAGATGAGAAGGGGCATCAGCAGTGTGGCAGATGTGCAGGGGGTACAGTGGTGGAACAGATGAGAAGGGGCATCAGCAGTGTGGCAGATGTACAGGGGGTACAGTGGTGGAACAGATGAGAAGGGGCTTCAGCAGTGTGGCAGATGTGCAGGGGGTACAGTGGTGGAACAGATGAGAAGGGGCTTCAGCAGTGGACATAAGAGCAGTAGGGCAGATGTGAAAGGAGGTGTATTGCCGGGGCAGCTGAGCAGGGGTAACAGAGTTGTGGCAGAATGTCAGGGGTAACAGAGGTGGGACAGGAAAGCAGGGGGTACAGTCTGGTGGGGTAGATGAGAAAGGGGGTTACAGTGGTCATACTCATGCTTCCAAAAACTATTCTGGTCTTTTGTATATTACAGGTGAAAGGAGACGGTTGCAGATGGATCTGCGCACAGTCATGGAGGATATGCGGGCATCAGAGGAAAGGCAGCTGGAAAGGATTGAGAACCTTTCTGAGAGGCGATTTCAGGCACTGCGTCAGGATGCACAGGAAGCTATGCGCCAGGAGGCAGAAATCGCCCGGCAGCAGATGGAGCAGTTATCTACCTTCAACCAGGCCTTCCTTGGTGTCCTTGGTCAGCTTGTTCAAGTGCTTGGAGCCAGTCGTGATCCCAGGTTACCACCCAGATAGTAGGGCCTTTCATGCAGCACAGAATTGTACACTTGTACATGTTTCATTAAAAAAAACATTTAAGTAAAGTTTTTATAGAAAAAAAGCTTATTTTTAAATATATTTTTCACACTTTAACTTTCTAGAATATATAGAAATTTTTTTTTGTGAAATAAAAATCATGAGAGAATTTTTTGAGTATGTCTGATTTAATGTAATACTTTATTAACAATACAGTAATACTTTATTAAAACTTGTAAAAAAGAATTTAAGGAAATTAAACATTGAGGTGCCGCATCAGAGCCTGACGTATTTCACTGCACTCTTCTTCCATATCCTGTGCTGCTATCACTACTGGCTCTTCTGAATCTGTATTCCAATCCTGGTGGAAGTCTTCTCCATGACTTTCACAAAGATTGTGAAGAGCACAGCAAGTTAGCACCATGGATTTGGCAAGTTTAATGTCACTGTCATTCCTTTTCATAAGACACCGCCATCTACCCTTAAGTCTTCCAAAAGCATTTTCCACTACAACCCGTGCCCTGGATGTTTTCTTGTTGTAGGTTTGTTGTTCTGGTGTCAGGCGGCCATTGTCAGGAAATGGTTTCAGGAGCCAATTTTGTAAAGGGTAGGCAGAGTCCCCGAGCACATAATAGCCAACATTCACCTCACAAATGTTCTTAGTGCACACAGGGTACAGGCCTCCCTGGCCAACCCAATCCCACAATGTGGACAATCTTAGAACCCGGGCATCATGCAAACTCCCAGGCTTTCCTACATTCACATTCCAGAACAGTCCTTTTCCATCCACTACTCCCTGGAGGATGATGGAATGCCAGCCTTTTCTATTAAAGTAGTCAGTGTGGTATTCCTGTGGTGCTATTATTGGTATGTGTGAGCCATCAATAGCACCAACACACTGTGGAAGGCCCCACCTGTTCTCGAAGTAGTCAGCCATGTCTTTAAGTTTTTCCCTGTCCGGAAAATGTACTAATTCAGGAGCTAGCAATGTGCAGACAGCTTTACAGAAGTCCTGCACACACCGGCACACAGAGGATTTACTGACACCAAAAAGATGACCTATACTTCTGTATTCACTGTTGGTAGCTAGCTTCCACAGTGCAATGGCAACTCTTTTCCTCACAGGCAAACTAGCTCTGAAGTTGGTGTTTTGTTTCTCCATGGCTGGACGTAGCTTTGTACAAAGGTAAGAGAAGGTTTCCTCAGACATTCGGAAGTTGTGCACCCACTGTGTGTGTGTGAATCCCGGGACGGTCACATCCCACCACTCATTGGCGCGGGGAAGAGCCCAAATGACTGGTCGGTGGCGCTGCTTTGCCAAGAGGAGAAGCATCTAAAAAAATAAAAAACACAGATGGTAACAGATCATAAAATAAAAAAAATATTCATACAACATATACATTTTTCCTTATTCTTGGTAAGTGTGGCAGGTAGGTGGGTCAATGGGTCAGGTAGGTGGGTCAGTGTGTGTGTGTCAGGTAGGTAAGTCAGTGTGTGTGTGTGTGTGTGTCAGGTAGGAAAGTCAGTGTGTGTGTGTGTGTGTCAGGTATGTAGGTCAGTGTGTGTGTCAGGTAGGTAAGTCAGTGTGTGTGTCAGGTAGGTAAGTCAGTGTGTGTGTGTGTGTGTCAGGTAGATAGGTCAGTGTGTGTGTCAGGTAGGTAAGTCAGTGTGTGTGTGTGTCAGGTAGGAAAGTCAGTGTGTGTGTGTGTCAGGTAGATAGGTCAGTGTGTGTGTCAGGTAGGTAAGTCAGTGTGTGTGTGTGTGTGTCAGGTAGGAAAGTCAGTGTGTGTGTGTGTGTCAGGTAGGTAGGTCAGTGTGTGTGTCAGGTAGGTAGGTCAGTGTGTGTGTCAGGTAGGTAATGCAGTGTGTGTGTGTGTGTCAGGTAGGAAAGTCAGTGTGTGTGTGTGTGTGTCAGGTAGGTAGGTCAGTGTGTGTGTCAGGTAGGAAAGTCAGTGTGTGTGTGTGTGTGTGTCAGGTAGGTAGGTCAGTGTGTGTGTCAGGTAGGAAAGTCAGTGTGTGTGTGTGTGTGTGTGTCAGGTAGATAGGTCAGTGTGTGTGTCAGGTAGGTAAGTCAGTGTGTGTGTGTGTGTCAGGTAGGTAGGTCAGTGTGTGTGTCAGGTAGGTAATGCAGTGTGTGTGTGTGTCAGGTAGGAAAGTCAGTGTGTGTGTGTGTGTGTGTGTGTGTGTGTCAGGTAGGTAGGTCAGTGTGTGTGTCAGGTAGGTAGGTCAGTGTGTGTGTCAGGTAGGTAATGCAGTGTGTGTGTGTGTCAGGTAGGAAAGTCAGTGTGTGTGTGTGTGTGTGTGTCAGGTAGATAGGTCAGTGTGTGTGTCAGGTAGGTAAGTCAGTGTGTGTGTGTGTGTCAGGTAGGTAGGTCAGTGTGTGTGTCAGGTAGGTAATGCAGTGTGTGTGTGTGTCAGGTAGGAAAGTCAGTGTGTGTGTGTGTGTGTGTGTGTGTGTGTCAGGTAGGTAGGTCAGTGTGTGTGTCAGGTAGGTAGGTCAGTGTGTGTGTCAGGTAGGTAATGCAGTGTGTGTGTGTGTCAGGTAGGAAAGTCAGTGTGTGTGTGTGTGTGTGTGTGTGTGTGTGTGTGTGTGTCAGGTAGGTAGGTCAGTGTGTGTGTCAGGTAGGTAGGTCAGTGTGTGTGTCAGGTAGGTAATGCAGTGTGTGTGTCAGGTAGGAAAGTCAGTGTGTGTGTGTGTGTCAGGTAGGTAGGTCAGTGTGTGTGTGTCAGGTAGGTAGTTTGCTTACCCTATAGCGCTGTCTTTGTCTTTGCCGCATAAAGGTGTACTTCTCCTCTCGGCTACATATCCAAGCTAGAAGTTTTCTTTTCTTTTCTGCTGTGTTTCTCATTGCCACTCGCAACCTTCTCTCATACAGTGCGGTATGATTTTTAAATATGAAGAACCAAAAGGCAACTAGAGAAAAGATGAGCTGCTGGATGATCTCCATTGCTGTCGATTCTCAGGTTTCCTGTCGCACAAATATGACATCACACTAGCATTTTTTCTAAACCCTGTATGGCCCCCTTGTGGTCCCACTTGCAGTGGAAACGCTCACCATAATAGACCGGACCATTCGAGGCCATTCAAACTGTACCGAACCGAACCGATCCGCTCAGTGGAAACGAGGCATTATAGTGCTCATAAAGTCTTGACAGGTGACTCGCGTGCTCCCCCTCATAGGTCCCTACTCACCAGCTCCTATAACCCCTACGCATATAGAACCAGTGTCAGGTGTCACAGTTTCTCAGATGGCCTTCAGATATCCAAACAGTGGCAGGTTTAGTAGATCATATTCCTCATGGAAAATAAAAATTGGCTCCCATAGTGTAGTAATCAAAAAGTTCCATTTATTTAAAACGTTTTTTTTTTTAAAAACACTCAAAGGAGGCAATGAAGAAAAAAGAAAAATAAATAAAAACACAGATAGAGGACAAGGTTCACACAACATAGGTGCTTTCCCAAAAAAACAGCACTATCCAGGTGTACCCCGAGCTGTGGATGGGCAGCGTGCGTTCCAGCTGCGTTCCACCCACTAGCTCTGGTAGTAGGAAGTCACGTGGTGTGCGTGATGACGCCGTACGCGTTTCGTCATAGACGTCTTCAGCGGCGGCCACTGACTCCTGGGAAATGATGACACACATCTCCCAGGAGCACTAGCGAGCACGGACGCCGAGGGAAATGATGTCAGGCGCCAGGGAGAGGAAGAGGCAGATTCCAAGGCACCCCTTAGCAACAGCCAGGAAAGAGTATGTAATAAAAAAAAAACATTTCCAAATGTTTTTTGCTTATGTTTATTGCTGACAGAGGCGGACTGATAACTCATGGGGCCCCCGGGCAATAGGAGATTATGGGGCCCCCAGGCAATCAGAGATTATGGGGCCACACAGTATACACACACACAGTATACAATAACACAGTCTACACATACATGTACACACAGTATACAGAGACAGATGTAAAAAAAAAACTGATTTATACATATTGTCCCTGGTTTTAGTGAGGCTGGCAACCTTGATGGGGCCCCCTAGTGGCCCAGGGCCCTCGGGCAGTGCCCGAGTGGCTCAATGGTCAGTCCGCCCCTGATTGCTGATGAATACCACAAAGAAAATTAAATGGGTGGAACTCCGCTTTAAATAGAGCACTATCTTTAGATTTTTACTACAAAAGCATTTTATTAAAATAAATTTGATAAAAATTTAAAAAAATCTATTTAAATAAAATAAAAAAATCAGATTTGTTTGATTTTTTTTTTTTTTTAATGATTGATTTATATCCACCCTGGGTGCACCACTACTAGGTATACTTATTTTAGAAAAAGTAACAGTTATTTTCTGCAGAGCCCATAAAGATCTGAAAATTACAATCACATGGCTAAATCAGAGAGCCTTATTATTTGTGAACCGAGCCTACAGCATGATATTGGGATTACATCTTGTTTACTGGATAATCCTTTTCCATCATTTTTTTTTCCTCTAGTTATAATAATATACTTTGCCTTTTGGCAAGGCCTTATTGCCTGCAGTTTTCCTTTCACATCACACACTTCTTGCTATTTCTATTGCTCACATACACATAACTCCTAGATATTATCTGGGCTCCCTGCTGTAATAGAGTGTTTGTTAGTGGACATTCCAGCATTCTGGGAGGAAATTTTCATCTTGCACAAGAAAAGCAGGAAACGGAGTCACTAATAATGAGGAGGGGGGTAAAGAAAGTCTCAGGCAACGAGAAGTGGGAAGGAAAAGGAAGCCATCAGGTGGTACTACACGCGGCACGGTTTAATGAGCGGAAGCCGAGTGTGGCACCGGGGGCCCAATCAGTGACAGCGAGGATGGAATGTCTTGGAACAAAGGAGAGGGCGTGTCTACTTTTCATAAACTACCAGAAACTGACGAACGTTATATCTGCGGGTAAAATAAACAAAAGTGTCTTAGAAAACAATTGTCAATGTAAAAATAAAGTTTTAGATCATCTTAATTGTATATTTTTTTGTTGGGTAAAATTGATGTTTGGTATTTATTTAACTTCTTGCTGCCTATGCAATGAATGTGTGGCAAAGATGGTAGGATGTGCGTCCATGCGGCTAAGTTTTTTGCGCTCCCAGAACACTAACCAGGGGCAGCCCCCATCCATTAACCACTTAAGCCCCGGACCATTTGGCTTGCCAAAGACCAGAGCACTTTTTGCGATTTGGCACTGCGTCGTTTTAACTGACAATTGCGCGGTCGTGCGACGTGGCTCCCAAACAAAATTGACGTCCTTTTTTCCCCACAAATAGAGCTTTCTTTTGGTGGTATTTGATCACCTCTGCGGTTTTTATTTTTGGCACTATAAACAAAAAAATAGCGACAATTTTGAAAGAAACGCAATATTTTTTACTTTTTGCTATAAAAAATATCCCCCAAAAATATATAAAAAAACATTTTTTTTCCTCAGTTTAGGCCGATACGTATTCTTCTACATATTTTTGGTAAAAAAATCGCAATAAGCATTTATTGATTGGTTTGCGCAAAAGTTATAGCGTCTACAAAATAGGGGATAGTTTTATGGCATTTTTAATTTTTTTTTACTAGTAATGGCGGCAACCTGCGATTCTTATCGAGCCTGCAACATTATAGCGGACAGATGGGACATTTTTGACACATGCTTGGGACCATTGTCATTTATACAGCAATCAGTGCTATACAAATGCTTTTATTTTCTGTGTAAATGACATTGGCAGTGAAGGAGTTAACCACTAGGGGGCGCTGTAGGGGTTAAGTGTGTCCTAGGGAGTGATTCTAACTGTGGGGGGGCGTGGCTATGTGGGACACGATACTGATCACCGCTCCCGATTACAGGGAGCGGTGATCAGTGTCCTGTCACTAGGCAGAAATGCTTGTTTACATTAGCATTTCCCCGTTCTTCCTCTCTGTGAGACGATCGCGGGTAACCCCGCGGACATCAAGTCCGCGGGACCCGCGATCACACTCACGGAGGTCGCGGCGGGCGGTGCGCGCGCCCACAAACCGCTTCTTAAAGGGCAACGTACAGGTACGTTAATCTGCCTGTACGTGCCCTTCTGCCAACGTATATCGGCGTGAGCCGGTTGGCAAGCGGTTAAGGACGCATGGGCGCCGCCTTCCCTTCCCATTGCTGCCGCCACCCCCTATTCATGCGTCCGGCCCCTTTCAGGACGCCAGGCAGACAGGGGTTTTTAAGGCTTCTAAATAGGGTGGACTCCGGACACAGAGCATTGCGCTCGGAGCCCACCCAGGTGTGTTAGAATAGTGAATGAATATACGCTATTCTAACACTGAATCGCTGAATCGCCTCTCTGCCAATCAGGAAACGCAGGTCTGATACCTGCTTCCCGATTGGCTGAAAGGACAGGCGATCCTAATGGACAAAACAATTGGGAAAAGAAACGGGAAAAGGGCAAGTGGTTGAATGGAGGATCAAACCATGGTATTCATATGCCAAACTTTATTAGAACAAAAAATATAAAGCTATGCTCTGTGTTGTCTCCATTCAGCGGTGCTTGACATACAGCTGGGCGTCCTGGTGTCACCGCTTACGTCATGTGGGCTCCTCTGAAATATTATCCACCTATGACTTCATTTAAGTCTGTTGCTCTGTTAGAAATCTGACACACATTGGATCCTGATCTACACTGGATAGATTTCCTTGAGCCAAATGGATCCATTCAACCTGGGTCACCGAAGGAACATGCTGATAGGAGGGCAAAGCAGAGTGAGCAGAAGGATGACCTCATTAGTTTGTGGCTGCTCTTTCATTTTTCAGTCTTAAGGAGAGAACACAACTGTACACAAGAAAAAAAGACACCAAACACAACCACACTGCAAGGATCACATACTCATAAAGACTAGGGGTGCATGAAGAAGGTGTAATACCCTATTCCTCACTCTAGCAAGATCCCTCCAGCTGTGCAACCGGTCCTGCAAAGCCTCTTTTCTAGAGCGTTCCCAGCTGCGGTTGCACTCCTACCTCCTCCATGTACAACGCAGGGTTAATAGGCTTGCATTGTACATGATGACGCAATGGACCTACCACAAACAAGAGCTTTGTATAGAAGAGGAGAGCGAGCACTGGAGCATGCTGGAATGGGGAGTCAGGGAAACTAATACAGCCTGTATCTCTATCCCTAGACATAACAAGCACTTTTTATCATTGTCCCAAATTGTAGTGCATGAACAGAATAGGTGAGTACACACATCCACGTTCGTTGAGTTTTTAACTGTACCAAGTTGACCCAATCTGGATGCCATATTAAGACCACAGCATTCCACTAACTTCAGAGCTCATGAGATAGTATTGATTGCACAAACCAAAAACACAATGAAAGTATACACTCGCACTTTATTAGGTACACCTGTTCAATTGCTTGGTAACACAGATTTCTAATCAGCCAATCACATGGCAGCAACTCAATGCATTTAAGCATCTAGACGTGGTGAAGATGATTTAGCTGAGGTTCAAACTGAGTATCAGAATGGGCAAGAAAGTGGATTTAGGTGACTTTGAACGTGGCGTGGTTGTTGGTGCCAGACAGGCTGGTCTGAGTATTTCAAAAACTGCGGATCTACTGGGATTTTCACACGCAACCATCTCTTGGGTTTACAGAGAATGGTCCGAAAAAAGAGAAAATATCCAGTGAGCGGCAGTTGTGTGGACAAAAATGCCTTGTTGATGTCAGAGGTCAGAGGAGAATGGGCAGATGAGATGACAGGCAACAGTAACTCAAATAACCAAGGTATGCAGAATAACATCTCTGAAAGCACAACACATCGAACCTTGGAGCAGATGGGCTATAGTAACAGAAGACCACACCGGGTGCCACTCCTGTCAGCTAAGAACAGGAAACTGAGGCTATAATTCACACAGGTTCACCAAAATTGGATAATAGAAGATTGGAAAAACATTGCCTGATCTAATGAGTTTCAATTTCAGCTGCAACATTCAGATATTAGGGTCAGAATTTGGCGTAAACAACATGAAAGCATGGATCCATCCTGCCTTGTATCACCGGTTCAGGCTGGTGGTGTAATGGTGTGGGGGATCATTTCTTGGCACACTTTAGGCCCCTTAGTACCAATTGAGCATCGTTTAAACACCGCAGCCTACCTGAGTATTGTTGCTGACCATGTCCATCCCTTTATGACTACAGTGTCCCCATCTTCTGATGGCTCCTTCCAGCAGGATAATGCACCATGTCACAAAACTCCAATCATCTCACCACTGGTTTCTTGAACATGACAATGAGGTCACTGCACTCCAATGGTCTCCACAGTCATCAGATCTCAATCCACTAGAGCACCTTTAGGATGTACAGTAGTAGAACGCTAGATTCATATCATGGATATGCAGCCGACAAATCTGCAGCAACTGCGTGATGCAGTCATAGTAGGTAAGGTTGAATAAAGACAACAGTCCATGCCCTAGCAATTAGTAGTGGGAGCGATAAATTGATATATAGGACTGTAATGATGGTGATCTATAGCAGTCTTATGTTACATGTCCCCAGTCTTTCAAAGGCAGACACCAACATGTTGAAAAAGAAGTACCTCCAACGAGTGGGGGAACCTCCCTGTCAGTCTGCATTCTCAGTCCCTGTGTAGTGCTTCACCATTCTGGATGAGCTTCAGAATAGTCCTCTTGGTTTCATTTAACCTGTATTCACACCTGAGCACAGCCTTTTCCTGGTGATTTTGAAGTGTCTTTTTCAAGCATAATGATTGCTGCAATCCATGTGTGACAAACACCTTCCCATGACCCGCCGGAGCACTGCAGAGGGAGGGGGGCCCGAGATCCCCCGCTGACAGCTGACAGAAGAGAAGAGCAGCAGAACATCAGCTGAGGGCCGCTCGGCGCTTCCATGGCCCGCCGGAGCTCTCCTTACCGCCCTGGGCACTGAGGGGGGGGGGATCCCCTGCTGACTGCTGGGAGAAGAGGAGAAGAGCAGCGGGAGGCCAGCTGATTGCCGAGCTGTGCTATACCGAAGGCGTCCAGCACAAACAGCCCACATCACTTATCACACTAGGTCTAATTTTTGGGCTAGGGCTTATATTGCAGCCCTCCCCAAAAATCAAAATAGGGCTTATTTTAGGGGTAGGTCTTATTTTTGGGGAAACACGTTAGTCATATCTTCGTCTGAATCTGGATACAACTTCAGAGGCTTTTTTTTTAAAGGGGTTAGGGGTTAGGGTTAAGGTTTCCCCTTGAAGAACAAGGTTAGGACTCAGGGATTGGAAAAGGGACCTCCTCCAAAGGTCAAAAGTCAGCAGGAGGGTCCCCAGACGTCAATGGTCAAGAGGCGTGGCTGACCCACCCCCATCAAAGTGTACCGCCTACCCCAACTAAGTCGGGGAATGAACAAGTCAGGGAAAGTGATTTGCCGACTTGTTCCTTCCCTGACTTGTTCATTCCCCGACTTAGTTGGGATAGGCGGTACACTTTGGTGGGGGTGAGTCAGCCACGCCCCTTGATCATTGACCTCTGGGGACCAGCCTGCTTACCTTTGACCTTTGGAGGAGGTCCCTATTCCAATTCCTGAGTCCTAACATTGTTCTTCAAGGGAAAACCCTAACCTCTAACCCCTTACCCTAACCTCTAACCCTAGGGTGCTTTATTACTGGAAATAGTCTCTGCTAAGCGCCTGAAAACTGCCTCTCATTCATTCAAGTGTGACTTTTCACACTGTGGTGGTGCACTTGCGAGATGTTCCAAAATGTCCTGCAAGCAGCATCTTTGGGGCAGTTTGGGAGCGCTGTATTTAGCGCTCCCAAAACGCCCTGCCTATTGGAATTAATGGGCAGCGCTTCCGAAGCGTTTTAACCTTCTTTGGGGTTAAAAGTGCCCCGCTAGCGGCCTAAAAGTGACGCTTAAACAGCGCTAAAGCGCCGCTAAAACGAGCGGCGCTTTAGCGCTAATGCAGCCGCGGACCCAGTGTGAAAGGGGGCTAAGTCGCAAATCATCAAAGTGGCATGAAAATTGCATTGAAGTCGAAAAGAAAAGTTGCCCTGGAAGTCGCACGATTTTGGTGTCGCAATGGGTTGTGTTTGGCGGGCAGTTCTTTCTGGTAGAGGTGATGATGTAAGCGTGCTCAGACCCATTACAGTATGGGTGCAGACGGGTTATGAGGAGAGGGGACAATCGTACTCGGACACAGGACAAGGCAACTGTACCTAGTGTGAGCACACCGTTAGATGGCTTTGTTTTATGGGGCTCAAAATAATGACTTACACTACAAATAATAGTGTTTTAAATGCCCATTTTTTTACGTGTTTTTAATTCATGGCCAATTTTATTTGTCTATATTAGGAGCTACATTGCTCTGTATTTTTTTATTAAGAGCACCCAACTGCCTGATTCTCAGCCTGTGCTAAAGATATAAACATCCTTCATTGCTCTATGTTATCCGATATAGTAGTAGACCTATACCTCATGTACTCAGTGCTGGTGACCCCTATATAGAGTGACACATTTTGCTGGTAATTGCATACAGCGCTGGTGGTACAGTCTGTACTCTGAGTCTCGCTGTACGCAGGATGTTTGGAATTTTTCTCAGCCGAGTACCATGACTGTGTCACATATTTCTTTCTCGCTGGTCACTATGACATCAGGCAATGGGGTCACACCCAGCTAACAGCACTCCATCATTTCCTACTGCAATGGGAGAATGCGAGGGACACAGGAAGTTTTATTACACAACTTGCCACAATAATAAGAGCAATATCACTAAACAATTTTTTAAGAGTTTCATTTTGAATGGTAGCCCCCAATGCAATAAGGCAACATCAGGCAACCCACCTACACTGCAGCACATGCCCATGTGTTGTGGTACGCTTATTTAGAAACTAAAGGGTCACGTCAGTTTTTGCCTGCCTTGTGGTACATTTCAAACCCAATGAAAATGAATAGGCTGCTTTAATGCATTTCATGTTAAAGGGGCGACACAACGCGTGTTATTGTACTGTAAACCAGCACTAAAATGTATGTGGGCGGTAAATAAATGTTCATTGAAGAGCAGTATATAAAATCTTAAATCTGTCTTATTTATTCAAGAAACAGTACAAACCATGCATTAGGTTCTATAAAAACTCGTACTAACAAATCCACATTTTCCTTTATAGAGCCGCGCAAACACAAGATAGCTCATTCTGGTTTTTATATGTAATGTACAAAAACTTGGGGTACTAGCATTACCAAAAAAGTCATAAATAATACCCTTGCAAATGTTTTTAAAGTCACTTTCTTTCCCATTCTGATGCTCGGTTTAAATTTCAGCAATTCGTCCTCACCACATCTAGATGCGTAAATGCAATGAGTTGCTGCCATGTGATTGGCTGATTAGCAATTTGTGTTACCAAGCGATTGAACAGGTGTACCTAATAAAGTAGCCAGTAAGTGTGTGTGTGTGTATATATATATATATATATATATATATATATATATATATATATAATTTATATATATTGTAAATATTCTTTTTTATTCTTTAGATATTTAAATACATACCTCTGGTTTTATTTATTTTGGACTTTAACTCATTTGTAAAAGCTTAAAGCAGAGTTCCACCCAGAAATGGAACTTCCGCGGATCGAATTCCTCCCCCACTCCGGTGCGACATTTGGCACTTTTCAGGGGGAATGGGGGAGCAGAAATCCAGGTATCTGCTCCCACTTCCGGGGAAAGATCGCCCCTCCTTCAACCCCTCCTTCTTCCCCCCTCACTGCCTTCTGGGAGACCCACAGGTCCCAGAAGACAGCAGGGAAAAATCAGATAGCGCAGCGCGACTCGCACATGCGCATAGGGAAACAGGCTGTGAAGCCGCAAGAATGTAAGGATGCCGGCTCCTGCACCCGGAGCCAATGAACGGGTCAGCTTCAGGTGCCGACATCGCGGGCTCCCTGGACAGGTAAATTTCCTTATATTAAAAGTCAGCAGCTACAGTATTTGTAGCTGCTGACTTTTCTTTTTTTTTCCCAGGCGGAACTTCACTTTAAGGACCAGTTTAGCACAATTGTATTCCTTAATTTGCCACTTTAAGGTCTGGAAGATCTTTTTACATTTTTATATTGATCTATATTGCTGGCTAAGGAAACTACAAGAGAACATACCCTAAGACAAATGAGTAGACAGTCACTACATTACTAGTCTTTTAGTGCTAGCAATTCTTTTACCTGGTTCTTTCTTAAGTCTACAAGTTTTCATTTAATTAAGTCAGGATTTATCTCTATATTAATGTTGGAACCCTGACAATAGACAGTCAGATTAGTATCAGATATTTTGGGGGTCAGCTAATGCAGCCCTAGATTTTTTGCACCTTATGGCCAAAAGTTTGTGGACACCTGACCATCATACCTGTATGAGCTTGTTGAACAAACCATTCAAACAACATGAGCATTAATGTGGAGCTGGCCCCTCATTTGTGACTACAGTGGCCTCCATGCTTCTGGGCAGGCTTTCCACTACATTTTGGATTGTGTCTGTGGAAGTTTGTGCTCATGGACCATCACACCTATATGAGCTTGTTGGACATTCCATTCCAAAACCATGGGCATTATTATGGAGTTCTACCCTCCTTTCCAGCTCTAACAGCATCTACTATTTTGAGAAGGATTTCCACAAGATTTTGTGTTTGTAGAAGTGTTTGCCCATTCAGATAAAAGAGCATTTGTGAGGTCGGGTGCTGATGCTGGTTGAGAAGCATTCCAGTCCATCCAAAAGGTCTCCAGCAGAGTTGAGGTCAGGGCTCTTTGAAGGGCAATCTAGTTCCTCCGCAACAAATTCATCAAACCATGTCTTTATGGAGCTGGTTTTGTGCACAAAATAATGTTGGAACAGAAAAGGATCTGACTTAAACTGTTGCCTTAAGATTGGAAGCACATGGTTGTCTAAAATGGATTTGTATGCTGTAGCATTAAACACCAAAACTCAGTAATATGGAGGGGTGTTCACATCTTGTTGGCAATATACAGTGCCTTGAAAAAGTATTCATACCTAAAATATTCCACATTTTGTCATCTTACAACCAAAAACATAAATGTATTTTATTGGGATTTTATGTGATAGACCAACACAAAGTGGCACAGAATTGTGAAGGGGAGGGAAAATGATAAATGGTTTTCAAAATTTTTTACAAACAAATATGTGAAAAGTGTGGGGTGCATTTGTATTCAGCCCCCCTGAGTCAATGCTTTGTAGAACCACCTTTCGCTGCAATTACAGCTGCAAGTCTTTTTGGCGATGTCTCTACCAGCTTTGCACATCTAGAGAGTGACATTTTTGCCCAAAAAACATGATGCTGACACCACCATGTTTCACGGTGGGATGGTGTGTTCAGGGTGATGTTCAGTGTTAGTTTTCTGCCACAAAAAATGTTTTGCTTTTAGGCCAAAAAGTTCAATTTTGGTCTCATCTGATTGAAGCACCTTTTTCTACAATGTTTGCTGTGTCCCCCACATGGCTTCTTGCAAACTGCAAAGGGGATTTCTTACGGCTTTCTTTCAACAATAACTTTCTTCTTGCCACTCTTCCATGAAGGCCATAATAACACTAATAGTTGTCCTGTGAATAGATTCTCCCACCTGAGCTGTGGATTTCTGCAGCTCCTCCAGAGTTACCATGGGCCTCTTGGCTGCCTCTCTGACTAATGCTCCCCTTGCCCGGCCTGTCAGTTTAGGTGGACGGCCATGTCTTGGTAGATTTGCAGTTGTGCTATACTCTTTCCATTTTCAGATGATGGATTGAACAGTACTCCGTGAGATGTTCAAAGCTTTGGATATTTTTTTATAACCTAACCCTGCTTTAAACTTCTCCACAACTTTATCCCTGACTTGTCTGGTGTGGTCCTTGGCCTTCATGATGCTGTTTGTTCACTAAGGTTCTCTAACAATCCTCTGGGGGCTTCACAGAACAGCTGTATTTTTTCTGAGATTAAATTACACACAGGTGGACTCTATTTACTAATTAGGTGACTTCTGAAGGCAATTGGTTCTACTAGATTTTAGTTAGGGGTATCAGAGTAAGCCTAGGTTCACAGTGATTGCTGGTTAGAAATCGTGCGAGTTCAGCTTAACTTGCACAATTCCATACCTGCATGTCAGGCCGACTTTGGGAGCAATTACAGAGACATCTATGCGGGTGCACAGATGTCTATTAAAAACGCCCCCGAAGTCGCCAAAAGTAGTGCAGGAACTACTTTTGGGAATCAGTGCGGCGCAGCAAAGTCGGCATCACACCGATTCGGACAGTGCAATAGCCGCTGATTTGGCATGCCAAATCGGCCAATGTGAACATGGGCTAAAGGGGGCTGAATAATTCATTTAAAATAAAATTTTGAAAAACATTTATCATTTCCCTTCCACTTCACAATAATGTGCCACTTCATGTTGGTCTGTCACACAAAATCCCAATAAAATACATTGACGTTTTTGGTTGTAACATGACAAAATGTGGAAAATGTCAAGGGGTATGAATACTTTTTCAAGGCACTGTAGTGTAGTATAGATTCCCTTAAAAGAAACGTACAGGAACATTTTTAGTACATGCCTCGCTCTCTTGCTCACAGCTTTGAATTTTTGCTTAGCCGTAGTTTACGGTTTTATAAATACCCAATAAAGGCCAGTGAATTCTCTCCGAAAACCAGAGAAGAGTGGCAAAGCTGAATCACTTCACAATGTCTGTATAATGAGGCTCCTGAATGTCGGTGGCTTTGATAAGAGTTTCATGTTTGATATAAAGAGCACTCAATGCATGTCATAGCGTCATTACCAGTTTCCCCTTCTGCTCTGTGCTGATATCATCTACTAAACACCAGGCGACGGTTTATAAAGACGCAAATCCCTATTCAGTGACACTAGTTCAACTCATACTTTATGATTAAACCTTAAATGACTCAATGCCACACTTCATCAGACACATCATTTTTTTGCACAGTGATCTTGTTCACTGTCTCAGAGGGGTTGTGGGAAAACATGTAAAGCCACCCTTCACATGTAAACGGCTGATGGGAAAAATGGGTTCATGTTTTTCCATGTAAATGTAATATTATGAGAACATCACGTTCTTCCAAGAGATGCCAGCAAAGACCTAATATAGAAATGATAGTTTGGTTACTGGGACCCTTGAAAGTATATAGTATTTCAGGGCAAAACTGTTTTTGTAGTTTTGAATAGTGTAGGGCAGCCTGTCTGAACCGTTTTACCCCAGAGGAACCCTCAAAATAATTGAGGGTCACAAAGTACCTCTGCTAAAACCATTTCATTGGAGGTTGGTAGTTGAAATGACCCTTAGATTGGTGGCCAAAGGAAACAATGACTCCCCCTTGTTGGCTCCGAAAGTAAGAAGGCCCCATCATATTGGAGGTTAAACAGCCATAGCTTGAGTAACCCCCAACAACCTCTGGAGGAACCTTAGGTTTCCAGAGAACCCTGGTTAAGAATGGCTGGTGTAGGGATTGATTCTTTTGGCTGTCTCTTTTCTCACTGAGAACAGTCACTCTCACTATGGGGAAGATTTAATAAAACTGGAGCACTTAAATTCTGATGCAACTGCGCATGGTAGCCAATCAGCTTCTAACTTCAGCTTGTTCAGTTAAGCTTTGACAATAAAACCTGGAAGCTGATGGTTATGATGCAGAGTTGCACTATATTTCGCACACTCCAGTTTAATAACACCCCCATATCATATGTCCTTCTAACCATTGTCACTGCTAAGGAAAGTTGTAGTATACCCCAAATGTGTCACCATAACAAGAGGTGAGGAAAACCTGCCAGTAAGAAAAGTTATAGGAAATAACAAATTCTAGGGTTGTTACTATAACAAGAGGGGAGGAAAATCTAAAAGTGGGGACAGCAATTTTGGTGACAGCTGTGTAAGAGGAGATATTCACTCACTTCCTGTTGTGACAGCAGGATAGGAGGTGAGATAAAATCCCTTGAATAGGACACAGATGAAAAAAACAAACAAAACAAAACCGAAAGGGGTTTAGACATTCTTACTCTTACCATTAAAACACAATTTTGGCTGATACACGCTAATTTATCACTTAAAATGTACCTGTCATTTAAACAGTGCAGTTTTTAAACTACAGGCCCCAAGTGCAGAAATATGTAATATTTAGAGGACTTCCATAAGTTGGAACAGCTTTGGTAATCACTGATACACATACTCTGGCTTGCAACCTCCCCACAGTCGGTTTATATGCTCTTTTGAATGGAAGGAAGCAATTTCCAGTTAGTAGTATTCTTAAACTTTTTGAGCAAGGCTTGACCAATGTCACAGTCAGATGACCCCTGGACCTCACATACTTGTTGTAGGGGACCCCTGGGCCTCACTAACTTATTACAAGTGACCCCAAAACTGCATCTATTTATTACAGATAACCCCTGGGCATCACCTACTTGTCACAGATGACCCCTGAGCCTCATCTATTTCTCTCAAATGACCCCTGGGCTGCACCAGTTTGTCACAGATAATCCCTGGGCCTCACCTACGTGTCACAGATTACCCCTGAGCTGCACTGACTTCTCCCAAATGATCACTGGGCTTCACCTACTTGTCACAGATGACCCCTAGGTCTTAAATCCTTGTCACATATGACCACTGGGCTACACTGACTTGTCACAGATTACCCCTGCATCTAAAATCCCTGTCACAGAGGACCCCTGGGCCTCACTTACTTACCTACTTGTCACAGATGACCCCTGGGCCTCACTGATTTCTCACAGATGACCCCTGGGGTGCACCTATTTGTCACAGATGACCCCTGGGCTGCACCTATTTTCATATATGACCCTTGGGCTGCTCTTACTTTTCATAGATGATCCCTGGGCTGCATCTAATTGCATTGGTGACCCCTGGGCTGCACCTAATTGTCATAGATGACCCCTGAGCCTCATCTGTTTCTCACAAATGACCCCTGGGCTGCACCAATTTGTCACAGATAATCCCTGGGATGCACCTAATTGTCATAGATGACCCCCGGGCCTCACTTTCTTGTCACAGATATTACCCCTGGGCCGCACTGACTTGTCCCAGATGATCACTGGGCTTCACAAACTTGTCACGGATTACCCCTAGGTCTTAAATCCTTGTCACATATAACCACTGGGCTGCATTGCCTTGTCACAGATTACCCCTGCATCTCAAATCCTTGTCACAGAGGACCCCTGGGCTGCACCTGTCACAGATATCCCTGGGACTCACTTACTTACCTACTTGTCACAGATGACCCCTGGGCCTCACTGATTTCTCACAGATGACCCCTGGGGTGCACCTATTTGTCACAGATGACCCCTGGGGTGCACCTATTTGTCACAGATGACCCCTGGGGTGCACCTATTTGTCACAGATGACCCCTGGGCTGCACCTATTTTCATATATGACCCTTGGGCTGCTCTTACTTTTCATAGATGATCCCTGGGCTGCACCTAATTGTCATAGATGACCCCTGGGCCTCACTTTCTTGTCACAGATTTGTCACCCTGTTTTGTCCCCTCTCACTCTGCATGTTGTTCAGATTTCTTTGGATTCCTGTCATTCACCAGAGCCCTGACCTGGCCCTCTTCCATGCAGTTTCTGGGGGAGCCATACTGTATGTATGTGTGTGTATATATATATATATATATATATATATATATATATATATATATATATATATATATATACATATATATACACATACACATACACATACAGTGTACTTGTTGCATAGTACTATACCTTTTGTTATACACACTGGATTTATTTCTTTGGTTTTTTTATATAAATGTGACACAGTACCACTTTTTTAGCCACTCCGCTTACACAATATGGTGTCCGTTTATGAAACCGAGAAGAGCTGCGATCCTGCTGATCACAGCTCATCTCACGTCTTAAGCAATTTATGAAACTGTGATGATCTGGGGAGAACAAGTTCTCCCCTGATCATCTCAGCACAGAGAGAATCTGTCAGACATTGACAGAAACAGAAATGGCCAGTCTATGAAGGTGCAATCTCGGCACCTCACTGGCGATCTCTGTCAGAATTCTTCCCAGATTCTCCAGCCCAGAGGTGGAGAATCGAGGAGAGAAGAGAGAAACCCCGGAGAACTGAGGAGGAAGGGGGAAGATTATTGACTTCCTTCTTCCTCGATCAGACCCCACAAGACAGTAAAAATGTCCTCCTGCTTTGTCTATGTAGATATATATATATATATATATATATATATATATATATATATATATATATATATATATATATATATATATATATATATATAGTAGGGGAACTTTAACTTTATTATTTTATTAGTTTGTGCACTGGTGCGCAGTCATGTTGGAACAGGAAGGGGCCTTCCGCAAACTGTTTCCACAAAGTTGGGAGCATGAAATTGTCTTGGTATGCTGATGCCTTAAGAGTTCTTTCACTGGAACTAGGGGGCCAAGCCCAACCTTTAAAAACAACCCCGCACCATAATCCCCCCTCCACCAAATGATTTGGACCATTGCACACAGCAAGGTACAAGGTCCATAAAGACATGGATGAGCGGGTTTGAGGTGGAGGAACTTGACTGGACTGCACAGGGTCCTGACCTCAACTAGATAGAACACCTTTGGGATGAATTCGAGCGGAGACTGTGAGCCAGGCACATTAGTGCCTGACCTCACAAATTCACTTCTGGAAGAATGGTCAAACATTCCCATAGACACACTCCTAAACCTTGTGGACAGCCTTCCCAGAGGAGTTGAAGCTTTTATAGCTGCAAAGGGTGGGCCAACTCAATATTGAACCCTACGGACTAAAACTGGGGTGACATTAAAGTTCATGTGCGTGTAAAGGCAGGCATTCCAATACTTTTGGCAATATAGTGTATGTATTCCACCTTTGTATTTAGCTGTTTGCCCAACGTTCAGCTGCAACTAATTTTTCCATTGGATCATAGTTATCTAAAACCCTACGGACTAAGACTGGAATGCCATTAACCACTTGCCGCCCACCTACCGTCAACTGCCGGCGGGACGGCTCTCGTTCTGGGATGATGTCATATGACGGCGTCCCAGAACGGCCGCTCTCATGCGCTCGTAAAGAGCCGCAACCACAGCTCTTTAACCATGTGATCAGCTGTGTCCAATCACAGCCTGTTACATGTAAACATGGAGATGTCAGTAATCGGCGCTCCTGCCTCACACTGACAGAGTGTGAGGAGAGGAGAGCAGAATAGCAGCATCTCCTCACAGAGGACATCTAGGTATGTAATCAGGGCACTGATGATCAGTGCCCTAATTACAATAAAGCCCCCACAGTGCCAGCAATGAGTGCCCACAGGTGCCATCAATGAGTGCCCACCAGTGCCAGCAATGAGTGCCCACCAGTGCCAGCAATAAGTGCCAATTAGTGATGCCAGTCAGTGCTGTCTATCACTGCTGCCCATCAATGCCAATCACTGCTGCCTATCAATTCCCATCACTGCTGCCCATCAATGCCACCAATCAATGCCAATCAGTGCCCATTAGTGCCGTCCACCAGTGCCCATCAGTGCCGCCTATCCGTGCCGCCTATCTGTGCCCACCAGTGCTGCCTATTAGGGATTAGTCCGATGTTCGAGTCGAACGTAAGTCCCCATCAACATGGTACGGTTCAGGAGTGGGGGCCCACTCGTCCCCCCCACATTTCCTGCGGCCTACCAGGTTGCATGCTTGGATAAGGGTCTAGTATGGATTTTGGGGGGGAACGCTACGCCATTTTTTTTTTTTGGCACAGGGTTCCCCTTAAAATCCATACCAGACCTGAAGGGTCTGGTATGGATTTTGGGGGGGACCTCTACGCCATTTTTTTAAAATTTGGCGCAGGGTTCTCATTAATCTCCACACCAGACCTAAAGGGCCTGGTATGGATTTTGGGGGGACCCCCACGCAATTTTTTTTAATTTTTGGTTCAGGGTTCCCCTTAATATCTATACCAGACCCAAAGGGCCTGGTAATGGACTGGGGGGAACCCATGGCATTTTTTTCAATGAGTTTTATATATATTGTCGAGACTCGACAATTCATTACAGCCGCGATCATTTTTAAATTACTTTTTTTTCCTTTAGAAATGTCATTTTGCTGTGGTACTGTTCTAAACACGAGAAAACTGCGCCACTTTAGTGGCATACTATAGACACCCCCCAGGCACGATATTTAAAGGAATATTTCATTTTTATTGTTTCACTTTAAGCATTATTAAAATCACTGCTCCCGAAAAAAAACGCAGTTTTTAAAACATTTTATTTTTGCATTGATACATGTCCCCTGGGGCAGGACCCAGGTCCCCAAACACTTTTTATGACAATAACTTGCATATAAGCCTTTAAAATGAGCACTTTTGATTTTTCATGTTCGTGTCCCATAGACTTTCATGGTGTTCGTGCTTCCATCCAAATTTTTTGCCTGTTTGCATGTTCTGGTGAGAACCGAACCGGGGGGTGTTCGGCTCATCCTTACTGCCTATCTGTGCCCACCGGTGCCACCCATCAGTGCCGCCTATCAGTGCTCATCAGTGCCACATATCAGTGCCACCATAAGTGCGGCATATTTGTGCCACCTAATCATTGCCCATAAGTGCTGCCTCATCAGTGCCCATCAGCGCCGCCTCATCAGTGACAATCAGTGAAGGAGAAAAATTACTTATTTACAAAATTTACTGACAGAAACTAAGAAAAACTTTTCTTTTTTTTAATTTTCAGTCTTTTTTTTTTTTTTGAAAAGTGATTACCGTAAATACCACCAAAAGAAAGCTCTATTTGTGTGAAGAAAATGAAAAATAAGATCACATGGTTACAGTGTAGCATGACCGCGCAATTGTCATTCAAAGTGTGACAGCGCTGAAAGCTGAAAAATGGCCTGGGCAGGAAGGGGGTGAAAGTGTTCGGTATTGAGGTGGTTAAATTGTGCATGTTTCATAGGTTGGACTTGATGGACTTGTGTCTTTTTTCAACCTCACCTACTATGTAACGATGTAAATATTGGCAAGCGTCCCAATATTTTTGGTAATATAGTGTATATGCGTATGACTGATGTTAAGGAGTTATTGACTACTTAGATAAGCTTTGTTGTTTTCAGGCAGCGGAGACCTGACTCATAGAAATGAAAGATAAGCAATTTGTCATCACTGATATATGAAGCAGGAAGCTGAGCCCGCATGTAATGGATAAATATGGGCACGCACACATACTTTTATAAACTATATACAGAAATAAGCTTCCTGAAATACCAGCGCTCACTTACAAGGCTATTTGTAATAAAGTACATGTAACCAACCTATTCATCTCATTTCAAAATTTTTAGATTTGCAGCTTTCATTAACCTTTTCCTGCCACCAAAAATGCATAAATGCTGCAACAGGGCTTGTGGACCCTTACTCTCAGCCACCCCACCTACAGTATCTCACAAAAGTGAGTACACCTCTCTCATTTTTGTAAATATTTTATTACATCTTTTCATGTGACAACACTGAAGAAATGACACTTTGCTACAATGTAAAGTAGTGAGTGTACAGCTTGTATAACAGTGTAAATTTGTTGCCCCCTCAAAATAACTCAACACACAGCCAGTAATGTCTAAACCGCTGGCAACAAAAGTGAGTACACCCCTAAGTGAAAATGTCCAAATTGGGCCCAATTAGCCATTTTCCCTCCCCGGGGTCATGTGACTCGTTAGTGTCACAAGGTCTCAGGTGTGAATGGGGAGCAGGTGTGCTAAATTTGGTGTTATCGCTCTCACTCTCTCATACTGGTCACTGGAAGTTTAACATGGCACATCATGGCAAAGAACTCTCTGAGGATCTGAAAAAAAGAATTATTGCTCTACATGTAGATGCCCTAGGCTATAAAAAAATTGCCAAGACCCTGAATCTGAGCTGCAGCACAGTGCCCATGACCACACTGCGGTTTAACAAGACAGGTTTCACTCAGAACAAGGCTCGACATGGTCGACCAAAGAAGTTGCGTGCACGTGCTCAGCCTCATATCCAGAGGTTGTCTTTGCTGCAGAGGTTGAAGGGGTGGGGGATCAGCCTGTCAGTTCTCAGACCATACGCCGCACACTGCATCAAATTGGTCTGCATGGTTGTCTTCCCAGAAGGAAGCCTCTTCTAAAGATGATGCACAAGAAAGCCCACAAACAGTTTGCTGAAGAAAAGCAGACTAAGGACATGGATTACTGGAACCATGACCCGTGGTCTCATGAGACCAAGATAAATGTATTTGGTTCAGATGGTGTCAAGCATGTATGGCGGCAACCAGGTGAGGAGTACAAAGACAAGAGTGTCTTGCCTACAGTCAAGCATGGTGGTGGGAATGTCATGGTCTGGGGCTGCATGAGTGCTGCCAGCACTGGGGAGCTATAGTTCATTGAGGGAACATGAATGCCAACATGTACTGTGACATTCTGAAGCCACGCATGATCCCCTCTCTTCAGAGACTGGGCCGCAGGGCAGTATTCCAACATGATAACGACCCCAAACACACCTCCAAGGCGACCACTGCCTTGCCAAAGAAGCTGAGGGTAAAGGTGATGGACTGGCCAAGCATGTCTCCAGACCGAAACCCTATTGAGTATCTGTGGGGCATCCTCAAACGGAAGGTGGAGGAGTGCAAGGTCTCTAACATCCACCAGCTCTGTGATGCCATTATGGAGGAGTGGAAGAGGACTCCAGTGGCAACCTGTGAAGCTCTGGTGAACTCCATGCCCAAGAGGGTTAAGGCAGTGCTGGAAAATAATGGTGGCCACACAAAATATTGACATTTTGGGCCCAATTTGGACATTTTCACTTAGGGGTGTACTCACTTTTGTTGCTAGCGGTTTAGACATTAATAGCTGTGTGTTGAGTTATTTTGAGGGGGCAGCAAATTTACACTGTTATACAAGCTGTACACTCACTACTTTACATTGTAGCAAAGTGTCATTTCTTCAGTGTTGTCACATGAAAAGATATAATAAAATATTTACAAAAATGTGAGGGGTGTACTCACTTTTGTGATATACTGTATGTATCCAAGAGAGTCCCAGCTGGGAGCATTCTCTGCACGCTCCTAGTGCACCGACCAAGCTGTCACTGATAACTCTCAGTCTAGTTTGTGATTGGGAGTCGGCAGGATGGGCTCTCAATCATGTGACTGCTGTGAGGGCCAATCACAGTAATCATGTAATCCGAACGCCCTTGTCTCCCAGCGTTAACACCCCCTTAAAGGGCTGCTGTAACCAGGTTAAAATAGAAACTGATGATCCTGCCACGAAGGTCCTTGTTCAAGCATTTCCTTCAGTGACAATTCAAAAGGGGAATAAGGTGCTACAACCTGATCAGACAGCTCTCAGGCTAAAGCCGCGTACACACGGTCGGACTTTTCAGCTACAAAAGTCCGACAGCCTGTCCGACAGACTTTCGACGGACTTTTGGCGGACTTTCGACGGACTTGCGGCGGACTTTCTAACGAACAGACTTTCCTACACACGATCACACAAAAGTCCGTCGAATTCTTACGTGATGACGTACACCGGACTAAAATAAGGAAGTTCATAGCCAGTAGCCAATAGCTGCCCTAGCGTGGGTTTTTGTCCATCGGACTAGCATACAGACGAGCGGATTTTTCGACCGGACTCGAGTCCGTCGGAAAGATTTGAAGCATGTTTCAAATCTAAAGTACGTCGGATTTGAGGCTAAAAAAGTCAGTTGAAAGTCCGGAGAAGCCCACACACGATCGGATTACCAGCCAGCTTTAGTCCGTCAGCGTCCGTTGGACTTTTGTAGACGAAAAGTCCGACCGTGTGTACGCGGCATAAGACTTAAACATCACCATGGCACACTAGGCATCTTCATCTGCTTGTGTATAGACATCCAAATCACATGTCGGCAACAAGGTAAGTATAAAAGTTTCTTCCTTAATATTTTCACTGATTAAAATAATCCATAGAGCAACAAACTCTGACGCGTTTCAGTCATAAGATGACCTTACTAAGGTGGGTTACTTCAGTGACAATGCGTTGTCCAAGTCTCCTTGATTGCGTCTAAGTTGTCCAATGGAGACTACAAGTGCATACCTCCCAACTGTCCCTGATTTCGAGGGACTGTCCCTGATTTGGAGCAATGTCCCTCTGTCCCTCTTTCCCCCTCATTTGTCCCTCATTTTGGTCTGATCCATATAGTTGTATATAAAATGTACTATTTATCTTTCAAAAAGTGTTTCCCAGTGCTAAACCTTTCATCCAGTTTCTAAATTGCTGCATTTGTAAATTCCAAAAGCCAATATAAAGGAATAGTAGTGGTAAAGAAGCACTTGTGGGTGTAACTATATATATATTTTTTTTGTATAATTTGCCTTTTAAGGGTTGTGGCAGGGGGTGTGTCCTATGCCTACATACTTTGGGTGTCCCCCGTTCCGATCTCAAAAAGTTGTGAGGTATGCAAGTGGCCATTTCAAAAGATATAATGCAGCCATGGTCCACTGTTGTCACCATCTGGAAATGCCATGTGGTCATCACTGGGATGTATATAGACAGGAAGTAGTTGCAAAGAGGCTGTAAGGCTCCAATCACACTTGTATAACTCCAAAGTTGCAACAACTTTGGAGTGCAACTTTGGTGCAACATTGAGGCAACTTTGACGCAAGTTTGGATGGGTACAACTTGGAAACGACTTTGGCTTTGACCGGTGATAATGGACAACTGTTGCACAGAAGTTGCATTGTATAACATTCAGGTACGACTTTCATGCAACTTCTGAGGGTTAACATTGAAGTCTATGGCCCTCAAGTTGCATGAAAGTCGGACTAAAGTAGTGTATGAACTACTTTGAAGTTGCTGCAAGGTTAAGTCGTGCATATATGAATGGGTATCATTGGAAAACATGGGGAACGACTTGTCATGCAACTTTGATGTCCAAAGTTGCATGACAAGTCGCACAAGTGGGAATGAAGCCTTATGAGATCAGCAGTGCTGAGATGCAACAAAGAATTACAAAAAAAAATGAAAACCATGTTATTAAAAAATGGCAATTGTTTTTGACACAGTGGATTGTCATCAAATGCAAAAAACATTAAAAAGGGCACCAATTTTTCACGTTCTATCTTTTTTTTTTTTTTGATCAATCCTTTTTTTTTCTGTTTCCAGATTAGATCGAATGAAATGACGCTGTGCAGAGTCTATAGCAGACAGCCAAGATAGCGATCACATAAACTGAACAATAATACTGGCAGAATAGATCAAATACACCGCTGGATGTGTAAAAACTAGACTACAGTAACATCCATCGCCAGGACTGCAATTCACTTCCTTCATGGGAATGTTTTATTTGCATTCAGTGAGCCGGTACAATATTGTGACTATCACATTCATGCACACTACTCTTCCATGTTGGCATTCTGCATATATTATTTAAAATAAAATCTCCCCATAATACATATTTTAACCACTTGCCGACCGCCGCACTCCGATATACGTCGGTGCAATGGCAGCGGTGGGCAAATTGGCCCCCTTTAATTTGCAGGCTAGTGGGCAGGCGCGCGCCGCGTACTGCGTGACCGTGCCCGCGGGTCCCGCGGACTTGATGTCCGCCGGTGTCCCCCTGATCGTGGCACGGAGAGGCAGAACGGGACATGTAAACAAGGCATTTCCCTGTTCTGCCTAGCAACATGACAGAGATCTACTGCTCCCTGTCATCGGGAGCAGTTATCTCTGTCATGTTGTCATGAGCACATCCCCCCCCACAGTTAGAATCACTCCCTAGAACACACTTAACCCCTTAACGCCCTCTAGTGTTTAACCCCTTCTCTGCCCATGTCATTTACACAGTAATCAGTGCATTTTTATAGCACTGATCGCTGTATAAATGACAATGGTCCCAAAATAGTGCCAAAAGTGTTCGATGTGTCCACCGCAATGTCGCAGTCCTGATAAAAATTGCAGATCGCCACCATTACTAATAAAAAAAAAATTTATAATAAGGCTCCATGCTAGAGGTCGACCGATATGGGTTTTTCTCTGGCTGATGCCGATATTTAGCAATCGCGGTGGCCGATGGCCGATATGTGATGCCGATTTTTTTTGGGCCGATATATTAGGCCGATTTTTTTTTTTTCTTTTTTTTTTTTCCCTTCATCTCATAAAATTTAACACTTAGACCCCTTTCACACTGGGGCGTTTTTCAGGCGCTTTTGGGCTAAAAATAGCACCTGTAAAGTGCCTGTAAAATGGCTCCCCTGCAGTCTCAGTGTGATATCCCGAGTGCTTTCACACTGAGGCGATGCACTGGCAGGATGTTAAAAAAAAGTCCTGCAAGCAGCATCTTTGGAGCGGTGTATACCCCTCCTCCACCACTCCTGCCCATTGGAAAAGAATGTGCTCCGCTGCCGAAGCGCCTGCAAAGCGTTTCGACAGCGGCGCTTCAGGGGCGCATTTAACCCCTTCCTCGGCCACTAGCTGGGTTATAAGCGCCCCGCTAGCAGCCGAATAGCGCCGCTAAAATGACAGTAAAGTGCCGCTAAAACTAGCAGCGTTTTACTGTCAACGCCTGCCCGCTGCAGTGTGAAAGCAGCCTTAAGTGATACAGAAAATTTTCTACATTTAAACATTTATTAAACAAAACAAACCTCCAAGCAGTTCACTTGTATGAAGAATTTAGATTAAAAAAAAATAAATAAAGAAAAATTATCTTGAAAATAAATACACAAAAACAGGTAATCAAAACTTTTGGACGAAAAAAAATGGGCTAACTTTACTGCTTAGTTTTTTTTTAAATTTATTAGTGTATTTTTTTTTTTTAATTGCGTTTGAAAGACCGCTGCGCAAATACCATGTGACATAAAATATTGCAACAACCGCTATTTTATTCCCTAGGGTCTCTGCTAAAACAAATTTATAATGTTTGGGGGTTCTAAATGTTTTTCTAGCAGAAATTACAGGATTTTTACTTGTAAGCAACAAATGTCAGAAAAGATTTAGTCTTTAAATGGTTAAACTGAGAACTTCTACACACAGAATTTAGTTCATTCATAAGTGTAAACATTGTATCTCTTCAGGTTCTTTTTAATAGATTTGGCTGCCCAGAGAGGGGAGAAGTCGCTTTACAGAAGAATACAGGCAACTTGTATTGACTTCTATTACAGAAGTCATTTGCAAGTCGCGCTGAAGTTATATCGGCCTTTTTATCAGCACAATCGGCCGATGCCAATTAAGTAAAAAACACCAAATATCGGTCGACCTCTACTCCATGCACACTGGACGTTAAAATAACGTTATAAAAACGCTGGTAGCTTTGCATTGAGTCTTTCAACGTTTTCTAATGTTGTTGCAATAGTGTTTATTAGCGTTTTTTAACGTTTTTCCGCATTAGCTTTTTTTTAGCTTTTTTTTTATTCAATGGATCCAAAACATTAAACGCTGGTGACCCATGTTTTTGAGCGTTTATCAGCGTTTATCAGTGTTTGGCGTTTTTTGTGGTCAGAAAAACGACTCCTGAATGCGATTTTATCGCATTCAGAAAACCGCCCATAAACTCCACGTGGGGGAACACAGTTCCGGCACCTCTAGGACTGACTGTATGTAATGGCAAGGAGCGTTGAGGTGTGTTGGAGGGCCTATTGTTGTGTTCTTTGTGGTCAGAAAAACGACTCCTGAACGCAATTTTATGGCGTTCAGAAAACAGCCCATAAACTCCACTGCTGCTAAACATCCAAAAATGTCAATGTGTGCATGGACACATAGGATAACATAGAGGGGAGTTTATGGGCTGTTAAAAAAAACGTCCATTTATGAGCTTCAGTGTGCATGGAGCCTAAAAATGCCATAAATCTATCCCCTACTTTGTAGACACTATAACTTTTGCGCAAACCAATCAATATACGCTTTTTGTGATTTTTTTTTTTACCAAAAATATGTAGAAGAATACGTACCGGCCTAAACTGAGGAAAAAATTAGTTTTTTTATACTTTTTTGGGGATATTTATTATAGCAAAAAGTAAAAAATATTGCTTTTTTTTTTCAAAATTGTCACTCTTTTTTTGTTTATAGAGCAAAAAATAAAAACCGCAGAGGTGATCAAATACCACCAAAAGAAAGCTCTATTTGTGGGGAAAAAAGGACGTCAATTTTGTTTTGGTGTAACGTTGCACGACCGCGCAATTGTCAGTTAAAGCGACGCAGTGCCGAATCGCAAAAAGTGCTCTGGTCAGGAAGGGGGTAAATCCTTCCGGGGCTGAAGTGGTTAAGTCTTTTATTCCTTTGATATGTGACCACCACTACCGAGCCTCAATGGGCAGCTCTGGCGTTAACTTTGTGACAGTGGTGTAACAATTGCCATGGCAGCTCATGCGGCTGCTGTGGGGCCTGTGGTGGGGGGGCAATATGGAACAGTAAAATGTGAAGTTTCCCATATAGAAGGTCTGAAGGATCATTGTCAATTACCCTTCTCTATCTAGAAAGAAGCATTTATTACAGAGAGAGATTTAGCTAGGGGCACCATTACATAGCTCCCAACTGTCCCTGATTTCGAGGGACTGTCCCTGATTTGGAGCAATGTCCCTCTGTCCCTCGTTCCTCCTCATTTGTCCCTCATTTTGGTCTGATCTATATAGTTGCATATAAAATGCACGTTTTATCTATCAAAAAGTGTTTTCCAGTACTAAACCTTTCATCCAATTTCTAAATTGCTGAATTTGTAAATGCCAAAAGCCAATATAAACGAACAGTAGTGGTAAAAAAAGAACTTGTGGGTTTAACCAATCTTGTTTTTTGTACAATTCTCCTTTAAGGGGGCGTGGCAGGGGGTGTGTCCTATGCCTGCATACTTTTGCTGATAGGTGTCCCTCATTTAAAAAAAATTAAAAAATAAAAAGAGAATCTTACGAGCCACAATAATCCAGTGTCCAAGAAAAATGTATATAGATATTAATACCCAGCAGCAAACGCAGACCACGTTTCATGACCGCGCAAATCCGTATAAAGAAAAAATGCGTTGCGCTAGAGTAGATCACACTGATACGTAAACTTCCAAACGAGAATATATAGATATCTAAATTATATCAGAAAAATATTAAGACTAGAAAACCCTACAAAGTGCATTCACAAAATCGCATAAAAGTGCAATGTGCATACAGATATAAATATAAAATATATAAAAATATACATATGTGACAAATTCATAAAAAAACGTGTGACAAATTCATCAAACTGGATGGAATGACAACACTCGGGGCTTTTTTTTCAGCGGGAACGTTGAGGAACACAGTTCCGGCACCTCCAGGACTGGCTGTATGTAATGGCAAGGAGTGTTGAGGTGTGTTAGAGGGTCTATTGATACTGGCTGCTGGGGGATCTATTGTTCCTGGAGGGGATCTATTTTTTGAGTGGCAGTCTGTTGTTGCTGGGGAGGTCTGTTCTTTCTGGGGGGATCAATTGTTGCTGGAAGAGATCTACTGTTGAGGGAGGGAGTCTATTGTTTCTGGCTGCTGGAAAGTCTATAGATGCTGGCTGCTGGGAGATCTGTTGTTGCTGCTGGGGTGATATTTTGTTGTGGGAGTCCATTGTTGCTGGGGGGGGTCTATTGTTTCTGGGTGAATCTATTGTTGCTGTTGGGGATCTATTTTACTACTTTTCTTGTTATTAACAAATTCCATTCAAATTACTTAGCACCACAAAATGATAGTTGGCTCTGTATTCACTAAAATAGGTGGTACTGGAGGTGGGCAAGGGGTGAAACAGTGCTCAGAGGTGGGTAGATCTGGAGACAAGAGGTGACCCAGAAGAGGGGAGTTCCTGAACCTGTTCTTTGAGAAAAAAAGCCCAGACAAAGCTACTGCTGTATTGCAAGTGTGTTGTCACCATATTTTTTGAAGTACTAAGTCTGCCAGGATCTCCATATAAAATGTACCCAAAAAAAACCATGCAAAATAAAGAAAAGAAGAATGAATTTCGCTGAGCACATACAGTGCCTTCAAAAAGTATTCATACCCCTTGAAATGTTCCACATTTTGTCATGTTACAACCAAAAACAAAAATGTATTTTATTGGGATTTTATTTAACAGACCAACACAAAGTGGCACAAAATTGTGAAGTGGAAGGAAAATGATAAATGGTTTTCAAAATTTTTTACAAATAAATATGTGAAAAGTGTGGCGTACATTTGTATTCAGCCCCCTTTACTCTGATACCCCCAACTAAAATCTAGTGGAACCAACTGCCATCAGAAGTCACCTAATTAGTAAATAGAGTCCGCCTGTGTGTAATTTCATCTCAGTATAAATACAGCCCTTCTGTGAAGCCCTCAGAGGTTTGTTAGAGAACCTTAGTGAACAAACAGTATCATGAATGCCAAGGAACACACCAGACAGGTCAGGGATAAAGTTTAAAGCAGGGTTAGGTTATAAAAAAAATATCCCAAGCTTTGAACATCTCACGGAGCACTGTTCAATCCATCATCCGAAAATGGAAAGAGTATGGCGCCACTGCAAACCTACCAAGACATGGCCGTCCACCTAAACTGACAGGCCGGGCAAGGAGAACATTAATCAGAGAAGCAGCCAAGAGGCCCATGGTAACTCTGGAGGAGCTGCAGAGATCCACAGCTCAGGTAGGAGAATCTGTCTATAGGAGAACTATTATTTGTACACTCCACAAATCTGGCCTTTATGAGGCCTTTCAGCTTCACAGCTGGTTCCCTACTGCGCAAGTGCACTGAGCTTTCAAATTGGTCTGGCGGCAAAGGAAGGAGGAGGGATCAAAAACAGGTACCCACCCCCCCCTCCCCCCTGAAAGGTGCCAAATGTGGCACGGGAGGGGGGAGGAGACGGATAAGTGGAAGTTCCACGATTGAGTGCAACTCCGCTTTAAGGCTCTGGTTTCTGGGTTTAGTGCGCTTTATGCAAGTGGGCAGTGCATGGAAAGGTACTCTATCTGTTAGGCACAACACTAGTGGCAGTGAAAGTTTCCTAACGCGGAGGGAAAGCATAGGGTCACATCTCTTCTGGGCATCTTCCTGATTGGGCATGAAACCGCGTAGCCGCCTCTAATGCAACTTATTTGGGTGCTGTATGTGGCAACAGCGGGCCCCAGCAATATCATTACACAGGCTCTGCATGCTGTACGGCCTCTGTATGGTCATGTGCCTGAAGCCTAAGCATAACGTTTAGTGGATGGTGTGGCACACTCATAGGTCCACTGGGTAACAGAAGAGATTTTCCACCTCATCTAATCAGTATTGCAACCAATCTAACACATCTGATAAAAAATTCTACCACAGTTTTGAACCATGGAAGGACCAATAATGAGAATGTTTAGACTAGCCATATGGTTGGCAACTTTTGGGCAAACTCCACTGTCAATCAAACAGTGATAATTGAAAGCAGTTACCGTATATACTCGAGTATAAGTCGAATTTTTCAGCACATTTGGCTGAAAGTGCCCCCCTCGACTTATACTCGAGTCAAGCACTTTTCTGCAGCAAAAAATTTCATTTTCCGAACCGATTTTGGGGCACTGTATCTCAGGGCCACTTGGTGCTAGAAACTCCAAATTTGGTATGCAAACCCAGTGGACCTAGTACCACAAAATATCCAAAGCTGAAGTTCCTAGCACTAAGTGGCTCCGAGATACGGGGCCCCAAAATCGGTTCGGAAAATGTCATTCTCTGCTGCAGAAAAGTGCTTGACATTTTCTGAACCGACTTTGGGGCCCCATATCTCAGGGCCACTTGGTGCGAGGAACCCCAAATTTGGTGTGCAAACCCAGTGGATCTGTTACCATAACATATCCAAAGCTTGGGTTCCTAGCACCAAGTGGCCCTGAGATACTGGGCCCCAAAACTGGTTCAGAAAATGTCATTCTCTGCTGCAGAAAAGTGCTTGACATTTTCTGAACTGATTTTTGGGGCCCTATATCTCGTGGCCACTTGGTGCTAGAAACCCCAGCTTTGGAAATTTTATGGTGCTAGTTCCACTGGGTTTGCACACCAAATTTGGGGTTCTTAGCACTAAGTGGCCCTGAGATACGGGGCCCCAAATTCAGTCAACTGTGTCTATCTGCAGCAATATCATTTTGGGACCCTTTGGGTCCAGAGACCCCAAATTTTGGCTGCAGCTAGGGGGCATCTAGGAACCCTTAACCACCAAGTTTGAAGTTCAGGGGACCTATGGCTGCAAATGAGCACAGTGATGCTGCAAATGGGCATTGTTGACCCTCTTTTCCACTTACAGTAGCTGTGCATTTCTCACCCTCGTTTTATACTCGGGTCAATAAGTTTTTCCCATTTTTTTGTGGTAAATTAGGGCCTCGACTTATACTCGGAACGACTTATACTCGATTATATACGGTATCTTAAAATGTATCAAAACCCAAGAAGAAAAAATGTTAGTATTGCCACTTTGCCGTATACCATCAGGGAAAACCTGATGGATTGAGGGTAAAGGGCATTTACTCACTCAAGCTATCCCCAAGAAGGGGTGACTTTAACCGGATCCTTCTCCAGAAAGAAAAGAGATGGATCTATCGTTTGGGGTCCCTTGCCCCCCAGGGACTCAACACGGAGCTGAATCTCCAAGTATTTCTAGAGAACTGAACCTCCACTTACTCCATAGTAGATTTCACTGTCCTCTGTCTGTCCGTGAGGTCAATATGTTTGAGTGGAAGTGATTTGCATGGTGTTTAATTAGGAACGTTACAGTGCAGCCAAATGCGGTTCATTATATAGCGATAGGAAGAAGTGATTAGAGCTCTGAGCCACTGTAAAAAACTGAGGGCTTTGCATTGACTTCCCTTGCAGTGACAACATGACACCCCGCTTTTGAGTGAAACAAGTGCAATCAACTTTACATGACCAATGAGACTTGATTAACTACAGTAAGGGATGAAAAGCAAATGATGCTGGTGATACAATATCTAGGTAACCGTTCAAGATGAATGTGGATAGAGTGACACAGAAAACCGGAACTTAAGCTATTTCTAACACTGTTGAAAACACGGGGCGGCGCACAGGGGTAACTCCCTTCAATATAAGTAACTCCTGGCCCCTACCCTCACTAAGTACAGATGAAGCTACGCCTAATAAACTAGCGAAACGCGTTGACGTCACAGCGGTCATGTGACGTCGACTTACGCTGTGCCCCCGTGTGTGGAAATCATGAGGAAGGATATAGGACCAGCGCAACTCCGCCCTGAACAACATGCATAGCGTGCTTCAACTAACGAGCGATTGCGGCTAACAGGTCCTAGGCAATAATAGTCACTTTGAGAGACTGAGATTACTGAGTTGTCCGATGGGACACGAAGTCAGGAAGGAGGCGAACACCCGAGGCAATCAATGGACCGGTAAGACGTCTATACACCATATTGCACATGTACTCTCCCACTGAACTATGAAATGACGGCATAAATGACGAAACAACCGTCTGATGTATTTACACAATAGTAAGATTACCTGGGTGGGAGTTGCAAACTATCACTCTACAGCTAATTGACCTTACCGTTGCCAGTCGTTTTGATAGCCATCTCTGGGATTAATGCCTCAATACGGGACTTCGTTGTATTGCCCCTTCTCTGATTTGATCTTGCAGTCCATCATATTACTGACCTACTACATATCGGGTGCCTCTTCCTTTGAGGTCACCACATGATGCATGAAGCTCCTTCTTACTTTTTCTGAGGAAAAGACACCCAATTATTTAATCGGATGACCTGCTATTGATCAACTTCAGAACTGATCCCTGTGCATAGGGAACCCGCATGTGGCCTTCTCAGATAAAAACCGCCCAGTCAGTGACTTTATCCTTTACATCCTCAGTTAATTAATAAATTAAATCAATCTAATATTTTAGGTGGATTATACACGTGTGTGCATATATATATATATATATATATATACACACTCACCAACTTGTAATACCAACCCTTCCTCCGGGGACTACTCACGGTAAACCTGCACAGCTCGGGGATTTTACACGGCATTGCCATATCACCTGATATGATATAGCTGTCATTTTTCCTGCAAATAGGGTTTTTTAGTCGACGTCCGGACTGTCTGTGTGTGTATGTGTGGGAGTGGGGTGTTCCTTTGTGTTCATTGTATTATCAGGGCTGTGTACGTGTTGTGTGTTGTTTTGTTTGTCTGTGTCTGCACACTTTTAGCTCTTCCCGGGTCATCCATCCCAAGGATAGGACCCGTGGAAGCATAATGTATGGAGTTGTTTTGCATCTTTACCAATGATACTGTGTAGATGAATTGTATCGATTTTACTATTATCAATAAATTTTGTACTCTTTTTTTGAACCAAGTGGTCCAGATTTTCTTCTGCAAAAGTAGCTACTTATCTGAATCCCGCTAGCAATACTTGGATTCTTTTTATATGCTAGTATTGCAGATTACTTGACTTTTGATGTGGTGGCTGCATAAGTTTCATTTTTTTTTTCTTTTACAGTTTTTTTCCCCTTTATTTAAACCTGGTGATCCTGCCATTAATACATTTTCTGTCTTAGGATGACAACTATACTGAACAGAGTTGTCACCTAGGAGGTGTGTTAGTGCTACACAACCCTGTGTTATGACTCCCTCTCTTCTACATAACAGGGGGAGGTGTTTTGTAGTCTACAGAGTTAGCAGGGAACAATGCTAATTGATAACAGTCCAGAGGCAGAGACCACGCAAGATTTCTGGCTGTATCAACAGCTCCTTTTTTTTGCTTTCATTTATTTTCAATGGTGTAGCTGACAGACCTATAGGAAGCAAATAAAAATTTGTTGTTAGCCTATGCTGACATGGCCGCACATGGGGGGCCAATAGCAACCGCTTGCAAAAATCAGTCCATTTTTGCCGTTAGTTCTAAATGTTGCCTGCTGTCAGTGGCGGCTGGTGCTCAAAATTTTTGGGGGGGGCACAAACAAACTGAAAAATTCTGAAAAAAACCCCATCAATTGCAGCCTCACTGTACCATCAACCTCAGCCACTGTGCCCATCAAACGCAGCCACTGTGCCATCAAATGCAGCCACTGTGTCCCCAAAAAAATGCAGCCACTGTGCCCATCAAATGCCACCACTGTGCCCAGCAATTGCTGCCACTGTGCCCATCAAACGCAGCCAATGTGCCATCAAACGCAGCCACTGTGCCCATCAATTGCCACCACTGTGCCATCAAATGCAGCCACTGTGCCATCAAATGCAGCCACTGTTCCCCATAAAATGCAGCCACTGTGCCCATCAATTGCTGCCACTGTGCTCATCAATTGATGCCCCTGTGCCATCAAACGCAGCCACTGTGCCCATCAATTGCTCCCACTGTGCCCATCAATTGCTCCCACTGTGCCCATCAATTGCTCCCACTGTGCCCCATCAAACGCCTGGCGTCCAATCACAGCGCCTGTCATTTCAGCCAGGCGACGGGTAACAGATCCAAGCACCTGATTGGCGGAGAGGCAGTTTATTGTTAGGAAAGCGAATGTTCATTCGCTTTTCTAACACAGCTGAGTGACCTGCGAGCGCCCAGCATGGCGCTCGCAGGTCACCTTTTTTGACGCCTATCAGAGCCTATGGCTCTAATTAGGTGCTTCAAAACCACCCCCCGCCGCTGTAATTCAGGCACCCTGCGCCCGAAAGGGGACCGGGTGCCTGAATATGGCGTGGCAGCGGAAGCCATAGATAGATTCATGCAATGCATGAATCTATCTATTGGTGCTAGAGGGTTGTGGCAGAAGAGAGGGGGTGGCACCCATGCGCCCTTATGGACGCACTGCCACTGTCTGCTGTCATTGGCAGCTGTCAGATTTGTCTTCTGATTGTGTGCAGCCATGTTGCTCCATCCAGGAGCCATGGCTTATCCACCTCTGAGCACAGGAAACTATCAGCACCCCAGGTGATCGTAGCCTTAGGTTGGTTATGTACATGGCAAATTTCAGGCAATCTTGACTGATTGATCAAAGGTGGTTGCCTTAAAGTGGATGTAAACCCAAAAACACAATTGAATATATTGCAGCTTACCAGTTCTTAGATGTGATGGTTGCATTAGTTTTCTTTTTTCACTCTGCCATTACCACACTTCCTTCCCAAGGGTGACGACTGAGCAGTGTTGTCACCCTAGCACAGGTAACATGTTAGGACTATATAACACCTCTCTCTCTTCTCCGTAACAGGAGATAGTAGGGAATATACATGTTACAATCTGACCATACAATCCTTATATAATCAATTTTACATTTACCAAAGCTATGTAATATGAGGCCGCTACCTAATCTATTCAATCAATTCGTACCCAAATTAGGAAGGTACGTGTACTACCTTTAGTAGTAGTCGTTTTTTGTAGATCTACAGTAGAATATATAATGCGATTGTAACATGCGTGATGAACTTAAAGGAATTTTTCAGCTCCCAAGATTTCTGGCTGGATGAACAGCTACATGTCAAACAGATATAAGCCCCGGTTCACACTGACTGCTGGAATGAAATCGTGCGAGTTCAGCTAAACTCGCACAATTTCATTCCTGCATGTCAGTCCTGACTTCAGGGGCGATTTCAGAGACATCTGTGCGGGTTTCTGCACAGATGTCAATAGAAATCGCACCCCAAAATCCCCAAAAGTAGTAGAGAAACTACTTTTGGGGATCAATGCGGCATCGCACCACTTCGGACGGTGCCATTGCCCGCATGCCAAATCGCATCAATGTGAACCAGGTCTCAGTTTCACAGGCCAAAAGGGAGCATAAGATATATTTTTTTTTGTTAGAGGTTACATACTGTACACTTCGAACCATGCATTCTACCACCTATGAGTTTGATTGATTATCTGAATTCTATCAATCGACAAGTTTTTGAAAAAATTGAATTAATGAAATAACAGCAATTTTGTCGATAGCAAGATTGATCGAGGCAGTTTCGACAAGATGGAAGCCACCGTTTTATGTCTCCAACTGAATGGCTTTTGCAATAAAATTTGGATGAAAATTACAATCACTCAATCAAACTGTATGACCAGCTGTCAAACAATAATGAGTGTGGGTACCTTAAGTTGGACTCAGATTTGGGATATAGAGCCTCATCTGTTTGATGTTAGGGAATTCAGATGTACTCACACTTGGATGGGATGTCCCGTCAGGTGAACAGAAAGGTTTCTTGAGTCCCAGGAGTGCAGATAGTTGAACCGAAGGGTCAGTTGAGTCCCAGGGGTGCAGATTGTTGAACAGAAGGGTCAGTTGAGTCCCAGGGGTGCAAATTGTTGAACAGAAAGGTCAGTTGCGTCCCAGGGGTGCAGATTGTTGAACAGAAGGGTCAGTTGAGTCCCAGGGGTGCAGATTGTTGAACAGAAGGGTCAGTTGAGTTTCAGGGGTACAGATTGTTGAACAGAAGGGTCAGTTGAGTCCCAGGGGTGTAGATAGTTGAACAGAAGGGTCAGTTGAGTCCCAGGGGTGCAGATTGTTGAACAGAAGGGTCAGTTGAGTCCCAGGGGTGCAGATAGTTGAACAGAAGGGTCAGTTGAGTCCCAGGGGTGTAGATAGTTGAACAGAAGGGTCAGTTGAGTCCCAGGGGTGCAGATTGTTGAACAGAAGGGTCAGTTGAGTCCCAGGGGTGCAGATAGTTGAACAGAAGGGTCAGTTGAGTCCCAGGGGTGCAGATAGTTGAACAGTATGGTCAGTTGAGTCCCAGGGGTGCAGATAGTTGAACAGTATGGTCAGTTGAGTCCCAGGGATGCAGATAGTTTACAGAGTAGATGGTTGAGTCCCAAGGATTCAGATAGTTGAACAGAAGAGTCAGTTGAGTCCCAGGGATGCAGATAGTTGACAGAGTAGATGGTTGAGTCCCAAGGATTCAGATAGTAGAACAGAAGAGTCAGTTGAGTCCCAGGGGTGCAGATAGTTGAACAGTATGGTCAGTTGAGTCCCAGGGGTGCAGATAGTTGAACAGAAGGGTCAGTTGAGTCCCAGGGGTGCAGATAGTTGAACAGTATGGTCAGTTGAGTCCCAGGGGTGCAGATAGTTGAACAGTATGGTCAGTTGAGTCCCAGGGATGCAGATAGTTTACAGAGTAGATGGTTGAGTCCCAAGGATTCAGATAGTTGAACAGAAGAGTCAGTTGAGTCCCAGGGATGCAGATAGTTGACAGAGTAGATGGTTGAGTCCCAAGGATTCAGATAGTAGAACAGAAGAGTCAGTTGAGTCCCAGGGATGCAGATAGTTGACAGAGTAGATGGTTGAGTCCCAAGGATTCAGATAGTAGAACAGAAGAGTCAGTTGAGTCCCAGGGATGCAGATAGTAGAACACAAGGGTCAGTTGAGCACCAGTAGCACCAATAGTTGAACAGAAGGCGCAGGGGCACTGATAGTTGAACAGAAGGGTCAATTAAGTACCAGGGATGAAGGTAGTTGAACAGGAAAGTTAGACGAGCCCCAGGGATGCAGATAGTTGAACAGAAGTGCCAGTTGTGTCCCAGGGAAGCAGGTAGTTTAGAAGTTGGATACTTAGTATGATGGATAAAGGTCCCAGCAGCTGCATACACTTTGGGAGTCTTCTTGTTGAGTAAATTCTTTTGTATAGGGGAATAGTGGAGGACGCAGAGTCTGTCTGTACAGGAACGAGGGGCTGAGCTGTGTGTTATCTGGGGCTGGGAGGAGGCTGCAGGAAAAGTGTTGAAGCTCGGAATTCACAGGAAGTTTTCACAAGGAAACTCTACAGAGGATGCAATTTGGCAAAATGACAAAGTGTCAGCACACAGATTGGACAGACAAATAGGACATAAAGACAACAACAGGGAAAATAGGGAATATTGGGGAAAAACTGATTTATCCTTCATATTTCTGTATGGAGTTCTGCTCTACAGTCTCCTAATATAAAATTCAGGATATTGCAGAAATGTCCAAATAAACCAAGAAACATTTTACTGACCTGTCCTTACATATTAGGGGCTTTACATATTCACTTTACAATGTAGGGGGTAAAGAACACACACTTCAGAAACTATAGAAACTTTATAATTCTCCGCTATGTTCAATCTTACAGTACAGACTTCAACCATGGAATAATTGTATAGTTGAGGCTTAGATTGGTCCAAAACATTCATTTAAAAAAATAACATTTCCATTTTTATCTTCTTATATAAATGTGACACAGTTACCACTTTTTAGTATCTGTTTTATCCTGTAGATATTAGCTCTGCACAGTACTCCTTCTATTGCCCTGTTCTGTACACTGGGTGTAATTCTCAGTATCTGTTCTTATTCTGTATGTATGGACTCTGCACAGTAACACTTTCTAAGTTCTGAAAGCTGGGTGTAATTCTCAGTATCTATTTTTATTCTGTGTGTATGGATGCTGAACACTGCGACTTGTCCTATATGCTCACTGTGATTCTCAGTATCTCTTCTTATTTTGAATGTGTGAACAATGCACAGTAGCACCAATCTTGTCTTGCAAGCTGGGAGTAGTTTTCTGTATGTATGGACTCTGCACAGTACCATTTATCATGTTTTGTATTTCCAGTGTAATTCTCGGTATCTGTTCCTATTCTCTATGTATGTTCTCTGCACAGTACCACTTCTCTTGTTCTGTATACTGGGTGTAATTCTCTGTATCTGTTCTTATTGTGCATGTATGTTCTCTGCACAGTAGCACTTTTCTTGTCCTGTATGTTGGGTATGTATGGAGGGTACACAATGCCACGTCTCTTGTTCTGTATGCTGAATGTAATTCTTAGTATCTGTTCTTATTGTCTGGCAAAGCAGTAGACCCGATTATTTCTACTGCGGTTAACTAACTCTTAAAGGTCTTGCCCCTCCCTCTTTCTCTGATTGGACAGTGATAGAAGAAACAGTGGACTAATAAGCACCTCTTGTTCTCACTTTGTTCTCTCCTCCTATCAGCATGCTCCCTCAGTCTGAGCTCAGCTGTGCAGAGACTGTACAGACCCGTGAGAGTGGACACTGACCCATCTGCCATCTGGATAAAATCTTGCAGCAGCCCGGATTTGGCCCCTTAGTTTGGAGACCATTAACCACTTGCCCTCTGGAAGATTTACCCCCTTCATGACCAGGCCATTTTTTGCTATACGGCACTGCGTTACTTTAACTGTCAATTGTGTGGTCATGCAATGCTGTATATATTTGATCACCACTGGGCTTTTTATTTTTTGCGTTGTAGTGGGACTGCGATATTGTGGTAGACAATCTGACACTGACACGTTTGACACTTTGTGGGAACCAGTAACACTAATATATAGATCAGTGCTAAAAATATGCACTGTAACTGTACTAATGACACTGGTTGGGAAGGGGTTAAACATCTAGGGCGGTCAAAGGGTTAAATGTGTACCTAACCAGTGTTTTTGTGTTTACTATATGCTGTTTTTACAAAGGGATGAGCTGGATTTGATTCCCTGCTTTGCAGGGAAACAAAATCTACTACATCCCTGCTGACAGAACAGAGCTCTGCCTTGTTTACATAGGCAGAGCTCTGTTCTGTGTCTCTCCTCGCCGATCAGCAGGTGCCGGCATACATCCATTGGCTGGCACCTGCTGACCGGTTCGCTAATCACGGTGGCACGCACGTGCCCCCTGCCCGGAAGTACTGAATCACATACTAGATACTAGTGGCAGCTGGTGCTGTATATCTTGGGGGGGATGGGGGGTGGCAAACAAAATCCCACCCCACCGGGTGGTCAGTCGGTTGCTCAGTCAAACAGCCCCGCACTTACCCCATCTAGGTCGCCTGAAGCTTTGGCTTCTTCCAGTGTCTCCTCCTCCTTGGCAGGCAGCTTCACCCTGCCTCTCCGTCTTCACGGCCGCTTCCCTCTTCCTTCACCCCTGCAACCAATATGATCCCTTCTCCTCTTGGCCAATCGGTCTTAAGACCTGCTTCCTGATTGGCCAGGAGGAGATTCAGGAAGTCAATAGCGAATACTAATTTGCTATTGTCGCACAATTGGGTGGGATCAGGGTGCAGTGCTCTTTCACAAGCATTAATGTGCATTATTGCTAGGCATTAATGCGCGTTCCCGCGTTAATGCATTCTAATGGACAGAATTCTGCCCAATAGAATACATTAGTGCCAGATGTGGGAGAGTGCGCTAACATGCCTGAACATGCATTAACGCCCATGCAAAAACACAGCTTTTCACCATGTTTTTAAAGCTGCAAACTCTTGTAGGGGGAAAAATGTAAGCTTACAGGTATGCATGATGTTAGCTGAGTACTGAAATCATTCACTGGAAGCTTCTTGTTTACATCAATAGATTTGCTTTTATGGAGGATATCTTTATCATGGAACAGGAAGAGAACACAAACAAGTACACTGAACATAGATAGACAATATATCCTATTGTATCATACAATACATGAACTATACACTATAATACTACAGCGCCACCTGCTGCATAGATAGGTATATTGCATACAGTATATAGTCCGTTTATATGCAACTATGCTGTTGTACTTCCAACACATGAGGCCTAAAACTTTCATGGTACTGTAGCATATAAATACATTTATGTATCAATACACAAAAATTATTTTTGTTGTATGGTATAAAAATGACCAGTTTTAACATAAAAGACTAAACATATGGCGTCCATTACATAAAGCCAAATTTTCATTTTTTATTAATTTTGTATTAAAATTGGTGATTTTATATAACAAGGATTAAAGCATTATTAAACCCAAAACCTAAAATGTCATATATTGCAGATTACCAATCATTAGATGTTTAGGCTTTTTTCCCTCTGTTTCCTCCTGGTCATCTGGCCTGTAACACATCTCTTGTATTAAAGTGCCTTCACTCTGGATGAAGAAGTGAGAGCATATGGTTATACACACCAAGGCTTGTTTTTATTACAATAATGTGAGTGTATATATGTGGTATGATTTTTGAATAAATTTATGTAAACGATAAAGCATTATTGCAAGCTTCTGTTGCTTTACATGTGAGTGATGTGAGTGGAGGTTACTGGCAACTATCAGGAAGGAGCACTCCATATGCTGATCAGGCATCTGAGTTAGAGAATTAACCCTATGAAGGAGAAACAGAAGAAGGAATACCCCAGAGGATTAATCTTTTTCACAAGTGCTTTTTATTAAGCCTATATGGTGAGGTACAACCGGTGGAGGGTAGCACCAGGATTGTTTTTGCACAAAGGTGGATCAGTGTGAAGATATCATGTTTACACCAATTGGTCTGAAATAGCACATAGAAGACTGTCACGTTATCCATTGGATGAAACAAGGACACTGTGTGGAATGTTAAGCACATCGCACCTTAAGTTTGAAGATATATTCACTTTTTTAGAATAATTTTGCACTTTACTAGATATTACAGTTGTTTTTCTCTGCATGTGGATAATTTTTTTTATTGTTCATCCTTTTTCATTATTCATTTAGCGCTGCACTAATTGTTTTTGCATACATTTGAACATACCCATTAGTGTCGAGGAAAGAAGTTGTCAGACTATGTTGTCAGAGTGGATCGAATTCCGCATCACATTATCCTGAAGAAGGGGATTGATCCTTGGGAAGCTGATGAAGTCAGACTTGAAAGGATTTTGCAAGGGGCTAGCCCAATCATCTAATCGTGCTCAGCAACAATCTGAGTATGAAAGGGGCTACTGAAAGGGGCTCCAACTTACCCAGAGTTAATTAAACTGGTTAGAGAAGAAGAAGCTTTGCTGGATGAGAAAAATCAAGGGTCACAGGATGTAACAAAGACTTCCCCGAAGGCAGAGAAAGTAACAGCTTAGCCAGCTCGAGTGGATACCGGCATGCAGGAAAGCAACAAGGAGTCAGTGGTGCATTCTACACCCAAAGCTACCCCTGTTAAGTTGCCTGCACAGGCCTGTCCCACTAAAGAAGTCCTTGTTGAGAAGTTTTTCGTGCATTATGGGCTGCCTGTCAGAATCCACTCTGACCAGGGACGGGACTTTGAGAGTCGGACAGTCTGTCAGCTTTGCTCCTTGCTAGGCATAAAGAAGTCTCAGACCATGCTTTCAAGGGGATCCTCAACCTGTGATGTTTTGATCGAACTTTGTTGAATATGTTGGGGACTCTGCCCTCAGAGAAGAAAGAGAACTGGGGAACTCATATTGCAGCTGCAGTCCATGCCTACAACAGTACCGTGAGTGATGCTACTGGCTATTCTCCCTACCGACTCATGTTTGGAAGAAAAGCTCGTCTTCCTATGGATTTAGTTTTAGGAACTTCCGGTGACAACACTTCTTTGATTTCTCACAGAGGTTATGTTTAACGGTTAGGAAAGAACCTGCAGCAAGCATATGAAAAAGCCATGGAACATACCTCAACCAGAGAGTTGCGGAACAAAAATAATTTTGACCTAAAAGTGAGAGTGCAGGATTTTCAGCCTGGAGATCGTGTGTTGTTAAAGAACTTGGGGGTACCAGGGAAACATAAGCTGGCTGACCAATGGCGATCACAACCTTATGTCATTTGTAAACAGCTTCCTGAGTTACTAGTCTATCAAATCAGACCTGAGGGGAAACAAGGGTCCTTGAAGATGTGGCATTGAAATCGACTGTTTCCACTGTCTGATGCAGTCAGGGTGCCTCAAGTGCCCCCTTCACCTCCTTCGAAGTCAACTCTGCCCAAGACTCGCTCACATTGACAAGTTCCTTCTCCTCTTGTGCCGCAAAAGGAAGAGGAAGATAATGAGTAAGAGGAAGATGATGAGGAGAAAGTGCTTTATTGGATGTGGCTTACAGGAACTGAGACTGATGCAAGAACTACAGATGTGAGAGGAGGAGGAGAGTTGACTAAAACAATACGAAGATCACCTAGTCCAGAAGTTGAAATTCTACCATCATTTAGGGAAGCTGTTCAGATCAAGGTTGAGAGTACCAGTCCAACCTTTGAGAAAGAAACAAGAGACTTGACCAGTTTTGCTGATGAACCCTTGTTATTGCCTGAAGCAAATTTCCCTTCAGAGGCTGAAGTTCCCCGTATGGGTGAAAAAAACAGAGGATGTCAAATACCTATCTCTGAACTCATTGAAGAGATTGCTCTTTTCCCTCCATGGCCAAGTTCTGAGTCTGCAGCTACGGCTCACCCTCTGGAATCACGCAGTCCTGATCATGCCAGGAGCCCAGCAGAGAATTCTGTTCAACCCTCTGAGAAGTATTCTCCTGTTCGGTTGAGACAAAATGTACATCCTCCAAAGAGACTCACTTATGATACTTTAGGAGAGAACTCTGATGAACTGATTCATACCATTTAACCACTTGCCGACCGCCTCACGACGATATACGTCGGCAGAATGGCACGGGCAGGCAGAATCACGTACCCGTACGTGATCTGCCTCCCGCGGGCGGGGGGTCCGATCGGACCCCCCCCAGTTCCCTGAGGCAGTCGGCTTTTGTCCAGCGGCGATCGGAGGTGTGGGGGAGGCCATCCATTCGTGGCCCCCCCCTCGCGATCGCCGCTGGCCAATGAAATCATTCCTATGCTGCTGTATGGTAAACAGCAGCAAAGGAAATTATGTCATCTCTCCTCGGCTCGGCATTTTCCGTTTCGGCGCCGAGGAGAGAAGACTGTAATGTGAGTGCACAACACACACACAGTAGAACATGCCAGGCACACAAAATACCCCCGATCTCCCCCCGATCACCCCCCCAATCATCCCTCCCCCCCCCCCTGTCACCAAGCAGTTTTTTTTTTTCTGATTACTGCATGGTGTCAGTTTGTGACAGTTAGTGTGTTAGGGCAGTTAGTATTAGCCCCCTTTAGGTCTAGGGTACCCCACTACCCCCCTAATAAAGTTTTAACCCCTTTATCACCCCCTGTCGCCAGTGTCACTAAGCAATCATTTTTCTGATCGCTGTATTAGTGTCGCTGGTGACGCTAGTTAGTGAGGTAAATATTTAGGTTCACCGTCAGCGTTTTATAGCGTCAGGGACCCCCATATACTACCTAATAAATGTTTTAACCCCTTGATTGCCCCCTAGTTAACCCTTTCACCACTGATCACTGTATAACTGTTACGGGTGACGCTGGTTAGTTCGTTTATTTTTTCTAGTGTCAGGGCACCCGCCGTTTATTACCGAATAAAGGTTTAGCCCCCTGATCGCCCGGCGGTGATATGCGTTACCCCAGGCAGCGTCAGGTTAGCGCCAGTACCACTAACACCCACGCACGCAGCATACGCCTCCCTTAGTGGTAAAGTATCTGAGCGGATCAATATCTGATCCGATCAGATCTATACTAGCGTCCCCAGCAGTTTAGGGTTCCCAAAAACGCAGTGTTAGCGGGATCAGCCCAGATACCTGCTAGCACCTGCGTTTTGCCCCTCTGCCCGGCCCAGCCCACCCAAGTGCAGTATCGATCGATCACTGTCACTTACAAAACACTAAACGCATAACTGCAGCGTTCGCAGAGTCAGGCCTGATCCCTGCGATCGCTAACAGTTTTTTTGGTAGCGTTTTGGTGAACTGGCAAGCACCAGCCCCAGGCAGCGTCAGGTTAACGCCAGTACCGCTAACACCCACGCACGCACCGTACACCTCCCTTAGTGGTATAGTATCTGATTGGATCAATATCTGATCTGATCAGATCTATACTAGCGTCCCCAGCAGTTTAGGGTTCCCAAAAACGCAGTGTTAGCGGAATCAGCCCAGATACCTGCTAGCACCTGCGTTTTGCCCCTCCGCCGGTCCCAGCCCATCCAAGTGCAGTATCGATCGATCACTGACACTTACAAAACACTAAACGCATAACTGCAGATCCCTGCGATCGCTAACAGTTTTTTTGGTAACGTTTTGGTAAACTGGCAAGCACCAGCCCCAGGCAGTGTCAGGTTAGTGCCAGTAGCGCTAACACCCACGCATGGACCGTACACCTCCCTTAGTGGTATAGTATCTGAACGGATCAATATCTGATCCAATCAGATCTATACTAGCGTCCCCAGCAGTTTAGCGTTCCCAAAAACGCAGTGTTAGCGGGATCAGCCCAGATACCTGCTAGCACCTGTATTTTGCCCCTCCGCCCGGCCCAGCCCAGCCCACCCAAGTGCAGTATCGATCGATCACTGACACTTACTAAACACTAAACGCATAACTGCAGCATTCGCAGAGTCAGGCCTGATCCCTGCGATCACTAACAGTTTTTTTGGTAGCGTCGGCCTAGTACACCCCGGTCATAGTCAAACCAGCACTGCAGTAACACTTGGTGACGTGGCGAGTCCCATAAGTGCAGTTCAAGCTGGTGAGGTGGCAAGCACAAGTAGTGTCCCGCTGCCACCAAAAAGACAAACACAGGCCCGTCGTGCCCATAGTGCCCTTCCTGCTGCATTCGCCAATCCTAAATTGGGAACCACCACTTCTGCAGCGCCCGTAATTCCCCCATTCACATCCCCAACCAAATCCAGTCGGCTGCATGAGAGGCATTTTCTTTATGTCCTCCCGAGTACCCCTACCCAACAAACCCCCCCAAAAAAGATGTTGTGTCTGCAGCAAGCGCGGATATAGGCGTGACACCCGCTATTATTGTCCCTCCTGTCCTGACAATCCTGGTCTTTGCATTGGTGAATGTTTTGAACGCTACCATACACTAGTTGAGTATTAGCGTAGGGTACAGCATTGCACAGACTAGGCACACTTTCACAGGGTCTCCCAAGATGCCATCGCATTTTGAGAGACCCGAACCTGGAACCGGTTACAGTTATAAAAGTTAGTTACAAAAAAAAGTGTAAAAAAAAAAAAATATATATATATATATATATATATATATAAAATTAAAAAAATAGTTGTCGTTTTATTGTTCTCTCTCTCTCTATTCTCTCTCTATTGTTCTGCTCTTTTTTACTGTATTCTATTCTGCAATGTTTTATTGTTATTATGTTTTATCATGTTTGCTTTTCAGGTATGCAATTTTTTATACTTTACCGTTTACTGTGTTTTATTGTTAACCATTTTTTTGTCTTCAGGTACGCCATTCACGACTTTGAGTGGTTATACCAGAATGATGCCTGCAGGTTTAGGTATCATCTTGGTATCATTCTTTTCAGCCAGCGGTCGGCTTTCATGTAAAAGCAATCCTAGCGGCTAATTAGCCTCTAGACTGCTTTTACAAGCAGTGGGAGGAAATGCCCCCCCCACCGTCTTCCGTGTTTTTCTCTGGCTCTCCTGTCTCAACAGGGAACCTGAGAATGCAGCCGGTGATTCAGCCAGCTGACCATAGAGCTGATCAGAGACCAGAGTGGCTCCAAACATCTCCATGGCCTAAGAAACCGGAAGCTACGAGCATTTCATGACTTAGATTTTGCTGGATGTAAACAGCGCCATTGGGAAATTGGGAAAGCATTTTATCACACCGATCTTGGTGTGGTCAGATGCTTTGAGGGCAGAGGAGAGATCTAGGGTCTAATAGACCCACATTTTTTCAAAAAAGATTACCTGTCACTACCTATTGCTATCATAGGGGATATTTATTTTCCCTTAGATAACAATAAAACATGATTAAAAAACAAAAAAATGAAAGGAACAGTTTAAAAAAAAGATAAAAAAGCAAAAAATAAATAAATAAAAAAAAAAAAAAAAAAGCACCCCTGTCCCCCCCTGCTCTCGCGCAAAGGCGAACGCAAGCGTCGGTCTGGCGTCAAATGTAAACAGCAATTGCACCATGCATGTGAGGTGTCACCATGAACGTCAGATCGAGGGCAGTAATTTTAGCAGTAGACCTCCTCTGTAAATCTAAAGTGGTAACCTGTAAAGGCTTTTAAAGGCTTTTAAAAATGTATTCAGTTTGTCGCCACTGCACGTTTGTGCGCAATTTTAAAGCATGTCATGTTTGGTATCCATGTACTCGGCCTAAGATCATCTTTTTTATTTCATCAAACATTTGGGCAATATAGTGTGTTTTAGTGCATTAAAATTTTAAAAAGTGTGTTTTTTCCCCAAAAAATGCGTTTGAAAAATCGATGCGCAAATACTGTGTGAAAAAAAAAAAAAGAAACACCCACCATTTTAATCTGTAGGGCATTTGCTTTAAAAAAATGTATAATGTTTGGGGGTTCAAAGTAATTTTCTTGCAAAAAAAAAATAATTTTTTCATGTAAACAAAAAGTGTCAGGAAGGGCTTTGTCTTCAAGTGGTTAGAAGAGTGGGTGATGTGTGACATAAGCTTCTAAATGTTGTGCATAAAATGCCAGGACAGTTCAAACCCCCCTCAAATGACCCCATTTTGGAAAGTAGACACCCCAAGCTATTTGCTGAGAGTCATGTCGAGTCCATGGAATATTTTATATTGTGACACAAGTTGCGGGAAAGAGACACATTTTTTTTTTTTTTTTGCACAAAGTTGTCACTAAATGATATATTGCTCAAACATGCCATGGGAATATGTGAAATTACACCCCAAAACACATCCTGTTGCTTCTCCTGAGTACGGGGATACCACATGCGTGAGACTTTTGAGACCCCGAAAAACAAGCACCGCCTTCAGGCTTTCTAAGGGCGTAAATTTTTGATTTCACTCTTCACTGCCTATCACAGTTTCGGAGGCCATGGAATGCCCAGGTGGCACAAAACCCCCCAAATGACCCCATTTTGGAAAGTAGACACCCCAAGCTATTTGCTGAGAGGTATAGTGAGTATTTTGCAGACCTCACTTTTTGTCACAAAGATTTGAAAATTGAAAAAAGAAAAAAAATGTTTTTTCTTGTCTTTCTTCATTTTCAAAAACAAATGAGAGCTGCAAAATACTCACCATGCCTCTCAGCTAATAGCTTGGGGTGTCTACTTTCCAAAAATGGGGTTATTTGGGGGGGTTTTGTGCCCCCTGGGCATTCCATGGCCTCCGAAACTGTGATAGGCAGTGAAGAGTGAAATCAAAAATTTACACCCTTAGAAATCCTGAAGGCGGTGATTGGTTTTTGGGGCCCCGTACGCAGCTAGGCTCCCAAAAAGTCCCACACATGTGGTATCCCCATACTCAAGAGAAGCAGCTAAATGTATTTTGGGGTGCAATTCCACATATGCCCATGGCCTGTGTGAGCAATATATCATTTAGTGACAACTTTGTGCAAAAAAAAAAAAATTTGTCACTTTCCCGCAACTTGTGTCAAAATATAAAATGTTCCATGGACTCAACATGCCTCTCAGAAAATAGCTTGGGGTGTCTACTTTCCAAAATGGGGTCATTTGGGGGGGTTTGTGCCATCTGGGCATTTTATGGCCTTCAAAACTGTGATAGGTAGTGAGAAGTGAAATCAAAAATTTACGCCCTTAGAAATCCTGAAGGCGGTGATTGGATTTCGGGGCCCCGAACGCGGCTAGGCTCCCAAAAAGTCCCATACATGTGGTATCCCCATACTCAGGAGAAGCATCTGAATGTATTTTGGGGTGCAATTCCACATAGGCCCATGGCCTGTGTGAGCAATATATCATTTAGTGACAACTTTTTGTAAATATTTTTTTTTCATTATTCAATCACTTGGGACAAAAAAAATAAATATTCAATGGGTTCAACATGCCTCTCAGCAATTTCCTTGGGGTGTCTACTTTCCAAAATGGGGTCATTTGGGGGGGGGTTTGTACTGCCCTGCCATTTTAGCACCTCAAGAAATGACATAGGCAGTCATAAACTAAAAGCTGTGTAAATTCCAGAAAATGTACACTAGTTTGTAGACGCTATAACTTTTGCGCAAACCAATAAATATACGCTTATTGACATTTTTTTACCAAAGACATGTGGCCGAATACATTTTGGCCTAAATGTATGACTAAAATTGAGTTTATTGGATTTTTTTATAACAAACAGTAGAAAATATCATTTTTTTTCAAAATTTTCGGTCTTTTTCCGTTTATAGCGCAAAAGATAAAAACGGCAGAGGTGATCAAATACCATCAAAAGAAAGCTCTATTTGTGGGAAGAAAAGGACGCAAATTTCGTTTGGGTACAGCATTGCATGACCGCGCAATTAGCAGTTAAAGCGACGCAGTGCCAAATTGGAAAAAGTCCACTGGTCCTTAAGCAGCATAATGGTCCGGTCCTTAAGTGGTTAATGTGGAGTTGGCTCCCTCCATGTGTCATTTCCTTTTTAAACAAAACTTAGAGCAGAGCAAAGCATCGTGGGATGTGTAGTTCAGAATGCTGAAATTTCAATTCCAATTCCTAGACTGGCCTGAACTACAACAACCAGATTGCTGAGAATAGAAGAACAGACTGCTGGAACAGGATATAAAAGGTCTGTTTAGGTCTACATCGCTCTCTTGGGATGCCAGTTTGAATCTGCCAGCAGGAGCTCTGTGTCATTGTGAACTTCTGCTGATTTGTGGCCTACACAGCGGGGAGCCATTCAGTTATACCCAGAGGGACCTCTGTTGACAGCATTGCTTCTCCCCTACAGCAGAATGGAGGCTGACTTAGGTTATTCAGCAACGCCTGCACTTCAGATACGGGTAGGCTGCAGCGTGGTGGGGCCATTTTCCAGGGCCAGGATCCAGAGTTAGTTCCTGAAAGAGTGTTATTCATCACCTGCATTATTGCCAGCAGTTTCTGTATCCAGTGTGGTGAGCGGGCATAGCCCATTTCGATTCTTTAGGACACTGCATACATACATCATTAACTCAGCCTAGTTTTATGGTACTTGTAGTGCCACTGGAAGTCAGGTCATACATTCACATAATGAACACTGTATGCAGACATCTATGCCCTGTTCACATCTTTGCTACTTGTGATCTTATTGGATACAACACTATTAAAATCATAGTAAAAGTAAAATAAGAATACACTTCAGATCCACCAAACCTGCCATACCCTATTACCAAGGATCACCTTAATCACATTATTACAAGGCTAGCTGAAGACTTTTGGATTTGTAACACTTCAACCCTTTTTATTTCCTCTTCATTTGCTCAAGTGACTAAAGTTGTTTTAGCACAAAGAGTCTGCTCTCACTTCTCTGAGACTCTATTTAAAGGAGCCAGACAACTTGAACACAATAGTTTTCATATTGTTTATCGTACGGTAATATTGTTAATGGCTTGTGGGTTGAGGAAACAGAAGGGAGTAAACCTGACATAGAAAATAAAGTGCTAGTTCCCTACCCTTCTGCTGACCTGTTCAAATAGGTTTATGTGATTCAGTTAAGTTCTACTTATTATTATTATTATTATTATTATTCAGGATTTATATAGCGCCAACAGTTTACGCAGCGATTTACAATATAAAAGGGAGACAATACAGTTATAATACAATAAAATACAAGAGGATTAGGAGGGCCCTGCTCAGAAGAGCTTACAATCTAATAGGGTGGGGTAGGTGGTACAAAAGGTTGTAACTATGGGGAAAGAGCTGGTGGAAGTGGTAGGAGATTAGTTGGAGATGTGATAGGCTTTTCTGAAGAGATGAGTTTTCAGGGATCGCCTGAAGGTAGCAAGAGTAGGGGATAGCCAGATAGATGGAGGTAGTGAGTTCCAGAGGATGGGAGAGGCTCCGGAGAAATCCTGGAGACGAGCATGGGAGGAGGAGATAAGAGAGCTTGAAAGCGAGAGGTCTTGAGAGGAGTGGAGAGGTCGATTTGGATGATATTTGGAGACAAGATTAGTGATGTAGCTCAGGGCAGAGTTGTGAATGGCTTTGTATGTTGTGGTTAGTATTTTGAATTTAATTTGCTGGGTGATTGGGAGCCAGTGTAGGGATTGGAGTAGAGGGTTGGCAGACACTGAGCGGTTGGTAAGGTGGACAAGTCTGGCAGCAGCATTCATGATAGACTGAAGAGGGGATAGTCTAGAGAGATAAGCCAATCAGAAGGGAGTTGCAATAGTCAAGGCAAGAGATAACAAGGGAGTGAATGAGGAGCTTGGTGGTTTCATTTGTTAAAAAGGGGCGAATTTTAGAGATGTTACGGAGGTGAATTCTACAAACTTTTAACAACGATTGGATTTGAGGCTGAAATGACAAGTCAGAGTCTAGGATTACACCTAGTACCCTGGCGTGAGGGGAGGGACTGATGGTTGCATTGTTGATTTTGATGGAAAAGTCATTGAGGGGTGCACGGGCGGGGGGGAATATTAATAGCTCAGTTTTAGAGAGATTTAGTTTCAGGAAGTGGTGCGACATTCATGCTGATATGTCAGTTAGTAAGTTAGTAATGCGAGAGGAGACTGAAGGAGTGAGGTGAGGAGTAGACAGATAGATTTGGGTGTCATCAGCGTATAAGTGGTATTGGAAGCCGTGGGCAGTTATTAAGTGACCGAGGGAGGAGGTGTAGATAGAGAAGAGAAGGGGTCCAAGAACCGAGCCTGGGGGGACCCCCACAGAAAGGGGCAATGGAGAGGAGGAGACAGAGTTGTAGGTGACACTGAAGGAGCGCTGTGATAAATAGGCAGAGAACCAGGATAGAGCAGAATCTCGGAGGCCAAGGGAATGTAGCTTATTGAGAAGGAGTGGGTGATCAACAGTATCAAAGGCCGCAGAGAGGTCAAGTAGTAGGAGTATGGAGTACTGGCTGTTGGTTTTAGCTGTTAGTAAATCGTTAGTGAGTTTTAGTAAGGCAGTTTCCGTGGAGTGCTGCGAGCGAAAGCCAGACTGTAAAGGGTCAAGTAGGTTATTTTCATTGAGGTAGGAGCTAAGACGGTTGTAGACTAAGCGTTCTAGAAGTTTAGAGGTGAATGGGAGCAATGAGATGGGTCTTAGGTTGTTCAGGTCAGTAGGGTCCAGTGAGGGCTTTTTAAGAATGGGAGTGATCTGCGCATGTTTTAGAGGAGACGGGAAGAGGCCACTAGAGAGGGAGAGATTGAAGATGTGGGTGAGGGAGCATAGGATAGAAGAAGAGGGTGACCGTAGTAGTTGTGAGGGAACAGGATCCAAAGGACAATTGGTTAGGTGGGCATCTGAGAAAATTTTTGTAACCTCTTCCCTAGTAGCCAATTCAAAAGAGGAGAGTGTTGAATGTGCTGCTAGGCAAGGTATGTTGGGTGGGGAAGACGTACGCACAGTGGGGATGTCCTCACGAATTGCATCGATCTTGTCTTTAAAGTGATTGGCAATCTCTTGGGCAGTGAGTGAGTTAGTGTGTAGAAGGGGTGGTGGACGAAGCAGAGAGTTAAAGGTTGAGTAGAGCCAACGGGGACTGGATGACAAGGAATTAATAAGAGAGACAAAGTAGGCTTGTTTGGCAGCATGGAGGCATGATTTGTATTTTAGAAGGGCAGATTTATATAGGGTGAAGTCTTGTAGGCATTTGGTTTTACGCCACAGTCGTTCAAGAGCACGGCAATGTCTCTTGAGATTTCTAGTGTTGTCAGTTTGCCAGGGTTGTAACGGTCGGGGCCTGATTCTGCGTGTGGTTAGAGGAGCAAGTGCATCTAGTGATGATGAGAGTGAACTGTTGTAGACAGACGTGGCCAGGTCAGGACAGGACAGGGGAGAGATTATGTCATATAGGTGGTCAGTAGCAGAATAGAGAAGAGAAGGGTTAAAGTGGCGAAGGTTTCTACAAGTAATTGTTTGCTGCTTGGAGGGATGGGTGGTTGGAGGCAAGGATACAGTGAAAGTAATGAGGTTGTGATCAGATAGAGGAAAGGGGGTGTTGGTGAGGTTGCCAGGGTTGCAGAGATGGGAGAATACAAGGTCAAGGGTATTACCATTGGAGTGAGTGGAAGTATGTGTCCATTGGGTTAGGTCAAAAGATGAGGTTAAATCGAGAAGTTTAGCTGTAGTTGGGCTGTTAACATTGACAGGAATGTTAAAGTCACCAAGAATAATGGTGGGTATTTCAGAGGAGAGAAAGTAGGGTAGCCAGGCAGCAAAGTCATCAAGAAAGCGCGATACCGGTCCTGGAGGTCTATAAATTGCTGCAATCCTCAGAGAAATGGGAGAAAACAGACAAATACAGTGCATCTTGAAGAAGAGAGGTATAGAGAGGGAGGGACAGGAAGGACTTGGAAGGTGCTTTGTGGGGATAGAAGGAAGCCAACTCCACCTCCTTTCTGTCTGTTGGGTCTGGGGGAGTGAGTCCAATGGAGACCACAATGGGAGAGGGCAGCAGGAGAAGCTGAGTCAAAATTTTGAAACCAGGTTTCTGTTATGGCGAGTATGTTCAAGCCATGAGAGATGAAGAGGTCATGTACAGATGTTAGCTTGTTACAGATGGAGCGGGCGTTCCAAAGGGCGCATGAGATTGGTGGGGTGCTTTGAGGAAGCAGGGGGATAGAAATTAAACTGAGTGGATTGCGGTGGTTGCCAGAGGGGGAGGGGTATTGGATATGTGGCTTGCATTTGGAAAATGTAGGATTAGGAGAAATGTCACCTGAGACTAGGAGAAGGAGGAGGGCGAGGAAGGCAAGGTGGGAGTGGGATGTGCATGAGTGCACGTGTCTAGTGGCCCTGGTGTTTATGTCAGCATGTGGGTGCAGCAAATGCAGGAGATGATGGGTGCAATAGCAGGGAGAGGGTAGGAGTGAGGGTGATATGTGCATGCTGCAGGGAAGAGAGGAGGGGTAGAGTAAAGATAATTTGAGGATAGAAGACACCAATGTGAGATGGAAGAGAATAAGGAGCATGTTAGTGGATAGAGAGTGGGAAACGAACCTAATATAAAATAAATGTCAAAGCTGGTTTGCTTGTCGTCTTGCAGAGTGGAGCAGAGTTCTTGTTGTTGTTCATGCAGCTTTAGTTATCCTGCTTTTGTTAAACTGCGTCGTTGAAACTGCGCATCACTCGTGGCAGAGCCATGATGTCTGCGCCTTGCCCCTGTCTGCACCACCCCATAAGCTGCCATAATTTTATAGGGAGACTAAGCTGGGATGCATTTCTCACTTGGTCATTATTGGTTCTGATGTGACACACCTGAATATGGGGAGGAGATGACCAGATACAGACACAGGCTAGGGTCGTAAAGCTAATTACCTCTCTTGATCACTCAAGCCACATGGAATTGAGAATCAATCACCAGTAATATTGCTACTGCAGTGTGTTTGTTATAGAGCTAGCAGTAAATATGAAGGTTTAAAGATACAGTATGGCAGCAGGAGACAATCACAAAAAATATTTCACAACAAAGTCAGCAAAGTCAGTTCAGTAGGGATGTACAGATGGATAGGAGACAATTACCTGTAAAAGAGCAGAGAAGACATGATCAGAATTGATAACTGCGCATCACTCGCGACAGAGCCACTCAGGACAGAGCCATGATGTCTGCGCCTTGCCCCTGTCATTGAATTTGGGTCATACTGTGTACTCCGTGTTTTTCTTACTACTGAAGGGTTTCAACCCACTAAATCGCTTTAGTTTAGAGTCATAGTGTTCAGCTCCAAATACCTTTTACGAGTTGTAGTGTTGCGTTTTACATTCTTCTGTGTTCTCATTAATACAGTAAACAAACTTGAACTGTTTCACTGATGTTGTGCAAGTCTCTTATTATTGGTACAGTTGGTAAGATGACTGAACCCAAGGTCTCAGAGGTAATGGAGGATTTACAAGTCGGGGCAACCAGTGGAGTACAGATTCTATTTGCGGCCCTTACGAGGGTAGCGATACACAATCAATATAAGCTTATTTGGATTTTTTAACCAAAATCCTGTAGCAGAATTAATATTGGCCTAGATTGAAGAAATTTGATTTTTTTTTTTTTACTTTTTTTTTATAGGATATATTTTATAGCAGAAAATAAAACATTTTTGTTTATTTTTTCAAAATTGACGGTCTTTTTTTGTTTATAGCGCAAAAAATTAAAACCACAGAGGTAATTAAATACCACCAAAAGAAAGCTCTATTTGTGGGAAAAAAAGGACATTAATTTTATTTGGGTAAAGAGTTGCATGACCACGCAATTGTCAGTTAAAGTAACGCTGTGCCGTATCGCAAAAAATGGCCTGGTCAGAAAAGGGGGTGAACCTTTCGGAGTTGAAGTGGTTAAGCACCCCTGCCAATTGTAAATTGTTTGTCTAATTCCTGTAACTGCAGGAGAGCTTGTTCTTTTGAAAAACAACAGATTTACTGGCTGGATCACCAGATGAAAAGCCTAAAAAAGAAAACAAATGCGGCCATCACATCTAAGAATTGGTAAGCTGCAATATAATAAATGTTTGCTTTTGGGTACTGCTTTAATTCTGTGTATTGATTCCTAAATGTACTTTAATGATTTAGTACCATGAAGGTCCAAGGTTTGTTTCTTTTGTTTCTTTTATGTATAAAAAAATCCATATTATCTTAGGTCCATGATAATATTAACTTGTGCATCTTTAGCCTTTGATTCATACCATGAGGGCACTCTTTTTTTTTTCTAAGATACAGGTTTGTAATTAGTAAAATATGTATTTTTGTTTAGTATAGAATGGTCCTATAAAAGTACATTTAGAGTGTAGTAAATTACCTGATAAATGTACTATGCTAAATGTAACATCACTTCTAACTATCTACAATCCTGCACTTATAGAATTTCCAAGTCACATTTGTCGACCATTCATTATAAAATAACCAAAAAAAGGTCTAGCTCCTACTTTTAGGACCTCTTTAGATGCTGCCATAACACAAGGGTCTACCTCTACAATAAAAACACCACAATTCATACTAAACCTATTAAAATGGTTCATGAGCCATTCTTGAAGGAAGTCAACATGTCCCGGTGAAACTGGTGGCCATGTAATTGGGAGATCTAATCTACATACCGTCACTGTATGGTGCATACAGCTTGATGGCAACCATCTTGTGTGCTGAATGCAGCTCAGACAACTGATTAAAAACATGTAATATAATAATAATAATACACTAATAAAAATGTTTACTCCACATCTCCTTGTGTTCCTAGTTGAGACCCAATGTCTGGAGAATGTACCTGTTATGCCCCGTACACACGATCGGACTTTCCGACAACAAAACCGTGGATTTTTGTTCAAAGGGTGTTGACTCCAAATTGTCCTGCATACACATGGTCACACAAATGTTGGCCAACAATTATGAACGTAGTGACGTACAAGACCTACGTGATATCTCCATTACGAATGCTAGTTTTACAAGACCGAGCGCTTCTGGCTCTTACTTGATTCTGAGCATGCGTGGACTTTTGTCCGATGGACTTGTGTACACACAATCGGAAAGTCCGACAACAAACATTTGTTGGCGGAAAATTTGGGAGCCTGCTAGCCAACAAATGTTCAATCGAGCATACAAACGGTCGAACTTTCCGCCAACAAGCTCACATCCAACATTTGTGTCGGAAAATCCGATCGTGTGTACGGGGCATTAGACAGGCTGAGCCGGCCTGTTTTACAATGATACCTGTCCTCATGGTTACTACAGAACCAAGTGCCAGGAGCCGTGTTTGTGCTTCAAAGGAGGATCCTGTGATAGCAAAATTAGTTCATGTCAGTGTGCCCCAGGATTTTCAGTAAGTCTTTAATCTCTAAGGGGCTTTCCTGTATAGAGTCACCAGGGAGAACTGCCTGGTGTCACCCTACATGTAAAAAGCATTATAGTACAAAGTGGAAGGAACCTCATATTATGGCACTGTGCTTACAGGGAACTCATTGGTCCTGATGAGGCCTATAAGTGTGTAAGGAAGGTAAGGCATTAAATAACACCTGTAGTGACCATGTCACCTCATTAAAAAAAAAAAATTGCAAGTAAAAGCACAGAAAAATTACGCACTGATTTTGCAGTGTTTTTCCTTTTTCAGAAATGATTTCATGATTGCAAAGTGTCTTTTATCTTGCTAGAAAACTTGACTACTACAGAAAATTCCCTACAACAGCTCCCTACCACCTTGTATGTCATAGCCCTGTACTTTTCTGTGAGTGTGTAATTATACTTTTTGCTGGCCCAGCTCCTCAATTACTTCAGAGCAGGGTTTCTCAACCAGGGTTCCTCCAGAGGTTTCTAGGGGTTCTTTGAGCAATGAGGCATTTCTTCCCCTCAGATAAGTGCCCACTGACACCATCAATCTTTTTAGCTACCTGTAGGGGTGTAATTCTTCCCAATGACCATCACATTAATGTATCATGCGTTGTAGATAGTATTTTTATCAAGGCTTCCCTGAGACCAGAAAGTTAATTCAAGGGTTCCTCTGCGTTGAAACGGTTGAGAAAGGCTGCTATAGAATGTCCTTGAGTGACAGCTCTGAGTCTACTAGAGTTTGTGACATCACATCCAAGATGGCAGTGCCCAGCAGCAGTTTCAGGGCTTTTGGATCTCTACACAAGTTAGGATTGTACAGGTAAATAACATGTCAAAAGTACATTAAATGCAAAGTAGGCAGGTGCAGTCTGCTTCCTCCACTGTAGGTGGCACCCAACTGGAGCGGCATTACAGCCTGGAGAGGAAGTCAGGGGAAAATTGGCTCCTATGTGGTTTCCTGACTCCTGGAGGCAGCGTTCCGGTTGGCTGTGCTGCATGCAGCTGACCCTTGTCAGCCATCTTGGGTCAGCAGAGTCTTTTTAAGTCGTATTTGTCGATGGGTAGTATAGGGACAGGTTACCCGTCTGACAGAGGCAGGGAGAGCATAGGGTTTGCAACTTCTCTGAACATATTCCCATTTTGACACAAGGCCCCATTCTGCCCCTCCTAACAGGCGCTGTTGGTTAAGCTGAAACCCGCTTCACTACACACTGCTGGAATCCGTGAGTGCTCCCGGTTGGGCCTTCTCACCCAGGTTTGCTGTGAACTGTCTTTGCTTTACTTTAATACAAGTTCTTTGCATGGCACCTGGACTATGTGATATTGCTGCCGCATCACTCTGCACCCACCCACACACATATAATCTTATGGGAAGATGAAATGAATGATCTGGTAACAGCGTATCTTAAGGAAGCCACACACAGAAAGATGTAGAGGAGAGTAGAATGTACCAGAGAAATGCTGTTGTGATCTAAGTTATCATACATAGGTGACCTAGATCTCTTATGATACTTAGACATGATTTATTTTGACTGTTTTTTTATATTCCAATCATATCCATGAATAAATCTAACTTTATGTCAAGTCAGGAAAAAAGACGGCAACAATTTTGTTTTGCGCAGTCATGCAATGCTGTGCCCATTGTCAGTTAAAGCGACACAGTGCAAAAGTAAAAAGTGCTCTGGTCATGAAGGAGGTAAAATCTTCCGGGGCTAAAGTGGTTAATATCTCTCTAAATGATATTGGGTCTGGGATTAAAAGTAAGATTTCTGTCTTTGCAGATGACACCAAACTATGCAGTGGAATAACGTCCTTACAGGATGTCTCCAATTTACAAGCCAACCTCAATGCGCTGTCTAATTGGGTGACTAAGAAATGAGGTTTAATGTTGATAAATGTAAAGTTTAGCACTTGGGAGTTAAGAATATGCATCCATCATACATACTAGGGGGAGTACAACTGGGGGAATCAATGGTGGAGAAGGATCTGGGGGTTTTGGTAGATCATAAGCACAACAATAGCATTCAATGCCAAGCTGCGGTTTCCAAAGCAAGCAAAGTCCTTTCTTGTATTAAGAGAGGTATGGACTTCAGAGAGAGAGAGATCATTTTGCCCCGCTACAAATCAATAGTAAGACCTCATCTGGAATATGCAGTTCAGTTTTGGGCACCAATTCTCAAAAAAGGATATCGGGGAACTGGAGAAAGTGCTGAGAAGGGCAACCAAACTGATAAGAGGCATGGAGGAGCTCAGCTATGAGGAAAGATTAGAGAAACTGAATCTATTCCCTCTTGAGAAAAGGAGATTAAGGGGGAATATGATCAACATGTACAAATATATAAGGGGTCCATATAGTGAACTTGGTGTTGAGTTATTCACTTTAGGGTCATCACAGAGGACAAGGGGGCACTCTTTACATCTAGAAAAAAAAAATTTCATCTCCAAAAACAGAAAGGTTTCTTCACAGTAATGCCCCGTACACACGGTCAGATTTTCCAACGGAAAATGTGTGATAGGACCTTGTTGTCGGAAATTCCGACCGTGTGTGGGCTCCATCACACATTTTCCATCGGATTTTCCAACACACAAAGTTTGAGAGCAGGCTATAAAATTTTCCGACAACAAAATCCGTTGTCGGAATTTCCGATCGTGTGTACACAAATCCGGCGCACAAAGTGCCACGCATGCTCAGAATAAATAAACAGATGAAAGCTATTAGCCACTGCCCCGTTTATAGTCCCCACATATGTGTTTTACGTCACCGCGTTCAGAATGATCGGATTTTCCGACAACTTTGGGTGACCGTGTGTATGCAAGACAAGTTTGAGCCAACATCCGTCTGAAAAAATCCTAGGATTTTGTTGTCGGAATGTCCGAACAAAGTCCGACCGTGTGTGTAAGAGATGTGAAAATGTGGAAGACTCCCTCCAGAGGTGGTTCTGGCCAGCTCAGTAGATTGCTTTAAAAAAGGCCTGGATTTGTTCCTAAATATACACAATATAACTGAGTACTGACATTTATAGGTAAAGTTGATCCAGGGAAAATCCAATTGCCTCCCTGGGATCAGGAAGGAATTTCTTCCCCTGCTGTAGCACATTGGAGCATGCTTTGCTGGGGATTTTTGCCTTCCTCTGGATCAACTGTGGTGAATGGTTGTGTATATGGGATTGTATTATTATTTTTATTTATTTATTTTTTGGTTGAACTAGATGGACTTGTGTCTTTTTTCAACCTGACTAACTATGTAACTATGTATATGTATGTAAACCACAGTCCACATATTAATATATGAGGGCTGGAGATTTGATTGTGTTGTATTATATAAAAGCTTACCATTCACTAACTATGTAACTATATAACTCATACACACTAGGCACAGCTTGCCTCTGCACCCCTCATCCACAGCTCCCCTGTACCCTTCATCCCCAGCTTACTTGTACCACCTGCACTTCCTGTCCACAGATCACTTGCACTCCTCATGCACAGCTCACCTGAACCCCTTGTCCACAGTTTACCTGCACCCAGCTTAACTGAATGCTCCTCTACAGCTCCCTGGAACCTCCTCCCGAATACCTCTTGCCCCACTTTTATACAGCTTGCCTACACCATCTCATCAGCTCTTTCAGCGCTTCCTTCTCAGCATCAGACCAGGGTCTGACTTCCCTCATAAGGAGGTACTGTCCCATGCCTCCGCCACACATGAATGAGCCACAAGAGTTGCTTATAAATGAGCCACAGCTTATTCATATGCAAATCCTAATGCTCCTGGCCACCCCTCCAAACTCGCTGCGCATATCGACCGTGGTGCCCTGTGCTGCCGCTGTAGTGGTCCATCCACTGCAATACACAGCCTCAAAGTGAGTATCCATAATGCAATGGCAAGTGCTCATTGATCAGTGCAGCCATGCGACAATGCTGACCAATGAGACGTGCATCTGAGGCTTCTTCTTCCACTTGCAGAAGAAAGATGTGCTTCTCATTGGTCAGCATGGTCATATGGCTGCGCCAATCAATGAGCACCTGCCTTTATAAATATTCACTTTGGGGCTGTGCATTGCAATGTACAAACCACTACACTAGCAGCACGCAGCATCAGGGCCAGGAAGGAGGGGTGGCCAAGATATTTGGAGTTTACCTTTTCATTTTTGGTGAACTTACCCTTTAAATGTCACTGTAACCACATTTATTTTGTAAGCTGGCATATCAGGAATAACTATTACATGCAGCACGGATGTCATTTCATTTTTAATATAATTAGTAGAAGCTCTGCTAAATATAAAATTGTATCCTTTATGCATCACAAGACACACATTTGTTTCAGAGGACTGGTTTTGGATATACTGTATATAGAGACAGGATATAGATAGATAGATAGATAGATAGATAGATAGATAGATAGATAGATAGATAGATAGATAGATAGATAGATAGAAAGATAGATAGAATGATAGACAGACAGGATTATATAATAAACAAAGACAGTGCGGTGTAATATCCCAGAGCAACAGAATTTCATCTGGCATCAATTCGGAGCAGAGGAATACAGGAGATAATATGGATTCTTTCTTATGGGTTCCTTCAGTTTGCATATTGTAGATGTAGCACCCTGATTTACCAAAACCATGTAGTACATGGGCCTGCTTGATTGCATACAAATAGAAACTCCTAAGGTTTGACCTCATATTATATGGTTTTGGTAAATCTGAAGACAAAAATCAGCAGAAAATCTGATAGTGTATATGGGGCTTAAGTTTGAACTTGTTGCACTTTTCTCTTCTACCACTAGGTGGCCAGGTACTTGGTGGTACTAGATACGAGAAGGGCAACCCATGGTCAGGTTATTGGTATATGGGGTATCTCAGCCAATGGTCAGGGGTTTTCTTGGATCCCATGGCCTGCTGGGAGAGCCTATATATTTGGGTGGAGTCAGGCGATTGATGTTCTGTGCCACCTGGACAGCTGTCTGGGTGGACAATGTGTGTCATATTGCCCCAGGCTGCTAGGCCAGAGATTGGGCCTATCCTGGGCACATCTGGCTGCTAGGCTGTCTGAGGGCCTATCCAGAAGCAAGAGAGCAGCGCAAGGTTGGGACTGCAGCTTGCATTCCAACCAGAAGTGACAGAGTATGAAGCCAGGGACCCAGCCAGTGGAGGTGACGCTTGCAGAGCAGCCTTGTGTGTCAAGCCAGGGACCAAGCAGACCAGCGGGGGTGAAACTTGAGAAGTATCTTGAGTACCAAGCCAGGGACCCAGCAGGGAAGCGGGGGTGACTCTTGAGGAAAATACTGCTGTGAAGATTGGAGGAGCTCAAGGGATTCAGAGTGGCAGTAAATCATTTAGTCTAGTGAGAGACTGGGAGCTCAGTGGGCTGAAGAACTACAAGGAGAGATTGTAGTGGAAGATAAAGGAACTGTTAAACTTCAAGTTAGGAATTGTTAAAGACTGTTGCCATAGGAGACAGCATCCCTGCACATGCAGATGTGGCTTTCCCTGCATGGCTGTCCTCCTGTTGAAGTCTCAGAGTCTGCCAATTGAACTTGCAAATACCTAAGGGTGTCCTGGCCCTAACCCTCTTTTCCCCAGAAAAGTTTGTTAAGAGAAATACACTTTCTTTTGCATTCAAGAAGTGTCTGGCGCCCAATGAATTTCACCATCTTTGCACCCACTATGCCTTGCACCCCACTACATACAGAAGGATGTCAGCTATCTCTGGCTCTGGAGGTTCTCATTAGCCCGAAGGAGGCCTGGGATCTTGCTACGTATATTACCCATTACTACAGGTATTTGTCACCAGGCGATGGGCCTTCTTCATTCCCATCCATCTAGTACTGTAACTGTGATCCTGTTAGGAATTGCTGGATTTCACTTACTTCCAATGGTCAGCTCTCTGGGACAGCACCACATGTAGGCCACTTACGCCAAATGCATTAGGACACATTTATATTTGTGGCTAGGAGCAGTAGAAGCATGAATTTTAGCCACATTTTTACCTCCCCCAACTGTTCCCCCTTAAGCTGCAAAGGCAGCAGACATGCTGCAGCCATGGCAGGGATTAAACCCATTACATTTGGTGTGGACTACCACTCCCCAAATCTGACTCACTCAAGTGAAAGAGGGTGCACTGCAACCGCCGCACAACCACATACACACAACTGTGGTGCAGCATTTATGGGGTTAAAATAGGCAGTGAAGAAACATCATAGTGATTGAAAGTCTTCTTTTCTCACTATAAGGTTGGCGCACAGCAGCGTAGCAGATGAGTGAATCGACCTGCAAGTTTAGCGAATGTCATATGATTCTTGAAAAAGCAAATTTTTTCACCCTAAAAATTTTGGAGAGAATCATGTAAATGAATACATTTAGACAATCAAGGTTTATGAAATGGAAGACTGTGAGACATAAATCTGCAGAGCCACAATCATTGACAATAATACTGGAAGATGTATCTGAAGGCCCATTGATTGACTCATCTCTGCTTGGAATACAATGTAGTGTGTGCCCTATTCACTCCTCTGTAGGCTGTGAGCACCATCTAGTGGCTAATTTGCAATTTGTTTTCATTGAGTATTTCTTTATACAACACAGAAGTAGTTGTGGATTGGGACTTTCTGCCACTAGATTATATTTAAAAATGCAAATTATATTTATCAAAATTATAATATTATTATTATTAGTAGTAGTAGTAATATTCTTATTATTACTATTATTATTATTAATAATAATTCAATTATTAATATTAATAATTCAATTATTAATATTAATATGCTATTAATACTATATTTAATATTATTAACTTAAAAATACAAAGAGCATTAAAAATGACGTGAAAAGACTATTAAAACATCTAGTGATTACAATACAACTTGGATATAAATTTCTCATATTCTGATGTGTCCACCTGGGGGATGTTAGGTCATATCCTATCACCTATTAGCTGAACTTTTTTGAAGTTTAACTCCCTGTAATATGCCATATGCTCTACTGGGTTCTCAGTATCCATGTGAGTGGGTGATCCTGCTTCCTAACAACTTTAATATTTGACAAGCTGGGACTTACTTGTCTCAGTCCGCTGTATTTTCCATCCCGCTCCCCATATTGTTTTTCAGTGGATGATCAGTGTTTTAATAAAGGATATCCTCAGCTGCCATTGTGCTCTTGGTGGGTGTCCCATGGGTCCCTGTACCTTTATGGAGGGGTGGGCTCCCTCCAGGCAAACCTGCCCCTGATCTATCCATTATTATATATGTTCTCCAATTTGGGAGACTTTCAGAATTATAGAGTTAGGACGGCAGTACACTGGGGTGCCGTGATGTGGCCACTGCGATTTACACATACTATATGTTTGCAAATGTGTGCGACCAAACCCCGTGTTTGTAACATGAACTGTTACACCAGACTATTTGGTTTTGTTGTAGGCTGCTGGCTGGAAAGTGAGCTAGGAATGTATGTTTGCTTTGATGTAATTCTCGGCAGAGGCGTCGCTAGGGGGTGGCTATTGGGGCTATAGCCCCGAATCTGGGGCCCATAGCCCGAGTCTCTCACTGGGATAAGCGGTGCTATCAGTGACAGATGTGGACGCCGTGCAGATAACTAACATCTCGGCCATTTTACTTTGTTCTGCCACTGCACTGGTTGCTAGAACTGCCCAGGGTCTAGCAACCAGTGATGTCACATAACCCGAGTGACACAGCGTGAGCCCGAGGCAGTGGCGTCACTGGGGGGGGTGGGGGCTGCCTTCCCCTCCTCTCTGTTTACATCCACAGAGGAGGAGGAGGATCCCGAGGGACACACCACTGTGTACAGTATATCCGTCAGCACTGTTCTGAGGTCTGTACATTTTACTATACATTATGTAGGTGGACATGTGCAGGGGGCTATGGGAGGGAAGAGGAGTGCCTATACTGATGGGGGGTCTGCACTGAAGGGGGGTGTCTATACTGATGTGGGGTCTGCACTGAGGAAGGTGCATCTATACTGATGGGGGGGTCTGCACTGAGGGGGGTGTCTATGCTGATGGGGGTCTGCACTGAGGGGGGTCTATACTGATGGGGGGTGGCTGCACTAAGGGGGGTGACTGCACTAAGGGGGTGTCTATAATGATGGGGGGAGGTCTATACTAAGGGAGAGGTGGTCTGTACTGAGGGGGGTCTGTACTGATAGAGTGGGGTGGTCTGTACTGAGGTGGGGTCTGTACTGAGGGGTGGTCTGTACTGATGGAGGGAGGTGGTCTGTACCATGCCCGAAACCTCTGACATCTCCTGTACCATGCCCACAGCCTCTGCATCACCTCCTGTATATATATACACACACACACATTTATATTATATACATGTGTATGCCCGCCCAAGCGTATGACTTTCTTTACTTCACTGCTATGGGCTCTAGCCCCAAATCTTTAGTAGACCTAGCAACGCCCCTGATTCTCAGTATCTATTCTCTGTGTGTATGGACTCTGCACAGTACTTCTTCTCTAGTAATGTATGTCGGGTGTCATTCTCAGTACTGAAGGTGCTCTTCACGTTGGATTTATAATTTATAATTTTAGGTATACGTATCAGGCTGCATTCACACCTGAGAGACATGGAAACGCAGGAAAAATGCACCCACAGTACAAGCAAAATCCCAGACTAGGGAGAGAGAGCGGTGCAGGGGCTGTGATGGGTAAGTGATCACCAATGGGGGTTAACTTTCACTGCCAGTGACCACCAATGACGAGGGGAGATAATAGTACGGACATCAGTGCTGGGGGGGGGGGTATTATTACACTCGGTGACACCAATACAGGGAACTATTGCTACGTCCACTAACACTTCTCTTATCCTGTACACCGGGTGTAATTCTCAGTATCTGTTTTTATTCTCTATATAAGGACACTGCACAGTAGCACTTTTCTAGTATTATATGCTGGGTATCATTCTTAGCATCTCTTCTAATTCTCTATATATGGACTCTGCACAGTAGCACTTCTCTAGTATTATATGCTGGGTATCATTCTTAGTATCTCTTCTAAATCTCTATATATGGACTCTGCACAGTAGCACTTCTCTAGTATTGTATACTGGGTGTCATTCTCTGTATCTGTTCTTATTTTGGATGTATGGCCTCTGCACAGTAGCAATTATCTTGGCCCGTGTCATGGATGTGATTTTCATTATCTGTTATTCTCTATGTATGGACTCTGCACAGTGGTACTTCTCTTGTCCAGTATGCAGAATGTCATTCTTGGTATCTGTTCTTATTCTGTAATGTGTGGATGCTTTACAATAGCACTTCTCTAGCACTGTATACTGGATGTAATTCTCAGTACTTGTTCTTATTCTCTATATATTGACTGTGTACAGTTCCACTTTTTTGCCCTGTATGCTGGAACACATTTTCAGTATCTGTTTTTATCCTGCATGTATGGATTCTGCACAGTGTTGCTTCTCTTGTCCTGTATGATAGGTGTTATTCTTAGTATCTGTTCTTATTCTGCATGTATGGATATTGTTAGTAGAACTTCCAATTGGCATCTTCCCCCTGGGTATTGGAAGTTGTACTGTGCAGCATCCATACATACGCACATACCACATCTTTGGGACATATGATCCCGGAAGGCAGAGATGGTCTTATTAAGGTGACACTAAGCTCTTAATTCTCTAAGAACAGTCCATACTCATCTCCTCCTGATAGAGGATCTTCACCGGGGAGACAGAAATGTAGAAGTTCTCCATTACAAATCCTCTATCTGGTTATTTATAATAATCACGTACCTGTCCAGGGATCCAGCGCTCTCCTCACTTGGACCAGTACTTCTTTGGTCTTTTGGCTTTCCGGTGCCGACATGGTAACTGTGGGAAGTCAGTTTGACTCCTTGTGACTTCATAGCCAACTCTCCACTACAAATGCTCAAGCTGCACTGCTCCCTGTGAATGGTCCTGCAGCCTCGTGGGACCTGTAATGTGTGCATGAGGCTGCAGCTACAGGTGGGGCACCAAACGTCCACCCCTATTGTCTAGGTCACGGGTGACAAACACATGAACCAAATCCGCTCCGCCAGGTCTTGTCATGTGGCACGCGCAGCAGCTGCCACCGCCTGTTCGCACCATCTGCTTTCCACTGTCATGGAACAGGTCCCCCTTGCAACAGGAGTAAACACTTACTACTCTCCTCCTCAGTCTTCCCAGTGGCACCGGTGTTCTGCCGAGAAAGTTCCTCCCGGCGGATAAGGACCCTGCGCAGTAGGAGCCAGCGGAAATAGCCGAAGCGAAATAGAGAAGAAATCAGCTGTACACGGCACCTGTAAGAGGGCCGCTCGCCACGCTTCGGGCATGGCCTCGCTTCGCTCGGCACTTTTTTATTCCCCCTCTAGGTCCACTTGGATGGTGGGGCTTCAGCCTGGACCTAGGGCGCAGGCGTCATGTACAGCTGATTAAAGATTTTCATCTTCGGCTATTTTCGGCGGTTCCTGGTCATTCGTATTGCGCAAGCACAGCGAGTGCGCAGTACAGGGGGGACCTTATCCGCCGAGGGAACTTTCTCGGCAAGAAACTGGCTCTGTGTGTAGCTGAGCACATGCGTGGTCAGTCCGGCACAGCCTGTCAGTGGCGGTGGTACGTGGCGGGTCCAGCACTGTGTGTTCTTCAGCTGCATCCTGAGTGCGGGCTTTTGAGGACTTGCTGCACCCAACAGTGGCCATGAAGAGAGGCATTCTAGTAAATGCCATCTTACATCAGGTAGGAGAGAGTACAGATGTAAGGTTTGCTTTTGGGGGGTGTGAAGCCTGTGGGTATGTGGAGAAAGATGTGTGCAGGGATGGAAGGCAGATTGGTGGGTGTAGAGGTCAGAACCTAGGAGTAGGGGTGGAAATGAGATGCTGCAATAGTGCACCCCTGAACCCTGCGCTCTGTAAGTAACACACCCCTGAACCATGTGCCCTGTACAAAGTGCACCCTTGAACCCTGTGCTCTGTATGTAGAGCACCCTGAACCCTTTGCTCTGTACATAGCACACCCCTGAACCATGGGCTCTATGCGTAGCGCACCCCTGAACCCTTTCCTCTGTACATAGCACACCCCTTTACCCTGGTCTCTGTACGTAGCACACCCCTGAACCCTTTGCTCTGTACGTAGCCCACCCCTTACCCCCTGGGCTCTGTACGTAGCACACCCTGAACCCTGGGCTATGTAAGTAGCGCACCCCTGAACCCTGGGCTCTGTACATAGCGCACTCCTGAACCCTGGGCTCTGTACATAGCGCACTCCTGAACCCTGGGCTCTGTACGTAGCACACCCCTGAACCCTGGGCTCTGTACGTAGCACACCTCTGAACCTTTTGCTCTGTACGTAGCCCACCCCTTACCCCCTGTGCCCTGTATATAGCCCACCCCTCAACCCTGGGCTATGTAAGTAGCGCACCCCCTGAACCCTGGGCTCTGTACGTAGCGCACTCCTAAACCCTGGGCTCTGTACGTAGCGCAACCCTGAACCCTGGGCTCTGTACGTAGCACACCCATGAACCCTGGGCTCTTTAAGTAGATCACCCCTGAACCCTGGGCTCTGTAAGTAGCGCACCCCTGAAACCTGGGCTTTGTATGTAGCGCACCCCTGAACCCTGGGCTCTGTACGTAGTGCACCCCTAAACCCTGTGCCCTGTACGCAGCATGACCCAGATACAAGCTGCTCTTTGAGGGTAACCATGCTGCTGATGTGGCCCACATTGACACCCAATGGGGAATATAAAACTGGTACTTTGAGGAGATAGAAGGGGAACATTATATTTACAGTATCTCACAAAAGTGAGTACACCCCTCACATTTTTGTAAATATTTTATTCTATCTTTTCATGTGACAACACTGAAGAAATGACACTTTGCTACAATGTAAAGTAGTGAGTGTACAGCTTGTATAACAGTGTAAATTTGCTGTCCCCTCAATATAACTCAACACACAGCCATTAATGTCTAAACCGCTGGCAACAAAAGTGAGTACACTGCTAAGTGAAAATGTCCAAATTGGGCCCAATTCGCCATTTTCCCTCCCCAGTGTCATGTGACTCGTTAGTGTTACAATGTCTCAGGTGTGAATGGGGAGCAGGTGTGTTAAATTTGGTGTTATCGCTCTCACTCTCTCATACTGGTCACTGGAAGTTCAACGTGGCACCTCATGGAAAAGAACTCTCTGAGGATCTGAAAAAATGAATTGTTGCTCTATGTAAAGATGGCCTAGGCTATTAGAAGAGTGCCAAAATACTGAAACTGAGCTGCAGCCTTGTGGCCAAGACCATACAGTGGTTTAACAGGACAGGTTCCACTCAGAACAGGCCTCGCCATGGTCGACCAAAGAAGTTGAGTGCACGTGCTCAGTGTCATATCCAGAGGTTGTCTTTGGGAAACAGACGTATGAGTGCTGCCAGCATTGCTGCAGAGGTTGAAGGGGTGGGGGGGTCAGTTCTTTTAGGCAATGTTTCTCAAAGGCTTCAGCAGTGTGAACAGCAAGCATTTATGAAACTCTCAGCAAGCTTCAAGCAGCTTTCTGTAAGCCCTTAAAGCACCCTTCAGCTCCTGTTTGGAAATATTATACATATCCTAATGGGAGTGTTGATAGTCACTTTAAACTGCCAGGCTTTCAACAAGCTTCAAGTAGCGCTGACACCTACTAGCAGCTTGTTGAAAGTGGAAATCAGCACTCCCATTAGGGTCTGTGTTCAACATATACAAACTGGAGCTGAAGGCTGCTTTAAAAACTTCAACAAAGCTTGCTGAAAGCTCTGCAAATGCTTTGGAAAATCTTCCTGTTCACACTGCTCTTATACAAGCTGAAGCCTGTGCGCAACTGGCCTTATAATTATTGCAATGCCTTCTTTGCTGTGTGGTTTGTTCCCATCTATTACTGAGTAGCTAAGTGTTGCTACTGTCATCCATGTGTGAATTCTTTACCCTCCTAATATTTTCTGTTATTTCCCTGGGAAGATTGAGCGTTGAACGTTTGTTACGCCGCAGCAATCTCTGACAGTCGTTTGTTACGCCGCAGCAGTCTCTGATAGTCATTTGTTACACAGGAGCAGTATCTGTCAGTCCTTTTTACATTGGAGCAATCTTTGTCAGACTCTGTATGTAAGATGTACTTAGTAATAATGGTTTGGAGGTTGGGGCTGCTATCCTACTACTGAAAAAAATAATGAATACTCATATGATCAGAAGCCAATTTCCTAAAGCTGGCCCCACATTTCACAGAGGGAATTGTTACATTTGCTGTCATTGTATGGGAGGACATTTTAGTTTTCCGGAGCTTTATTATTGTGTAAAATGCTGATGAGGTTTTGTTATATCACTATGAAGCAGGGACGTGCGGTGAGGTCAGAGGCTGGTGAGGCACTGGCTAGTATCAGAGACAGATACAAACAGGTTACATACGTCGTGATCATTAGAGCAATAATTCTAGCACTAGACCTCCTCTGTAACTCTAAACATGTAATCTGTAAAAAAATGTAAAGCGTCGCCTATGGAGATTTTTAAGTACTGAAGTTTGGCGCCATTCCACAAGTGTACGCAATTTTAAAGCGTGACGTGTTCGGTATCTGTTTACTCGGCATAACATCATCTCTCACATCATAAAAAAAAATCTGGCTAACTTTAGTGTGTTTTCTTTTTTTTTATTCATGAAACTGTTTCTTTCCAAAAAAAACACGTTTACAAAATTGCTGCGCAAATACTGTGTGACATAAAAAGTTGCAACGACCACCATTTTTTTCACTACGGTGTCTGCTTAAAAAATATATATATATATATATAATGTTTGGGGGTTCTGAGTAATTTTCTAGCAAACAAATGATGATTTTTACACGTAGGAGAGAAGTGTCAGAATTGGACTGGCTAGCAAGGGGTTATTTACCATAAGTAAGTAATATACAAATAATTATTATATATTGTTTTTAAGGTAATTTACTATATTTTCAAAAACTGTACTCAAGCAGGTGGCTTAACGGGCAAATTATTAAAGTTTGAAGTTATAGCTTCCAACCAGTAATTTCACAGTAAATAGATAAATAATAAATTATTTAGTTATATTTTAAAATAATAAATTTTTAAATATTTTTAAATAATACATTTTTAGTTATATTATATTATAACATATAGCATTATAATATATGATTTTGCTTGATTTCGCATGTGCGTGGGAGCCAACGGTCACGCACCGGCCCTTTAGAAGCGGCACGCTCGTGCCCTTTCCTCAGTGCGCATGCGCCGATGACCTTGCCGCAAAAGTATATGGTCGATATCTCCTAAACCGTGCAAGTTTAGGAGATATTTCCAGTACCTACAGGTAAGCCTTATTATAGGCTTACCTGTAGGGAGAAGTGGTGTGTAAGGGTTTACAACCACTTACCTGGATGCAACTCAGAATTATTTAAAGTTGGCAGAGAAACACGCCAAGGCTGTCCTCTTCCCCCCCTTTTATTCGCGCTCGCCATAGAACCTTTAGCTACAGCAATCCTATTACATCCAGATATTAAAGGCATCAAATATCACCACATACAAATTGAGTATGTATGATATCCTACTATTCTAACTCAACCCCACATAACATTGCCAAACTTATTACAAACACTACAATCTTTTTCACTGATCTCAGGTTTATCAGTAAATGTCTCGAAATCTATAGGCATGCCAATTAACCTACCACCCCCACAACTAAAGGCCATCCGCAATTCATTCAATTTCATATGATTCGTGGAATCTATCTCTTATTTGGGTATCCGTTTAACACCAGATATTAATGAATCATATCCCAAAAACTTCCTCCCATTATTACAAAAATTAAGAGGGATGCCTAAACTATGGAAATCATATCACATTTCCTTTCTGGAACGAATTACGGCAATAAAAATTACAATATTACCTAATATAATATATTTATATAGAGCTTTTCCCATTGGGGCAGCACAGTGGTGTAGTGGTTAGCAGTTTCACCTAGCAGCATAATGGTTACTGGTTCAAATCCCAACTATAATACCATCTGCCTGGAGTTTGCATGTTCTCCTTGTGCCTGCGTGGGTTTCCTTTCACACTCTACAGACATGCTTGTAGGTTAATCAGATCCTGTCTAAATTGGCCCTAGTATACGTATGAATGTGTGTTAGGAACCTTAGATTGTAAGCTCCTTGAGGGTAGGGACTGATGTGAATGTACAATGTATATGTAACGCGCTGTGTAAATTGACAGCGCTATATAAGTAACTGAAATAAATAAATTAGAAAAAATAAATATAACTAATTTTCAATCAGTAATTAATACGTTTGTTTAGTCAGCAGCCCACCCCCGTATTTCCAAAACAGTTTTATATACACTACACAATAGAGGTGGATTGGGCCTCCCAGATTTTTGGTCCTACTATTTGGCCGCACGCTGGTCACAAATGACTCAATGGCATATACGTAATTTGAAGATTCCATGGGTCAGATTCGAAAGAGATTCAATCCTCCCACTTTTAATCTATAAAATATACTGCTACAGAATTTGCTTGGTGAATTAATATTGACATAGTAACTCTCCCAAAATGTATTGAAAACTTTATATTCACTAAATTCACTAAAATCAAAATACAATATCCCCAATGATGAACTCCGCAGATTTCTCCAAATTAAACATTTTTATACTACATATTTTCAGATAACACGCAGAAACCCTCTAACGTTTTATGAAAATATGTTTATGAAGTCACCTAGAGGTAAAGGCCTTATTTAAGAGATTTATAACAATTTAGTCAATAATGACAAGGAAGAAAAACTCACATACATGCACAAATGGGAGTTGGAGTGCAGTATTTCCCTTTCTGCGGAGGAATGGAAGGATTCTATCAATAACCTACGAAAATGCACTAGATCCCTTACAGTGAGAGAAACAGCCACAAAACTGTTTACAAGATGGTATTATACACCTAATAAACTACATACCATTTTCCCTACAGTACCTCTAACTTGTTTTGGAGGATGTTTATCGCCGGGCTCTTTGTCACATATCTTCTGGGACTGTAAAAAAATATCACAAATATGGAAAAATTTAGGAAACTTCACCTCCATTATCTCAGGCATTCAGATACCCCTTAAACTATCCAATTGTTTGCTATTCATGCCTATCTTAGGTGTCTCCATTCAATCACCACATGAGACTTATCCACACGATTAGTGTTTCTATACAATGGCTTATAGCAGTGGTTCTCAACTCCTGTCCTCAGGGCCCATTAACAGGCCAGGTTTGCAAGATAACTGAAATGCATCCCAGGTGATGTTATTTGCTGCTCAGTGATTGAAGTATTCTAGTCTGCATCTCCCCAGGGTAATACTTAAAATCTGGCCTGTTAGTGGGTCCTGAGGACTGGAGCTGAGAACCACTGGCTTATAGCCTTTTACTGGAAATCACCATCTGTTCCACTCATGCAACTAAAAACAAGAATAAATAATATAATCTTCATGGAAAAATTATACCATATGTTATAGAATACCATGAGAATATACAATAAAAAAATGGAACTCCTGCTTTGAACATTCTGAGGTATTATTGAGCTCCTTGAATAATTACCTTTTCTCAAGTGACCTCTTATTTTCAACTAATCTGTATTGATTTTTCCATTGGTGTTTTGTATGTTTTTATGATCATACAAAATTTTTTACAAGATTTTATGATCATATCAACAGCTGACTTTCTTTCAATCAATATTTACCTTACTCATGCCTTGTAGAGTACCTTTTAAGATGCATTTTTCCAAAATGTTGTTTTATCTTTGCCCAACCACGTTATACCAAATAAAAGTTTGTAAACAAAAAAAAAAATGTTCCTCCACCCCAAACTCAATCATCCATGTCTTTATGGACCTTGCTTTGTGCACTGGTGTGCAGTCATGTTGGAACAGGAAGGAGCCATCCCCAAACTGTTCCCACAAAGATGGGAGCATGAAATTGTCCAAAATGTCTTGGTATGCTGATGCCATAAGAGTTCCCTTCACTGGGCTGAGCCCAACCCCTGAAAAACAACCCCACACCATAATCCCCCCTCCAGGAAACTTTACACTTGGCACAATGCAGTCAGGCAAGTACTGTTCTCCTGGTAACTGCCAATTACAGACACATCCATCGGATTGCCAGACAGAGCAGCGTGATTCATCACTCTAGAGAACATGTCTCCAATGCTCTAGAGTTCAGTGGCGATGTGCTTTACACCACTGCATCCGACGCTTTGCATTGCACTTAGTGATGTAAGGCTTAAATGCAGCTGCCCAGCCATGAAAACCCATTCCATGAAGCTCTCTATGCACTGTTGTTGTGCTATCTGAAGGCCATACAAAGTTTGGAGGTCTGTAGCTATTGACTCTGCAGACAGTTGGCGACTTCTGCACACTGTGAGCTTCAGCATGCCCTGACCCCGCTCTATCTTTTTACGTTGCCTATCACTACGTGGCTGAGTTGCTGTTGTTCCCAGTTGCTTCCACTTTGTTATATTACCACTAACAGTTGACCGTGGAATTTAGTAGCAAGGAAATTTTACGGATGGACTTATTGCACAGGTGGCAACCTAACATGGTACCATGCTTAATTTCACCTGAGAGTGACCAATTCTTTCACAAATGTTTGTAGAAGCAGTCTGCATGACTAGGTGTTTGATTTTGTGGCCAAGGAGGTGATTGGAACACCTCAATCCAATGATTTGGAGGGTTGTCCCAATACTTTTGACAAAACAGGTTAAGTTGCACACACAACTGGTGCTAGAGGGGGAATCACTCCCTAACAGGCCAACAGGCATAACAAAGAGGGGGTCCCCATAAAACAGCAAAGTAAGGTAATGAGAGCCAGCAGTTACATAGTTACATAGTTAGTAAGGTTGAATAAAGACACCAGTCCATCCAGTACAACCTGAGTGAGTGTGGGTGCATGTCTACAATTATCCCTATTTTATTTAAGGTACCCATATAGCGCCGTCAAATTACGCAGCGCTCCACATATACATCACACACTCACATCAGTCCCTACTCTCAAGGAGCCCACAATCCAAGGTCCCCAACTCACATTCATATACTAGGGACAATTTTGGACAGAAGCCAATTAACCTACCAACATGTCTTTGGAGTGTGGGAGGAAACCGGAGTACCCGGAGGAAACCCACGCAGACACAGGTAGAACATGCAAACTCCAGGCAGGTAGTGTCATGGTTGGGATTCGAACCAGCAACGCTTTTCACTGCTAGGCGAAAGTGCTAACCACTACACCACTGTGCCGCCAAGGTTATCAGCAGTGTTGAAGCAGAGTACAGTACCTCTCCATTCTCTGGTCAGCGATGAGGCGGTAAAGTTTCTACCTAGGAGAAGGCCTCATGAGGGGAGGTGAAAAAGTGGACTGTCTTCTCATCCTGGACACAGAGACGAGCAGGAAACAGGACACTAACGAATATTTTGAGCCTGCAATGCTGCCTTCACCTGATCAAACAATTTCCTGAGCTTCTGTGTTTCCACTGAATAGTCTGCGAATATAAGCAATCTGCCATTTTGGTAGCGCAATTCTCCTTGAACTCTGACGGCACGGAGTACCTCATTGCGATCATTGCGAAATTGAGCAGCTGCAGGATAAAGGTACAGGGGGGAGACCCAGTAGAACCTGGTTTGGGTGGGATTCATGGTGTAATATGGAGAGAACTGAGCATCAGGCAGCAGGGTCGTAGCATAATGTCTGCAAATCCCGGCTGGGGAGAGTTATCTGAGTCCTGCAGGTCAGTTTGTGACGCCATATTAGTCCTCCATGTGGCTCGGGACTTTACATGGGCGGCAGGGGACAAAGGCTGTACCTCCTCAATCGGCGGGAACCTGAGCTTTTTTCCTTTCCAGAATCTGCTCCGGACGAGCGGCGTCTCATCGGGACAGGAACCACCCGTCAGCAGGGTGTAAAAGCATGCAGAAGTAAGATAAAAGGCAAGCGTAGCCAGCAGAGCTCCGAGATGTACGGCTGCTCAGGTGGTCATCGTGGACACACCCCAAAGGTGGTTTTTAATAACATTCAAATACAATATGACCTGTGTCGCAATTGTATATGCTATATTATTTTTTTTTATTTGCTATTTTTTTTTTCATGAAAGCGGAGTTACTCTTTAAAGCGGTTTCATTTATTATTTTTTGTTAAACACTCCGGTGATGTTTGCACCTAATGCTGTACCTAACAGTTTGAGTAGTTAATGTAGGTTTTCTAAATGTTTTTATTTTTTTAAAAACTTACTTTGCTGTCCCCTCTGAGTGCGCTCCCATCTTCATTGTGGGCATCTGAAGCCCACTGGTATCTCCTTCCGGGATACGGCACTGCTGGCTACCCAGCATGCACCTCTCACGCATGTGTATAACCTACAAAGCGCGGCGCACTCATTGTGCATTGACTCCTAGGATTGATGACACTCATATCCCAGGAGCCAATGGTCGGGGGGGACATGACGTACCTCCGCGGCGAGGTACAGCGGAAGCGGAGGATTTACAACACATAAAAGGTATTTGCACTGCAGTAAAAAAAAAAAAAAAGGATACCGGTAGATAGATAAAAGAAAAATAGGAAGTGCTCACGAAACAAGTATTTGTGCTTTAACAGTTTTTACATCCTTCAGCAGTCCAGAGCTCAGGCAAATGACAGGTCAGCCTGGTGGGAGCCCTACAGCTTGACACCAAGGAAATATTTCTGCTCTGGAAGGGACAGAATACAAGTGAATTACAGCACAAGCAGCAACTCCTAAGAGGTAAGGCAACACTGCTTTGACCAAGAGTGGAAAAAACAGTCCAGACTGGCCTGCTCTAAGCTGGCTAACAAGACCCATCTCTATTTTATGGCCAACATTGTGCCCTTCCACCCAGAATGTGCTCACCATCATCAAGGCTTATATACAAAGAGTCTTTTAAACCACTTATATTTCATGCATGCCAAATAATACTCGGTATTTCCCAGTGGCAGTTGGATCGAGGATTTTATCAATCTGAGAAGACAGAAAAAAGGAGGAGGAGTCATGATACTGGCATGGAATAAAAACAGAATACAAATCCAATGAGCCTGAGGCAGCAAGTTAATACAAAGCAACAAACTGAAGGCAACAAAGAGAAGCAGTAACCACTTGCAGACCGCCTGTCTGCAATGTACTGCGGATGGGCGGCCCACATAGCCAAAGCAACGTACTAATACTTCACTGCCTGTTACAGGGTCGTGGATACGTACCCCCCACCCCCCAACATCCACTGTGATTGTACACAGCTGGAGTCTGCCAGCAGGTCATGGCCAATGATTCATAGCTGGGACCTGCTGATTGACGGAGCCTTGTGTTGGCCACAGGGTTCTGTACAGAGGGAACAATCTCTGTGTTTTGTATCCATGCATAGCAGGGATAAGAAACAAAGACACCATTAGTAAAATGCAACGCATATTGCACACATTACACAATATATTAACAGTGGATATGTGCAATTCTTTTCGTTCCAAATTCATTTTTCGTCAAAATTCGGCATACTCGTTAATTCTGAAAAATCCAAATTAATGAAAGGCCGTTTAAGGAATTTTTTCGAAAACAAATCTTTGAAAAGAACGAAAATTCGAAAGAATGAAAATCTGAAATTTGAAAATTTGAAAGAATGACAATCCGAAATTTGAAAATCCGAAAATTCTAAAGAGTGAAATTCTAAAATCTGAAAATCAGAAGTAAAGAAAATCTGAAAATAAGAAAGGAAATTCAAAAATTCGAAAGAACAAAAATCCGAAAATAAGAACAAAAATTCAAAAGAACAAGAAACATTCAGATAATTTCTATTATAACTAAAATATTAAATTTATTAACCAATATTATAGTTTATTATTAAGGATTATTATAGTTTTTTATTATTATTATTATTATACATTTTTTACTATATTGGACCAGTTTTCCTTTGATAATAAAAAAAATGAGGAAATATGGAAATATATCCATTACCATTTACCACCAGAAGAAAGCCCAATTAGTCCTCTAATAAACGTGGTATAACCCACCTGGATACACAAAGTGATTGCGATGATATGTACAATTTCAGTAGTGCATGTCAAAGCTGCAAAATTGTGTTGAGGCATTAACAGTTGCTTGCCCTCGGTCACTAAGGAGTTAACTAGCTGTGTACGTGTCATAGTGGCAGCTTGCAGCTGAGCCTAAAAAAGGGGGAGGAGCCTAGGCTGAGTGTGGGAGTTTGGAGTTGGAGTTTGAGGAGTAAACATCTCTGTTTCTTCTCTGTGATTATTCGTATTGTCTATAGTGTGATTCAGAGATCTACTAGATTTCTGCGATCTGGTGATTTTCTCTAGAATTACAGGATATCGAATCTCGCTTGCCAGGAATATATACATCTCTTTCCAGGCAAAATGGTGAAATTAGATCGCACCGCCTACCTGCGTGTAGGAGAAAGCGGTCCATATTAACTCCGCAATAACAAAAAACATCAAGAAAAACCATCAGAATGCTCAGCCTTCAAAGGCCCCTTTCACACTGGGGCAGGGGTGGCGTCGGTGGTAAAGCGCCGCTATTGTAAGCGGCGCTTTACCGTCTGTATTTTACCCCCCGCTAGTGGCCGAGAAAGGGTTAAAAACCACCGCAAAGCGCCTCTGCAGAGACACTTAGCCGGCGGTATAGCTTCACCGCTCCGAAGATGCTGCTAGCAGGACTTTTTTTCCCCTCGGGGCTTTCACACTGGAGAGACAGCAGCAGCTGTTTCGGATCGGTTTGCAGGTGCTATTATTAGCGCAACAGTGCCTGCAGACCGCTCCAGTGTGAAAGGGCCCTAAGAAGTAGGTGTCTGATATTTCCCATCAATAACCAGTAGGGGATCTATACAAAGTGACAGGATAGACAAGAGAATTTATTTATAAGTGATTAGCTAATCATGAGATTTTGAATGTGTCAGTAATGTGAAATACAGATCATATTATTGTCTGTTATATAACCGACCCGACCAGTCTGCTGTCTGTAGCTGAAAATAGACTGTGGATTTGAAAGTTTAAATTTCTCCAGCCAATCACGTGCTGCCTCTGTAATCACACATCAACTGTCACTAACTGACACAATCTGATCAATGAGTTGGATTTAATAATTGTGCAGACTAATAATGACAGTTCCAGTTTCCCTAGATTTTAGAACCTGCGTCACCTGGGACTTTTATACACTTTAGAGACATTTTGTATTCTCATCATATGTGTGCAGCCTATTGTATTGTCATGTGCACCCCAAAGCCTATATATATATATATATATATATATATATATATATATATATATATATTACATACACACTCTTATAATAATAATTGCTGAATATTTATTCATTGTTCTTATTTTTTTTGCAACCCAATTTGCAGCTTATGATTATAGGATGAATTTGGTCACTAAATAGGAAATTATGAACACAAATCAGAGATTTGCTTTTTAGCCCACACAGCTCAGCAGGAAAAATAGATGAACTGGTTTTCAGTTGATCTATATTTTACAAATACCTTTTGAATTTGAATTGAGAAGATGTAGCCTGGCTGAAGAATTTGGTCTGATCACTTTAGGGAAAGTCCATCAGTAGAATCTCTGTTGTAGGATGAGCTTCTCTTTAGAGATGATCCACCCAGAATTGCATTTCACTTTTGGTCTCTTGTGGTTTAGATATAATCTTTTATGAAATGTAAATGTAAATTCTTTGTGGATTTAACTGGGCTTCTGACAATGAAAGGGGACCCATTAAATGGGAGGAATTACACATTCTAGTACATATATTTGGAATGTGTTGGGTTTTTAAAACAACATAAATGACTTTCTTCTTTACTTGTCCTATTGTTATATTCTCTGTCTGGTGACTACAATCAAGCCATTGACCCTTGAAAAAGTCACGTGGCTGTGACGTAACGCGTAGGGAGGAGGAGCCTGTCACGTTTCCCAGCAATTGCTGTGTGTGAGCAGTGGCGACGGATGAATAGCCCTAGCGCTGAGCTCCGTGCAGCTAATCAGTGTAAATGCGATCGTGTGGAGTTGGAAATGTGAGTGAAACAGAGTAGGCTGACATTTAGTATTCAACTGGTATGATCTCTGCGCAATGGATGCATATTTTTTTTATCTTTCATGTCCTGGATATGAGCGGATTAGCGGAGTAAAACGAAACGAGCGAAGGAGTGACAGTAAAACTTTTTTCTACACTATTTATTGATTTACATTTTGTTACATTGAAACGGGCACTGAATGAACTCATTATGTGCACAAAACTAGATTGATTTTGAGCACTATATGCTGATGATTTTTTAACCTATTCAGTCACTTATTTATTTATTTATATATTGATCCAAGTTTATGATAGATTTTTTTTTTTCAGCAAAATTGGCACTGAATATATTCATACTTTTATGTAACTCAGCAGATGCAATTTTGAGCACTTTATGGTAACAGTCCCAATTAATTTATGTATCTATTTATTTATTCACGTTTATGATGGTGGGGAAATTTTAGTTTTGATAACTGTATTCATTTCCAGTATTTTTAAGATTTCTTAGATCACTTTGAGGTGTTCATATATGGTATATTATTAATTAGGAGGATTGCTTTAGCCAATCACTGATTTAAGTATTCACTTTGATGTAGTAATAAGAGGATAATATCAGCGCAATTACCCACTTAAATTATTCACTGATCCAATCACTTATTTAGTTGCAGCTATATTATTTGGTCATCTCTTGTTAACTATTAAGTATACGCATTGAGTTTATCCACGTCAGCGCTTTAGTACCCTATAATCATAGTCTACAATCAAGCCATGAACATCTTCCAGAAGATGAAGGCTGAAGATAAAATCCCCAGCCATTTTTTCTTCAATCTGAGAAAATTGGATGCTATCCATGACGAGCTCCGCAACAAGTTTATTGAAGTCACCGGAATGTTTGAAGAATACACCGACAAGTAAGTTTCTGCTAAATCCATTGGGACACCCTGTTTCCGGGGAATGGTTTTCACACACGTTGTTTTTGTTTTCCACTCTTTAACATCTAGTTCTGACAAGTTCTGATATGAGATTATCAGTCCCATTTAGCTTTAGCAATATGAACATGTGGAAACCCAGCAAATGGTTTACCCGTTTTACTTAATTAAATGGGTCCATGTGTTATTTTTTTTCTTACTTTTATCAAAATAAAAAATGCTCTATTATGTCTTCTACAACCCGTCCTAACCTCCATATTTCTTTACAGGTGTCTTCGGGAAAACAACTGGGACTGGGCACAGTCTATGAACGATTTCAACTTCCTGAATTCAGAAGGCCAAATTCCACCACAATGTTTTTACCGATGAGGGACGGACCATCTTCCCATCAAACAAAAACATGATGGTCTTTGAATTCCCCAGCATGACCAACATGCGCCCTCAGTGGGCGGAAAAGTAAGTCTGAGTTTCTATTTCTATTCTATTGTTTTTTATGTGTTTAAAGCTGTCCATACACAAGGAGATTTTCTTCAGGAGCCAGCTGAAATTCTCTCCATGTGTGGCCCTGTCTCCACCTTCTTACCCGACATACTTTGATTGAAAATGTTTGGACCAACAACGACTGAATGTAGCTGATGTTTAGGTATTCTGAAGGCCATCACCAGTGACTGTCAGAATACACCAAGAGTAGCAGGATGGATGGAGGGCATTACATTTTATTATTATGCCTCAGAATTACTCTAGTGATCTCCAAGTTTGCATTTTATGATGAGGGACTTTTGTTCACTTTCGGGCAGGTTTTGCATTCACAAATAAGTCTATAGGAATGCAAAAGCCGTATGAAGCAGGTCAAATGCAGGTCAGGAGGCGGCCAACTGCAGGTCATATACATGGGTTATGTATACAGTATGTGTAAAGATATTTGGATTTGAACAAAGACATATTTCTATTTCTGTTCTATAGAGAAGCTGGAGTAATAGAAAGCACTACTCTGTTCTACAGAGAATGTATATTATTCTAATAAATGGTCAAAAATAAATGTGACCATTTATTAAAATGGGGTTGTGAAAAAAAAATTAGGGGACTGGCTAGTTATCTGATCTTTCAAACACACATGACCAGCTCTCCTCCAATCACAGAGCAACTCTGTGAACTACCATGCAGATATTCGCACACCGCACGTTTACCTGTGGATGTCCAAGCCTGGACGTAGCTGACTGCATCAAGATTTGACCATCCGCAGGTATATATGTCCGCGGCTAAATGCAAATAGCGACGGCCACTGTCAGCCTGTCATTAGTTTCATAGGCGTGCGCACAGGGTGTGCCTGGGCACACCCTAATATGTGGTGCATATTTCCAATGTTTAGACCTCTGATATTTCACCAAATAAATACAAAAATCTGTTTTTTTTCTCCTAAAAAATTGCAAAAAAATAATTAAAATCATATTGTAACTGCCCTACTGACACCACCAATATCTGCCCTTATGACACCATCCACTGCTCTCCTGACACCTTCCGTATATATACACACACATGCATATGTGTTTGAGCTTTGGGGTCCACACCCTAATGCAATATGCTACGCACACCTATGATTAGTTTATAGATACTGAACGGCCGCTGCTATTTGCATGACCCAGTCATTCCACTGGCAAGAATCTGCCGGTGGAATCTGCAGAATGCACATCACCTGCCGTGTGTGAAGGAGGCCTTAAACTCCACAGATCTGGTATTACCCTTTACACCAAGTACAGGTTCTCTTTACCCCTCACATTAGAAGTATTATATACAACAGAACTGCACTTGTAGGCGGGGCCTAGGCCCAGGGTACCCAATCAGGGAGAGGTCATGCACACAATTCTTGATGTTATAATTTATCTTGTATATTTTATACAGGTTACTGGTAATGAATAAATACTTTTTTTGTAGGCATTGATCTATGGCAATGTAGCAGTTGTTATTTATAAATGTCACCAGACTTGGGCCTGTATTATTGGAGGACGGCTTCCACTGGAGGAATGGTGGTTTGCAGTGTAATGGAACAACACTATAATACTGCTGGGAAGGACCTCACACTGGTCCAAATACCGAGATGTTTCCTCAAGACAGGCGTTGTCTCTGAGCTGATCCTACTCACCAGGAACCTTCCCCAGCACTATGCACTTTCTGTCACCAGTAGGGTCTCTGTCCCTGACCTACCACTTGTCCAGGAACACCCAAATGGTACAGGTGCCCTATTATATAAGGTCCCACACCCAGATGGCTACCAGAGCTCACAAGAGGTTGCAGCGTCCAATCAGACAGCTGAGAAAATCATGGTGTCCCTAAGGGGACAATTCCCCTAACAGACTCCACTCCACCTGTAATAATGGCACAGGGCCACCTGGAGAACGGAGGAGGACCTGCACCTGCCTACACACTAATCACAGCTCCAGTGTAACCACTGATAGGGTAGTACTAACTTTGTGTGACCGTGTGTATGCAAGACAAGTTTGAGCCAACATCCGTAGGAAAAAATCTATGGATTTTGTTGTCGGAATGTCCGATGAATGTCCGACCGTGTGTACAGGGCATAAGGGTTTGGATGGCAATATTCAACTTTGGCCAAAGCCGCACTTTTGGTTTTTATCTACAGGGGCCTTCTACTGTACACCTTCCTGCTCTGCCTTTAGTGACAGCGGGGCAAGTAACACTGTAGTTCTGGGAGGACATCATATGACGTCTTCCTGAGAATGCGCCACGCATCGGCTCACTCTGTCCCTGACTGTGTCCGATGATTGATCACTGGCCCGCTGCCAGTGTCATGTGATCACTGTGACCAATCACAGCAGATCACATGACAGTTGTAAACAATGGATGGCTTCCTTTCATGCCATCCATTGTATACAATTGTGTTACTAACTGTGATTGGTCACAGTGAACACATGGTACAGGCAGGCAAATCACAACCCATCTGTACCATGTGATTAGCTTTGACAAATCACAGCTAATCACAACAAAAGACACTGAGTTAACCAGCTTCATTCAGTAAAAATGGTTGCTTAAATGAATGAAATTCATTGGTATATGCACTAATTTGTAAAAAAAAAAAATCCTGAATACTTCCCCAGCGAAGCAGTGGTACTATGGTAACACTTTATTGCTCTGGTCACAGTATGTTAGACAAAAAAAAAAATTCTGAACTAAAAAATAAAAAAAACTGTTATTATAATTTTTTTATACTGTCACCAATCAGTGTCTCTGATAACCGCCACACCAGTTATATGATGATACTGTACTGCACTGGTGACAGTTTTTTTTTTTAAAAAAGTGAATTTTTTAACTTCTTAATTTTCCAAATAATTGTGACAAACAATTACAACTTCAAAAAAACTCGCCATGCCTCTTACTAAATACCTTGGACTGTCTACTTTCCAAAAAGGGATCATTTGCGGGCCTCAAGAAATGAAAAAGTCCGTCAGTACATCAGGACTGATCAATTTTCTGATATATACCGTAGTTTGTAGACTCTATAACTTTCCTACAGACTAAATTATATACACTGATTTGGGTTATTTTCACCAAAGAAATGCAGCAGAATACATTTTAACCTAAATTTATGAAGATTACCGTATATACTCGAGTATAAGTCGAGTTTTTCAGCACATTTTTTTTGTGCTGAAAGTGCCCCCCTCGACTTATACTGGAGTCAAGCACTTTTCTGCAGCAAAAAAATTTCATTTTCCGTACCGATTTTGGGGCCCCGTATCTCAGGGCCACTTGGTGCTAGGAACCCCAAATTTGGTGTGCAAACCGAGTGGAACTGGTACCACTCGGTTTGGAGTTCCTAGCACCAAGTGGCCCCAAGATACGGGGCCCCAAAATCGGTTCAGAAAATGTCATTCTCTGCAGCAGAAAAGTGCTTGACATTTTCTGAACCGACTTTGGGGCCCCGTATCTCAGGGCCACTTGGCACTAGGAACCCCAAATATGGTGTGCAAACCCAGTGGAACAGGTACCATAACATATCCGAAGCTGGGGTTCCTAGCACCAAGTGGCCCCGAGATAGGGGGCCCCAAAGTCGGTCAACTGTGTCCATCTGCAGCAATGTCATTTCGGGACCCTTTGGGTCCAGAGACCCCAAATTTTGGCTGCAGCTAGGGGGCATCTAGGAACCCTTAACTACCGAGTTTGAAGTTTAGGGGACCTATGGCTGCAAATGGGCACAGTGAGGCTGTAAATGGGCATTGTTGACCCTCTTTTCCACTTACAGTAGCTGTGCATTTCTCACCCTCGTCTTATACTCGGGTCAATAGGTTTTTCCCATTTTTTTGTAGTAAATTAGGGCCTCGACTTATACCCTGATCAACTTATACTCGAGTATATACGGTATTTATTTGCTAAAACTTTATAAAAAGAAACGAAGACACTGACGGGGGTGCTTACAATGATCAGCTTCTATTCTTTTTAAAACCTTTTTATTTAAGGAGGTTGTAAACCTCAGAAAAAAAAACACAAAAGAACAAACAAACCCTGCAAGACAAAGGCATAATGAGTCAAGAGGCACCGCACACTAGCTCATTATGAAATACTTACCTCAGAACGATGCCTTGAATCAGCGTCGACACTCCAAGTACACGGCGGACATCTTCCACCGGAAATACTTCCGGGTTCGCGGCTCCGGCGCTGTAATTGGCCGGAGCCGCAATGACGTCACGGCACGAGTCCTAAAGAAACAGCACCAGCGGCCCGTTTCTTCAGTGCGCATGCGCAGATGACATCGGCAGCAGCGCATATACTGAATATCTCCTAAACAGTTTAAGTGATATTCACGGTACCTACAGGTAAGTCTTGTTATAGGCCTTGTTATAGACTTACCTGTAGGTAAAAATGGTGTAACAGAGTTTACAATCACTTTAATGGGCGCCTCTGCTAACCACACATTGCTTCCATTTTGGGGTCTCATCCTTTTGACCATTTTATACCAATGCTGCTAAACTTCATCTGAGCATCAAAAGTCAATGGTCACGACAAGGTCAATACAATTTACCTCAGACAATGAACTTCCTTTATTTGCTCTGATAAATATGTAATTTAACCGCTTCAATACCGGGCACTTTCACCCCCTTCCTGCCCAGGCCAATATTCAGCTTTCAGCGCCGTCACACTGTGAATGACAATTGCAATGCTTAAGACCCCTTTCACACTGAGGCAGGTTTCAGGCATTTTAGCGCTAAAAGTAGCACCTGAAAAAGGCCTCTCATGCCTTCCCAGTGTGAAATCCCGAGTGTTTTCACACTGGGGTGGCGCGCCGGCAGGACGGGAAAAAAAGTCCTGCAAGCAGTGTCTTTGGGGCGGTGTGGCAGTGCTGTATACAGCGCTCCTACACCGCCGCTGCCCATTGTAATGAGTGCTTCAGAAGCGCCGCAACACAGGCACTATTAACCCTTTCTTTAGCCACTGGAGGTTAAAAGCGCCCTGCTAGAGGCTGAAAAGCACAGCTTAAACAGCGCTAAAGCGACGCTAAAACTAGCGGCGTTTTAGCGCTAAAGGACCCGCTGCCCCCAGTGTGAAAGTAGCCTTACCCAAATAAAATTTGTATCCCCTTTTCCACACAAATGGAGCTTTTGTTTGGTGGTATATATTCACCACTGGGTTGGTTATTTTTGCTAAAAAAAAGCGGGAAAAAAAAATTGTCAGAAAACTCTGATGAGGCGGCACTGATAAACTGTACTGATGGGCACTGATGAGACAACACTAATATGCCGCACTGATAGGCAGCACAGATAGACGGCACTGTTGGGCACAGATTGGTGTCACTGGATGGCATCACTGCTGGGGCTGCACTGATCATCATCGGGGCACCGATTACTTGTACAGGTCTCCCCTGCGAGGAGATGCTGCTGATCGGCTCTCCTCTCCTCACACTCTGTCAGTGTGAAGCAAGGAAAGCCGATGAAAGACACTTCAGTTTTGGACACAGCCAATCACATAGGTAAAGAGCCACATCACCGGCTCTTAACCAAGATCAGGGACACGCTGTGCCCGCGATCGCCATGCACCTGAACCTGGGGCGACATTATATGACGATGTCCCAAAACAAGATGGGATGCCGCCTGCCGTAATTTTACTATACGGCAGGCAGAAGGAGGTTAAAGAATTCTGCTTAAAAAAAAACCCCTTTGATCCTGACAATAATCCAGTGTCGCCCTGTGGCCTTTGCCCGCTGCAGTGTTATCACCCCTGCCCAGTTTATCACTGAACCACAGAACACCTCCTACATATATTATGGGGATGAGGAGCTGGGGAGGTGCTCTGTAGTCCTAACATATTTTCTATCCTGGGGGGTGACAAAGCTGCTTCTCTACTGATACAATAGTCTATATTTTTGTTCTTGAGTTTGAATGTGCTTTAGGCCCCTTTCACACTTATACGACTTCAAAGTCGCACAATTTTACTGCGATTTTGCGTCCGTGATTTTGCCGCGATTTGGGAGCAGTACTACTTTGCCACGTTTTTGGCATTAACAAATGAAAACATACAGTAGTTGGTATGAATCATAAGGGGGAACTCCACGCCAAGTTTTAAATAAAAAAACTGGCGTAGGTTCCCCCCCAGGGGCATACCAGGCCCTTAGGTCTGGTATGGATTGTAAGGGGAACCCCCTACGCCGAAAAATCGGCGTGGGGGTCCCCCCAAATTCCATACCAGACCCTTATCCGAGCACACAGCCTGGGCCGTCAGGAATGGGGGTGGGGACGAGCTAGCGGCCCCCCCTTCTCCTGGACCGTACCAGGCCGCATGCCCTCAACATGGGGGGTGGGTGCTTTGGGGCATGGGGGGGCGCCCTACGGCCCCCCCAGCCCAAAGCACCTTGTCCCCATGTTGATGAGGACAAGGGCCTCTTCCCGACAACCCTGGCCGTTGGTTGTCGGGGTCTGCGGGCGGGGGGCTTATCGGAATCTGGGAGCCCCTTTTAACAAGGGGGCCCCCAGATCCTGGCCCCCCACCCTATGTGAATAAGTATGGGGTACATGGTACCCCTACCCATTCACCTAGGGAAAAAAGCGTCAATAAAAAACACAGTACACGGGTTTTTAAAATAATTTATTAGGCAGCTCCGGGATCTTCTCCCGACTTCGGGGGTCTCTCCGGCGTCTTCTCCCGGTGTCCGCATCTTCTACCGGCTCCACCGCTATCTTCTGGCGCTCTTTTGCCAGCGGTGGTCCGGACCTCTGGATCGTCTTGTTGACACAACGCTCTCTACAGCCAGAATGGCCTCTGTGCGCTCCGCAAGGGACTTATATAGGCGGTGATCCCGCCCCCTTATGCCGTCACAGTCCCTGGGCATGCTGGGTCTGTGACGTTTTAGGAGGCGTGGTCACCGGGTGATGACCACGCCCCCTTATGACGGCACAGTCCCAGCATGCCCCGGGACAGTGACCTCATAAGGGGGCAGGGTCACCGCCTATATAAGTCCCTTGCAGAGCGTTCAGAGACCATTCCAGCTGGAGAGAGCATCGTGTCAACATCTCTGGAAGAAAAGAAGAAGGCAGAAGGCAGAAGTCCGGACCACCGCTAGCAATTGAGCTGCAGAAGATAGCGGAGGAGCCGGCAGAAGATGCGGACACCGGGAGGAGACAGCGGAGAGACCCCAGAAGTCGGAAGAGGACCCCCCAAGTCGGAAGAAGATCCCGGAGCTGCCTAATAAATTATTTTAAATACCTGTGTACTGTGTTTTTTATTGACGCTTTTTTCCCTAGGTGAATGGGTAGGGGTACCATGTACCCCATACTCATTCACATAGGGTGGGGGGCCGGGATCTGGGGGCTACCTTATTAAAGGGGGCTCCCAGATTCCGATAAGGACCCCGCCCGCAGACCCCGACAACCAACGGCCAGGGTTGTCGGGAAGAGGCCCTTGTCCTCATCAACATGGGGACAAGGTGCTTTGGGGTGGGGGGGCCGGCAGGGTACCCCCCATGCCCTAAAGCACCCACCCCCCATGTTGAGGGCATGCGGCCTGGTACGGTCCAGGAGGGGGGGGGGGCGCTCGCTCGTCCCCACCCCCATTCCTGACCGGCCGGGCTGCGTGCTCAGATAAGGGTCTGTTATGGATTTTGGGGGGGGACCCCACGCCGATTTTTCAGCGTAGGGGGTTCCCCTTAGATCCATACCAGACCTAAGGGCCTGGTATGCCCCTGGGGGGGAACCCACGCCGTTTTTTTCATTTAAAACTTGGCGTGGAGTTCCCCCTCTGGATTCATACCAGACAGCTGTCAGCACTGCCCGTCGCTCATCGGGAAAGGAAAAAAAAGTTTTTCTTTCCCGATCAGCGAGACAGGCTTGTGCTTACAAAGTCGTACTGAAGTCGTATCTATATTATTCAAGCACGACTTGCATGCTACTTCAGGGTTTAACATTGAGGTCTATGGAGTACAACTCGCATAGAAGTTGGACCAAAGTAGTGCAGGGACTACTTTCAAGTCGGCACGACTTAAAGTCGTGCCAATATGAATGGTAGTCATTGAAAATCATGGAGAATGACTTGTCATACGATTTTGCAGTACAAAATCGTGGGACAAGTCGTATAAGTGTGAAAGGGGCCTTAACCTCCCTGGCGGTATGATTTTTTCAGATTTTTGCGTCTCAAAGCGGTACAATTATTTTGCATAGAAATTTTGCGTTTTATATTGTAGGGCTGTAATTCTTAGCAATAACACACTTAGATCTGTCCACCAAGAGTCTAGTAGATATCCCGGGTATGATGAAGTTTGAAACACAAAATCATAAATTATAATATAATAAATAAATATAAATAATATAATAATAAAATAAATTTCCCCACGATTCACTATCGCTCAATTCTGCAAGTGTTCTAATTTACTATCGCTGTTTTCTAGCTGGTCTAAAGCCACTTTTGACATAAAGGGACACTTTTTGGTTGCTATGGACAATCTCAAGTTTCTAGGCAGAAAGAACAGTATATATAACATAAAACTGCATGCAGGGCATGGGCCAAAGCATTGGGGACAAAAAGGGATGTGAAATAATTTCATACAGTACTGTAATCTTTAAGATTATAGTACTGTATGTGTTATGATTTTTACATTTTTTGAATTTGCCGCCAGGCTCCGCCCCCCGTGCGCTGCGACGCTCGCAGGGAACGGAGCCTGGTACAGAGAGGCTTCGGGCAGAGGACAGAGCCCGCAGACACCGCGGGGGGGGGGACCTCACAGGATCCTGGGGACAAGGTAAGTAACCTGCACCAGGATCCTGAGATGTAATCCTGAGTGTGGCTCGGGGTTACCGCTAATGGTGCTGAAATTTAACCCCGAGCCACACTCGGGAATACCGTCAGGGAGGCTACAGAGAACCTGTGCTTCATTTTACAATTTTAAAGTAATAGTGCTAAAGCAGACTTAGGACACCTGCTGTTATCTTTGTCACCCACAAATGCAACTCCTGTGCCCCTCTCTGATTTGGTGTCACCTTGTTATTGGGGCCTGATGTTCGCTGGCTTCATGGCCAAACCCTGTTTGGTGAGACTGTCAGTGGCCAGTGAACTCTCTTTCAGATGGAGCTGGTAGAGTTTCCCCATAAGGTCATTAAAAGTCAGGCCCCAGTTAGAATACTAATTATATTAACCACTTGACCTCCAGGAGATTTACCCCCCTTCGTGACCAGACCATTTTTTGCAATACGGCACTGCGTTACTTAAACTGTAATGCAACGCTGCCTAGCCAGTGTTTTTGTGTACTGTGTTATATGCTTTTACTAGGGGAAGACATGGATTTTATTCTCTGCTTTGCAGGGACAAAAAAATCCATCCCTTCCCCCATCAGAACGGAGCTATGCCTTGTTTACATCAGCAGAGCCCCGCTCTGTGCCTCTGCCCGGCGATCGGTGGGTGCCGACGGACACCCAATGCCCGCCACCTACAGATCGTTTTCTGCTGTGTATTATCACAGCAACAGCAGCAGCCCACGTGCGCCCTTTGCCGGCGGAAGTACAGAGTCACGTATAGCTATATGTGATTCTCCACAGGAAAGAAGACCTGTAGCAGTAAATCTGCTATGGGGCGGTCAGAAATTGGTTAAAGGGCACAGAGAACACTTCGTGGACCAATAAAGGACTCCAGGCTTTGAATGCTCTCATGCAGGATGAATACTCTTAAAGATTTAGACTGGATGAGGCTCACTTTAATTAGACAACATTGTTTTACTAGGTGCCATGAAAATTGACACACAACCAAATATGTTCTTAGCTGTATATACCAGGGTTTCTCAACCAGGGTTTCATGGAACAAAAGGGTTCCTCCAGAGGTTGCTAGGGGTTCCCTGAGCAATGAGCAATTTCTGCCTCTCAGATAAATTCCCACTGACACCACTGGCTCTTTAGCTATCTGTAAGGGAATAATTCTTCCCAATGAACAAGTGTAAGAAGCAGTCTTCCCCAGGGCCATCACACTAATGTATCATAAGTTGTAGATATTGTCATTTTTAGCATTTTTGACCCTGAAAAGTTACTTCAAGGGTAATTCTGTGTTGAAAAGGTTGAAAAAAGCTGATATACTGTACAGCCAAATCCTCTCCTTTCAGTTTTGGATGGAGTAGGGAAGGATAAAACCCCTGCCGGTTGTTTGCTGTGTCTTGTCAGGAAGATTTTTCTTCGCTTTCTGTCCCAGAGACACAACAAGAAGATGAGAAGATCTCTACAAAGAGAGAGAAATCCCATCTTTGGATTTTCCCTTAGATTCTGTCTTGGTAGCAATGGCCACTAGGACAGATAAAATCACCCCATCGGAGACACAGACAGCAATATAAACCTGGGGTACATGGATTAGAAGCAACAAATCTCAAAATGTGAAATTCTGAATGTCCATTGCTAGCATCTGTCTTCTCCATCGAGCTAAATTACCATGGTCAGGTGCTTCAGAGCACCAGATTCATAGGATGGGGTTCTAAAAGAATCCAGATGTGTGAAACCCAGTAGGGGTAACAAAGCAAAGTGATAGAAAGCAGAGTGATGATAAGAGCAAACACATGTTGGGAGTTCACACACTCTCCCTTCACAAATTCTTAACAAATAACTTCAGGATAGTCTGGACTCAAAGAAATCTGGAAGTGTATACAGATCTCCCATCAACTATTAATATCTGTGGGTAGTGCAGCATCAGATCTTGACTTTAGGGCTTGAACCTCGAAACGCGTTGGTTCTTTTATTCCATTGATAATTCAATAAAATACTATTCTGGACTTGATCACCATTGTTGTGGCACCACAACTTTTTTCTACATTTCGGTAATGTATACCTGACAGAGGGTCTTAGGTTTACCTGCTTTTTCCAAGACAAAAAAATATATATTTTTAGGTAACCTCCACAATATTGAAAAAACTCATACATATGAGAAGTACATAGCAGTTAACATTTCAGACTGTACACAATACATAATTTTTTTTTAAATGTATTTTGGCTTGATAGAAAACAGCAGTGGTAAAAAGCCTATTTTATTACAAGTCGGAAGAGAGGGCGGAAAAAAAAAACTATATACAAAATAAAAAAAAGCACATACATACATATTTATACAGAAAATAAAATAAAAGGAGGGAGCCCGGTGTGCAGATGCAAGGGGCTTCTCTTGTCATTGGAAATAGTGCATTGTCTACAGAACAGACTCTCCACAGTGCAGAGGGATATCACAAGCCACAGAATCTCTCCCCACTTCACAAACCGTCCACTAGAGGTCTCGCTTCCGCCAGGGCCTTTAAGCGGGAGAGCCATGTCGACAGCATGCGTGGCTTTAGGGACGGGGTGCCACAAACCCCTTTTCGTTGTTAGAACTCAATCCATTAATAGTGTTGTTTTTTGTCGTTTTCTTTAAATAGGTATATAACTATACATATATTTATATATATATATTTATAATTTATTAAGCTAACATGCTTTGTGTTTTCTTCCAAAAATAATAATTCCAGTTTGTTTTTTTTTCGTTCTTCCAAGAGTTTTTAACATCGTCTCTCCCCTTAGTCCTATTTTGGCTATTCAGTACAGGCTTCCATTTGTAAAGTGCCCTCGTCCAAAACTGGCAGCAGTTTATCCGCACCCGAATGCCAAGTGCCCCGCTCCTCAGGGGCGGTACTGTGAGCAGAAGGGAGCTTTAACAGTAGTGGTAGAGACCCTAGCAGTTTTTGGCATCTGTGCACAACGTTAAAGGCCCAAAGGGAAGTTTAAAGCATTGCCACGTGGATCTGTAAGGCCTGGAAAAAAAACAAAACAAAAAAAAAGCAAATGTTAAAGTAAAAATGTATACAATTGGCAGGTATGAAAACATCATGCCCATAAACAGTACTGAGTAACTGGGCAGCCCAGAAAGATTTTCAAGGTCCCTCTTACTTTTAAGCAAGGCAATGAAAATTAAATAAAATAAATTATTTGACCGGTTTGGTGTGGAGGAACACAAGTGACCTGCCCTCAACCCTACTAAAACCCTTTGGGATGAACTGGAACACCAATTGCTAGCTAGGTCTTAATCCAGGGGTCTCCAAACTTTTTAAACAAATGGCTAGTTTGCTGTCCTTCCAGCTTTAGGGGGGCAGATTATGGCCAGTGGAAGTAGAAAATTACCTGGTGTCAGTGGGAGTAAACAGTTCCCCATCTTTGGTATTGTGGGAGGAATAGCGCCCCATCGTGTGGCAATGGGAGGAATAGTGGCCCATTGTTGGTGTCAGTGGGAGGAATAGTGCCCCATCATTGGTGTCAGTGGGAAGAGTAGTGCCTTATTGTTGGCACCAGTGGAAGGAATAGTGCCCCATTGTTGGTGCCAGTGGGAGGAATAGTGCCCCATTGTTGGTGCCAGTGGAAGGAATAGTGCCTCATTGTTAGTGCCAGTGGGAGGAATAGTGCCCCATCATTGTAATTAGTGGGAGGAATAGTGCCCCATTAGTGGCGCTAGTAGAAGGAATAGCGCCCCATTGTTGGTGTTAGTGGGAGGTATAGTGCCCCATCATTGGTGTCGGTGGGAGGAATAGTGCCCCATTGTTGGTGCCAGTGAGACAAATAGTGCCCCTATGTTGGTGTCAGTGTGAGGAATGGTGCCTAATCGTTGGTGTCAGTGGAAAGAATAGTGCCCCATTGTTGGTGTCAGTGGGAGGAATAGTGAAGAAATGTCATCAGCACACCAAGGATTCCTCAAAAGGGTCCAAAGCTTTATTTTCATGGTCACATGATAAACATATGGCAACATTTCAGAGCCACGCAGGGCCCCTACGTTGCTTTGAAACGTGGCTGTATGGTTACCAAGCAGGAACTATGACTTGCTTCTGCTGACAGTGGGAAGAATAATGCCTCAAGGGCCAGATAAATGAAAGCAAAGGGCCACATCTAGCCCCCAGGCTGCAGTTTGTAATATAATCACTACATATAACAGTAAATTTAATGAACAGCTAACAAAAACATCCCTCAATGGTTAGGTAACCAGGTAAATTGGACACAAAACAAATCACATCTCCAAGAGGATTAGTAGACAGACAGAAACAATAGGTGACTCAATTAACAATAGGAATTCACACCTAGGAGACACACAATTGGGGAATTTTCAATGAGAGAAAGAGGAAGACATCTTAATAAATAGATTTACACAAAGCAGCAGGAGATACCAGCATCAGGTTGTTGGACCTGATTATAATTTTCTGCTGTAAGTCTCTCAGTCTAGGAGAGGGTTGAAGCCACCAAGACTGGCTTGGGCTGCTGATTTCATACCCCAACAAATCACAGAGGCACTCAAATTTTTACCCAGGTCCTAAGTTCCCCTAGTCTGTGCGTTTCAAAAAGACATGGACCCAAATCTGAAGCAAGACCACTCCAAAGGTCACCCAGGCACACACCTCACAAAGAATAGAGCCCCCTCAAAAGCCAGGGTCCATACACAGTAGGCATAAGGTCTACCCTGCAGTCCCCTCCAAAAGCCCCTGTCCCGGTTGGGTCTACCGCAGTTATAAGTACAATTGTCTTTTAAAGGAAACCTGCTTTGAAATATTGAGGACACCACTGGTAATCTTATAAATGTGCTATCCATTTATCTGGTTTCTGGATCAATGAATTTGGAGAAGTATGCTGAACAAGGCTCAAAACTTCACTTGCTGTATGTTTACTTTGGGTCAGGGCCTGTAAATCTCCCTTCACTAAACACAATATAAATGATAGAGGTTACTGATTAAACCCGATCACATTTCACATCCTACCTGTCCAATGAAAAACAGCAGAAGAACAAAGAAAACTATCTTATGCCACTTACTGTCTCGATGGATTGACACAGACACACTGTTCTTCACAAAGAAGAGAGAATTGCTATTGACATTGACACTGGACCCGTGATGTAGCTCAGGCTGCTTGTCCTCCTCCACCATTGGCTCAGGCTCCTGCAACATATCTTCTGGAGGCTTTCTTCTAAAGGACCTTAAGAGCTCCTGATGTGCTGACTCCACCTCCTAAAACAAAATATATATTATAGTGGACTGTCCAGCAAAATTGAGGTGCCCTTGTCAACTCTGAACAGAAACTTTGAGAACCAGTCATTGTTGGGCTTATGCATGAATCTGAATACTTTGTATTAAATTATTACAACTGTACAAGCTTACTTGAGCATGGTGTTTCTTCCTTGTTTTATTCTACTTACTTTTTTTAAGCCTTACGATTGAGTCTCAGAGGTCACCTGACAAATGTCCCCTGACCCTGAGATTACATAACAATGCTAAATAAAAAAATGTGTAAATTGACGAGCCTATGTTCTGGGTCCCACATTTTGTCATTTTACATGTGTTACATACCGTGCATATTGATGTCCATTCTCATATTAGTAATGTTTTATTATATGTGATCAGACCTATCTTGTCCTGCTAGGCCTGTTGGCCTGTGGATCTAAGTGTGTGACCCTCTTGCTCATTGTTGTTTGAATATGCTGCATTTTTCTTTCTTTTTATCTGACAGTAAACTGCAACTTTTTGGAAATAGAGGAATTACAAAAAAATGTGCTTACCATACTCAGAAATATATAATCACGGGCCATATTATTAGGTACACCCGTTTAATTACATGGTAACACAAATTGCCAATCACATGGGAGCAACTCAAGAAGAAGACTTGCTGAAGTTCAAACCGAGCATCAAAATGGGGAAGAAAGAGGATTTAAGTGACTTTGAACGTGGCATAGTTGTTATTGCCAGGGCCGGTACAAGGGGTGGGCAGAAGGGGCGGAGTATTACATGAAGGGGGAGGGGCGCACTGGAGCCGTGCTGTTCTGAAGTTGCCTCACTTACAGTAGTGACGGTAGTGTCATTACAGTGGAACCTTGGATTGCGAGTAACGCGGTTAACGAGTGTTTCGCAATACGAGCACTGTATTTTTAAAACTTGTAACTCGGGTTGCGAGTGTTGTCTCGCAAAATGAGCACAATTCAGGCCAAAGCAGTGTGCAGTACCGCTTTTGGCCTGAGGTGGGGGGCGCCGGAGCCGTGCAGAGCGGAACGTCACATTCGGAAATGCACGGAAAGGCTCGAGCACAGCATGGCTGACCTTGGCAAATCTCGGGTAGGAAGAGGTTTGCCGAGGTCAGCCGAAGTGTCCTCGGGCCTTTTCGGCCCTTTCCGTGGCTCTCCGGCGCCCCCCCCCCCCGCCTTTGGCCGCATGCGGAATTGCATCCCATTGAAGTCAATGCGGAACAAATTATTTTTGTTTCCGTTGACTTCAATGGGAAAACTCGCTTTGATAGGAGAGTACTTTGGATTACGAGCATACTCCTGGAACGGATTATGCTCATAATCAGAGGTTCCACTGTACTATCAGGCAGAGCAGGAATCTTGATAGCTGCTAAAGGGAGGAGACTGCTCTCTCTTCCCTCCAACAGCAACCTGTGGGCGGAATAGAGGAGGACAGCCACGGAGAAAACCTCCTTCTGTGTATAGAGCGCTGGCGAGTGAGGGTAAAGTAACAATAGCCAGGTTAAAGGGAACTTAACATGAAACAGGGAGGTTGGCATTGCTGTTTTTTTTATCTGAAAATGCTAGTTGCTTGGTTGGCCTGCTGACTGCATTGTTCTGATTCAGTGGAGGTATACAGATTGGGGCATGTGAATTTTGGCAGACTTTCCTGACATACGGTTTAGGTCAGAATGTATTAAAGATAGAGGGTCAGCATAACACCAACTAACTACCATTCTCAGGAAGAGGTTGGCAGTAAAAGGGCTTATAGTTCAAAATCAGACCTAATCCCACTTTTCCCAAACACACAAATTCACAGGACTCTGCTATCGGGTAGGGGTGCTATAAGTAAAGTGTAATATGCCTTATTGCAGGTGCTTAGGAGATATTATGTTGCCTCTTCTCTACCTGTTTTAGGCTGGGTTCACACTATTGCGATGATAGACATCACATGTGATTTGCACCGTATTGCTGTGCAGATCACATGCAATGTCTTTGCGAATGGCTGAATTTGCATCACATTTTTTTGGGCCGCACTGGAATCGAATGGCATGAGTGTTCACACCCATGCCATCTGATTCCTGTACCATTTCACAGTACACATTGTACTATGCAAACCAATCTGGGGGTGTCCTTAACTTCACATTGACACCCACAGTAGTTCGCAGTTGTCAGTGTGAACTGCTGGCAATTTAGGTGCAATGCAGAAACCCACACAGGAATTGCAGGGTTTCCCACATCACACCAGTGAGAACCCAGCCTGAACCTCTAAAAGTCTTCACCACTGTGCTGTAAGTACACAAATTGCAAATGGTTTCTGGGTGGCCGATTAGGTCATATTCTGTAGGTGGTACCGCCCACCAAACACTTCAGGGAATTTTTGCCATACTATGATACAAAGCATTACAGCCTAGCATATGTATACCTCCATATACAAAACAATTTATCAAGATTTCTCCTTATATCCAACATTTACTATAATCTGTACCCAGGACTAGCTACGCGTTCTAATGCATATCAGGTCTGACATGCGTACTACTACTCTCTAAGAATAATGCCGCGTACACACGTGCGGACTTTACGGCAGACTTTGCCCGGTGGACTTTTCGACGGACTTTATGACGGACTTTCCGAATGAACGGACTTGCCTACACACAATCCACCAAAGTCCGTCAAATTCGTACGTGATGACGTACGACCGGACTAAAACAAGGAAGTTCATAGCCAGTAGCCAATAGCTGCCCTAGCATGGCTTTTTGTCCGTCGAACTAGCATACAGACAAGCGGACTTTTCAACCGGACTCGAGTTCGACGGATAGATTTAAAACATGTTTCAAATCTAAGTCCGTCCAACTTTTGAGAAAACAAAGTCCGCTGGAGCCCACACACGATCGAATCGTCCGATGAAATCCCGTCCGCCGGGCAAAATCTGCCGTAAAGTCCGCTCGTGTGTATCCGGCATAAGGATATGTGTATACTCTGATAGGTGAAAACATGCATAAGAGGAAGTATGTCAGACCCGATATGCATTAGGATGTATACCTCCATATATCTGCGATTGCAATTAGGGGGTCATTGGGAGATTTGGTAAGTTGTAATCATTGCAGCAGCCTGCTGTAACCAGTACATACATTTTGAGGTGCATATACTTCTCTAATGCCGCGTACACACGAGCGGACTTTACGGCGGACTTTGCCCGGCGGACTTTTCGACGTACTTTCCGACGGACTTTGTGAACGAACGGACTTGCCTACACACAATCCACCAAAGTCCGTCGAATTCGTACGTGATGACGTACGACCGGACTAAAACAAGGAAGTTCATAGCCAGTAGCCAATAGCTGCCCTAGCGTGGCTTTTTGTCCGTCGAACTAGCATACAGACGGCGGACTTTTCGACCGGACTCGATTTCAACGGATAAATTTTAAACAAGTTTCAAATCTAATTCCGTCCAACTTTTGAGAAAACAAAGTCCGCTGGAGCCCACACACATCGAATTGTCCGACGAAATCCAGTCCGCCGGGCAAAGTCCGCCGTAAAGTCCGCTCGTGTGTACGCGGCATAACTCCTCCCAACTCCTTGGCGGGGGGGCGCAGTTTGGCATTTTCGCTCTGGGCACTAGTTGATCTTGTCCCACCACTGATTGTTGCCACATGGGCTGGTCTGAGTATTTCAAAAACTGCTAATCTACTGGGATTTTCACGCACAACCATCTCTAGAGTTTACAGAGAACGGTCCAATAGAGAGAAAATATCCAGTGAATGGCAGTTGTGTGGACGAAAATGCCTACTTGATGTCACAGGAGAATGTGGTTTGAGATGATAGAAAGGCAACAGTAACTCAAATAACCACTCATTACAACCAAGGTATGCAGAATACCATCTCTGAATGCACAACACATCGAACCTTGAAGCAGTTGGGCTACAGCATCAGAAGACCCCACCGGGTGCCACTCCTGTCAGCTAAGAACAGGAAACTGAGGCTACAGCTCACACAGGCTCACCAAAACTGGATAATAGAAGATTGGAAAAACGTTGCCTGGTCTGATGAGTCTCGATTGCAGCTGCGACATTCAGATGGTAGGGTCAGAATTTGGCGTAAACAACATGAAAGCATATATCCATCCTGCCTTGTATCAACGGTTCAGGCTGGTGGTGTAATGGTGTGGGGAATATTTTCTTGGCACACTTTGGGCCCCTTAGTACCAATTGAGCATCGTTTAAATACCACGGCCTACCTGAGTATTGTTGCTGACCATGTCCACCCCTTTATGACTACAGTGTACCCATCTACTGATGGCGCTACTTCCAGCAGGATAATGCACCATGTCATAAAGATCAAATCATCTCAAACTGGTTTCTTGAACATGACAATGGGTTCACTGTACTCCAATGGCCTCCACAGTCACGAGATCTCAATACAATAGAGCACCTTTGGGAAGTGGTGGAACGGGTGATTGGCATCATGGATGTGCAGCCGACAAATCTGCAGCAATTGCGTGATGCTATCATGTCAATATGGACAAAAATCTCTGAGAAATGTTTCCAAGACTTTGTTGAATCTATGCCACAAAGAATTAGGGCAGTACCATCCTGGTACTAGCAAGGTTTACCCAATAAAGTGGCTAGTGAATGTAAAATTGACATTGTTTTGTGTCCATTAAACTTAAAGAGGAACCTTCATCCCGTTTTTTTGTGCAATCCACTCTTACCTGGTTGAATAGGTTATGTTTTAAACTTACACACCCAACAAATCCACTGATGATCTGCTGCTCCAAAGGACCAATGTAATTATGCACATGCCATACCTGTCTGACCCCTGTGGAAGCAGAGCACACTGCATTTTTTTAATGAACGCAAATTGATCTCTAATTGGACAAGGTGGATAGGTAGGGTGGTGGTCTCCACCTCATACAAGGAGAGAACACTTTACATTCATTAAAAGATAAGTTCACCTTTTCATAAAAAATAACAAATGCACATTATTTTAATTTTTTTCTAGGGAGCCTGCTGTGCATTGCACCTGCAATCAGCAGATCATGGGTGCTATGCAGGGCTCCTGCAGACTCTCAAGATAGCTGTCTGACCATACCTCGTATGGGCAGGCAGTCACTTAAGAGCAGGAAGAATCAATGAACTACAAAGGTGCTCACAAGCAGCCTTGCAATATACGCTTATTGGGATTTTTTTCATCAAAAATATGTAGCAGAATACACATTAGTCTAAATCGATAAAATTTGTTTCTTTACATTTTTTTTTTTGGATATAAAAATATAATTTTTTCAAAATTGTCGTTCTTCTTTTGTCTACAGCACAAAAAATAAAAACCGCAGAGGTGATCAAATACCACCAAAAGAAAGCTCTACTTGTGCGAAAAAAAAGGAGATCAATTTTATTTGGGTGCAGCGTCGCACGCCTGCGCAATTGTAAGTTAAAGTAACGCAGTGCCGTATCGCCAAAAATGCCTGGTCATTAAGGGGGTAAATCCTTCCAGGGCTGAAGTGGTTAATGAGAACTACAAGCCATCAGCCACAATGGATGACGGTACTTGTAGTTCATTTGTTCACAGGAAACTGTGAATGAATGACATGGCTGCGTTTGTTTCAAAATGTGACAGCGCGTGAGGGCAGATCTCTTGCCTGATGTCACAGAACGCGGGAGACTAGTGGAAGCAAGAACATGTTACATGTTCCACCCTAAATACAGGTGTAACATGTGCCAAGAGGTGAACTTATCCTTCAAAAAAATGCAAAATGTTCTCTGAATGGCATCCGTGCCAAGTGAGCGACCTCCTGTGTTCACAATGCAGCAGGACATCAGCTCGGGACCTGGAATCGACCACGAATCAATGAAATAACGGTGTCTTCTACAGTGATTTACAGTTTTCACGGTGATCAGCCAGGTATGACACATACATAACTACATTGGTCTAAGATAGACCAATGCAACTATGCAAAAATACCATACCTTCAGCTTTAAATACAGTGCCTACATTTTTGAAAATATGGGAACCTTGGGTCAAATATTACTTACCTCCTAATTTGGACACTCACCTTCGTATCATATGATGGTACAGACTTTTGAATTGAAAGCATTAACCCTCGGTCACATACAGTATCTTACAAAAGTGAGTAGACCCCTCATTTTTTTGTAAATATTTTATTATATCTTTTCATGTGACAACACTGAAGAAATGACTCTTTACTACAATGTAAAGTAGTGAGTGTACAGCTTGTATAACAGTGTAAATTTGCTGTGCCCTCAAAATAACTCAACACCCAGCCATTAATGTCTAAACCGTTGGTAACAAAAGTGAGTACACCCCTAAGTGAAAATGTCTCAATTGGGCCCAAAGTGTTAATACTGCCTTAACCCTCTTGGGCATGGAGCTCAGCAGAGCTTCACAGGTTGCCACTGGAGTCCTCTTTCACTCCTCCATGATGACATCATGGAGCTGGTGGGTGTTAGAGACCTTGCGCTCCTCCACCTTCTGTTTGAGGATGCCCCACAGATGCTCAATAGGGTTTAGGTCTGGAGACATGCTTGGTCAGTCCATCACCTTTACCCTCAGCTTCTTTAGCAAGGCAATGGTCATATTGGAGGTGTGTTTGGGGTTGTAATCATGTTGTAATACTGCCCAGCGGCCCAGTCTCTGAAGGGAGGGGATCATGCTCGGCTTCAGAATGCCACAGTACATGTTGGCATTCATGGTTCCCTAATGAACTGTAGCTCCCCAGTGCCAGCAGCACTCATGCAGCCCCAGACCATGACACTTCCACCTCCATGTTTTACTGTAGGCAAGACACACTTGTCTTTGTACTCCTCACCTGGTTGCCGCCACACACGCTTGACAACATCTGAACCAAATAAGTTTATTTTGGTCTCATCTTGGTTCCAGTAATCAATGTCCTTCGTCTACTTGTCTTCAACAAACTGTTTGCAGGCTTTCTTGTGCATCATCTTTAAAAGAGGCTTCCTTCTGGGATGACAGCCATACAGACCAATTTGATGCAGTGTGCAGAGTATGGTCTGAGCACTGACAGGCTGACCCCCCCCCCCCCACCCCTTCAACCTCTGCAGCAATGCTGGCAGCACTCATACGTCTATTTCCCAAAGACAACCTCTGGATATGATGCTGAACACGTGCACTCAACCTCTTTGGTCGACCACGACAAGGCCTTTTCTGAGTGGAACCTGTCCTGTTAAACAGCTGTATGGTCTTGGCCACCGTGCTGCAGCTCAGTTTCAGGGTCTTGGCAATCTTCTTATAGCCTAGGCCATCTTTATGTAGAGCAACAATCCTTTTTTTTCAGATCCCCAGAGTTCTTTGCCATGAGGAACTTCCAGTGACCAGTATGAGAGAGTGAGGGAGTGAGAGCGATAACACCAAATTTAACACACCTGCTCCCCATTCACACCTGCGAACTTGTAACACTAACGAGTCACATGACACCGGGGAGGGAAAATGGCTAATTGGGCCCAATTTGAACATTTTCACTTAGGGGTGTACTCACTTTTGTTGCCAGCGGATTAGACATTAATGGCTGTGTGTTGAGTTATTTTGAGGGGACAGCAAATTTACACTGTTATACAAGCTGTACACTCACTACTTTACATTATAGCAAAGTGTCATTTCTTCAGTGTTGTCCCATGAAAAGATATAACAAAATATTTACAAAAATATGAGGGGTGTACTCACTTTTGTGAGGTACTGTATATACTAATTTCCCCTTTTATCTTTCATTTCTTCCCTTCTTGTTTGACTGTGTCTATATTATGCCAGAAACCATTTAAAAAAACTTTCTAGCACATGACTAAATTTAACTTTAATGGAAGAATAAATTGTAGCACCTATATAAGCAGCTTTACTTTTTCACCCAAGACCTGGGCTCACAATATATGATATTGGGCTAGATTCAGAGCAACAGCATTTAATCTATAGTATGGACAGCAGCAATGGCCTTCCAGGTACACATAAAAATAAAATACCGTCCTCTATCATTGAAAATATATATTAGTTTTAGTTGAACGCAATATTTAAAAGCTTGAAAGCATAATTTAGCGGACTCTAACGCATGCCACTACAATTCACAATATTTTTAAATCAGACAATAAAATTGCGAAAAGTCACAAGCTCTTACCTGTAACCTTTGTAATTTGGCCGTTAGCTGTTCAATCGTTTGGAAGATCATATCAACATCTTGAATAATCAGATTTGGAGCCAAATCAGAGTGCAAAACATCACTTTCTGAGCTTCGTGCTGGTGGGCTACTAGTGTCTGAAGAGAAAGCCTGAATCTTGTGAATTTCTCTGGATTTTGGCAAAGATGGACTTCCTATCGGTTGGATGTGTTCCCTAGATTCTTGTGTTTCTCTAGGTCGCTCTTCTTCAGGAAGAGGTAATGCCGGTACAGTTGGCATGACCACATAAAATAAATTTCCTAGTTTGGAGGATCAAGAAAGGGTCAGGTGAGAAATGTGTAGTGGAACACCATTTTGAAGTTAAACACGTGCAACAACCACTTAGTCTTGCATAAAAGGAACTTCTGGCAAAAGGGGGCGATGATATTTAACAGAACGAGAGAAATTTAGATGCCATGTCAATTCATCTCTCAGCAAATAAACTGAGTGTTTAAAACAATAAATTAGCAGATTAGATGGGTCTTAACTATCTGAGCATTCCAAAGTTAATATGGTAGAAACATGAAGTTAGGAGGCCTACAAGACAAGACCTCAGAAGTTATGTGAAGAGAAGAGTAAAGGTCAAAGCTAGATGAGCAGATCATGAGGCATCACCCTTGAAAAAGACACACATTACTGGGGAACATTTGTGTTTGTTTGGGCTGGCCCTTTCCTAAAAACAGGCAGGCAGACCACCTAAGTAGAAAAGTTTCATGTTTTCAGGAAAAAACAATATGAAGGTGGATTAAGTGCTCCAGAATGGCAGACAGGGCAACCCTTTTCATGCTTTTTTGAAGGAAATCTGGAACGGCGTGGTGGAAGTGAACTAATGGGTGGAATAGGCAGTACTCAAATTATAAGTGAAGATTGTGCTGATTCAAAATGTTCAATCTTGGTCACCAAAAAACAAAATATAACACATGCAATGTATGGTGATAAAAGTATCAGCACATGTTCACTTTGACTTTAACGTCATTTAATCCGTATTTACTAATAAATAAAAGGAACAGAATTTGAACCTGAAAATGCAATTAGCAAGAAAAAAAAAGATATTGAACGCCTGTTTATGAAAATATGCTTCTAGGAGGTTTCTTTCAAATGGTAACTGAGTCTATAGACAGAGTCTTGATAATTCATATCACAAGAGTCGGTTTTGTCTTTCCTCAATGAAATACACAATTCATCATTTGATGTAAACTAAAAAAGGGCACTACAGTAAAGCATTGACTACAGCCTAGCTAACAACATTAAATTCATTCTTACAGTAGCTTGTTTATTCTAGAGAAATACACTATATGGATAAAACTTTATGGACAACTGACCATCACATCTATATGAGCTTCCTGGACATCCCATTCCATTACCATCGGTATATGGTTGCCACCCTTTCCCCACCCCTTCCTCATGGTCGTATAAAAACTTTTTGGCCAAACTTATTGAGGCAAATGATCATTTGTGAGGTCACACCTTAAAGTCGGATGTGAAGACCTAGCTTACCATCAGCATTCCAGTTCATCCAAAATGGCTCAGTGCAGGCCACTTGATTTCCTGCATACTACAATTGTCTATTTGTCTTTATGGAACCGGCTATGTGCACAAAGACACCTCCTGCTGAAATAGAAAAGGGCCTTTCTTAAACTGTAACATTACTGGTTCCCTTCACTGGAATGTTTAAACTCAATCATTTGAAGGGGTGTTCATATACTTTTGGTCATACAGTGTAGGTGTAATGGTCAAATATTCACCAGCTGTTGACCATATACTGTAAATATGGCTTTTAATATCTTGTGCGCGGCACAGAACTATATTCCATGGATGGCACTGACCTCTCGTTAGGCTTGGACCTTTCAGTAAGTTATAACTATAGTTCTAATGTTCCATTCTAAACAACCTCACTTCACTAAATCCCAATGGGATTGATTTACTGAAACTGGAGAGTGCAAAACCTGGTGCAGCTTGTTCAATTAAGCTTTGGCAAAAGAGAAACTGGAAGGTTTCTACGTAGAGCTGCACCACATTTTGTACTCTCCAGTTTTAGTGAGTCGACCCCAATGTGTACTTTTTAAAAACTCCTTCTGTATTCGAATGAGCCTCTCTCAATTTATTAACAGCTTAGTGACCATTTGAAAAAAAAAATACTATTCAAAATTGGATGAAGGGGATTAAAAAAAAAGTCAGCAGCTGCCTGCTAATTTAAAGTGTAGATCAGATCACATGACTCCCTTTACGTATGAAGTAGACTGTAGATATTAGCGTAATTAAGCAATAGGCAGATCTGGTAAAATTAGCAGAAAATTTGTAAAACGTCCCTCAGAAGCCTTAAACGTTGGTAATATTTAGGAGAGACTTGAAATGATGGCCTTTGTTATGCTTTTTAAGTGCTTTGTGAAATAAAATAATTATTATTATTTGAGGTCTCTAGTTCTCAAAGCTCAAACATCCAAAAATGATACTAATGCACTAAAATACAAGGTCTGCTTAGTTATTAGTCCCCCACCAAGATGACAAAACATTTGATTAAAGCAAAAAAAATAATCTGAAAGAAAAAAATAAAAAATACTTACCTTACTTCTAGGATTCTGACCACTTTCTGCATCCATTCACTCAATGCTGAATGCTAATGTCACTGGGCATCACTGCAAGACCTTGTGAAAGTTTAGGACTTGGGAATCAACAAGTTTCTCAGAATCCAGGATTAATTTTTATTTTTTATTGCTTTAATCTTGCGTTTTGTAATCGGGTGGGGGTCTGCCACATAGGTAAGCCTTGTACTTTAGTGCAAGGTCCCCCTTAATGAATAAAAAAAAGCACAAAAAAATATACCACCTGTTCAAATCTCAAAAGACAATCAGCTTGTCCAAACTGATAAAACAATACCACCATTGAAATGTTGACTTAAAAAAATTGAGGGAAGTTTTACCTTTTTTTTTTAAAGTAATTTATATATTTTACCATTTATTTATTTTTTTGCGTGAACTTGAGTACAAAGGGTGATGCCACTGTATGCTAAGAGTGATGGCAAGAGGATAGACAGCAATGCATCATCTAGGTAACTAGATCCGCCTTTTCTCCTGGCCATTCTTACAACTCAAAAAGAATTACCATCTAAAACTGTTCTGCCGCCAGCTTCCTGCAACACTCTGTCTGATTGGCTGCTGTCTGGCAACGGAATGACATCATTATTGCCCACCACCTCAGCTGTGCAGAAGACACCAGAAAAAGAGAAAATAAAGTAAAAAAAGAACACAAAGTAAAAAAAAAAATAAAAAAATAAAAAGGAAGGGGGAATATGGTGGAAAGACAAAACAAAAATAAAATTTAGAAGATAAAACAGAAAATCAGCTGAAAGAACGTTAGTGTGCACATTTGATTGAAAACTCTGAGGAAGAATAATTCACTGTAGGTGATATAAGGAGATCGATAAAGTTGTGACTAAATCAGCAGCGTGATAGAGACACACACATTCAATACAATTTAAGTACTGTATGCATATTGTAGGAAAGCCCTTGGGTTAGTTAATTTATTAACATTTGTTTTTCAGGGTATTTCCTCTGAGCAACAGATGTGGTTGAGATTTCAATTATAACAGTATAACAGAATATAAAAATATTCAATTATGAACATTCTGCTTTTTTTATAGGTAAACCTTGATCCGTTTCCTGCAGAAATGGTATGGTCTACAGGAAAAGTGGGAATAGAAATAAGTCAGAGAGGTAATAAAAGGTAGTAAAAAAAAAAAAAAGAAAGACAAAGGGACAAAAAGGATATGGGGGTAAATTAGAGGTTACAGGAATAGAGAGAAATTTGGAAACAACAAAAGGGACGAGGCCACTGAAGAGGGGAATAAGCAGGCCCACAAGACTAAATGGTCTTAAGGTAAATAAAAGGGTATATCAATTGTTATTCTCTTATTTTGACAATAATAAGAAATAAACCAAAACTTGGAGATAGGAGAGGATTATTCATAAAATAATTTTCTTGTAATCTAATGAGGGGCACAGTATGTCTTTAACCTCCGAGCATCAGATGAGGCCAAAATATCCACCTAGAAGAACTCCGAAAACTTGATAAGCACTCAAGGATCTAGTAGACAGCAGGAAAGGGTGAAACCTGATCATTGAGAACTTGAGCTTGGATGATGGTCTGTATCAGCCACCTAAAAATGGTGGAGCGAGAAATTGGGGAACCCTTATGGGGACCATTTGGGAAGGCAAAAATGAGTCAGTATTTCTGAAAGAAAGAATGGGAGATATACTTTCATGGATAAACCACACCCAGGCAATGGAGGTAAATTTCCTTTTAGTGAACTGGATTTGAATAGAGGAATGAAAGAATGATGTCCTGGTTGAGTTGAAAGGCAAAAATGAACTTAGGCAAGAAGACCCGGATCTCGCCAACACCTTGTCCTTTTGAAAAATTACTTGCAGGAAATGAGCACCAGTTCAGACACGTGCCTTTAGAGGTAATAGCTACCAGGTATACCACTTTGTGGGTGAGAGTAGAGAGGAATGTCTCTAAAGGGCTCAATCTGCAGTTTCTGAAACAAAGGTCTTGATCAAAAAGTGAGAGGCCAATGGTCTCTGAAACAAGATAGAAAAGCCAAAAACCTGAACTTGGTCAGTTCTGAGAACATTGGTCCAGACCCAACTGCAGGGAAAAGTATTTGTCCGGTGCAGAAAAACCTAGGGTAGATACCCCAAAACTCACACAAGTGAAGTAGGACTTCCATGTCTAATGATAAACCTTGTGACGTGTAATCTTCCTAGTTTTTATCATCGTAGGAAACACCACCTTGCCCCAGTCTCCCAAAATTAGGCTTTAAAAGACAGCCATTCTGCTAAAGCCAGCAACCATGAAGCAGGATGGCAAATCAGTCCTTGAGATAGAGGATTCCGACAATCTGGAAGAGCCCACAAAGTCTTATACGATGGGCTTGTCACAATCGCCTTGGCAGATCACTGGAATGCCTTTAATCTCAACCCTATGAAGCAGTCGAGAAATACATTTTAGGGAGAAAGGCATAGGTCAGGGTATACTTATCCCATGTAGCCACTAGAGCATCCACTGCTTGCATTAGAGAATCCCTGAACCTGGAGACAACACTGTCCAGTTGTTAAACCTGGAGGCCTACATCCAACAACCCCCACCTGTAACACAGGTCCTGCAACATCCAACTGGATTTGGATCAGATTACCTTTCGGTAGAATGGTTCAATGCTGTAGACACAACCAAACCTTGCAAAGCTCCAGGTTGTTGGTGCAGGGAACTTGGTCACTGCAGGAGTCTCATCTTCTGATTAACAGGCCACTACAGCATTAAACAATTCTACTGGCATTCTCTACAACTTTGAATCATTCTACTTAAGGGTAATCCAATCCAAATTCAGTTGTACAATACCACTGCAGTGGTGTAAATCAACCATCAAGGAGATACCAGGAGTTTTGCTGTGGCAAGAGAGTTAGAATGGATCCTGTGTTGGGCTGAAGTTCATGTTCCAGCCTTGTCCACTGCATACATCCCAGACATGGACAATCTGAAAACAGACTTATTCCCTCGGCAGCACCTGTACTCAGGGTAATTGTTCAGTTCAAGCAACTATTTCTGAAATTTCAGCTAGAAGCTCTAGCAGTGCTGTAGAGAAGAGTCCCGACTGAAGCAAGAAAAAAGGGTTCTAGCAAAAACAGGTTCGTTTTTCACACAGCAGAGCTGAAGAAAAGATGTGCATCCTCCTAGGACACTAGTAAACAACCAAGGTACAAGGGGTTATCCTGGGCTGGCCTATAGCTTGATTGCTAGTGTCCAATCCTCCTGTAGGTGACAGTATAACCAGAAGGTTAAAGACTTCCTGTGTCCCTCAATGGATGAGAAAAAAATGGTTTCTACCATTTTACACTACCCCTAAACAATGGAACCTTTCAAGCAACTTTATTTTTTGTATGTAAAGTAAACTGTTCTTTTTTAGTTTTGGATAGATTATGGAAGAGTTATAACCTCTGTTTAGTTGTATCACTGTTTGTGTCCCCAATGTGGAGATTTATTCCCATTTGTCCTGGTAACCACTGTCACTGGGACTAAAAAGTGAGGCAAAATCCAACATTTTATATCATCATTGGAAAGGAGGAATAAGGAGAAATCTTCCAATAGAAATGCTTGTTGTGGCGTCAACTCTCTAAAAGAGAGCTTTCCTCACTTTAAAGAGATTTCATGTTGCTTTCTGTTGGAAGTGAAGTTAAAGCAAATTTCCTTTCCCCAATGGAAAACAGAGGGAAAAACTGACATTGTTTTAAAGTGAACTATGGAGAAATGTAAAACAGAAAATAAATGTTCAAACAATCTTTATCAACAGACCCCTAATAATACAAGTATTATGGACAACTGTACTTTTTACAGTGCAAACAGTAGTACAGTTTTGTCACATTTATTGTGAATTAGCATTATCTGCCCTGAGTTACCAACGTCAATGAGAAGGGAGAATACAGTATTTGCCGGCACATAAAATGAGCCCCCCTAATTTTACAGTTTATCTTTTTACAGTTTTTGCCTATACTCACCGTATAAGACGACCCCCCTTTCCGAGGCTTCATATTTCCTTCTTCTTGCTGGAGCCATACCGCACTGAGCCAATCGTGAGCAAATGTATTTTATTAATGAACACAAAGCCGGCTGTAACATCATCAGCCAGCACCTCTCTGACTCTCAAAGCCAATCCGAGCAAGCTACTGTATTGTAGCCTGCTCGGATTGGCAGAGATTGTTACTCTAATCCGAGCAGGCTCTATATTCATTAAATAGAATACATTGCACGCTGGGATTGGCTCAGCGGTGTATACTGTATGTAGCCAAAGCTACATACAGTATTACCACATATCCAGCGGGTATCTGGCAGGCTGACATCCAGCGAGCGACATTTTATACCCGGCGTATAAGACGACAACCACTTTTTGGCTTTTTTTTAAGTGTAAAAGGTCGTCTTATACGACGGAAAATACAGTAAAATGTTGCCAATAATTTATAGGAGTGAGTATTAAAGTAATGCATATAACCTATAAGCTAAAATCATGAGTATGGGCATTGTGACCTTCTTCAGTGTCAGTGCTGCATACATGAAGACAATCTCATCCATTTTCTGTAAAGTCTTCTGATGGACCAGTAACCAAGGATGGCCTAGTTTAGTGAATGGTTACCTATCTGCTATATTTGTTTGGAAAAAATGCTTGCCTATCTGCTATATTTGTTTGGGCAATGCTTCCCAACTTTATACAAGTATGTGCTCCTTTAAAAATATCTGCAGTTACCACCTGGAATTGGTTAACTTTCCTCAAGCACCTTCTGATACATGTATATTTATTGCAAGTACTGTATGTCCTAAATGTTTTATCCACTTCAGGGCAAAGTAACAGCTTCATTGGATAGATTGCCGGCTCGGCTACTAAACATTATCTTCCATTTGCTCATCTTACTCCCTGGCCACCTAGTGTAGACCTTTCCAAAATCCCTGTGCTAGTTATGTGTTAGGTCTGGGTTGAAGCTTCCACAGGTTAAAGACCCTAATATTTCCCCTAGCATTCAGATCTGATGATTTTCTACTCGGGCATCCAAAGCTGTATGGGAAGAAGCGGAGAAAGTAAAATGTCCAAGCAGAGGTAGCCTCTGAACCTGTCAATTCACTCCCTGTAGTCCAAATAACATTGCTTGGGAATGTCGGTGCTAAAGGTTACCAAAAGGAAGACCATTCCCTACTCTGCTCTTCAGAGTTCTTGGGCGATGCTCTGCACTTCCTCTTAATATAGAGCCCTGTATTTACAGAACAAAACCTTCAGCAGAGATGGACCATTTGACTCCTGGGTGTAATAATGTTATTAGATCCCTATCTGCCAAACAGAAATGTAAGCATGTAACAGATTCTTTATGAATGGTGTTAACATGGAACTACAGGTTGTCTATAAAATGGGGCACAAATTGATGAGCAACACACAGTGGAAGTTTGGGAAGCAATGAAACAAACCTTTCTAACACTCTAAATTCTCACTACAATCCAAAATTGAAGTTACACACAAAAACCTTACAAAAATATGAAGCATCAAAGACTTAAAGTGGTTGTAAACCTAAAATCTCAAAAAAGACCCAAAAACACATTCTTTTGCACAGTTTAGTAGATAATGTCATTATAACCCAATTCACATTGTGTGCACCTCTCAAAAAGTCATTTGGTTGTAGCCCTCAGAAATGTGCCGATCTCTGGGCGTGGCATAGCATCAAAGCTTGCAGGATGGAGACCTAACATCACACTATTCCTCCTCCACCTATACAGTGTCTCTCACTGTGATGTCTCTCTTCTCTCTGTATTCTCTGATGTCTCTCTCTCTCGTTATTCTCTGTCTCTCTCCCTCTCTGATGTCTCTCTCTCTCTGTATTCTCTGATGTCTCTCTCTCCCTCTCTGATGTCTCACCCTCTACCTCTCTGATGTCTCTCTCTCCCTCTCTGATGTCTCACCCTCTACCTCTCTGATGTCTCTCTCTCCCTCTCTGATGTCTCACCTTCTACCTCTCTGATGTCTCTCTCTCCCTCTCTGATGCGTCTCTCTCATGTTTCTCTCTCAGTGAGCTTTATACGTGCATCCCCAGAGGAAAGGAGAGAGGAAAGTGAAAGCAACCTCAGATTTGATCTCTGTTACAGCAAGGTACAGGGCAGCAGGAGACACGACCCCTTCGCACAAACTTATACATATGTCTCATTATACAGACTGTCAATGAAAGGAGAAGGGAAGTGGCCCCACCATTTTTTGGTTTAATCAGTACAGTGGGGAGGATTACAGATAACAGGCTGCTCTTCCACCAGCCATACTATGCACAAAGGATTTGTGGCCTTTAGAGCTGCATGATTAATCGTTAAAAAAAAAATCGCGATCTCGATTCAACCCCCCCTCACGATCTCTATGCAGCATTTTCCCAATTCATTCATGTAACAAGTGCAGAGAGTTCTCTGCTCACGCTGTCGACAATAAACGTAAAAAAAAAACAGGCAGTCTGCCAAGTTTTTCCTCCTGTCAGTGCTGAGAGATAAGTATAAACATTGTAACATTTCATTCCTTTTAGAAGATCAAAGGGATAAACTTCGATCTGTAAATGAAGTCAATTTAATCACTTAAAGACTAAACCTTTTTTCTGACACTTGTTGCTTACAAGTTAAAATCAGTAATTTTTTGCTACAAAATTACTTAGAACCCCCAAACTTTATATATATATATTTTTTAGCAGAGAACCTAGAGAATAACATGGCGGTTGTTGCACTATTTTTTTACACTGTATTTGCGCAGCGGTCTTTCAAATGCAATTTTTTTTTTTTTAAATACACTTCAATGAATAATAATAAAAAAAAAAAAGTAAACAGTAAAGTTATCCCAATTTGTTTTGTATAATGTGAAAGATGATGTTAAACTGCGAGAATAGTGAGAGAATCGTGATCTTTATTCTAAGCAAAAAAATTGTGATTCTCAGTTTAGCCAGAATCGTGCAGCTCTAGTTCCCTTGTTTATTAAATTTAGTCTTCTGTTTTTATTTTACTCTCTAGGTTTACAACCACTTTAATCCTCTTCAAAGACCCAATTGTCTATTATATCTTTTAGATATATCTTGCATAAAAGTCACCTAGAAGACTAAAACTCAAATAAATACACACGGAGGCTAAATGTGCCTAATGTTCCTTACCTTTTCTGACAACCTTGTAGCTTGTGTTAGTTTGGTCCTCAGAAGTAGCTTCAGATGTCTCAGGGGGTAGGAGAGATGTCCTTTGAGGGTGGCTTTCCACCATCTTCCAAACATTTTCCTCTCCATCGTTAGATGTTCTTTTGTGCTGGTTAGTGAGGTCCACCACAGACCTACCACTTTCTGAAATGCTAGAAGGTCTGGAGGGTGAATCTTCCCTGTGATCACCCAAAATGTTTCCATCTAATGTCTCTAATACTGAGTCTGCCGTTGCCTCCCACGGGTGTCCGGCCCCACCGGTGACTGATGGTGTGGGTGTGATATCATCCTCTGGCTCAGCCACAGGGGCAGCATCATACTCTGAATGCCGTATTGGGTAAAGGCTTCGTAGAATCAGCTCCCGGAGATGCTGGACTAAAGGAAGACACAAATTATATTACAAAGTCATCAACCGAAATGATGTGCAAATTAAATAAATATAAAAATAGTCACTGCCAAAAAATATTTTTAAGGGGTGGAGTCAGAATACAGAGCTTGTTTTAATGGTCAGCGATGATCAATGAAGCACCACAATTGAATAACAAAAAAACCCAAAAAAACAGAATAAAATTATAATTTTGCTTTTTAAAACAGCGCACGATAAGGTAATGATGTATTTTAAGACTTATGCCTGGTACACACTAGAAGTTTTTTTCCATTCAACTCAGCAGGTTGAACAGAAAAAAAACTGTCAGCTCCGGTCAGAGCCACTGTACTAATGATCCGACGTTAGTACAGTGACAACCCGCCACTGAGCTGTTGTGTTCTGACAGAGAGGCCCCCCGTCGGATCTCTCCAACCAGCACTTTCAGCCTTTGGCTGAGAGTGCCGATTGGGAGCCGGTTGGCTGCTGGTTTTCCAGCATGCTCGTCCGACAGGGGCCGGCCAAATGGCTGGCTTCTGTCAGACCGTCTGCCATACACATGGGGCAAATGTTGGCCAGTTTTTATTGTTGCCCGGGTTTCGGCCTGTGTGTACGGGACTTAAAGCATTTCCATCTTCCATGGCTGACCTTGCCACTTACTTTTCTCTACACAATGCAGTTGATTTAAATTCTAAAACTGGAGAGTGCAAAATCTGGTGCAGCTGTGCACGGTAGCCAATCAGCTACTAACTTCACCTTGTTCAATGATGCTTTCTCAAAAAAACACTAGAAGCCAATTGGTTTCAGATGCAGAGCTGCACTCAATTTTGCACTTTTCAGTTGTAGTAAATCAACCCCAATGTTTTCTCCTATATTGTAATTTTACTTTTGACAAATCTGGTAGGAGATAAACACTATGGGTTATTCGCTAAAGAGAGCACGTTTTTTCCATTCAGTGAATGAGGTGAAGCCAGGTTCACTTTGTAAAGAATGTAAAGAACAATCATGTTAAAGAGAAAAAAAAATAGAAAACACAAGATTTTTGCTTGCACCTGATTGGATAATTGAAGCACACTTCATTTATCAAACTAGGTGAAAATTCACTTTGAAAAGTGAAAAGGGTCTATTTGTAAAACATGCCTTCCACGAATGTCAGATGTGATCATTCATGCTAAACGAATTAAGAACGTTTTGTAAGAGATCAATGCCTGTGTGTTCATCTCCATCTGGTGGCCAAGATGCGGTATAGGTTTCTGAATCACCTGAATGAAAAAACGATATAGTATTTTGTCCTTTAGGCATTATTCTTACAAAAATTACAGTCATATTTCATCCAGTGCACACCAATGCTTATGACATTCATGCTAGCAATGTTTTATATATGGACCCCTTGGGGTCAACTTCTTGAAATCCACTGTACAGCAGAGCCTATAATGGGAGAGGGAAAAGCAGTACACAGCACAGAGAGCATAGTGAGCTCATCAGTCTGATGCTTCTCATTTCACTGTCCAGCCACAGCCTGGGGAGAGTCCAGATCCATAAATGTTTTTTAATTGCAGGAGAGAAAAATCAGGTATCCTGCCTTGCCAGATAGGGCTGTGCTGTGTGCCAGAGCTGTGTAATCTCAGGAATGGCTGAACAGAACAATTCCTTTGGTAGTATTTATTCACACCTGCTGCTTAGGTTTAGGTGAAGGTTGTAGCATGAGACAGTCTATAACAACATTAAAAATTCTTCTGGTAGGTATAAGCTCTCATAGATGTATGACATCTGTGTATTTAACCGTTTACATGCAGTTCAGCTCTAACCCCTTCCTGCCCACCCTGGAGTTCCTTTAAACAATCTTAAAGCCCAAGGGGGTGGAAAAGATCGGCGATCATGTGACCACTGTGATTGGCTGTCACTGGGGTCACATGATCGGAAGCCAGTCCTGCTGGCTACTGATGTCTTCTCAGGACCAAGAGCCGTCTTCGACAGCTTGGTCTTTGTGCTGGGAGCACACTCTCAGCACATAGACAGCAACACATATGTGCGGCATGGGAGCGTTAAAGCCCAGATTTTTACCATTAAAGATAAGGGGTACTGTGGTGTAAAGGGGTGGAATAATTAAAATATGGTATAATCTGTCATTGGCTCACCATCTTCTAGAGCAGATTCTGCTAAACCCTCTGTCGCTGAAGGCCACTGGTGGTTCAGATCAGATTGGTCCTCCACCCCGCCTCCTGCATCCTCTACTTTAGAGGGGAAGGGAACCTGTGTTGGGGTCTCGGCTTCATCCTCCTCCATCCCTTCTGGTTCCTCCAGGAGGACATCAGGTTTGTGAGAATGAACCAAGAAGTCATTGTGACTGTCATCTGCAGGGATAAATGGGGAGCTTGTTAGTGCTTTGGAAAGTCAACCTACCCATGAGCTGACATGCTTGAAGGGAGAAGGCGGAAGGAAGAGGAAGGAAGGAAGGAAGGAAGGAAGGAAGGAAGGAAGGAAGGAAGGAAGGAAGGAAGGAAGGAAGGAAGGAAGGAAAGAAGGAAGGAAGAAAGAAAGGAATGAGAAAGGGAGAAAAAGGGGAAAGAAGAAGACAAGGGGAAGGAAGAAGAAAGAAGGAAGAAGAAAGAATGAGGAAGAAAGAAGAAACAAGGAGGGAAAAAAAGAGGAAAGAAAGAAGGGGTAAGAAGGAGAAAGAAAGAAAGAAAGAAAGAAAGAAAGAAAGAAAGAAAGAAAGAAAGAAAGAAAGAAAGAAAGAAAGAAAGAGAAGGAAAGAAGGAGAAAGAAAGAGCAGGGAAGGAGAAAAAAAGGAGAAAGACAAAAGGAGGAAGGAAGGAAAAAAAAGAAAGAAGGGAGGAAGGAAGGAGAAAAAAGAAGAAAGGAAGAAGGAAGGAAGAAGGAAGGAGGTAGGAAGAAGAAAGAAGGAAGTAAGAAGGAGGAAGGAAGAAGGAGGAAAAAAGGAGGAATAAAAAAAGAAGATGAAAGAAAATAAGGTGGCTAACCCAACAACTGAACAAAAGCACTCTTTTAGTTAAAGGTTTAAAGCCATGACCATTTGTTTGATGATATAAATGTAACTTTATTTTCTGTACTTGTTGAAAATGTTCTTGAAAACGAATGCAGCTACCACATTTAAGACTGGTAAGCTGCAATATATTATATTTTGTTCTTGGGTTTAGAAATCCTATAATTGCTATAGCTGCAGAAGAAACTGTAATAGTCATAAAACTCTACTACCTTATGCAAACTCAACTTTCAGAAGAGAAGCATAAAAAAAACTTCACACAAATATTGCAACATTAAAGCGGAGTTCCACCCAAAAGTGGAACTTCTGCTCATCTGATTCCTCCCCCCCTCCGGTGCCACATTTGGCACCTTTCGGGGGGGAGGGGTTAGAGGGGGGATGCCAACATCGCTGAAATCCAGGACAGGTAAGTGTCCTATTATTAAAAGTCAGCAGCTGCAGTATGTGTAGCTGCTGGCTTTTAATTTTTGAAGTGGTGGGCGGACCTCCATGTAACAACCGAAAAGCGCAAAAAACACAACTTTAAAATTACCTAAATACGCTACACCTAAATGTGAATGTAGCCTCAAGGGTGCTTGGTGCATAAAACGTAAAAACACAAACATTAAGTTATGTGTATAACCTACCTGCTGAGAGATCATCGCTATTGCTTCTTATGGCAACAGTATCCTGTAGTACCGAACTGAAAGACCAAAGCAACATGGGCAATATGTCAAGACATAATATCAATGATTCATTACTTTTAAAATGAAAACTACGCAACATCAATTATATGATCAGCAATTTCTGAAAGCAACCAACTTCTGACAAAGAGCTAGAGGGTTGACGTATGTGATATCTGAACATTATTTAGTAGAGTCTGAGAGTCATAAAATGGACCTTATCCAGATTATAGTCCAAGAAGTAATAAAACCAGTCAGGCTTTCCTTGCTGTCCATGATTCCACTTACTTCCAAATGATCACTTCTAATGGTCAGTAGTCCTATACAGTCATGTTAACTAGACATTGTCACCTTGCCCATGGAGGACAAGCCAAAAGTGTCTATGTTAAGGGTGTCCCAATGACCCGTTTATACTCATCTTATCTGCACTCCCTCACAAAGAACATCACAATCTCCCCTCCTCCATTCACAGAACACAGTGTATTCCTTGAATAGAAGGCAAGTTTTTTTATGAATGGATAAGGCGCTGAACAAGCCATGCTTCATCTTTAAAGTGAACCTTTCCTGATTTGGACACAAAGTCATCACACCCTGAGCTTGGAAAAAAAGACCTCAAGTGTCCTCTAACACAGAACCAGATAGATTGTCTCCTGCTACTAGCATTCGATTTACAGGTTTATGAGGTTGAGGAATCGGAATATAAATTACTTACATGCTGGTATACAATTCCAGATTTATTTCACAAGATGGGCAGAACAATGACTAAATGGTTAGCACTTGTACCTAGCAGCACTGGGATAGTCAGTTCAAGTCCCAATCATGACACTACCCGCACGTGTGTGCATGTTCTCCCTGTGCCTATTTGGGTTTCCTCCGGACACTCCAGTTTCTTTCCACACTCCAAAGAAATGCTGGCAGGTTAACTGCCCCTAGTATGTGTGTGCATGAATGTGAAGTTAGGGACCTTAGATTGTAGGATTTCTAAGGGCAGGGACTGATGTGAATGTACAATATATGTATGCAAAGTGTTGCACAAATGTATGGTGCTATACAAGTACCTATAATAATAATTTTCTCCCAGAGTTCATCACTCTGTTGGCGATACCCTTCTTCATATCTTTTGGGAATGTTTTCTTCTTAACCAGTTCTGGAACTTAGTGAGAAGGATTTTCTTTACACTATGTGATGTTCCTCTCAGTTTGGACCGCTTCTCATTTTTACTGCATGTCAACCACCTCTCCACCAAGCGATGCAAAAATTAATTGTTATTCCGTCTACTTAATGCCGCTACAGCTTGCATTCTGATTCTACGGAAACAATCTCACTTCACACCATGTCACATGGGTTCACCCTTATCAGTGAGACAATGCAAATGGAAGACCCTATGGCTTTCCTCCACCATCAAGAAGATATATTTTTGAAAACCTGGTAATTCTGGCTAGACTTCCTGATTACAGCTCCCCCCTTATGTCATAATGCTTTTAAGACTTAATCCTCTACCTCCCCCATGGCTCCATTGGTTCTCCAAAGAATTTTCCCATTACTTGTCTCTCATCCCTCTCCCTACCCCCATTGACACCTCTGCTGCAGGCTACCCCTATCTCCTTGTGTCCAATTCCCCCTTCCATGACCTCTTCCCCATAGCTCACTTTTTTTCCCCCTGCTCAAATGCTACACCCCTTTTCTGAAAATCCATCACATTTCCTTTTATTTAAAATAGTGTTCTCTAGGAGGTTGGAGAGACCTATGCTTACTCCCCCCACAAGAATACCAAGTATTCTTTGAACTATGATATTTCTTTTTTAGCTTTGAGGCGGTGAAAAACTACATGAATGATATCATGAATTACTGAAAAGCTGATGGCTATCTTGACAAATTTCTCTGAATTTGGTGCCCATGGATCTTATACGCCCATCCTTTTAGATTTGATCACCTGCTCCTGACAACCTAATTTTTTTAGCTATCGAGACCCCTGGGACTTTTTCTATCTTTTTTTCTTCCTCTTCTTATTCCTCTGCTCCTTTTATGTTCCCCCAGTATTTTTTTCCATGTCTAGGCAGTTTCCAGCTGGCTTTGCTCTTCCTCAGAGCGGCCTTACCACCTCTTTAGTGCCCGATGTACACTTGATTATGAATATCTTTCATGATAAGGTCTGGACAAGACTGCCTGTTTACTTAATGTAACGTTTTGGGCTTTTTTGGCTGTTTTTCCATACTTTCTATGGCTACCATCCATATTTCCCATTGTATACTGAGTTAAATGTGTGTAATAAACTTTTTGGTAAAGAACTATGATGATTTTTTTACATCACCCATTGGTTATTATATATGACTCTGTATCAGGTTTTGTTTGTAATTTGTGGAATGTTGACATTTCATTGCCTTTACACAGTTCCCCCACCTCTGGAGAGTTTTATAATAAAAATGATAATTAAAAAAAGTAAACATTTTTAAGAGAAAGGTTTCTTAAGAGAAACATTGGAGCTGCCATTGTTGACCTGTAAATATTAGCTGCCAAGTGGTTGTACTGACTCTTGGCCTACAATATTTGAACAAGTATCTAGATCAGGAAGGTCACATTATAGAAGTCAGAACTCCTTACCTGCATACTTATTCATGGTAGTGACTTAACATTTTAGAGGAAAAGGGTCAACACAACAGCCAAGAAAATTGTACTTGCAAAATGACAAATCAGCAATGGCAGCAAGCATGGCTCTCTTAGAATCAGTTTCCTATAGGATACGGTTTGTTCACTGATAATACCTTTGGAGATGATTTATTTTTCTTACTTTCAATTCTCCTCCCTTCCTCTCTGGCACCCATTAGCATGACATACCCTAGACACCTTTTTGTATATCTGTAGCAAGTACCACGGAGCACCCAACTAGCATCTTGATTCAACTGACATATCTGGGACAATCTCTGTAATACCATATTTAAGATCTACGCAGCAGTCAGAATTCCTTACTTTTATTTCCAAAGGTTAGCAAGCAGTCCCAGTTTTTTTCCCTCTCTCTATACCACATACTAAGGTGTTGGCTATCATTGGCAAATAGTATCCTTCATTGATTGTTGCACTGCATTGTTCTCTTTGGTTCTTAAATCCCTGTGCATACCTTGGTAACAATTTCAATGCATCGTTGCTGATATATGAAACTGAGACACTGTAGTCCCCAATGGGATCTGCCTTTTTTAGTTACACTGTTTGCACTGTTTTATTGTGCCTTTATTTTCTGTTAATTTCTCTTTATTGTAAAAACTTGAAAAACCAATAAAATTCTTTGTAAAATCAAAGGTTTACAAGCAGGTTGGCAAATCTGCTTTTCTGCATAGAAGAAGGAACAGTTCTTTCAGCATACCTCTACTGCGGTCATTTGTCATATGAGTCGGTCATAAAAAGTCAGGGTAGCTTCACCAGCTTTGAGGTGGGTGGACAGATCAATTTTTTTCTGCATTATTATCAAGTACAGTTCTCCCTCAGGCAGCTAATTTTATGGAGTAAAATTACCCGACAGAGGGCATCCTTGTGTGGAGCAGGCCAGGAGAACACCGTTTGATGGAAGAAGAAGGGTTTTTCATTGCGTTTTTTGTGGCTTCTTCTAGCAGCTCCTTCCACCTAGGAAAAAAAACCCAAAGTAATAAACAATCATCTTTGAATATAACCTACATCTGTCTGACCTGGGCTCCTAGATCTACTTTTGTTCTGAAATCCATTTTCCTAGTGGACTCTACGTTTGGGTGGTGCAGGGTCTCCTCTTCTTCTCCCCCCTGCCCTCTTTCCCTATTAAGCTTTCCTTCTCTCATCTCTATTTGTATTGGATGACAGTTTTTCCACACTTTAAGGCTTTATGCACACAGATATTCGCTCCAAAGTCCCAAAGCAAAAAATCCTCAGAGCATATGTGCCTCCAGGGAGCCGCAGGTGCCGTGTACAGCTGCCAATACAAGGGAATGGCTGTACAGTGCCCTACTCATGTAAGCGCGATCGATTCTGTATCAATGCTTACCCACAAATGCATGCACTGGGTATTTCCCCAAACACCAAAGTAGCAGGGAACAGTGGTCTGTTGCAGACTCTAATTCCACTTGAAAATGAACTATTTCCCCTGATCAACAGTCAATCTCAGATCAATATCTTCATCTATATCTAGCACTCTTCTACTGCAGAACTTACATATTTTTCTCCGATGATGTCATGGCTATAAGCTCATAGATCTGTGGGCCCAATTCCGATGTGCAGATAATGAAGAATGCCCTCTTGTCTGTAAAATAAAAACAAAAAGGACATATTTTGGGTTATATCACATATTAACAACCATAGAATACCACATGGAAAAGGAGGTGAATATTGACGTTACTGTCTTACAACTGCAAACCAAGATGCAAAGCTGATTTGTATTTAATTGATCACCAGTTAGTACATGTCAACTAAATGTATAAACTAAAAACTATCATAACAATGCTGCTTGATCAATTTAAAAAGTCCCAAGGCAAATAAAATAAACATGTGCTTGGTCCATGCAAGGAAAAGCAGCAGGTTAACGTTAATGAATATTTAAGTGGATACTCCAACTATAAATAAAATTATGTTCAGTGATTAAATACCTGACGATATCCCACCAAAATGGTGCTGACACCTTTCATGTGCTCCCATATTAAACATAAATATAAATAAAGTAAAAAGTGCTGCGCTGCTTGAATAGTACAAGACCAGTGCTGGTATAAATAAAATTACATTATTAACCACTTCTGGACCACCGCACGCCGATGTACGTCCTAAGTTTGAAGAGGAATATCGTTGTTATGACAGCCGCTAGCTGCCATAACCCCGGTATCCTTTTTTTTGGCCGGCGGGCCGGTTTCAGATAATAGTGGTCTCTGCGGCAAATTAGCCGCGAGATCACTTTTATCGGCGGTGGGAGAGGGGCCTCCCCCTCCCACCGCTAACCGTTTTTGTTTTTATTGCATTTTAGTGTAACTATGAGATCTGAGGTCTTTTTTTGACCCCAGATCTCATATTTCATATTTAAGAGGTCCTGTCATGCTTTTTTTCTATTACAAGGGATGTTTAAATTCCTTGTAATAGGAATAAAATTGACACAATTTTTTTTGAACAGTGTAAAAATAAAAAATAAAGGGTATAATAAAAAATGTATCCCGCCGAGCCCGCGTGCAGAAGTGAACGCATACATGAGTAGCACCCGCATATGAAAACGGTGTTGAAACCACACATGTGAGGTATCGCCGTGATTGGTAGAGCCAGAGCAATAATTCTAGCCCTAGACCTCCTCTGTAACTCAAAACATGCAACCTGTAGAATTTTTTAAACGTCGCCTATGGAGATTTTTAAGGGTAAAAGTTTGTCTTTCACTCTTCTGCTGCAGGCTACCCCTATCTCCTCGTGTCCAATTCCCCCTTCCCTGACCTCTTCCCCATAGCTCACTTTTATTCCCCCTGCTCAAATGCTATACAACACACCTTTTCTGCCCTTTTCTGTTTTGAAAATCCATCACATTTCCTTTCATTTAAAATAGGGATCTCTAGGAGGTTGGAAAGACCTACGCTTACTCCCACCACAAGAACACTGTGTATTCTTTGAACTAACTAACTTTACATTTGTCTTATTTTTTAATTAAAAAAAGTGTATTTTTTCCAAAAAAAAGTGCACTTGTAAGACTGCTGCCCAAATACGATGTGACAGAAAGTATTGCAACGACTGCCATTTTATTCTATAGGGTGTTAGAAAAAAAATGTATAATGTTTGGGGGTTCTAAGTAATTTTCGAGCAAAAAAAAATGTTTTCTAACAACAAATTTAAAAAAGAGGCTCGGTCCTTAAGTGGTTAATAGAAAAACAAATATACAGTATATAAAAAATTGTGCACCTCTATGATCTTTAACAGTCCTTATAGTCCATTCACAATAAAGCTTTTGCCAAAATTGGTGATACCACAACTCCAGTGGTGCTATGTTTTTTAAAGAGCCATAAGCTATAGAGTTGCCATCCATCCAATCTTACCTGTGGCTACAGGTCGCACCAGCACAGAGTTCAGCTTGATCACCGGGCTAAACGTCTGTTTGGTATCAGAGGAGACCACTGTGGTTTTACTGTGACATTTAAGCACCAGCTTCTCATCCTGTTTCTGCAGTAGAACCAAGAGATCTTCCAAGAGGAGAACATGGAGGTCTGTAGGAATGGGATAACAAAAACCATGATGTACAAAGAAAAATACAGCAGGTAACCCCTTTTATACTTATACATATTCATGTTTAATATTCTTAAGCTGAACAATGGATTATGGGTGTGGGGGTGGCATGCAGCTCCAATATGAGAATCATTCTGCTCCAACACACATAAAAAAAAAAAAAAGCTAAACTAAATCTTCTAAATTAACCCAACCTTAAAGGCTAAGATCTTTTCCAGCAAATACGTTGTGCAGTCAAGGGGCCCCAGTAGATACGTAAAAAAAAAATCAGCTCTGTAAAATGTTCATGAACTTTGTAATACTTGCAGGCCATTTGGGTCCACCTGGAAGCCTGGCGGAAAAGCTGCCAGTTAGCAATCCCCATGTCCTGTCCTTTTTGCTAGGACACAAATGTCATTGGATGCTTACTCCCAGCATTACAGGGGTAGAAACCAAAACTCTTGCCAGCAAGACAAGACATGGGGGTTGCTAGCTGGGAGTTTTTTGACCAGGCTTCCAGGGGGGAACATATGGCCTACAGATATTACAATTAAAATTTATGGCCATTTACAAAGCTGCACAGTTTTTTTTTATATCTACTGGGGCCTCTTGACTACGTAGGCTATCTTCTGGAAAAGGGGAATTTAGCCTTTAAGATTTCCTGCCCTCCAGTATTTCAAATTCGCAAGATTTCAGTCTTTACTTTGACTATGGTGTTGTCCTTTAGTTCTCTGAATTTGAATATATATAGAGAGCAGATGGTGGTCTTTGAAAATAGCTGCATTGAGTGATGATCTGTCTATAAGTAGACCCTGTAGACACTGCCAGCTGACATTTTTCTAGGTATTATTTCAAATTCGCAAGATTTCACAGTCTTTATTTCAACTATGGTGGTGTCCTTTAAATCTCTAAATTTAGAGATCTATAAAGAGGTTTTTCTAGTTATTAAAGGATAAGATATATTACAAAAACTTGTCCAGTGGCTATTATTTGGCCAAAAATAAGCTGTTGCAAGAGACAATGGTTTATTCCTCCTTCATATTATTGCATAGGCATACACAAACACAATACACATGTATGTTTATGGTAGTAGAGGGCTGGCCAGATTTGACTTGCATAGCAGATCATCCTTCTACATCTATGGGCACCTTTAGGACTTTGCAACAAAGATCCTATACCTATAGTCTTATCTTTTGTGATCCTCCAAGTTAAAGAGCCTTCATGGATCATTCTCCTTGTTGTCAAGTCCAGGTTCTGAAAGCAGAAAAGCAGATTGTTATTCTCACCACACATAAAACTTGAATGATACAGGCGGCCATTCAAACCAGAAGAGTTTAGTAGCAAAGGGTAAAGAGAGAATGAAGAAGAGGGGCAGCACTGAAGCATAGAGAGTAGGGATGGGTTCAGGCGTGTTCATATACTAATCCTAACTCGCTTGAGCTATCCCACCAGGAAGATTTCACTGCAGACCACCAAAGGCACACCCCGCCCCGCACCCATACATATACAGGGGGTGTGTGTATAAATCTGGCTGCAGGGCTGGGAATGCATCAGCTGACTTCCGAAGTCTGGATCCACCAGCTGCCTTGACTGATGGCAGTCTCAGCGGCTCCTTACCCCTCCATGGCTCAGCGCTCCAGTGAACCTGGAGGAACAGAGCAGGAGAGATGCTGACTGACAGGCAGCAGCTCTCCTCTCGGGGAGGAGCGAGAACCGAGCCATCGGCAGTGTTCGGTGGCTTGGTTCTCAGTGCAGAGATGCCGGGGGACAGCTGTAGCACTTACATAAGTATGAATCTAGTATGAAAAAAAAAAACCCATGCTTCTCTTTTAATGAAACAGATCAGTTAAGGTAAAAAACCTTCTGCCTTTAGCACCACTTTAAGGGACGAAATATAAACATCTTCTGCACCACTACAATACGGTACGAAGGTGTTCCTTTCAATATAAGGTAGACACAAAGAAGCCAAGAAAAATTGCATTATTGGTAATATTCTACAAATGACTCTTCACAAGGTCACAAATAAAAAAAAATACAGAACAATATAGAAGATGAACCCCATTGCCGCCCACGTAATGCAAAAGAGGGTGAGGGAGGGCTGTAACACCCACACATTGCACATTTGTGTCCATAGATGACTGAGCTTTCTGGGCTTAAAATGCGTTCACTACACTCCCCTAGCACAGTGACCGAGCTGTCAGACAGTTCATGATCTCTCATTATGATCGGGTGCCCCTCCGGGTGTAGAGACCCACTTAAAGGGGGTACAGGGCTAGGTGAGAAGGGGTGAGAAGACACTGTCCCCTCTCGCTCACCTTAAACTCTGCTGCCAGCGGATTACTGGTCCTCTCCAGGGATGTGGTGTCCAGACGTTTCTGGTATTCCGCCAGTCGATATCCATTCTCCCTCTGCTTCACTGACTCATTCACATATTTCAGGATATCCCGACATCGATCTCGGCAACGGCAAAGCTTCTCGTATTCCAGTGAGCTGGCTGCAAGACATGGTGCTAATGTGTTAAAATGTATGTAAACCCAAACAATGAACTTCTATTAATGCACCACATTCTCACTATGTTATGGAGATGAGGAAAGGGAGAGATGTTCTGTTGCAATGTCCTAGGGCAACAACATGGCTACTCCATAAATACAGTATGGCGATTGTTCATTATAACCCTAGAAGAGGAAGTGGGTTACTGGCAGGATCACCAGATGAAAATAAACAGGAGTTTAGACAAAGGAAACTAATGCAGGCCCCACTGGCTGTAGTCTCTGGGAGTATGTGTAAATCCCACAAGCCAACTGTCAGCTGCCAGATTGAAGCAATCTGGTGGCTATGCAACTGGCCTAATTCTTTCATCCCCCCCCCCCCAATTAGTGTCCGTCCCACCTCCCCTTCCATGCTCCCCCTCCCATTATTCCTAGGCAACAAGCGCTGATCATCGGCCCCAGGACTGGCATGTCAGGAGCTGTCGGGTACAGAGGATGGGTAGACCAGTGTTTCTCAACTCCAGTCCTCAAGGCGCCCCAACAGGTCATGTTTTCAGGATTTCCATTATTTTGCACAGGTGATTTGATCAGTTTCATTACCTTAGTAATTACCACAGCCGTTTCATCTGAGGGAAATCCTGAAAACGTGACCTGTTGGGCGCCTTGAGGACTGGAGTTGAGAAACACTGGGGTAGACAGATGTTCACCGATCTTTCCCTCCTGGTAATGACCCAGAAGAGATGTGAAAAATGTCACTTTTGGGTCCTGATGTCACTTTCCCCAGCCAGTATGCTAATGGAGCTTGATTTAGGCTCCATTATCTGCAATGCAGGGCAGGTGAGACATCAGGGGTCATATAGACTCCTGATGTGCCATTAAAGACAACATGTCACCAAAAAAATCATCACAAAGGGGACTTGTGGAGAAAAATACAGTTTAAAAAAGTGTAAAAAATGTAAGTTACACCCAGACACTTAAACCCACCCTCCGAAAAAATAATTTTGGAGCCTACCACATAGATGCCAGAACAAATGTAAATGCATACATTAGGGACACCTACGCAAGACAGTATCTATTGAAAAACACAAGTTACATACACGCCAGAATGAGAGCAATACCTCTAGACTCCTTGTTTATGGTTAAATCTAAATTGATGACTTGTAGGGGCTCTTAAGTGTCCTCAATGGAAAATATACGGTATCGAAGTTTGTTACTGATTCAAGGGCACATGTGATTTTAAGGCTGGACATGTTGGGTATCTATCTATTCAGCGCAACCTCATCTTTTTATATTTTACAAAAAATATATTGTGCTTGTGTGACCGAAAATTAACTTTAGTGTATACGTTACTGCAAGTTTGATTCATAAACCATTGCACTAATATTGAGTTAAATAAATTAGTGACTCCAGCAGTTATCCTGTTCACATGGCCAGACAAAGCTTTTGGTTTTTGAAAATGTGACAGTTTAAAGAACTATTTTTGTTTTTTCTTTCTGTTTACCTAACTGAACTGAATGCTGCTATTTGCAATACATAAAGGAAACAAAAATAAAATAGATAAAGTGGAGATAAAGTGGAGAAAATAAGAAATCATAAATTTCCATAAAATTGACATCTTTTTTTCAATTATCAAATGGGCCCAGGGCCAGGAAAAGGGGTGGGCAAGAAGGCCAGCTGCCCAGGGTTCAGTCAAGATCAATGGCTGACAACCAGCAGGTGGCAGACTCATGTCTGCTCTAACAGCTACTGATGTCACATGCCATACAACATGCCCACTTTCAACCCCATATGCCCACAGCTGACAAGAAAAACAAACCATGCACGTGCAACTACTTGGCAAACAATTGGCTAATCATGTAGTAAGCACTCCATGGCAACCAAGCAACAGAGGGCAGAGACTGATCGCAGGGCGGTGCATACTATCTATGGCATATATTAGAAACAGGGAAGGAGACACAGTTATGCACCCTAGTCCCGGACACTGAACTAACCTGTCCCGACACTGTATGGGCCACCTGTATAAAAAAAGAAGGCCTGCCCATAGAAACCTGATTTTAACTTTCATGCACCTAATGCAGATTACAGAAAGAGGGGTAGAATCTCATTGTTTGCAGTTCGCAGTACAGGCAGTTCTTTCATACATGGGACCCTATAAGTGGTAACATTTTTAAAGAGAGCAGAACAAGGCTTTCACTATTTCAAAGTCTCTAACAATAGGAGTTTTTAGTTTTCCAATTTTATTTGATTTACAGAAACTATAAAAGATGAGGTTGTGTTGAGTAAATAGATATCCATGTCCAGCCTTAAAACATAGTTGAAGAAACAACGCGTGAGGGATGAATATTTAGTTAGGTGGTCAGTAGTAGATAAAAAAATGGAGAAAAAAGTTTACATGAGATCTCTCTAGTACAAGGCACTTTACATTGGACTGGCATAATATGGGCGACATGAATCCACACAGTGGCCACTGATGGGTGAGCATGGAAGATTAAAGAGGTGTCCATGAAGATTATGTTGGTCAAATACGTACAGCTAGGGCACGGCAGGAATGTTCATCCCACAGTATAGGGGAAAATAACTGACTTTTGGTATAATAAAGAGAACAAAGTGTAAATGAGTATTGACTCAAGTGAAAGGGAGAGTTGGGGGAAAGATAGAAAAGGACACTACAGGAAATGAAGGGAAAGGGCAGGACGGAGGGGGGAGAGTAACCTAAAAGGTAAAAATGGGAGGAAGAGAACAGTGTGTGAGGAACAGAAGGAGATGGGTACTTAAAAAAAAATGTGGGAAGATAAGGGGAGAGTTCAGTAGGGAACAGCTAGTTTGGGTGGAAGACAGATCTGGACTGGTGCTCCGATGATGGGGGACCATCCCCTGAAGGGCATCAACTGGTTTTATGATATTCATTTAAACCAGAGGTGTTCCATCCTATTCCTTGGCTTAGGTACAACGCTGTTACATATTTGGCTTTTGTCAGTATGTACTCTTTTTACCTTTTAATAAAGTTCTGTGGATAATGCACTAGGCGTTTGCGCCCTTTGTTCCTTTTTGGCTGGACTGGCACCGCTGGAGGCTGCCTGGTGGCAGGTCTCTATGTGAAGGGTATAGAGGGATACCATTGTACACCATTATAGGTGATAGACTCCATTTGGGTTAAGGGCTGCTACCTTTCAGGTAAAAACAATGGGACCATTACTGCAGAGAACACTTGGGTAATTGAAGAGGAGCACCCAGTGTCCAGAAAGACGCCTCATGATTTAGTATATGCATTTAATGCAGATAGAAAAATACAAGTACAGCCACTGTGTTTCAGGGGAATTGCCTCCCCTTCTTCAAGGCTGTATATCTTAGAGAATGGCTAGGCTCAGAAAAGGTTAAATAAATTAGATCAGGAATTTCTGCAGCATGCCGGTATGTTGTGGATCAACACCTATGGAATAGCTGAATAAGTAAATAAGATAGATCCAACAGAATCATATTAGTCTTGAATGAGCTCTTTAAATTCCAGGTAATAACAATTTTGAAGAGAACCTGTCACACAACTTCTGCCAATAACAATTACCCCTAATGAATAATCTCACCATCCGTGTGTTTGATGATGTTCTCCAGTAGCAGTGGGTATTTGGTCAATCGCTGCATTTCCGACACTATTAAATCCTTAAGCTGTAGCCTCCGACATTGGGGACTGCTCTCTGCCTCCTATCATTAACACAAGAAAAGACAAGAACATAGTGAATAAAAATTGAAATTCGAAAGGATAAAATGCACAGGGGACAATCGGGGGAATTCAAATAAGCACTACTGACAGTTGTCTGGCGCTACAGACTTTTTAAAATGTCCTGCGCCAGAATAAAAAGTTTTTATGACTCCTTTGGGTAACTTTACCGACACATGTGGCAGATTCAAGTAATTCTTAATATTAATGAACCAAATTCAAAAGTAATTACCTTGAGTTTGTAGATAAGGACACTGAAGGTAATTAACACCTACTCTAAGTCTGCGTACAGAGGCAGGCAAAGTGCCTGTCACTGTACTTAGTGTAGCAAAGCAACATATTTAACACCATTACCCTCTCCCTGCCACTGGCTGTACAGGACTTCCTAAGGACCCCCTAGCAACCAGAGAAGGTTTAAGACCCCTTTCACACTGAGCCACGGGCTGCGTTAGTGGTAAAGTGCTGCTAGTTCTAGTGGCGCTTTACCCGTCGTTTTAGTGGCACTATTCGGCCGATAGCGGGGTGCTTTTAAGCGGCTGAAGAAAGGGTTAAATGTGCCCGTGTAGCGTCGCTTCCGAAGCGCTCTGCAGGGCTCTTGCAGAGAGTGTACCTCATACAGGAAGGAAGTTACACTCTGACAGGACTACTCAAACTACTAGAGTGTTTAACAGCACCCTGGTAGTTTATTGAGAACTACAAGCCAACAGCCGCAAAGGTTGTTGGTACATGCGGTTTCCTTTCACAGAACACATTTTAATTTTTTCTATTGTGACAGCGAGCGGTGGGAGAAGATCCCCCCGCTCACCATCAAGACGGGGGATCAGGGGCAGATGCATCTCTAACAAGTTACACCCTGAATATGGGTGTAACATGTAACATGTTACAAAAGGTGAACTTATCCTTTAAATGGGTGGATCCTGATGGGAAAGCTGAGACATTAGTTCCCCATCAAGTCCACTCTTGCCTTGTAATTGACAGCAAGCAAAGGGCGGATTCTAAAGCCAATAGTCGGCTATCTATTGGCGAACGATCCACCCACTGCCTCCTGTCAATCAAACATGGAGCAAACCTGATGGGGAACTTAGCTCTATGACTCCCCATCAGGCTCCGCCCCCAGGTACAAATCTCACTGACAGCAGTGGGGACGGACGAAGCCCAGTTGCAATGAGGGCAGAGTGTACATATAGAAGCTTCAGTCTCAGTGTTCCTCCACATACAGTGCCTGCCCCAGATTCATGCACCTGTCTACAACGGTAAATGAATCTATCCCCCACACAACATTTGTCATGTGGAGGCACATCAGAATTCTAAAGAGTGTCTTAGATCTTTAAATATTTCCCTGAATGTTGTTAAAAGACACAAGAATGAGAAAACACGTAATGAACAAAATGAAGACAAGAAGAGAATAAGACGTGACCAAGTAGGACATCACCTGCATAAAGAGATTAAACCGCGCTTCTTTCCTCTTTTTGGTTTTGATCAGGTCAAGTGCAATGGTTTGGCAAGAACAAAACTTGGCTGTTTCTTCACGAACTTCCTCTCCAGGGGATCCATCGAACTATAGAAAGTAAAAATAATGATGAGACTTGATCATGAGCGTGCTCACAACTTACACACGTGAGGACCTTCATATGGGGAGACTAAATTGTGAGGTTTGGCCAAGCATGTCAAGTTCCTCAAATTTTGTAACACTTTTCAAGGCAAAAATAAAGAGCAATTGTCTGTACATTTGTCTTGGAGCACAGTACAGGACAAGGGCAAAGGTTTCATAAACCTCAAGGTCAATGAATACTTTGCCTGTGTTCCGTACTATACAATCTATATATATTTATTTTTTTGGCAACATCACAAATCATATAGGTTACTTCTCATGAGGAGTATCCTGTGCTCATATGGCTGTACAAATCCTAGCTCAAATGATGCTAGATATTACTCATAGAGCTTCTCCTCTGTGAGTAAGACTGAGAGTTCCAGGTCCCATAAAGTAAAAGGATCCTGTCATTCACTCACCATGTCCTCCTCCCTCACTAATTTACAAAAGGCTTGTATTCCTTTCAGAGAATGCAAGGCATTCTAAGAACTGAAAAGGGAAGGTCAAGGCACGAATATCCCCTTGTCCATTCACAGAACACCTTAAATTCTGTGAAACAAGACAAGGCTTTTTGTAAGTGGACAACTGGGGAGTAAGGGGAGAGTCAATGAAGATAGGATTTGCACAATAAACAGCAGCCATCTGACATGGGATACCCATTAAAGTGGTTCTAAAGCCTTAAAGTGTTACTAAACGCACAACAGTAAATTCTGTCTATATATGCAGTAAAAATGCTTGTTATACTCAATGTAAAACCTAAGGGGTTAATCCTTTGCAGGCTGTTTGATCCTATATGCACAGATCCTCCCCTTCTTGCACTGCCCCCAAAACATGCCAGGATAAGATAGAGTAAATGGAGTCACTCTGCACATGCTCAGTTTGGTGTGTATTGCTAGAGAGCTTTTTTTTTTGTTCTTTCTTGGGAGAGTGCAAGTGATCAGCAAAGGTCCAATCAGCACTGTCCAGATAGAGGTTCAGGGGTCCTGTATCCTGATAGGACAGCCAGTGCAGTATGAAAACTCCTCCTACAAGCTTTAACCAGGCACTGATAGAAGTCACAAGACTGCTATATACTGCTGATGAGAAAAGGTATTTAGCTGTTATTTAGCTGTTTATATTTACTAAAATGATTGCATTTCCATGTTCTGTGTAGTCTAGATATAGTAAATGCAGGGTCCTGGGTTTAGTAACATTTTAAGGTTTTTCACCATAATGCATTCTATGCATTATGGTGAATAACCCTCACTGTTGCAGATGCTGTCAATCAAATGCTTTGACACGGGAGCAGGGGGCGGGGCACCGGGACTCAGAGCAAACACCACGGGTGCCCCCATGGAAAGCATCGGCAGGGGACCCCAGTAAAGGAGGATCAAGGCTGCTTTTTGCAAAACCACTGCACAGAGCAGGTAAGTAGCACATGCTTGTTACTTTAATAAAAACATTTTACAACCACTTTGGTGGAGATAACTTATAGGACTTGGGCTGTACTCAAAAATAGAGACTATCTAAAGCCATAAATATATTTTAACTTTGTATAGAGTAGGGAGTGATTAAAATTCATGCTACCCATCTTATTTGGAATGGACACTTCTACCTCTTTGGTTCCTCTTCTTCCACCCATCACTTCCTCTCAGAAAGCTTACACACACATCCCCCATCCCTATCACTGAAACAGGACTACATGTCCCATGAGTCATGGAGTGTGATTTTCCAACTCATATGCATGCTTAGAATATCTCAGAGTTTATGTCCGTCAAAAGAAATGGACGGAAAGGAGGGTTTTGCAAAAGTTTTATTGAAGTCCTGCCTCTCTGTGTCACCGGACAGAGTGGCAGGGTGCAACAGCCTAGTCCCAGGGGAAAGCGCACATGCCGCAGTGGTTCCATAGAGACTTGGCTGGTAATATGAGGCACCAATGGCTGTGGACGAAAACAACTATCCCTTGCATGAAGGAAAAGAGTAGACGTATAATGAATGTCCACCACACTGCAAATTTAAAGTGCAACTATTTTTTTGTTTTTTGGATAGAGTGCAGTGGGATTAGAACACCTGTCAGTTTTTATTGCTGTCTGTGCCCCTGTTAGGGAGATTCACCTTCTCTATTTGTCCTGTTTACTGTTGTCATTGACAGTGAAAGTAAAAGAAATATCCCACATTTTGGGTTGACATCAAAACAGAGAGGATCTTTCAATGGGGACGCTAGTTCTGGTGACCCTGGTGGTCACACACCACACTTCATTTGTCTCACTTCCTGTTTTGGCTATGGGATAGGAAGTGAAGGGAATTCTCCCAATGGGACACTGATGGAAAAAAAACAAACTGGGCAGGTGTTATAATCCTACCTTACTCTATCCAAAATGAAAAAAAAAAAACAACAACACGAAAAATTGTATCAAATACTTGCCGTAATTTTCAGTTTTTCTGGCACCAATCTAAGGCAGCATACGTGTGGTAGTTTGCTGCAATGTTGGTGCCATGAAAACAGAAAATTTGATCAAATACACACTGTAATTTTATTTTTCTGGCACCAGTCTATGGCAGCATACTACCAGAAACATGCTGCCATGTTGGCGCCAGGAAAAAGTTTTGCCTTTACTAAACACTAATGCCCCGTACACACGGTCAGATTTTCTGACGGAAAATGTGTGATAGGACCTTGTTGTCGGAAATTCCAACCGTGTGTAGGCTCCATCACACATTTTCCATCGGATTTTCCGACACACAAAGTTTGAGAGCAGGCTATAAAATTTTCCGACAACAAAATCCGTTGTCGGAATTTCCGATCGTGTGTACACAAATCCGACGCACAAAGTGCCACGCATGCTCAGAATATATAAAGAGATGAAAGCTATTGGCTACTGCCCCGTTTATAGTCCCAACGTACGTGTTTTACGTCACCGCGTTCAGAACGATCGGATTTTCCGAAAACTTTGTGTGACCGTGTGTATGCAAGACAAGTTTGAGCCAACATCCGTTGGAAAAAATCCTAGGATTTTGTTGTCAGAATGTCCGATCAATGTCCGACCGTGTGTACGGGGCATAAGTGTAGCTATATATTGACTTTTTTCATGTAGATTTAGGAACACTTTATATGTGCTTTTTTAGGACCCCACCGAACCCTAGCTAACATGAGGCATGCTAAATTAATTTTACATTCAACCTGAGCAAACAGAAAAAAAATATGACCTAGTTTCTCCAGCCTTACCCGAAACAACATGAGATCACCGATCTCCTTGACGACAGGTCCTTCTTCCCTCACCCGTTTCATGACTTCTGCCAGAGAATCTGAGAGAGAAAACAGAACGTCGTATAAAAACTTACAGCACCTCGTTACTTATGTCAAAATCATCCAAACAGCCATATATGGTCAGATGGGAACAAAATTTAAATCTGGACATGGAACTGGATAAATGGTATAAGCTGGTGGGCCATGCATCCAAGTCAAACTATAAGTTTTACTCCGAGAATACATGGTCCCGTCTAGATTGGTCTCTGAAGCCTCGTTATTATGTTTCAGGGGTTATGGACAAGAAGGCTCGTTCCTTCTGATGGGTGTGCTCAAAAGCACAAAGATTTTGCATAGAGGCTCATAACCTAATTTATACTTAAACAGGGACGAACTTGACAGGGACAAACCTCATAAAAGACCAAACAACAGGCCCTCTTGGGCCACTCTGAGCTAGAGGCTCCTAGGGTCACAAGACGACTAATTGCATTTGTTGTCATAGCTGCAAGAATTGCTATAGCCAGGTCTTGGAAGTCTTCTATAGTCCTATTTGACTTGATTAAGGCTAAATTATCCTGAATAATGAAAGGCTTTTGGCTATCTTGAATGATAAAATGACAGCGTTGGAAAACACATGTGACTCATGGATCAAATATCTCTCGGGGAACACCCAGTGCCCATTTTGGGTCACAAGGTGTGGTTGCACAGTCACTTCTCGTTTCCTTTTTCTTTCCTTTTTTTCGTTCCTTTTCCTACCTGCAGTTAAATGTCTTTGTCTGCATTGAAATTTATAGGGCTTTTTGGCCAGTGATCGGTACGAGATTAAATATTTGTTTACCTATTCCCTGTATTGTTTTGTGGGTGTACCTAATGTGTACTCTATAATGTTGGACATCAGTTTTTACCTTTGCTCTGTTATGGTAATATCCACTGCCATGTTTAAATTAGCGTTTGTAATTGTGTTACACGTCTTTGCAAAAGAACAAAGATGATTGAAAATGAAAAAAACAACACATTTCTTACAAAAAAAATTACAATTTCATTGTTCATGTTATCAACAAGAATTGTGGTTTATCCCCTAGAGGTAAAATAAAAGGTTAACAGCCACCTTAATGAAAACTTGCATATTGGGAAAGAGATCATTGGCATGATCTCCTTCTGAAAAAGCTAGCTGAATGGCTGTCCCTGGCTTCACGGAGCCCATCAAGTAGGCCGAAAATATAGAGAGATGGGCACTAGTATTGACAAGATCCAGCTAGCAGAGTAAATGCAATGATAGAAATGACAATCGGCATGTAACCCTAGCACAGGAGATTGCCATAGAGACATATCAACAAAGCCCTGTATAAAATCTGGCAATACGTCACGGTACTCCAGAACCTCTAATGAAGCCACATGATGGTGGTGTAACGTGTAGGGGAGATGCTGATAAGCATAAGCATGTAACAAAAGGAGCTCTGGTGGAAGAGAGTCATCTCGGCAAATACAGTAAGCAGAACCCATTCATGTCTTAAGCCGGCCATAAACATGTCAAATCTTGGCTGGTTCAGCAGGAACTGGCAGGATTCAAACCATGTACGGGCAGGCTGAAGGGACCCAGGTTGATTGAGCGATCAACTTGGGTACAACCAGCCTGTTGGATTTTACATGCAATTATTGCTAGCAGCTCCCCCCGGGAGAACACAATGGCTCAGACTGTGTTGATGGGTAAATTGAGCGATTTTCTTTCCTACAATCCATGGTTGCAGGAAAGAAAATTGCTATTCTGCTGCTGTCTATGGTTGGCTTTAATGGGATAGTGCAGACCTTTGCAGAATAAAGAGAATGCAGTATGTGACATCCATCCACACCTTAAGCCCAATACAAGCCTGAACTCTGTAGTGCATCAGATCAGTGCACAATACCATGTGAGTGTTTTTATGATTTAATAAATATACATGTAGTTAGAAACATGATGATGAGATATAGTGGTTTACATTTTTTTTGTTGAGTACCGTTGAAGTATTTATATATATATATATATATTGGGCGGCACAGTGGTGTTGGGCTGCACAGTGGTGTAGTGGATAGCACTCTCACCTAGCAGTAAGAAGTGTCGCTGGTTCGAATCCCGACCAGGACACTACCTACCTGGAGTTTGTATGTTCTCCCTGTGTCTGCGTGGTTTTCCTCCGGGTACTCCGGTTTCCTCCCACACTCCAAAGACATGCTGGTCAATTAATTGGATCCTGTCTAAATTGTCCCTAGTATGTATGAATGTGAGTTAGGGACCTTAGATTGTAAGTTTCTTGAGGGTAGGGACTGATGTGAATGTATAATGTATATGTAAAGCGCTGCGAAAATTGATTGCGCTATATAAGTACCTAAAATAAATAAATATACACACACAATATATACCAAGTAACATTATACTGATCAGTTGATCAGTGGAGCTGTATGGGTGTTTGAAGTAAAAATAAGGATCCATCAGGGCTTTAACACCAATCCAGGCTACAATACCCCCTTAAAGGGGAAGGCGCATCCTGACATAGTTTTTATAGTCAAAACACCAGGTGAGCAGATTGTGGTGAAGGTGTGTTGAACACGGGGTGATTCACAGAAGATGATTGGTGTGGAGCAGAAGATTAAGACGAGATATCTTTCACTAAAGAAGATTTATTAATTAATGATGGTTTTAATGGTTAATTTGGGTTAGGGCTGGGAGATTTTCCAAAAAAAAAAACTAGATTCACAATTCAAATCGAGTTTTTTTATTTTTTTTGGAAACCGCGCCGGTCCCGAGGAGCTGCGGGCAGGAGTTTTTAGGCGAGGCCGCGGCTTTGGCCTAGTCCGCGTCTGGCCTAGTCCGCGTCTGGCCTCGCAAACTAGGCCGAAGCCGCGGCCTTACCTAAAAACTCCTGCCCGCAGCTCCTCAGAAACGGCGCAATAAAAAAAAATATATCTAAAAAAATCGATTTGCCTAAATTTTGAATCGATTTGACCTCTCAACTCGATTCAAGATTTAAATCGATTTTTTCCCCAGCCCTAATTTGGGTATATATAAACATTGCAGCACGGTATTTTGAGATTTGCAGGAGTATCTCCCCCACCCCCAGATTGACAGACAGCAGGAAAAACCTGAAAAGCAGGTGTAACCCATCCTTGTTCTATTAAAAAAAAAAATAAGGCTTTGGCTACAGCTGGTCTTTAAATTGGCAAGACAAATCATGGCTTATTGGCTGTGTTTGAAATACAAGATATGATTTTCTCGGCTGCATAATTAACAGTCTTAAGAATGGAAATCAGGTTGGCTTTGCTGCAGAGTGGGAAGCATGCCAATAGCAACTGCTACAAGATAACAGAACAGCGTAGAGGAGATGGCTGTGAAACCGAGACTGGTTATATGTTGCAGACTCAATTGATAATCAAGTCCTACTTATGCCAAGCAAACATGTTCAAACCACAGTCAGAAGACGAATATTCCAGCCATAAGGCTAAGAAATTTTTTATCTGTAAAGCTGGCCAAAGATGGTTCGAATCTCGTCCGGTTTAGCAGGGCCTGGCCAAGATTCAAACCATGTATGAGCAGGCTGATTGTACCCAGGTTGATCGATCAACTAACTTTGGTACAACCAGCCTTTTGGCTTTTTCATGCAATTATTGCCAGCGACTTTAGCCACTAGCAATAATCACTGTGTGTTCTCCCGGCTGGGACGACTCCCCCTTCCCCCTCACCGTGAGAACACTATAGCTCCACGGGAGGGATTTCTCCATCAACACCCATAGTTGCAGAAAAGAAAATCGCTCCATCTATGGCCAGCTTAAGGGATGTATCAGTAATCCCACTGGACTCAAAAAGAATCCTATTCCTTACATAAAATCAATCTATGGCCAAAAGTTTTTGGAAACATAATTTTTGAGTTCATGCGTTTCCACCAAAGAGTACTGTTAATGTCACAGCATGCAAAGACATTTTAGACAATTATGCTCTTCCAGCCTTGTGAAAACAGTTTGAAGGCCCTTTTCTGTTCTAGTGTGAATGTGCCCTGTGCACAAATCCAACTCCATGAAGACATGGCTTGACCAGTCTGGTGTGGAGGAACTTGAGTGACCTGCATGAAGCCCTGACCACAACCATTACTGAATACCTTTGAGATCAATTGGAATACCGATTACGAGTCAGGTCTACTCATCCAACTTCAGCACCTCACAAAAGCTCATTTGGCTGAATGGGCACAAATTCATGCAAGTACACTCCAAATTCCTGTGTAAAGCCTTCCCCAAAAGAGTTGAGGTTGTTATAAGTGCTAAAAAAATGAATAAAAACCAAGCGCTGATGTGGAAAGATATGTGTGATATAAATAAATTGTGCTTAAAAATATATATATATACCAATATAGTTAGTGCTATGAAAAAATCAGTAAATTAAAGCTGCTATCAATATAGGGTGATCAGATAACCAAACAAATAGTACTAAGTATAAAATTGATGCGCTTTAAATAAATAGTGCACAGTATGCTTTTTTTTCCTTGAAAAAGTCACGTGTCAGTGATGTAACGCGTGGGAGGAGCTTAGGACGTTCAGTGCTGCAATACACCTGAAGGTTAACAGCAGCTGTTTCTCTATGGGAAACCTCGTCCACAGCGGCTGACTGCAATCTGCTTATTTGAATGCTTCTAATAGACCGGGAGTTTGTGAGTGTATCTTTTGTCCCTGTTTTGCTTATGTACTATCTAGTAAGTTCACTGCACAATGATCTATTTTTTCTTTGCTTGCTTTGCATAAAACCTTTATCCTGAGAGCCGAATCACCAGCAGTGTAAATGCTGAAGTGGGATACAAGAAAAACTAAATATCCTGATACAAATGATCTAACCCAGTGAGTCAATCAATCTGGATTAAGGGAAGGAACTGTTTAATTATTTTTACTTTCTCCCACCATTTATCTCTGCCTGGACATTGTATTTAGAGTGTCATTATTATTTTATTTATACTCACCGTCACATCACCAATTTGAAGATTTATTTTGGCAATTTTAACACATGTATTAGCACCATAATTATCAATTTATTTTATTCACATGTATGCATTTTTTATTCCTGGATTTAAGCTTAGTCGCAGCAGCATACTGTGCACTATTTATTTAAAGCGCATCAATTTTATACTTAGTACTAGTTGTTATAAGTGCTATTTTGTGTTAGGACTCATTCACACCAGCTCCGTTGGGCTGTGCTGGGCAGCGTTTCCCAACACAAAGTAGGCAATTGGCCTTATGTCCTATATTTCAGTTCACACTAGCATATTTCATTGATGTGCACTAAAAAAAATAGGACATGCTGCATTTTTTGAAGCACTTTGTCATGTGCTACAACCCATTGCTATGTGCTGCTGGGCATAGAGTTAGATAAACTGTCGGGGGGGGAGCCTGTAAAGCATTGCACCAGCAATCAGTAGTTCCCTGGTGCCATGCAGGTCTCCTGCAGACCTGTCAGTGTAGCTGTGTGCTTGTACATCCCGTATGGGCAAGCAGATACAGTGACAGGAAGAATCAACAAACTACCATGGCACTCCACAGTGCCGTGGTAGTTCACTGAGAACTGCAAGCCGACATCCGCAAAGGATGTCAAGACTTGTAGTTCATTCATACACAGAGCTCTTTGTATGAATGATGCGGTCATATGAGCAGAGCATCACATGACTGCGCTGATTTCAAAAAGTGGCAACTAGTACGGGAAACTTCTCGCCGTTCTGCTGTCATTGGGGGGGGGGGGGGGGGTGAAGCATGTACAGTAACATGTTCCCAAAGGTGGGCGACTTGTTAAATTAGATGACAGTCTGACAATCTGGGGCTGCTGCATTGGTTGTGGCTTCGTTCTCCTTCCTCTATGGTCCAGTCTATTGACGCCAGTTTCCTTGCCATGGGTTGGGAAGGAGTTGAAATTGTCCCTGCTATAGATGCCTAGTTGGTGACTTGGAGAGCTAAAAATGTCAAATGCTCTTCTCTGCTTTTATTATTGAGATACTCCTATTTGCCCCTGCAAGGAGCAGCGGTTGGCTGAGAAACGTATCGGGGCTTGAAGCTCTCAAGTAATGCAACAATATGAGGACACCTAGTGCTTTTCTACATATGGATCATGTATGGACTCTTTCGAGGGTCAAAGTGCTGTATTAAGTATTGCAAATTATCAATCAGAGGAAGAATATGAAACAACGTTTTGTATGGTTTTAATGATAATTTTTGATTTATAAATTTTGCAGATTTTAATTTTCGTAATTGTGCGTTTGCTGCTTATAACTTTCTGGTGCCTTGAAAGTCCCTTTTAGCTTATGGAACTTTTTGGATCCTAATTTTTGGATGTATGTTCATGGGATGTGGCACGGTAAAATTTTTTTTCCCCAAGATATGGTCATTTTGCCTTTAATAGAGTAAAAATAACCCTGCAATGCATTGTACAACGCGCTACCGGTGCACTTTATGCAAAATTTAACATGCATTGCTGGTGTAAATGGGCTCTAATGCCTACGATTTTGGCACTGGGGGTCCAACAAGGTCAAACAGACGTGATGGTTAGTCGTCCATCTATATGGATCATTAACTATATACATTCTTTTCTGCTCACTTACTGTGAATTTCAATGAGCTCAGGAAGATTGGGGAAGACCAGCGATAGTTCTTCTGTAGACAGGAGATTATCTTTGCGCATCCTCTGGTAGAAAATATGATCCAGAACGCGAAGGACCCGCAGGTGAGAAGCCTCCGTCATAAACAGTTCTAATCAAAAGATCAAAAGTTTAAAAACAAACTTAAACTGCTGGTGACATAGTAGCCATATGTAAAGTACAGTTGTTACTAAGGTAGACCCAGTAATATAATAATTATAAAGATTTTATCCTAATACTTCATTTTTTTTATTCAAATGTACATTTTAATTAATATTCTGAAATGTACCTTCCTCATATACTGTAGGTACAAACCCATGAATACCTAAACTGTTTTGCCATGCTATACATTATGCTAGGAATTCCCTGCGTTAATTCAATACTTTCAAAGGGTTAGTTCACCTTTTACAAAATATTTGCCTATGCAGGTAGGGGGCATATATAGATAAAAACAAACTGTGCAGCTTTTGTGAATGCCCTTGCTATATAGGTGTGGGCCATTTACTTACCTCCTGAAGTCTGGCCTAGAAACTCCAAGAGATGGCATTCCCCCCATCCTGCCTTGTTGCAAAGATCAAAATAGGAAAAGCCGGAAACTCCATGTCCATATCCAAATGTAAACGTTTATTGGTACATGTAAAAAGATACAAGGGCTGACGCATTTTGGCACACTGCCTTGCTCACAGCTCGGTGCTGTGACCAAGGCAGTGTGCTGAAACGCATCAGCCCTTGTATCTTTTTCTACATGTACCAATAAACATTTACATTTGGATATGGACATGGAGTTGCCGGCTTTTTCTATTTTGACTGTTGCCTAAGTGCTGTCTGGAGGACACAACAGCCTGAGCACCCTATCGTGGACTCTACTTCTATACTCAGGAGACTCCCTTGGTGAGAGTGCGGCATTCCTTTTCATTTGTTGATACTCCCAACCATTACTGCTCACCCCCACCATCACATGAGCAAGCTCTCAAACTTCCACATGTGTGGTCTACTACTATCTCCTCCACTGCAGTATCACTGACCTAAAAGCTACTACAATGGGGGAGAAAAAGAGCAGGGGGTTTGAATCAGCTGGAAATGTCTTAGCAACATCCTAGCAACAAAGCAGGATGGGATGATGCCATCTTTTGGAGTTTTTTGGTCAGGCTTTGGAAAGGTACGTAAATGGCCTACACCTATAACAAGGACATTATCTAACTTTGGTCAAAGCTGCAGAGTTTTTTTTGATCTGCAGGTGTTCCTTATTTGCATAGGCCGTTTTTTTTGTTAAAAAGGTGAACTAACCTTTAAATACAGCAAACATCATCAGCAATACCTGTCAGAAGTTGCTCACCATGTATTACTTCTTGCCGCGCTCGTTCTTTTGGAGACAAATGCTGCGCTACCTCCCTACCCACAGTGTGCTGCCAGTTCTGGGCATCTGGCTCCACATCGAGGTCAGAGAGATGTCCCAGGTCATCTTCCTGCAGATTGGCTAACAAGGATTCACCCGTAATGCTCAGGTTTGGAGACTCCATGCTCCTAGAAAATGAAGAAGAATAGGTCAACACAAACATGCCTCCAAAATTTGGTCAGATTCTGGCACTTAGGCAATCCATGCAGAGAGATATATGGAGGCCGATATTGCTGGATTGCTTTTGAAATGCTGGTTGTCTGGAAAGAGCATTGGTCACTTAGTCTACTTTGAATGGTCGTTTAATTTGACTAAAGCTGAACTCCAGGCAAGTATGACAGAATTCAGCTCTGGATCCAGCAGTACATCACTAAATGTATTTTAAATGCAAGCAGTGTAGGTACCTGAATGCCATTCAGTATCAACCTCCTATGAACCTCTGCACAGCAGAGCTCAGGCTGAGAGAGGGAGAAGTAGCACTAGGAGTCAATTAGTTGTGCTGCAGAGCTCATGTGCTAACAAGGTAAATGCTGATAGGAGGACAGGAATGAATGACAGAGTGATGAGCTCACCAGTCTGCTGCCTCTCTGACCAGTCACAGGCTGGGGGAGGATCAAGATCTGTACATGTTACTTACATTTGAACTCTGGGAATTACATAAAAGACACTTTTGTAGTGGGGTCCCCAGACTGCAAGAGATGAATGCTTGCTACTGTATGTCTGGGGGTAGAGCAATAGGATGTAAGATCTAATTTCTTGCTCTGGCAGGTTCCCTCGATCTGTGTCCCCCACCTCTTCTCTAAGACACTCAGACCAGTGGTCCCACACTGCACATCATCAAGCACAATACAGGGCCAATAGCCCTGCTTTTTATACATGGCGACAATGAAGATCGCCCCCAATTCTGAGAGAAAAGGTGAGCATACAAAGCCTGCCAGAGCAAGTAATATGGCATTATACATTATTTATCTACCCCTAGGCTTAATAACGATTTAATTCTTTGCGGTTATTAAGAACGGTAGTAATCTTAATATAATGTGCCCATTGCATCAGAATAGTAAACTGGTGGCATCACCTACCTGCGGGTCAGTTTGGGAGTGTACGGTGGAGTTGGATTATCCAGCGACCTGTGGAATAAATACAATATTATTTAGATCTGTTGAGACTTGTTAGCTATTATTTCTTAAGATCCATTCCTCCTGGGTAAGACCAAACCTTTTCTGGGTGAGACATGGAGGTTGCCTTTGCTGACCTCCCATCTGGAAAATACCAAAACCTGGCTAGCCTATTGATATGTGTGCATGAGGTTTAGTTTTTTGTTTGTTTTTTTTATAAAAAGGAGGTTTTTACTATAATTTTAAAAAATCAATTAAGAACAACAGACTTTCTGCAGCCATAATGGCAGGAAACACCTACGCCAGTCCTAGTAGCCAAAAATCATGTGACCCTTTGCCCAGGATTAAGGAGAAGTTTGGCATTTTGATTTTTATTCAGGGTAAGGAAAGGCTCCTTTTTACTCACAATAATAACAATAATGTGATTGGATAATGCTGACGTGTGCGCAACTTGATTCAAACAAAGCATCATTTTTTATTTTAAAGGTTAAGGTCTTTTAACTTTAAAAGGTTAAACCTGAATGGCTGCTACAAAGGCTCCACCCTTGTTCCATATTTCTTTGTTTCGTTTATTGTAACTCACCCTGATGTCATGTGTAGAACTGTACCTCAGATTTAAATAATCAATCTACATGCTATGGCCAAAGAATGTGGACATCCCTCTAAATTATTGATTTCAGGTGAAGGGTACTGGTAATGCTACAGAAGAGGGCCTGTGTTGACATGCTTTGGGCTTGTGTCGGTGGCATTAGCTTGACATAAGTAGGAGACGGTTCTGAGATCATTCAAAATAATTACCTGGTGCATTTGACCTACTTCATTTTGGTTTTGCATTTCCATACTTGTAGGGGAATGCAAAACCCATGTGAAGCGAACAAAAGCCTGTTGACACAGGCCCATACAAATACATTTTAAACATTTGTCCATTTCTAACCTCTTAACACTAGTTTGGGGACGATCTTTTCCTCTTCCAGCATGTCCATGCCCTTGTACACAAAGACAGCTCCGTAAAGGACATGGTTTGACGAGTTTGATGTGAAGGAATCAGGTGGCCTCCACAATTCCAGACCTCAACCCTACTGAACACCTTTGAGATGAATGGGAGTGCCAATTGCAAACCAGGTCCCTAGTACCAGACCTGTAAAATAGTTTTTGGCTGAAAAGGTACAAATTCTCAGACACATTCCAAATTTTTGTGAAAAGCTTTCTCGGAAGAGTGGAGGCTGTTATAGCAGCAAAGGGGTGGTCATCTCCATATTAATGCCCCTGCTTTTGGAATGGGATTTCAAACACACTTGTATAGCTGTGATGGTCTAGTGTCCACAAACATTTGTTGTAATAAATTGAGAAGAGCTTTAGCATATACTGTGATTTTTACCTACGAAGGGTAGGTGTGTAAAATACTCCAAAAGCCAAAAAAGGCAACACTGACCTTGTGGACAGACTGGAAGCTGAGGACGATGCCGACTGATGTAATCGGGTGGCCTCTGCGGCAGCATCCATGTCCACATCACTTCGGGAGCGGGGAACATTGTCAGCTTTGCGGGATTTCTTCAGTTCCTCACGGCCCTTCAGGCTTTCTGAGCGACCAAGTTTCACCTCTGCCCTGGCACTGCAAAATAAAGAAATCTATTACTGTTGTAATTATAAAGGTATCATTAATGGTAGTAGGCAGAAACAAGAGGTAAGTCTATCACCCATAACCAGGGAGTTTCACCTTCTGGGGCTGCCACAATGGTCTGAGCATGGCTTCCTGGAGGTGGTGATTGAGCTTGAGTCTCTCCCATCAAGAAAAAACAAAGTTGCCACCTGCATGCATTATGATTTGTTATGCAGCGTGCAAGTATGCTGCCGAGATCCATGGGGGAAAAAATGGGGTTGATTTACTAAAACTGGAGAGTGGAAAACCTAGTGCAGCTCTGCATTTTTGTCAAAGATTAACTGAACAAGCTGAAGTTAGAAGCTGCTTGGCTACCATGCACACAGCTGCACCCGATTTTGCACTCTCCAGTTGTAGTAAATCAACCTCATTGCGGCCTACTTATGCCATGTCTGCAGCTGCCCAACAATGCATAGAGGCAGGGGAGCACAGCTATGTTACCAAGCTCAATGATAGGCCAAAGAAGATCAGGAAATTTCCATAATGACTTTTAGAAAAGGACCATGCACTGGTATTTTAGCCATGGAGACAACAGAAGGTGGTGAGTGAGTGAATGTGAGGTATACAGGATAAAGGATTACTACAAAGGACCTAAGGATATTGATGTGCTCGGATGGGTTAGCATACTTAGATGGTGGAAAATGGCAACTTCTGTTTTATCCAAATGACATGTTGGGATGCAAAGCAGAGCTAGGATAGATTTGAGCATTCCATATATTCCACATTTATTTGCAAATATATGTCATGAAACCCTCTGTTTTTAACGTGTATTGTTAGACGGGTCTTTTTTTTTTTTTTTTTGCAGCCTAGCTGGCAAATATTTTGCTTGCGATTTGCAAGGCCCTTCCATGTGCACCTTACTTTCAAAGCTAGTAATAAATTGGGGTGGTTGCTATTTTTGTATAGTTTGCTTGGTGAATTTGGTGTGGGGACACATTGGACACCTTTAGCTGCCATTGTGCTTTTTCTGCGCTTCTAATTTGCCCCTGCTCCTTTAACTACTTGCTGACCGCTCGCCGCAGTTGTACTGCGGCAAAGTGGCATGGCTGCACGAATGAATGTACCTGTATGTTGTTTCGTGCACTAGCCCATGAGGGAGCGAGATTGGCCAGAGGGGGAGCCAATCTGCGGGATTGTGTCCGCCAGCCACCCACAATTTTTCCCCACAGAGGCTGAACGGGGATCTGTCTATATAAACAAGGCAGATCACCGTTCTGACAGGGGAGGACACAAATCTTGTCTTCCTGCTAAGCAGGAACATGGATCTCTGTGTTGTCCCAGTCCAGTGATTCTCAACCAGGGTTCCGTGGAACCCTAGGGTTCCTCCAGAGGTTGCTAGGAGTTCCTTCAGCATTGGACAATTTCTGCCTCTCAGATAAGTTCCCTCTGACACCATTGATCTTTTTAACTATCTGTAAGGAGGTAATTCTTCCCAATGACCACAAGTGTAAGGACCATTCTTCCCACTGACCATCACACTAATGTATCATGAGTTGTAGCTTTCTAATTTTTAGCAGGGGTTCCCTGAGACCGGAGAACTATTTCAAGGGTTCCTCTGTGTTGAAAAGGTTGAGAAAAGCTGTCCCAGTCAGTCCAGCCCCCACACCAGTGTTTCTCAATTCCAGTCCTCAAGGCGCACCAACAGGTCATGTTTTCAGGATTTCCCTCAGACGAAATGGCTGTGGTAATTACTAAGGCAGTGAAACTGATCAAATCATCTGTGCAAAATAATGGAAAGCCTGAAAACATGACCTGTTGGTGTGCCTTGAGGACTGAAATTTAGAAACACTGCCCCCACACAGTTAGAAAACACTCAGAGGGAACACACTTAACCCCTTGATCGCCATTGCCCCTGGTGTTAACCTCTTCCTTGCCAGTGTCATTAGTACAATAACAGCGCATATTTTTAGCACTGGTCACTATAATGATGTCACTTGTTCCCAAAAGAGTGTCACTAAGACCCCTTTCACACTGCAGCGCCGTGCTGTTAGCACCGTGTTTTGGCAGCGCTTTTCGGTCGCTAGTGGGGCGGTTTTCACCTTGAAAAAAAGTCCAGTTTTGCAGCGCTTTCAAAACACTTTTAAGGCGCTTTAGAAGGTTTACCCATTTAGTGCAATGGGCAGGGGCATTTTGGGAGTGCTAAATGCTGCGCTCCTAACCCGCCCCAAAGATGCTGCTTGCAGGACTTTTCCTAACATCCCGCAAACGCACCGCCCGGGTGTAAAAGCACACACTGCACAGAATGGGAGGCAGTTTTCAGGTGCTTTTTAGAGGCTATTTGAAGCGCTAAAACGCCTGAAAACTGCTTCAGTGTGAAAAGGGGTCTTAGTGTCAGATTTGCCTGCCGCAATCCCGCTAAAAAGCGCTGATCGCTGCTTCGGGAGTTTTTGGCCCCTGTAGACTTCAAAGGAAAAGCCCAATACTGTTAGAAACCATGCATAAATGCAAATATCGTGCATTTTTTTCCCCAAGTAACTAGCTTTTCATTAGCTAAAAATAAAAACCAGGCAAGCAAAAACCCCAGCAACATTTTTAAAAAATGCCCGCACAAATGCTAAATAAAGTCTGTAAAAATGACAAAAGGCGGTCAGCTCAAATGTAAATGCAACTTTATAGTTCAATGCAGTAACAATGAAATAGAAGGCACTATATCTCAGCCGGTACCAGTCGGATGTGTCCTGATAGCTTTCACTCATTGCTGTCACCCAACATAAAGCGACAATTTTAGATGTAGATTATGAAAACTGGCACAGTGGAAAATTATATTCCATACGACTTCCAGACAGCTGCCTAATGCTATTTTATTTTTTTCTGAATACAACTAGTGTGAACATCAGAGATGTTTCAATGTAGTTCATTCATAGCAATTCATCCTTAAAGCTGAAGTTTAGGTGTGGATATTTTTGCATAGTTACATTGATCCAGCTTGGACCAATGTAAGTATGTACAGTATGTGCCATACCTGTGGGATCACTGTGCAAGTCAGAAATCACTGTAGTAGGCACCACTACTAAAATGATTGCCACTGGCTTCTGGGTCACGTATCAAGCGGCTGCAGGAAAACCGGGGGGGTCAAAGAGAACATGAGTGGAAGAAAAGCATAAGAAAAGGTAGGAAGAGGGTGGGAAGGAATATGAAGAGGACAAAAAGTGAAGAAAGAGAGGGAGGAAAGGAAGAGCCAAGTAAAGAAAGGGAGAGAAGGAAAGAAAAGGGAAGGAACAAAACAGGAAAGGATTAAAGAAGAGAGGGAAAAAAGGAAAAGAAAATTAAGAAAAAAGAAGAAAGAATGTGGAAGGGAAGGATAAGGAACAGATAAAGAAGGGGATGTGGAAGGAAAGGAAAAAAAGAAGAAAAGAAGAACGAAAGGAAAAAAGAAACAGGAACGGAAAATAAAATAAAAAGTAAAAAAAAGGAAAGGAATGAGGAAAAAAAGGAAAGGAATGAGGAAAAAAAGGAAAGGAATGAGGAAGGAAAGGAAAGGAATGAGGAAGGAAAGGAAAGGAAAGGAAAGGAAAAGAGATGGAAAGGAAAGGAAAGGAAAGGAAAGGAAAGGAAAGGAAAGGAAAGGAAAGGAAAGGAAAGGAAAGGAAAGGAAAGGAGAAGCAAAGAAAAAGAAGAAGCAAAGGAGAGGAAAGGAAAGAAGAAGCAAAGGAGAGGAAAGGAAAGAAGAATCAAAGGAGAAGAAAAGAAAAGAAGTAGGAAAGGAGAGGAGAATGAAAGGAAAGGAGTGGAAAGGAGAGGAGAGGAGAGGAGAGGAGAGGAAAGGAAAGGAAAGGAAAGGAAAGGAAAGGAAAGGAAAGGAAAGGAGAGGAAAGGAAAGGAAAGGAAAGGAAAGGAAAGGAAAGGAAAGGAAAGGAAAGGAAAGGAAAGGAAAGGAAAGGAAAGGAAAGGAAAGGAAAGGAAAAAAAGAAGCAGGGAAGGAAAAATAAAGCAGCAAAGGAAAGAAAAGGAAAATAAAGAAAAGTAAAAAGAATGAAAGGAAAAAAGAAGAAAAGAAGAAGGAAACGAATGAGGAAGGAAAGGAAAGGAATGAGAAAGAAAAAAAAGGAATGAGGAAGAAAAGAAAAAGGAAAGGAAAGAAAAAAGAAAGGAAAAGAAAAGAAAGAAAATGAAAAGAAAAGAAAGAAAATGAGAAGAAAAAGAAAAGGAGAAGAAAAGGAAAGGAGAAATAAAAGAAAGGAAAGAAGAAGCAAAGGAGAGGAAAGAAAAGAAGAAGGAGAGGAGAAGGAAAGAAAATAAAAGGAAAGGAAAGGAGATAGAAAGTAAAGAAAGGGAGGGAAGATACAAAAAAGTAACTATCAAATAAAAATCCCAAATGAGCCAATCAACAAAATGAAATACTGTAAAACAATTTAATTAAGTGAGTGAATAATACGAAGCATTCAGAAAAAAAATAAAAAATGACTAGCTAAAGAATATGGATGGATACCCAGAACACAATCCTGAAAACATTCAGCAAGGTGTAGCAGTCTGCAGATTTTTCTCAGGAAGCCAACCATAACAACCTCTCTAACCCCAATAGATGGGAGCAGTTAGAAACCAACAGCAGGAATCTTGCTTTGCGCCATCAGGTTCCCAAGCATTGGCATGTTTTCTGACCTGAATTAGCACACACCTTTATATGAGAGTGACTACTGTACTTAAGTAGAACTTCAGCTTCAAGATAATTAATTTGTTACATCAGCAATCCCAAATTTTAAACAATACCACCAAATACAGTTCTCCTGCACAAACAAGCCTTGCCAACCTTCGAAGACATATTATAAACAACCACAATCTCTAGTATCCTATGGTGACTACCCATCAATTGACGTAAAGCATCATATTGCAATCAGACGCTTGAAAGATGACTGGTTTCCACCAGCTGCTCATCATCGTGGTTTTTCGGCTTTAAAAAAAAATTTTTTTTAAATATCTACTACTCCAATTTCCTGCTTAGCTATATATTTCTGATTTTTATAAAGCAAGATTACAGCAATCTGCATGCATCAGTATTCTGATATCTGTGCGCCTGTGCAGCTGTATAGGAATAATGCAATGGCTGCTTCTCCCAAGCCTCCAGCACTGCAGAGGTTAAGCGATGCAGCTTGTACCTTACCTCTTCCATAATTTCCTCTCCATCTTCTTTTTATCCATCTTATTGTTGCACGCCCCTCTCTCTCTCTCTCTCTCTCTCTAGATTTCCATCGCTGCTCAGGCCCTGTCTACATCTCCCCACGGCTCCATCCCCGCCATCTCCATCGTGCGGCCTACACAACGCCGAGACCTGCTCGTCCTGACAGAGCTCGGAGGCAGATCACAAGCGAGCCGTCTATTGATCCCATCTCTAACGAGAGCAATGAAAATCAATGGTGCTCTGGACAGAACGGAGCAGGCATCCGAGGGGAGAAAGACCGCCCCATCACACGGACACAGCATGCGTCCTTACACCTAAATGCCAGCGATAATTAAAACAGGAGAGGAGACCGTCGTGGTCCGTGATTCCATCTTCCCACAGCTGCCTGCTGCAGCTAAAAACAGCCAGGCGCTGGACAGACAACACCAACGCTGCAAACCGGGAGCTTATAAAAATAGATGCTGAGCAATGTCACATACAACAAGACATGAGGGGCTGATCACTCCTGTCCTCTAAATCCGGTACACTTCTATTCAAAATGTCATGTCTTTTATTTTGACGCTTCAGTTGCAATTACTGGCAAGTATATTAAAATATAACTAGCTCATGTTGGAAATAGGGGGACTTTTGCACATGAAATTAAAAAGATTATATAATGTTATTAAGGGCCCATTTACATTAGGGCTGTTTTGTGCATTAAGGCACACTGCGTTAAGGCCTGAAGGCATTAAAAAGAGTCGGTCACCCTGAGTCACACATCCACAAGTCAACATGGCCAGCAGCCATGTTAGCTGCAAATTTTATACAACAAATCAAATGCAAAATTGGACCATGTTTTATAGGTTTTTTTTTTTGCCTTCCTCTGGATCAACTGTGGGTATAGGACTCTGTATATGGAGATCTTCTATTTACAACCACAATTCCAACTATAAAAACATGCCAACAGCTTGCATCCCATATGACAGGTGGTGGAAATTTGCAGCAGTTTTATATTTGGCATACCTGTGCTAGTTTCTATTTCTCTCTGAAATATAAACTGGTTTGGGTGGCATAGATAGACCTGAAACTGGTCTATCTGCTTAGTTAATGTGGCGTGCATCACTACTGATAGTTTCCTGCACCAATATAATAGTGCAGGAAGCCTAGTTAATTCCCCGGAAGGTAGGCATACATATTTTAAAAAAAACAGTACTTCAGGTTCACTCGACATATATCCATGATACATTTATATAAAAGTGACATGCTTTTGGATAAGCAGGGAAGTCCTAACATTTATTCTGAGGCCAGCCATACTTGCTCAACCACAACCATCAACCATTTATTCCAGGGCCATCCTAACCCACTAAACTACAACCATCAACCACTTATTCTAGGGCCACCGCAACTTGCTTAACAAGAACTGTCAACCTTTTTTTCCAGGGCTAGCCCAACCTGCTGAACTACAACCGTCAACCATTTCTTCTGGGGCCACTCCAACCCACCGAACTACAAGTCAACAATTTTTTCTGGGGCCACTCCACCCTGCTGAACTACAACCGTCAACCATTTCTTCTGGGGCCACTCCAACCCGCCGAACTACAAGTCAACAATTTTTTCTGGGGTCACTCCAACCATCAAACAAACACCCCATGTTGAAAACCATTTTAAGTGGAACTTTAGCCAAATATTTTTTCAAAAGCACTGGATAGAGTGTGGAAGGACTAGAAGCTCTGGTCTGAGATATCTCTTTACTGCCACTCCTGGTGGCAGCTGCTACTTGACCAGGAAGCAAGGTTGAGTCTCTCCAACACACACAGACAACAATGAAAACAAAGGGGACCTACTCCACTTCTGAAAAACAAAAATAAATTATATATATATATACATACATACACAGTATACTTGACCTTGATTTCTGGTCAAATAGCACCTGTCACCAGGAGAAGTAAGCAGATATCTCACAGACCAGAGCTTCTAGTCCGTCCTTCCACTATCTATCCATCTATCCTGTGCTTTGGAAAAAACGTTTGTCTAAAAAATAGAGAGCATCTTGGCTGGAGTTTCAATTTAAAAGCTGAACCTCAGGTATGGTTTGTGTTGCATAATTACATTCGTACAGCTTGGTCATATTCTATACACTGTAGTAGAAATGACTAGCAATGGTCTTCCAGGTCTTGAGCCAAGTGGCAGCACTGCTGCATAGTAACCACAGGGGTCACCTGCTTGCCATGGTCACCATTAAGAGAACACTTTACATTTTTCTCAAAAAATGCAAGACATTCTCTGATTGCACATGGTGGAGCAGTGATGTCACAATCTCTACCTCATCCAATCAGAGACCGCTTTGCATTCATTGAGAAAAATACAAGGAGTTCTCTGAATAGTGCCCATGCTGAGTGAATTGGCACTGGTTCCAGAAGATTGTGGCGATCATTGTAGTAGCAGCGACTAGTGCAGTGATTTTCAGCTTCCACAGGTAGTTAACATGTATACTTACATTGGCCAAGCTGGACCATGCACAAATATCCATATCTGAAATTCAGCTTTAAAGTCTGACAAAACACAAGTTTCCTTTTGCACTTATATGTCAAGCAAACAATTCCACCGCCTAAAAAAAGTTTGGTTTTCCTCCACTGAATATAATGATGCAACCTTTCAAAAGGGCAAAATTAAATGTTAAAGATGACTACAAATACAATTCAGAATTAGGCCTTAGTGATGAAATATGGGCATTTTGTCACACTGAATCTCTATTGTTCTCTACTTTTAGGACATCATACAGTGTAGAAGACATCAAGAAATAGCTCCCAAACTAATTCACAAAAAATGTGATGGTTTACATGCAATAAATTAAAACTCAAAGTATATCCAAACCCAAGAACAAAATGTAATATGGGGCATATTACCAGTCCTTAGATGTGGTGATCCTGCCAGTAACAAGCTTTCTGTCCTAGAGGGACAACACTCGCTCACTGTACTGTATCTATGGAGGTGCAACATTGTCACTTTATGAAAGGACTACAGACCATCACCTCTTCCCTATAACATTAGGGGAAGTGTTCTGTAGTCCACAGAGAAAACTGAGAAGACAACAGTCAGCACAGGCTAGAGGACAGAAAGTTATCAGCGCACAAGATTTCTGGTAGGATCAACAAGTTTTTTTTGGCACATAACAAATATAAAACAGTTTCAATTATATACTTAACATATTTAACAAACCAAGAGAGACCAAATAGGAGAAGTTTATTCTTAGGGTTTACATACTGCATAGTTTAAAATTTCCAGAGTCTAATACAAAATTTTCAAAGTAGAACAAAAAAACCCCCCAAAAAATGGAAAACTGTATTGCATATGCATCAAACAGGCAGTTTATGGCAAAACCAGCCACAAAACAACCACAACAAATATTAAAACAAATGATCAAAAGGATAAATAAAGCTTGGACCTAACTCTTTAGGTTAGCTGATCTCTTAATCACTAAAAGCATACAAAATATATATAACATTTCGTTCCATACAAGGTTTATATACATGGTTCCATAGTCATCTGCCTGCCCTCTTCCATGCTCTACATCCTGTGTGGCCTCTGGAGCATAAAGCAACAAAATTCTATTTTGGGGTAGAAAAGACTGTCTCACTCTTCTGCCAAAAACTCTTTTTGCAAGCATATTTTTTTGTCATCTGTAAGAGCAGGGTTCAGTGAAAAGATGGTGCAAATATATTGCGTATGCATGGGAAATGCATTATTACATGCATATTTATCAAAAAAGTGGGCAGGAGAAGCTTCCATGAAGATGGCACCAGTGGCTGCAGAGAAGCGAGGAAGACGGCAGGGCTGCTATTGGGTGAACAGGATAAACTCAGGGGTAGGTTTGCCATGGAGGAAACATTAGCAATCATCCTGGAAAATCTACCCCAGCCGAATAAATCTGGTAAGTAGGCACTGCCATTAGGCACCATTAAAGGCCTGTAGAAATAAAAAAAGTTTCCAGATCCAACTGTAAATGGCAAAAAAGGGTGAATGTTCTCCAAGGTCTATAGAAGCTTTTACACGGATGGAGAAGCAGTGACTAAAAGTTAATGTTTAGTACTGGTAGTCAGAGCCTGCATGTTATGTTTCAATATAGTTACCTCCTTTGAGGGTTTGGAGAATGTTAACACCAGCTGCTAGATATATTACATTAAAGTAAACCTGTTATGAGTGAAACATGAAGGCTGCCATTGATCACCTCCTCCTAAAAAGTTCTACCTGCTTAGCAGTTATGTTGACCATTTAATTTAAATACTTTATTGTTGAATTGGAAAATGCATGCCGATCTGAACTTCCGACTTTCTTGCTGAATGCTTATTTCTGGTCAGTAATTTTGACATTATTGAAGCCAGAGATTGCCAGTGAACTAGTATATTGAACTAAACTTATTGTGGCCACCAGCAGTCCAATGGAGCATGGCTAACCCCATAGGAATGAATGGTGCCACATCATGAATGCACACTAAGAGGACCCAATGGGGTTGTTTTTTGTGGATAGGCTGTGCAGTTCTGGACAAGGCTACACAATGAAGATCATTGAATCCATTAGAAGGTTAAGCATTTTTAAAGAGTGAGCTGCACTCAGGGGGTGGAGGCATTAAAGGACAACTGTACTAGAGGTACAGTTGACATTTAAAGTGAAAGTAAACCCCCCTATCATTTTCAGCCAAGGAAGCTGTCATCTTGTCAGTTATGACAATAGCCATTGGGTGGTTTGACAGTCTGGTTGAGAGCACAACCAATGGGAGGGTTACATTCCCAGCACGTGCCGGAAATGTAACCGTTATTTGAAACGGTTAAATGGATGGGTTTACTTCCACTTTAAGCTGATCTTCTTCTTATAAATACAGAAGAAGACAGCTGAATAAACTGAGTGAATACTAAATTTTTAAGTAAATGCACATTGTCCTAAAGTAAGGGGAGTTATGGATGTACGAGGAACAGGTTCCATAAGGAAATGGTCTACAGAGATCGACTGGATGAGAATAAGTAAATGAATATTACACTAACCACAAACCCAAACCCAGAACAAAAAATGTAATTCTTCGTACCTGTCGTTATCCAACAGGTCTTCGGGGAAGCTTCCGGTGGACAGTCGCTGCATAGTTGGAGGTTCCAGAAGGTCATTTTGTTGGTTGTTTTCAAAATGTTGGATGATGTTCCTTACGTTACCAGGTTTTACTGAGAAGAAATGAAGGATTGAGGCATGAAACGAAAAAACGCCAAAGCCAATCCAGCCAGCTACCTTTTGTATGGCCTTTGGAAGGAAGTTAGGTCATCGTACAGGAAGAGACACGAAGGAGGAAAGCAGAAACAACGCAGAGAGAACACCCAGAGTCTAGTAGATTAGCAGAGTTTCTATGAAAGAAGGCACAGTTTCTGCAGAGCAAGATTGTGTTAGTGCAATTAGGTCAAAAGCTGAAGAGATTATAGGCCAATTGCGGTTAAGTCACAAAAAGACATTAAATAGCTGGCAGTGTGATTGATGTTAGTGACTTAACTGGCCTTATCACAAGACCACTGCATCTTCTATGGTTACATTCATTTTACTTTGATGCAGCTCCAACATTTACTAAATTATAGAAGATTTCTGGTAAAGTTTAAATTTAAAACTCAAGACCAGCCAATATTTAATCTTGAATAGAGCTGGAAAAAGGTTAGACATCCTGTCCTGGTCTTATTGCTGTTTATGTCCCTGTTGGGAAAATACTTTTGAATGTTGTCTACATCTCCACAGTGAAGATTTCACTTCTCTTCCCATTCAGTCTGACATCTATCACCTGGACCGGAAGTGAGGTGAAATTTCCCTCATGGGGCGGCATGGGCAGCAATAAAATTCTACCAAAGGTTCTAAAGATCCTAACTCTAGTAAGTTATTGCTGTTGATGTACCCATTGGGGGCAAGGGAGGGAGAATTTCTCTTTACTTTCTGTTTTGACACACATCAAATAAATAGGAAAGGGAGAAAATATTTCTTCACACTATACTCCAATCAAAAAAAGGGGGACTTTGTATATACCTCTGATGGTAACTCATAAACTCAGTGTTACATAAAAGTCTTAAATTATTACTATTTTTCAACTTTGATAATAAAAACTAAATGGTCAACATAAAAACATCAGCTAAGCTGTTCATTATCATAAGGAGCATATACAATGATAATACAAAATATGAAGGTCTACTTGTTTCGTAAAAGAAATCGGCTTCTTCAGAACTCTTCTGGTCTCAGATGTATAGCAATCCTTATATTTTCCACGAAAAACATCACAGTAATATCATATGACAAAAATCCAACAACATACAAAAATTGTATTCTAACTAACCATATAGCATAACCACATGGTTATACAGAATATCATTTTTGTATATTTTTTTTCAAGATTTTTGTCATTTCTGTGGTGTTTTCTTCTATAAAATATAAGGATTGCCAAACTTCTGAGACCAGAAGAGTCCTGAAGAAGTGAATTTCTTCAGTGAAACGTGTGGTTCTCATTTTGTATTAACATTGTATTATCTCCTGTGGTCTTATATATGCCCCTTGTGATGAACACCTAACCCAGGGGCACCCAACCGATGGCCCACGGCACCCTCTGATGTGGCCCGGGACCTCCTGCTCTGGGATGGTGGGTCGGCAAACCCAGATCGTGGGTGCCCGACCCACCATCCCAGAGCATCAGTGGTAAGAATGGAGCCGGTGGTAGAGGAAGCATGCATGGCTGCAGTAGAGAGCAGAACCAATGCTTCCAGTATAGCACCGGCTCCTGTCACAGGCAGAGTGATATCAAATGCACTCCACCTTGGACAGCAACAGCCAGCGATACCTGCCTGGGACAGATACCTGCAGGAATCCAATGGAAAAAGTGAAGACTGAGGTCAGTTTTTTTTTTAATTAAAATCAAACAGCAATGGGCATACCTGTTCTCTACACTGGTTACTCTGGGCTGCTTTCAAAATGATCCACAGGTGCAGTGCAGTGCACCTGCGGGTTACCTGCACTGAGCCATAGTCTTCTGTTATTACCTGCGGGTTTGGTACGCTTTCTAAAAGCTCAACAAAACTCCTGAAAGAAAGTGAACCACACCTGAAGGATATAATAGCATTCTATGACAAAGTGCAGGTAACCTGCAGCAAAGCCACAGATTCAGTGCGCTGCACCCGCGGTGCAGGTAAACTGCAGCGCATCACTGTGAAAGCAGCCTTAGACCCCCATTCACACGATCAGGCCCGCGTGTCTGTTTTTCAAGCCCAGTCGGACCCTCCATTCATCTCTATGAATCTCCAGAATCGCCTACATCCAATCCGATCCACTAAAAAAACAGAGGGGAATCTGTCCCCTACTGTCTGGGAGGATCGGATCGGAGGTCCTATAGAGTAGAGTGGGATGTGACCTGCCATCTGCCCACTCTGCTCATTGTGGCCCATGACCGGTTACCAAGTCGCTTAAGTGGCCCTTGCTCTTCAAAAGGTTGGGTACCCTCTGACCTAAGCTGGTGTTTTTATGCCCACTTTTCGGTAGTTTTTATTATCAAATGTGAATAAAAGTACAATTTTATGACTTCTATGTAACATTGGGGGGGGGATTTACTAAAACTGGTGCACTCAGAATCTGGTGCCGCTGTGTATAGTAACCAATCAGCTTCCAGGTTTTATTGTCAAAGCTAAATTGAACAAGCTGGTGTTAGAAGCTGATTGGTTACTGTGCACAGCTGCATCAGATTGTGCGTGCACCAGTTTTAGTAATGCAATCCATTCCATTTATGAGTTACCATCATATGGAGGTATATCCAAGGTCCTCTGTATTTTGATTGAAGCATCGTATGTTTATGAGTTGGGGATGGTACCGCCTATGGTTCGGTAATTACATCTACACCAACATCCCGCCTCCCTGCTAGTTAAATATTCCTTCACTTCCAGTTCTGTCTGACACAATCTCTCCAAGCCATTGTAGCATTAAAATTTCCTTTAATTTCCTGTTAAAATTGTAAGAGTTCACTAGGACAGAAAGTGAGGGGAAATCTCTCAAATGGAACACAAGGAAAAAGTTAACAGAGGTTCTAACCCTTCCACACTAGAGATAAGATTAACATAATGTGCTCCAACCTTTTCTGCAGGGCTTTGTGAACCTTACTGCACCTCTAGTGAAGCACTTACTCCCATCTCATGGTATTCTAGAGCTGCAATATTTCAAATAATGCTGAGGCTATACGGATAAGAATTTGTGGACACCAGACCATCACTTTTCCTTATGAAGAAGTCACTGTATTGTGTGACATGTACATGTCCTCATCATAGATGTCCATGCTTAAGGGGGAATATGCATGTCATTTAAAAAGACCCTATCCAGTGCACTGGATGTATAAGTGCACTTATTTTGTGAGTGATATTTTATCTTCTGGTTAATAAAGCTTTTTAATGGGTTCATACTATACTATGGATGGTTTTATTTTTATAATTCCTGCTGAGTGGGAGACGGTTTCTTCAGGCACAGAGTGGAGCGGGACCTGCTGCAGTGACTTGACCCAGGTGACTGGGGAAGCTTTGGTTGACCCTACCATTGTGTGGGTCGATCTTTGTCATAGAAGGCAGCAGTGACAGGTGGTAGGACACTGTGGTGGAGCACTTTCTTCTTTTTTTTTTTTACTTTTTTTTTAGTACGCATGTAAAAACGCATTATTTAAATTGTGAAACTACACAGTTTTAAGGAAGATTGTGGACTATGATCTAAATAAGGACTGGTGCACAGTAATGATTATTTGTGATTACACTAATGAATTGAAGAGAATTTTTGGTCACATTTATTTATATACAGTATATATGGATTTGGAATGAAATTTGTTTAGGAAATCTGTAGAGTTTTTTTACATATATTATTTTTTTTGTTGCATTGCACTTTGAAATATTTAAACATCTATATGAACTTGTTGGACCTCCCCCCTTCCCCATTGTGAGTATAACTTTTCTAGGAAGGGTTTTCAGTGTGTGTCTGGGAGAATTTGTGTCCATTTAGGCAAAAGAGCATTTGTCTGGTTAGGTACTGATGTACGAGAAGGTTTGGCTCATAATTGAGGTTTGAAATCATTTCAATGGTGTTAAGGTCAAGGCTCTGAAAGCCTCTCCAGTTCCTTCACACTAAACTCATCAATCCATGTCTAAGTAGCTGGATTTGTGAACTTGGGGACAGGCATACTAAAGCAAAAAATCTCCATCCCCAAACTATTGTCACAAATTCTGGAGTCTACAATAGTTGAAAATGTCTTTGGACTTTGAAGTATTACCAGTAATCTTCATTAGAAACACTAGAGCTCAATGATTTGGAAGCATGTCCACGTATCTTTGGTGTGATGGTCAGGTATCCACAATCCATATGGTGTATTTTTAAACAATACCTCTAATTTGGCACTCATGTTGAAACATTTCAGCTACACTGCCATGGTTTATTCTCATGATAATCAGAACCAAAAGTAGGAATCAGCAAAAAAGTATGCAAAAATGTTTGAAATGCATACAACAAACCTGGAGAGGAGGCAAATTGGAGACCAATTATCTGAACCTGACCTTTGACTGCTGGAATTCTCCCAGGTGCTGGAAATATCACTTGTATTCTGGAGTTGAAAACATGCTGCTGCCTAAAGCCGGCCATAGATGGATCAAACCTCGGCTGGTTCAGCAGGGACCGGCTGAGATTCGATCCATATCTGGGCAGGCTGAATGTACCCAAGGCGATCCATTGATTAACTTGGGTACAACCATCCTGTCAGATTTTTAGCATTCAATTACTGCCAGTGGCTATAGCCGCTAGCAGAAATCACTGTATTCTGCCAGTTAGGAAGGCTCCCAATGCCCCATCCCCTGGCAGAACACAATGGCTCCATGGGAGACATTCCCCCATCAACACAGTCAGTGGAGGAATCGAACGATAATTTTTCCTTCCACCAGTGGTTGAAGGAAAGAAAAACGATTTATCTATGGCTTACCTTATGCCACTTTGCTGCTCGATTTCCAAACAGATTCTGGCCAGTGCTTGGTTTTGGGCTTCAATTACCACCCACGACAGAAATGTCACATTTAAATAAGCCTTCAACAACCAATACTTGTGAAAACAGTTTGCTGCAAATGTTCCTTCGTTGGCTAATTTTGTAAGTGGATATTTTGAAGATATGGAACGTGCACAAATGTCTTGAATTATAAAATAAAAAACTTGGTACTTGTAACCACAATTGGACTGTAAGCTCCTCAGCCAGCACACATGGCCATTAAAGTGGAATTTCAGCCAATGTTTTTGCTCTGATTTGGCTAGAGTAGGGAAGGGTTGGCTAGAATAGAGAAGGGTTTGATACAAAGCATTCTTTGACTGAATCATCACCACCCCACCTCTCCACCTAGTCCAATCTTTGCATTCACTTAGAAAATGCAAATTGATCTTTGAATGGCGCCCATGCCAAGCGGTCAACCTTTGTATTCACAATGCAGCAGGGCAGCCACTCGGCACAGGACCCAAGTGGTATCAAATACAGTGATTTTCAGTTTCTAGAGGGATCCCACAGTATGATATATACATATATACATTGGTCCAAGTTGGGCCAATGTAACTGTATTAAAATATATCCATACTTGGAATTCTTCTTTAAATCGTGATTTTAATGTTGTCCTTGTCCTGACTGTGGAGATTTCCCTTCACTTTCTGCCTTGTTAGTGGTCACCAGGAAAAGATTTGAGAGTATCTCCACAATGAGGACATTGACAGACAGCGATAAACATTTGATAGAGAGGTTCCAACCCTTCCACACTCCGGATGCTAAATCGGAGCTAAAAACAAACCTTGTGTCTGGTATTCCACTCTTCATACCATACAATAAAACATAATACCAGAAAGAAGTTCAAGTGGGTAAAGAGTTAGAGCAATTTACAAGAGGCAACCAATTGGGACAAATACATTAGAGTCAGGATTAGTGGAGGAAGACTCCATGAAAGGCAGAAAAGTTGCTTAAGGTGAGAGATTGACATGAGGTTTTTACCTTCACCGGGGGACAAGGGGACATGAAATGCTACAAGGGAAAAAAATGAGGAATTAACTCTTAATTAATAACGTGATCAGTAGAGGAATTAGAGCAGAGAGCCTTTAAGAAGAGGAAAAAAAGAAAATTAAAGGGCAAATCAAGAAAATAGCTATAGACACAAGTTAAACACAGATGTCAATATTGGATATATGCAATGGATACATTATTGGAATATTCTGAGATATGTGGACACATAAGAAGAGTGGTAACATTTCAAAACCTGAACAACCAACAGACTCTGTGTCACTGCCCCGCCTCCTGCCTATATGTTAAAGTAGAAGTTCAGCTTAAACTCTAATCTAATCTACTCGCAGCAACATTTTAAGACTAGTCGATCTAGCCCTGTAAAGAAGAAATCGCTATAGGTACGTTTTCTGAAGCCGGTCCGGTCCCATGCTGAGCTGCCAGCGGGGGTTTTTCTGTGAGGGCATGTGCAGAAGAGGCAGCCGACAACAGAAGCCCCATAGTATGGGTGACGTTACTTCCCAGTCTTTGTCGACTATCATCTGCACACAGCTTCCACCGCTGGAGACCGGACTGAATCGGCTTCAGATAAGGTAAGTATAACAATTTTTGCTTTAAAGTGTTACTTAGGTTAGTCTGAGAATGTTGTTGCGAGTAGATTTAGAGATTGTTTGTTTTTAGGCTGAACTGCTACTTTAAATTACCATTATAGAAAATGATCATACTGCAGTTTTTGTATCCAAAAGGCCCAGCTGACACTTGGGGGGTGGTTTTTTAAACGATTTGCAGAGTTACCTGTGAAACTGCACAAACATTTGTTCTCTGAGATTAGGGGCAAAAATCAAAAGTTTTTTTTTTTTTTCTCCAAAGGGTTGAATGTTCTTCATAGAGTGTACATCAGGAACTGCATTATGGCCACTAGTTGGAGCTGGCGATCAGGTATGCACATCTGTTTGGGTCATTGTTGGAACATGTTATATCTTCCTGCTGCATTATTTATCATTATAGAGCAGTAGTTGTCAATTTATGATCTAAAGGGGGCCTCAAATGCGGCTCCTGACATCATCAAAGGGCTGCACTTAAAGTTCAATGTATGTAAGGCTTGAGATGACTGTTAAAAACTGCAGAGCTAATAGAGAAAATGAAGGTCAGAGAGTATGGATAGGATACAATTTTGGCTGGGGATATGCTACAGAAGACAATACGAAACTGGGAACGTGTGACATGAGGTAAGTAGAGATCAATGCTGTCACTTTAATCAATGTTCCCACTACAGTCTGCTGAGGTCTGAGGACCGCACAACACATACCTATGGGCAATGGTGTATTTTGGTTTTGTGCTGCCCTAGGACTAAAATTGGGAGCACCCCCATCTTAAATGTGTCCCACCTCAGCCACTTTATGATTGCGCTCGCCTATGCAACGGCGACAATGTAAATTTTAGTTTCAATGGGCGATGCTTAAGAAGCCTTTACAGGTTACCACTTTAGATTTACAGAGGAGGTCTGGTGCTAGAATTACTGTCCATGATCTGATGTTCGCGGTGATACCTCACATGTGTGGGACGATCTCGATTTGTGTGCGCGTGGGACTGACCTGACAGACGCGTTCGCCTTTGCGAACAGGGGCAATTTAAATTTTTTAAATTCTTCTTTTTTTTTTTTTAACACTGTTGCTTTCATTTATTTATTCTTTTTTGATCACTTTTATTGCTGTCACAAGGAATGTAAACATCCTTGTGACAGGAACAGGCATGTGACAGGTACTCTTTATGGAGGGATCTGGGGTCTATAAGACCCCAAATCTCTCCTCTGCACTTGAAAGCATTCAAAAACACCAAGATTTGGGTTTAAAAACTGGCCCTGGTTGTTTCCAAGTAAACCGGAAGTGATGTCATGTCATTTCTTCCAGTTTACTGTTACGAACAGCCAATCAAAGCTGATCCTTATGCTGGGCTGCCTGGCCAGCCAGCAGACACGCTGGCTGGTCATTTGGGTTTCCCTGGTGGGGGGGGACATCCCCTCCCGCTGCTTGTAATAGCAATAGCTACTAAGCCGCTCCGGTTGCTATTACAAGAGAGCTGCCTGCTGGCTCTAAAAAACGATAACGGGGTGATGCCTGCAGCTGTAGGCATCATCCCGGCACAGCCATCTCCCCCCTGAAAAATGCCACCCAAGGCAAACGCCTTGTTTGCCTCATGGTAGATACACCCCTGGACCGAATGTGGCCCTTAGGCCACGGGTTGGGCACAAGGGGTATAGAGAATAAACCCAGGAGGAGCTGGAGCAAGTATGGGTGGACCACCCAAGACTCCCGGGTGAATGAATAACAGAACTGGGAATTATGGCAGGAAGAGCTCACTGCTGGGAGGATCATAAGAAACCACAGGTTGACTCAGCCCACCATGCTCTACCTAGAACTAAAATATCACTTTTTTTGTGAATTCATCAAAGCAGACACTATGGCATAGAAGTCATAAAAAAAAAAAAAAAAAGGTCACCACCCTTTTACTGTATATATGGATGCTGCTTCCCATAATCCCATACTCACTGCTTTGAGAAGTCTTAGGTTTGGCAATATATTTAAGGATGGGATTTCGCTTCTTGTCATCTGCCGAATCACGGTCTTTCTCCTTCTTTGCGTTGCTGTTCTGTGAAGACAAAAAAGCCGGGGTCAGCATTAGTTACATGTAGGAAACAAAATATACTAGTAGAATGATAAAATAAGAACTCTATTAGGAATGAGCTGCAAACATAAGAAAAGATGGGGGCACCTCTAACAATATCGGAAAAGCGGATTTTGCATATGGCCGTGAAAACATGTGTGATCGTAGTAAATTGAAGATAAATCCTCTGTAGCTGAAGAATATGAAGGCATTGATATTGGATAGGATACACCGCTTCTATATTTCAATGAATTTTCGACAAATTGGTCAATTCGTAAATATCCAAACGAAAACCCGTTTAACAAATTTTTCCGAATATTCATAAATTCGAAAATTCGGAAATTCAAAAATCAGAAAATTTGAAATCATTACTACCTAATAATTACTTAACTATTAGCAACTATTAAATTATAGGTATTGGAATCTCCTTTCAAATTTGGCTGTTAGTGAACGTAACGAATACGAATTTATCTGAAGTTACGAATTATCCGAGATATAATGAATGTCGTATCTAAACAAATGGAACGTAATGAATTAATAATAACAAACAAAAATAATAATAAAAACTTTTTATTATTATTATTATTGTTTCTTTATTATTAATTTGTTCCATTCCATCTGTTTAGATGCGGTATTCGTTATTTCGGATATTTCGCAACTTCAGATAAATTCAAATTCGTTACGTTCACTAACAGCCAAATTTGAAAGGAAATTCCAATACCTATAATTTAATAGTTAGTTATTATTAGTTAGTTAGTCATTCTTTCGAATTTTCTGATTTTCTTTCTAATTTTCGGATTTATGAATTTACGAATGTTCGAATTGCGATCATAACGAATGACCCAAAAAACAAAAAAAAATAAATAAAAAAGGAATGAAGCGAAAATGAACAAATTTTTCGGCAGTGCACATGTCTACTTTGTATACAAAGAGTTACACTTGGAGGATATGTATCTAACAGCAATATCATTTCCAGAAGACTTATGGATTCCTTCACAACTTTAGGCCCCATTCACACCTGAGCAAATGTGAAACCTCGGGGGTTGTCCTCGGAGGGGGCCTCAAAGTCTAACTATCAGCCATAGGGAGAGATTCACTAAGGCCTGGTTCACACCTATGCATTTTTAGTGCTTTTTGCAAGTTTGCACTACAGAACGTGTTCCCTTAGGAAACCATGTAAGACTGGATTCATACCTATGCATTTTTAGTGCTTTTTGCATTTTGCAGATTTGCTCTACAGTCCATTCAACATGGTTTCCTATAGAACACTTTCTGTAGTACAAATCTGCAAAATGCAAAAAGCACTAAAAATGCATAGGTATGAATCCAGCCTTAAATGGACTGTAGTGCAAACCTGCAAAATGCAAAAAGCACTAAAAATGCCTAGGTGTGAACCAGGCCTAAAACTGGAGAGTGCAAAATCTGGTGCAGCTGTGTATGCTAGCCAATCAGCTTCTAACTTCAGCTTGTTCAATTAAGCTTTGACAATAAAACCAGGAAGGTGATTGGTTTCTGTGCAGAACGGCATCAGATTTTGCACTCTCCAGTTTTAGTAAATCAACCCCATAAAGTCAGCCTTTAGACACCTGAGGTTACAGGGGGAGAATAGTAGTTCAGTCCTGAGATTGTGATCCTCAAATATGAACGTCAAAAGCAGCCACTGTGTCAATTTCACACGGGGATACTGCAAAACGCAAAAAAAGGCCGGGGCGCCTCCAAGAGCTAGTTTACACCAATGTTATCCCTCTAAATCTAACAAATACAGCATTCAGTATTTAACCACTTCAATACCAGGCACTTTCATCCCTTCCTGCCCAGGACAATTTTCAGCTTTCAGCGCTCTCACACTTTGAATGACAATTGCGCGGTCATACAATGTTGTACCCAAACTAAATTTTTATCATTTTCTTCCCACAAATAGAGCTTTCTTTTGGTGGTATTTGATCACTTCTGGGGGTTTTATTTTTTGCTAAACAAACTAAAAAAGACCAAAATTTGTGAAAAAAAAAAAAATTCTTAGTTTGTCATAAAATTTTGTTTTCTCCTTCACTGACGGGTGCTGAGGAGGCGGCACTGATAAGTTAGCACTGATGAGGAGGCACTGATATGCAGAATTGATGGGCACTGATTTGCAGCACTGATGGGCACTGATAGGCAGCACTGACAAATGGCACTGATGATGAGGTACTGAGAGGTGTTACTGCTGGGCTTTGATTGGCACTGTGAGACTTTATTGAGGGGGCACTGACTGGCAGCTGTTGGGCACTGATTGGCAGCTGATGGGCACATCTGACGGGGACTGAGCTGGTCATCAGCACAGACCCCCCCCTCTGACAGGGAGAGCCGATCGGCGGCTCTCCCCGTCAGCGCGAACTGAGGAATGCCATTTACCGTCACTTCCTGGTTCACGTGATGACCAGCAGTGATTGGTCACAGCTGATCACGTGGTGAGAAGCCTCTGTCGGAGGCTTCGTACCATGATTGGAGATGCGGCGTGTCAGACTGACATGCCGCGCTCGTCGCTCTACGCGCCCCTGCGGGCGCACGCCGGCATATTATCCTGCTGGGCGTCATACGACGCCCAGTCAGGAAAACAGAACCACCGCTCGGCCGTCAATCTGCTATAGGCCGGGCGGGAAGTGGTTAATGCAAAATTCTTAGTGAATTACACTTTCAAATCTGATTTACCGCAATCGTTATTTAACTGCATTTTTTTGCCCGTTATTTAAGACTTATGCCCCGTACACACGGACGGATTTTCCGACAGAAAATGTGTGATAGGACCCTGTTGTCAGAAATTCCGACCGTGTGTAGGCTCCATCACACATTTTCCATCGGATTTTCCGACACACAAAGTTTGAGAGCAGGCTATAACATTTTCCGACAACAAAATCCGTTGTCGGAAATTCCGATCGTGTGTACACAAATCCGACGGACAAAGTGCCACGCATGCTCAGAATAAATAAAGAGATGAAAGCTATTGGCCACTGCCCCGTTTATAGTCCCGACGTACGTGTTTTACGTCACCGCGTTTAGAACGATCGGATTTTCCGACAACTTTGTGTGACCGTGTGTATGCAAGACAAGTTTGAGCCAAAATGCGTCGGAAAAAATCCATGGATTTTGTTGTCTGAATGTCCGATCAATGTCCGACCGTGTGTACGGGGCATTAGTGAATTGACCTCTAAGCCTCTTTTAACCACTTAACCGATTGCCGCCCGCCCACCGTCAAATGACGGAGGAATGGTGCGGCTCTCGTTCTGGAAGGACGGCATATGACGGCGCCCCAGAACGCCCGCTATCACCCGCCTGCGGAGGCACGCAATCGCGGCCGCACCGTGTCCTAGCAATCACAACCGATCTCTGTAAAGAGCCGCGGCTCTTTAACCATGTGATCGGCTGTGTCCAATCACAGCCGGTCACATTTAAATACGGAAGTGCCATGGATCGCCGATCAGAGGCATCTCCTCGCAGAGGAGACCTGGGCAGGTAATCAGGTCACTGATCATCAGTGCCCTGATTACAGGAAAGCCCCATCAGTGCCACCAATCATTGCCTCCCATCAGCGCCCATCAGTGCCTGCTCATCAGTGCTGCCCATCAATGCTGCCTATTCGTGCCGCCAATCAGTGCCCACCAGTGCTGCCCATCAATGATGCCTGTCAGTGCCGCCTATCTGTGCCCACCAGTGCCACCGATCAGTGCCCATCAGTGCGGCATATTAGTGCCTCCTCATCAGTGCCCATAAGTGCTGCTTCATCAGTGCATACTTATTTACAAAATTTACTGACAGAAAATAAGAATTTTTCTTTTCAAAATTTTCGGTCTTTTTTTTTTGTAAAGAAATGAATAAAAAATCCCAGCAGTGATTGAATACCACCAAAAGAAAGTTCTATTTGTGTGAAGAAAAATTTGGGTACAGTGTTGCATGACCGCGCAATTCTCATTCAAAGTGCGACAGCGCTGAAAGTTAAAACATGGCCTGGGCAAGAAGGGGGTGAAAGTGCCCGGTATTGAGGTGGTTAAGGACTGCCCCACGTACATTTACTGTGGCAGGGTGGCCCTTTAGTGCAAAATCACGTACCTGTACGTGATTCTCGTCTTCGGCTCTTGGGCGCGAGCGTGCCACCGGAGCCCTGCTGCTGCTGTGATTGGACACAGCGGGAACCCAGCGATCTTACGTAGAGAGGCAGAACGGCGGTCTGCCTATGTAAACAAGACAGATCGCTGTTCTGCCAGAAAGGAGAATAAAGAGATCTGGTGTTTCTACTAAGCAGAAACATGGATCTCTGTTCTCCTTTAGTCAAAGCTCTCCCCCTACAGTTAGAAAGCAAACCCTTTGATCGCCCCTGACGTTAACCCCTTCCCTGCCAGTGTCATTTATACAGCGTCAGTGCATTTTTTTTTTTTAGCACAGATCACTGTATTGGTGTCACTGTCCCCAAAAAGTGTAACTTAGGGGTAATTAACTAAAGGAAAAATAGACTGTGCACTTTGCAAAGTGCAGTTGCTCCAGAGCTTAGTAAATGAGGAAAAGTTCTGCTGAATTTCATCGTCCAATCATATGCAAGCAAAAAATTCAAAATTTTTCTTGCACGTAATTGGATATTCTTTGTAAAGTGAAGCTTTACCTCATTTACTAAGCTCTGGAGCAACTGCACTGGCAGAGTGCAACTGCACGTTGCAAAGTACATAGTCTATATGCCTTTAGTAAATCAACCAGATTTGTCCTCCGCAATGTCGCAGTCCCGCTAAAAATCCCGCTAAAAATCGCTGATTACTAGTGAAAAACAATGAAAAAAAAAGTCCCTAAATCTGTCCCATATAACTTTTGCGCAAACCAATCAATATACGCTTATTGAGAATTTTTTTTACCAAAAATATGTAGCAGAATACATATTGGTCTAAATTTTTGAAGAAATTAGATTTTTTACATTTTTTTTTTTTTTATTGGATATGTTTTATAGCAGAAAGTAAAAAATATTGTTTTTTGTTTTCAAAATTGTCGCTCTTTTTTTGTTTATAGCGCAAAAAATAAAAACCGCAGAGGTGATCAAATACCACCAAAAGAAAACTCTATTTGTGGGGGGGGAAATTTTTTATTTGGGTACAGCATCACACGACTGCGCAATTGTCAGTTAAAGCGACGCAGTGCCGTATCGCAGAAAAATGGCCTGGTCAGGAAGGGGGTAAAACCTTCCGGGGCTGAAGTGGTTAAAGCATATAAAAAGATAGATGCACACTCACTCTACCAAGCTACAAACATCACTCACCTTCTTAGCCTTGTTTAGGAAAGGAAGCCATTTGTCTTTGTCGGGAATACTTTGGGATTTCTCAGAGACGCTGGCAGAAGGGAACTCCCGAAAGCTAATGCCAGCGTGACTCATGTATGTCCTCAGTGCAAAATTCATACGGGTGCTGGAAAGAAAGAGAAGAAGTAATTTTATAAAAACTTCCACCTTTCTGAAATCTCTCCTAAAAACAAACAAAAAAAAAAAATCGAATTTTTCTGTCCATGATCAGTACAAACAATGATTTTCAAGGGGAAAAAAAAGGAAGACAGCTAATGCCACTCCCGGCAAACATAAAAGCACACATGCAGCTATGTTCTAAGTAATACAGTACTAATTGTATTTTTAAATGCAAGGGATGTAAGTCTCTGAGTTGAACCTGTACTGCAGAGCTCAGACTGGAAGGTGCTGGGACTAGGTCATCCAGAGCCCAGGGCAAAAATGCCAAACTGTGCCCCCCCCCCCCCTCTCCACCAAGATGTATAAAAATCCCCCCTCCCAGTACAGATCTTAGCCGCATCACCAAATTTCCCCCAGCACATATGCCCCCCCCCCCCCTCAAAAAAAAAGAAAAAAAATTACCCTCCTAGCACAAATCCTCTACCACTCAAATTTCCCCTCCGAGTACACATCATCCCCCCCCCCTCCCATCACAAATCCCCATTTCCCCTCCAAGCATAAATCCTCTATCTACCCATTAAATTTCCCCTGCAGATACACACCCCCCTCTCCCATCCCTCTCCTAGCTCAAACCCCCCCCCCCCCATTTCCCCTCCTAGCACAAATCCTCTACCCATTCAATTTCCCCTGCAGATACACAACCTACCTCTCCCATCCCTCTCCTAGCTCAAATCTCCCCCCCCCATTTCCCCTCCTAGCACAAATCCTCTACCCCTCAAATTTCCCCTCCAAGTACACATCATCCCCCATCCCTCTCCTAGCACAAATCCTCTACCCCTCAAAATCTCCCCCGAGAACACATCATCCCCCCATCCCTCTCCTAGCACAACCCCCCCAATTTCCCCTCCTAGCGCAAATCCTCTACCCCTCAAATTTCCCCTCCAAGTACACATCATCCCCCTCTCCACTATCCCTCTCCTAGTACAAATCCTCGCCCCCCCCCCCCCCAATTTCCCCTCCTAGCACAAATGCTCTACCCCTCAAATTTCCCCTGCAGATACACATCCCCCTCTCCCATCCCTCTCCTAGCTCAAACCCCCCCCCCCCCCCCATTTCCCCTCCTAGCACAAATCCTCTACCCCTCAAATTTCCCCTCTGAGTACACACCATCTCCCCTCCTAGCACAAATCTTTTACCCCTCAAATTCTCCCCCGAGAACACATCATCCCCCCTCCCATCCCTCTCCTAGCACAAATCCTCCCCCCTCCCCATTTCCCCCCCTAGCACAAATCCTCTAACCCTCAAATTTCCCCTCTGAGTACACATCATCCCCCTTCCTAGCACAAACACCCCCAAAAAAATTCCCCTACTTGCACAATTCCCCTCCCCCCTCCACCATATCAGCTTTCCTAACACAACCCCCCCCCCAGCAAAAATCCTCTTCCCCCATCCTCCCTCTCAACACAAATCCCCCTAAATCACCACTACTACCCCCCCCCCCCCCATTTACCCTGCTAGAACACTTTTCACTCCCTGCTGTCCCCCAAATTCCCCCTCCCAACACAAATCCCTACCCCCCCAAATCTCCTCACAGCACCCTCACCCCACCATGATACCACAGTGCCCAGGGCACCTTCCCCTCCTGCCCACCCCTTTCCCCGGCCCTGAGTGTGCTGCTGTGTGTAATGAGCATGCTGATAGAGGAGAGAACAGAGTGACAGAGGGATGAGCTCACCAATCTGCTGCTTCTCCTGTCACTGTCCAGTCACAGGGTGGGGAGGAGATTTGTAAATTAAAGTGACACTGCAGCAGACCCTGTAAGGCAGGCCTGTGCTGTGTGTCAGAGCTGTGTAAATCTCAGGGCTGGATGGACAGAAATACAAACCCCTTTTGGCAGGCAAAGCAGCTCCCATATATGAATTTAATCTGTAAAAAAACTTGATTGCTCTTAATAGAAGCCTAAAGCCCGTGCGATATATTTGCGACTATCACACAAATGTTGTAATAAGAGCATCATACATAATGGTTCTGGGCCAACGTGTACAACGTCCTATTTGTCAGTTCAGGCCGTAACCACAAAAAAACAGAACAGAAATGTTTTTTTACTGCGACCAAAAAAAAAAAAAAAAAAAAAAAGTTGTATGGATGGCAGTTTAGATAATATTCGGCAGCTATATAAACTGTCATGGATTTCAGTTCCTTTTATGGTGTGGCAACTTTATATGTCTTTTACATACATTGCCAGTCTATATAACCTGGTAATTGTGTAAAAGCAGCGAGCTTTAAAAGCCTGCAAGATGTGACAACTATATATACATCTCTGCTCTGGTTGAGTGCTGCAGGTTAAACAGAGGGATTTATGGGATGTAATATTCCGAGCTGCTGAACACACAAACCTTATATGCACATAAGTAATGCATAGGCCTGCAAATACCGCTGCATACCGCCCAGGGGCTGATTGGGGAGAAGGCAAGTAGAATAGTTGTGTAATGTTGCCTTCACCCCCCCCAAAAAAATATATTTTTCACCTTTTCTACATGGGCTACTGGGGGTGCAAAAACAGGCGGTTTGACCACCCATTTAACCACTTAGGCCCCTTTCACACTGGAGCGGTGGGGGCGTCGGCGGTAAAACAGCGCTATTTTTAGCGCTGTTTTACCGTCGTTTTTGCGGCTGTATTCGCCGCTAGCGGTACGGTTTTAACCCCCGCTGGCAGCCGAAAAATGGGTTAAAACCGCACGTACAGCGCGGCTATAGCCGCGGTATTGCCGCGGTATAGCCGCGCTGTCCCATTGATTTCAATGGGCAGGAGCGGTTTAGAAGCGGTGAACACACCGCTCCTTCACCGCTCCAAAGATGCAGCTCGCAGGACTTTTTCACCGTCCTGCCAGCGCACCGCTTCAGTGTGAAAGCCCTCGGGCTTTCACACTGAACAAACAGCGGAGGCTGTTTAGGGGCGGTTTGCAGGCGGTATTTTTAGCGCAATAACGCCTGCAAACCGCCCCAGTGTGAAAGGGGCCTTAAGGACCAAGCCTCTGAGATTTGTTGTTTACAAGTTAAAAACTGTTTTTTTTTTGCTAGAAAATTACTTAGAATCCACAAACATTATACATTTTTTTTTCTAACACCCTAGAGAATAAAATGGCGGTCGTTGCAATACTTTCTGTCACACCGTATTTGCTCAGCGGTCTTACAAGCGGGCTTTTTTTGGAAAAAATATACTTTTTTGAATAAAAAAATAAGACAACAGTAAAGTTAGCCCAATTTTGTGAAAGATAATGTTACGCCGAGTAAATTGATAACCAACATGTCACGCTTCAAAATTGCACCCGCTCGTGGAATGGCGACAAACTTTTACCCTTAAAAATCTCCATAGGCGACGTTTAAAAAATTTACAATTTGCATGTTTTGAGTTACAGAGGAGGTCTAGGGCTAGAATTATTGCTCTTGCTCTACCGATCGCGGCGATACCTCACATGTGTGGTTTGAACACTGTTTTCATATGTGGGCGCTAGGGCTGGGGAAAAAATCGATTTGAATCTTGAATCGAGTTGAGAGGTCGAATCGATTCAAATTTTCAGCAATTCGATTTTTTTTTTCTTCACCAGAACCGGCGCCGACACCGCGCCGGTCCTGAGGAGCTGCGGGCAGGAGTTTTTAGGCAAGGCAGCAGCTTCGGCCTAGTCCGCGAGGCCGGATGCCGCAGACTAGGCCACAGCCGCGGCCTCAGCTAAAAACTCGTGCCCGCAGCTCCTCAGGACCGGCGCGGTGTCCATCAATAAAAAAAAAAAAAAAAAAAACTTGATTCGAATCGTGAATCGAGTTTTTTTTTTTGAAATCTCAGATTTTTTTGAGAAAATCGCCCAGCTCTAGTGGGCTCTTCTGCACGCGTTCTCGGCGGGACAGGGCGCGTTTACATTTTTTTTTTTTCTTATTTATTTTACTTTTTATTTTTTACTTTTACACTGTTCTTTAAGAAAAAAAAAATGTGTCACTTTTATTACTATTACAAGGAATGTAAACATCCCTTGTAATAGAAAAAAAGCATGACAGGACCTCTTAAATATGAGATCTGGGGTCAAAAAGACCTGAGATCTCATATTTACACTAAAATGCAATAAAAAAATAAATAAAATGTTGTCATTTAAAAAAAAAAAAACAAATGGCCCTTTAAGAGCTATAAGCGGAAGTGACGTTTTGATGTCGCTTCCGCCCTGCAATGGTATGGAGAAGGGTGGGGGCCATCTTCTCCTCACTCATCTCCATGCCTAGCAGGAAGAAGATCCGATCGCCTCCGCCGCTGCCGATGGCTCCGGTAAGCGGCGGAGGGCACCGCATCGCACCGGGAGGGGGGCCCATCTCCCACCGCCGATAAAAGTGATCTTGCAGCGAATCCGCCGCAGAGACACTATTATCAGAAAGCAGACCGCCGACCAAAGAAGAGGATACCAGGGTTATGGCAGCTAGCTGCTGCCATAAAATCGATATTCCTCTTCAAATTTAGGACGTATATCGGTGTGCGGCAGTCCGTACGTGGTTAAAGTCTAAAGCCGGCCATAGATAGATCGTGTCCAGTTCTGCAGGGATTGGCCAAAATTCGATCCATGTAAGGGCTTGACACGGGTACAGCCAGCCTGTCTGATTTTTTTTATATTTGACTACTGCTGGAGGCTATAGCCGCTAGCAGTATTCATTGTGTTGTGCCAGCCAGGAAGGCTCCCCACGCCTCTCCGCTGGCAGAACACAATAGTACTGTGGGAGGCATTCCCTGAAAAACACTGTGTTGATGGGGAAACCACCAATTTTCTTTTTCTATCTAAAAGGAAAAAGGAAAAAAAATAAAAGGAAAAATTCAGCTTCTGGACAATATACTAACAGTATAGAACCACATCCCTTAGTTAATTTGTATATTGGAGATTTGTGGGATTTTTTGGGTGCATATTAAATCAATAACAAAAATTAATTAAAAAATATAAATGTTATTAATATATAAAAATAACGCAGTTGCATTGAAAAAGACTCTTACAGTACAGTCCTTAAAAGTACAGCACGATGATGTGGTTCCCAACATGTTTCGCCCTAAAATAGGGCTTCCTCGGGGGAAGCTGTCCAAATGAATATCAGACCCTTCCCAAAATATATTGCAATATATTTGGGGACACTCAGCACATGATCTGAGGTCCAGTAGGGATTGTGTATCTCTCCTTGTGGTTTCCAGCTGTAAACCACGAGGAGAGATACACACTCCCTACAGGACCTCAGATCATGTGCTGAGTGTCCTCAAATAGGAGTTTCTCATCCTCGTGTTCACTTTTGTGCAAACTAGACTCTCTGGTCCTTTCATGTCTCCTGTGATTGCCTGCAGTCTGGTGTTTGGTCTTATGGTGTCTGCTTGACCCCCTGAACCATTATCAATTGCAATATATTTTGGGAAGGCTCTGATATTCATTTGGACTGCATCCCCTGAGGAAGCCCCATTTTAGGGCGAAATATGTTGGGAACAACACCATTGTGCTGTACCTTTAAGGACTGTACTGTATAAGTCTTTTCAAATGCAACTGCGTTGTTTTTATGTATTAATAAAATGTGTATTTTTTAATTAATTTTTCCTATTGATTTAGTATGCACCCAAAAAATCCCACAAATCACCAATATAGAAAGAAAATAAACGCATTTATGGGCTGCCTAAAACAAAGCTGGAAGGAGCTGTTCACATGCCACAGCCACAATTCTGCGCAACACGGCCGTGACAAATCTAATGCAGTATGTCAAGTTGACAGGCGGCACCACCAGTTAGATTCAGACAATCAAGTAAATGGGGCTACGCCACAACCGCTAGCCAAACACTGGGCTCAAGGTTTCTACATGTTAATCTCATTGGCATTCAGATTAGCAAAAAACAAACCGCCTGTCCTAACTTGGCCATTCAAGCCAATGGCACTTTGCTCATGGTTGAAGCACATAAGTCCTATTGGCATTCCGAACGGCAAATAAAAAACCTCCTGAATTCCTGTAAGTGGCTGCTTAGCCATACTCTGATAACAATCCACATTGGATCGCTTTTTAGATAATGGGCTAGTTACTACTAATGGGCTTTGCTACTTTTTAATAAATCAGTTCAATTATTGAATAACAATTGAGTGGTGGCACCCAATTAAGTGGCAGTAATTTTGCCACTTCCACCAAGACTTTCTTGTTCAATAGTTTTTATTAGGATTTCTTAAGGAATAGTACAAAACAAGGCATCATCACAGATACTGCAATATTTTGTAAGCACAGCTAGAGGGCAAAATATATATAGAAATAAAAAAAAGAGATAGAAATATAAGATATGTACAGAAAATTCCTACTGAATGAGTTATGAGTAAGTCAAATGTATATATCAACGGCATATACAGTAGGGGTAACTTACAAGAGCATAATGTCATGTCGTGTTAGGAAATTGAAGGGTAAAGGAGGGAAGATAGAAAGGAAAGAAGGGTAGGTGGGAGAGGAAGAGAAGAAGGGGAGCTATCATAGCAAGATAAGAATCAGTGCGAAGGAAAAGGGTATGGGAAGAGTAGGGCAGAGGGGGGGGCACCTGGGCCACTGGTGATACAATTACACAAGTGAAACTATCAGAGATCCAGTAGTCTGAGAATACTGTCCCAGACTCTTCAGAGTTGCAAGCCATCAACTTTTTTTTTTTTTTTATCAAGGTCCAATGTACTCTCGATTTTGCCAAGACTTTCATTTTGCATTGGAGGTGAAATCCTCCATTGATATCAGTGACCGTCATCCAAAGGTGGAATACTCCATTGATATCAGTGACCATCATCCAAAGGTGGAATACTCCATTGATATCAGTGACCATCATCCCATACATAGAGGCCAGTTGACAGCATAGCCATGCCTATCAAGTGTGAACCTAGCCTTTATCTTTGCTACTTTGAAATAAATCATTTGAAATATTGAGTAAACCTTTCTATGGGCTACAGGGGTGACACCTAAATTAAAGCTTCAGTGATCTTACCACTTTGACTACCACCATGACTGCTATTATGCACTGAAGATGGAATCTTCCATTGATATTAGTGACTATCTCCCCACTCATAAAAGCCAATTGACAATAGTGGCATGTCTACTGAGTATCTTGCTTTCTTACCAGTGTCATGTGCCTCAATCACAATATCAATCTGAGCCTTTGCAACAACCCCCCTACCAGGCTGCACCTTTTAAAATAGGAAGTAGGACAACCTATGATGCAATCATATTTTAAATGATGGTTTTTGGTACTGTTACTATTCAAAGACTTTGATGCAGGTAACTTGGGACTTTGCTATTTAACGGAGTCTTTATTCTAGCTTTACATTTTCTGTCTTGGAACCAAACAAATGACTATTCACTACCCAGATCTATATAGTAGCCCTTCTCAACCAGGGTTCAATGGAACCTTAGGGTTCTTCCAGGGTTTGATAGGGGTTGCTTGAGTAATGTGAGTGCCTCTCACCACTGACATCAATACTCATATTAGCAATCTAATAGGGGGCATTCTTCTTCCTACTGACCACCTTGCTAATGTACAACGAGCTTTACATTATTATTGGCAGGGGTTCTCTGTAACCTGAAATGTATTTCAAGCAATCCCCCATTTTAAAAAAATGTTAGGAAAGGCTGCTATATGGTGTAGCCACTTAATGTTTTATTGTGGTAAAATTTATAATGTGAAACCAAATACTAAAGTATTTACTCAGTTTTAACAAAATGAGTTATTTATTAGAGCTAATAGATCAAAAACAACACATCAGATACATTTTCCAGTATATTGACTTTCTACCAATTCAAAAGTGAATAATCCCACAAGTATCAACATACCTTCGCTCCTCTTCATACTTTGACCTGAAAAGGAAAATAAATAATTAATGCATGAAATTGTGAATTTAAACAACATTGAATGGAAGGAGGTTAATGGAGAGAAATGGGAGGACAGAGATGGAAAAATAGCTAGCAAAACAGATAATACAGAAGTACAATTTAATTCAGGAGATGGTGTCCAATGTGTCCCTATACCTGCCCTTAATCTACCTAACTACTATACCTGTGCTCCAATTTGGGAGACTCTCAAAATTACAGAGTTAGGAGCGCATTAAACTGGGGTGCCTTAACGTGGCCACTGCGTCTTATACATATGTTGTATATGTTGTTTTTGTTGTGAACTGTTGGACAGGGTCAGTTTGGTTTTGTTGCAGGCTAGCTGCTAAGCAAGCTGAAAATTCTGTTTGTTTTTGATTCAGGAGAGAAATGTGTAATGAGAAGAAACAATGTAGGAAACGGAACAAAAAGAAGGTAAAGATGGTCGGGTATATACCGACCTTCATTTGAACCAAAAAAAGCCACTTGGATGAGTGGTGAAATGTCTTCAACATTACAGCACTACAGTCCAGTGGAATGTGCCCAACTGCTATTAAGCCTCGTACATAAGATTGGATTGTTCGCCAACAATACCGTGGAATTTTGTCCAAAGGGCGTTGGCCCAAACTTGTCTTGCATACACACGGCACACAATTGTTGGCCAACAAATATGAAAGTAGTGACGTACTACGTTGTTTTTCAGCTTTTTAGCACCATCCTTCGGGCTCCTTCTGCTAATGTCATGTTAGTAGAAGTTTGGTGAGCGTTGATTTGTTCTTTTCTTTTCACGCTTTTCATTTTGGGAGTAGGCAGTTACATTTTAAAAAATACAATGTAAAATTAACAAGGGACACCAACATAGTTGTATCTTTGATCTTAAAAACTAAGGGATAATGGTGTTGTGTTAACTTGCCCAAATAATTTAAAAAAAGCATAATAATATTATTTTTGATATTACTAGAAAAAAAAATGTATTTGCAATAACTCTATCAGTATCACCAGCAAAGCAGCTTCATTATCATCCCATTAAAGAAAAAGAGAATATGCGCTGCATTTTGAGATTTCATAATTTGCCACGTCACGAATGTTAATTCTCCATTACGAGCGCTAGTTTACAAGACCGACCGCTTCTGGCTCGTCCTTGCTTCCGAGCATGCGTGTTTGTACTTTGGACTTTTGTACATATGCTTGGAAAATCCCACAACACACATTTGTCCGCGGAAAATTTGAAAACCTGCCAGCCAACATTTGTTGGTGGAAAAAACGACAACAATTGTCCGATGGAGCATACACACGGTCGGATTTTCTGCCGACAGCCTGTCATCACACATTTTCAGTAGGAAAATCCGATCGTGTGTATGAGGCTTTAGTCTTGCCATGAGCTGGGTTGATGAAAACATACAATGTAGGGGGTGGAACAGAAAGAAGTGTTACAACACAGACTGAAAAACATGGAGAGGAGCAAAGTCCTCCAGTACCAGACAGCATTTCAGGAAAGATTATTAATTTACTAACGTAACCAAAAGTTAGTAACTAAGTTCAGGGCTGCGTGTGAAAGGACAGTATTATGATGTAAGGAGTAAAATGGGAAAAATAGATGGTGGAAAGGGCACAATCCCCCAGCAGAAGTCCCATTGGTAAAATGCACTTCTATGGGGAACTAAGATCACACATTCAACTTCTAACAAAAGATGAAAGTGTATTTTGTGTTTTCCTACTAGATGAAAACTCACAGGATTTCCCTCAGATGTTCCATCTGCTTAAGGGCAACATCATGCTCTCTATGTGGGTCTGAATCAAGGTCAAGAAGGTCATTCTCTCCATACAGACTACCAAGGCCCATTGTTCGCTTTGACCTGGAAGAAGACAGGATGAAAATATCTAGTTAGCTATCAAAAGACATGTAAAGTAATGCACATACTCCTGTTCCAAGGAAACTTTTCAAAGCCTGTAGTTCATAATACTCTACAGCACTGCCCTACTCTCCACTTGTTGTCTGGGCTACTACCTCACTAAACAGAGAAAAGTGTTTGAATGCCAGACCACCACATCTCTATGAGCTTGTTGGTTGGATATCCCATTCCAATAGTATGGGCATTAAAATTACCCCCCCTGGTGGATATAACAGCCTGAACTTTTTGGGAGGCTTTCCACAAGGCTGGATTTTGTCTGCTGGGATTTGTACTCAATCAGCCAAAACAACATTTGTGAGGTTGGATACTGATGTTAAATGAGAAGACCTAGATCACAGTCAGCTTTCCAAATCATTCCAGTAGGGTTGAGGTCAATGATCTGTGCTGGCCACTTGAGTTTCCCCACACCAAACCCATCATACCATGTATTTATGAAGCTGGCTAAGTGTACAAGGGCAAAGTCATGCTGGAACAGAAAATAACTTTTTTGCAAACTGAAAGTGCAGAATTCACTTATATGTTGTTGTAGCCTTAGTTATTAAAAGACTTTTGACCAAAGCTGGCAGCAGGGCATTTTGAATCTGGTGCAGGATTTTGTAAGGGGCCATACCACCAGAACAGTGTTGCTAATGCTTTATTAAACCCCCATTGTATGAATGTATCATCATGGAGTAACTATATTAACTAGATTGCCATAACGTGTAGAAATAATATTGAATGTCTTAAAACCAACTAATGGGGAGGGTGTGCATGCATTCACAAGATAGATTTAATGTTCCTTCTGCAATTGTGTATTGTCTGTATTTTCATATCTTCACACAGTTTGTGTTTGCAGGCAAGTCTTTTAAAGGGTTCTTTGCCTAGAAGTGTGTGTGTGTAAATATTCCTGCTGATATGTACAATTGGTATCTTAGTTATGGTCCTCAATAAACTGTTAGAGGAATAATCCTTCTACTTTTATTCAAGTTTTAGCTTTGGGGTTTTGATGGCAACTTGCCAACATGTAGATACAGTATAAAAAAGTCCATTATATCTGTATGGCTTTATTAAAGTGCAATCCATTCCAAGAGATATATATATATATATATATATATATATACACATATATACACTGTGTATATATATATATATATAGTTTACAACAATGTGAGGGGTGTACTCACTTTTGTGAGATGCTGTATATAATGATGCAATTTTTTTAAAAAACGAGTACTGATACTTTTTTTTTTAGTACTCGCCGATACCAATTACCGATACCTACCGCAACTGTTTTGTTTTCACTTCAGCTGTCAGCAATTGTACAAAGCATTGAAAATTTATTTACAAATTAAATAAACAGATTTTTATTTTTATTTTGCGCTTTTTCAATGTGAAATGTGTAAATATATGTTAATATATATGTGTAAAAATATTCACTAACAAAGCAAACAAAAAAAAGTTTTAATTGTTTATCGTTTATAAAATAGACGTAAACAAAAAAAAAAAAGCGGGAAAATAATTAAATGGAGGCGAACAGGGAGTTAATTAAGGCTGATTAGAGTAAATTAAGGTTTTATAAGGGGTTAAACAGAGGTACATTTGTTCATCCCTTTGATCTGTAAATGAAGAAACAGAAAAATTCAAAAAGAAACAATGTTTCTTTTTTATTTTAGTGTTTCAGTGGCTGAGCAATGTTGTAAACACTGCCGGCTGCTTTTTTTTTGAAAGCTCCAATTACTGGACTTCTTTACCACTTCAGCTGTCAACGGGGGAGACCCGCTGACAGCTCAAAGAACCGAGCCTGAAAGTAGTGGCACCGATACCGATACTAGTATCGGTGCAACCCATATATATATATATATATATATATATATATATATATATATATATATATATATATATATATATATATATATATATATATATATATATATATATATATATATATATACATATATATATACATATATATACATATATATACACACATATATATATATATATACATATACATATACACACACATACATACACATTTACAGAACCTGTTGAAAGGAAAATCCCACATAAATATACTGAGTAGAAGATGGTTTGTTTAGTCTTTCATTTCAACATTTCTTGAAAGGAAAGGAGGAGATTACCTATAATCTTGTATCTGCTCCTGGATCTCTGGTATCATGGCTTCCTGGGCATCACTCAATGCACTACAAATATCTTCAGAGCACAGTATACGGGAATCTATTGAAACCAAACATTTCAAATCAAAGCTTTGGAAGACACCAAATAAATTAGCAGCAAATCTGCGGTTTTCTTATTCCATGACTGCTGCACGAGAGTCAAATTAAAAGTCCACAGGGGTCAAAGCAGGAAAAAAAAACTAGATCTTTGTAAAATTAGGACATAGGTCCCTCTTGAGGCTACTCAGTACACTGGGCAGCAGTTCTGCTATAAAAATACAAATTACATTACATTAAATTAAATTAAAATTCCATTAGGTTCTGTGTGAGTTTTCAGTTTGTAGGGCTGGATAGCTTGCTTGGTGTCCTACCCACTTCCTTTCTCAGCATGGGGTTGGCCGTGACTAAGAAGACTAGAGCCAAAGTAGACAGATGCCAATAACAAACCAGAACATACAAACTACAAGCAGACAGCATTCCAAATGGAAATGGAATTCAGAGTCCAAGCACTGAACAAATGAACTAAACACCATGCTGTCCCATATGATGGGAAGTACTGTAAAATGTATCAATGCTACAGCTATACTCGTTTAAAGAAATTTAGACTAGGCATATGTTAGTTTTCATTGAAGTGCACTGACCACCTTTATTCGAAGGATATGTAAACCCGAATAATGAACTTCTCTTAGTTGCTTCTTTTTGGACTTCTAAATATACCATTGAAAGTGTTTTGTTATATCGATTTTATAATTGCAAAAATACCTGTTGATTTTGTTAGAAATCCTGTGAGCTGTTAACTTCTCTGCCTGTACAAAAGGAGGGATTATAGAGAGGAGGAGGAAAATAGAAGAGGAAAGTTCTGTGTTCTTTGGAATCGTTCAAAAATGAAGTAGGCGGGGCTGACACTCCGTGCTTAGAAATAGAGAGCTGTGTGGTCATGTCAGAAAGGAAGGCAGGAGCCCCTTTCCCCGGCACTATTTGCACTTGCCATTGAGCCCCTGGCTATCCTCCTCCGGTCCTCAATGACGGTAGCTGGCATATCAGTGCACCCCATTGTCGAGAAAGTGTCTATGTATGCTGACGATACCCTTCTCTACCTTAATGACCCCCAATATTTGTCGGCAGCCCTGGAATTGATTGATTCATTTGGCAAATTTTCAGGTATTAGAATTAACTGGGATAAGTCGGTCCTCTTCCCCCTAAACTAAGGTGCCCCCCCCCCCCCCCCGCCCCTCTCCAATGGGTAGATAGTTTCAAATATTTGGGTATCCAGATCCATAGACACTTGTCAAAGGACCTAGAGTCCAATGTATACCCGGTCCTCCAGAAGCTTATACAGAGGAGCTCTGTCTGGAAGAATTTACCACTCACCCCTGTAGGCCGAGTTAATTTACTCAAAATGTCCTTTCTCCCTAAATTTCTATACCTCTTTAGAAACACCCCCATTAGCATACCCAACGCCTTCTTTACAAAATTAGAGCAAATAGTCACATCATTTATATGGCAGAGGTCGGTACTGAGAGTAGCTAGGTCCATGCTTCTGCTTGGATTATCTGAAGGTGGCCTTGCTCTCCCCAACTTTAGGAAATATTATTGGGCTGCGGTCCTTGTATCAGTGCGGTGGTGGTTCACACAAGATCAATCCAACCCTTCAGTTAACCTAGAGGCAGCTATACTGGGTTCCTATTCTGAACTAAGTAATATAGTCTACAGAGGGCCTAGATCCACCATGCAAACCACTACTCCCATGAGGACTACGGTACAGGTGTGAAAACAAGTCTCAAAACATATAGAGGAACCACAGATGTTCTCTCCCCGCATACCCTTATGGGGCCATCCATCATTGCCCCATCTGCAGACGGTGCCTGACCCATGAGTTTGGGCCACATATGGAGTGAGAACTCAGAGATGTCATGCCTGAGGGACGTAGGCTCCCTTTTGCAGGGCTGAAGAGTAAGTTTGGGCTTCCCCCCTGGATATATTTTAGGTTCCTACAGTTAAGGCACACCCTAGGGGCACAGTTCCCTGGCTCTATTAAGGTCGAACCCCACTCGGTGGAGAGGCTGCTTACATCCCGCATCATGGACAGAACACTATCTTCCATCTATCTTAGACTTACCTGCGTGGGAGGCTCTGGGGCTACGAAGGCCTTCTTGGCCTGGCAACATGACCTTCCGACACTGATCCTCTTATGATCTCCGCAAAGGACAGATTCGTACAGTTAAAATTCCTTCTTACGGTGCACTACACGCCCCAAAGCCTGGCATTAATGTATCATACATCTGATGATAAGTGTCCTAAATGCAATAGAGATATTGGCAACTACATACATATGGTGTGGCTTTGCCCATGAGTACAAGAGTTCTGGCAGACTGTGGCTGCTGATATGACTTTGATAAGTGGAATACCCGTCAGGCTTGATCCCTTGATTCTATTGTTGGGTATCACGGACAATTTGCCCACAACCACCCATAAAAAATTGTTTATCTTTTATACAGCATTTTATGCCAGGAAAACAATATTGCTCCAATGGAAAGCAGCAGAACCACCCCAGGCTTCCACCTGGAAAGACTTGGTGAACGCTGCCCTCCCTCTTTACAAACTGACATATATGGGCCGTAACTGTCCTAAGAAATTTCATAAAATATGGTCGGCATGGGTGGCTCATGGTGTAGTATTAGGTGGAGATCCTTCCCCACCACTCCCATCCCTACCCCTATGGGGGATCCCCCTGCCTCTCCTGTCTAGTAAAATCAGACAGTGCCATGAACGTTCCCCCCCCCCTCCTCCCCTTATCCCCCCCTCTCCTCCCTCCCCCATCAACTGCATCAACTGTCTCCGCTATTTGTGTTTAGCTTTGACAAATATACAATATCTAGTATACCAAAAAGATAAGGTTTCCTCGGGTTTGACCTTGGATTTCTAACATACTTTTAGGCCATTCTGGGATATAACCTTGAGGTAATACGCCTAATGGATGTATCTTGTTCTTACTCTTTAGTCCTGCCACACAACCCTTCTGGAAAAGTTATATTGTTTACTGTCCATCACTGTAACCTGTGACACCTGATATGTATAACATGTAACTGATTGAATATCTCAATAAATATTGCTTCTGTTAAAAAAAAAAAAAGAAGAAAGAAAAGAAAGGAAGACGGGAGCTCACTATTTTTCTGGCACATCAACAGTTAGTTTGCTGTATATTTTTAACCACTTCACCCCCAGGCCAATTCGGACATTTCTTACATAAATGTAAAAATCAACATTTTTGTGCAAGAAAATGACTTAGAACCCCCACACATTATATATTCTTTTAACCAGAGGCCCTGAAGAAGAAAATGGTTGTGGCTATTGAGGAGCGCTTAGTACAAAAACTCATATCACTTAAAGTGAGCGCTGCAGAGAAACACCCCCATAACAGGATATTACCACCTTCATACTTTACAGTAGGTTGTGTTATTTGGATGGTGAGCTGTATTGGATTTATGTCAAACATATCGTTTGATGTTGAGGCCAAATAATTAAATTTTAGCCTCATCTAATTATAACACCTCTTTCCATGTTGCCTCAGAATCTTCGAGGTGCGTTTTGACAAAGCTCAGTGGTGGCTTCATAAGGCCTTTCTTGAGGAGTGGCTTTTTTTCTATGCATCGCATACTAGTGCATTATGTGAAACTTGCCTTATAACAAAGCCCTCCAGCGACTCACTGTCACCGCTGACAAGGCTTCCATCTTCACCTGGTCTTCCTTCCAGGTTCGCATCTTCTGGCCATCTGATTGGCCGCTCTATGATGACGTCACTCCCGTGTATGCGTGCAGGAGCCGCTATTCACGGCATAGGACTCTGGAGGAGTGGCCCGAGTGACCGTTTCTTCAGAACGCATGCGCCGGTGATGTCACTGGCCCATTCACAAGTGCACGTTTAGGAGAGATTTACTGTACCTATAGGTAAACCTTATTATAGGCTTACCTATAGGTGAATGTCAACCATGGAAGTTTACTCCCACTTTAAATGTCTTTATGACAGGTTTATGTTTTAAGAGCATTAAATACAACCAACTTGTTCTAGGGAAAAGGCCTTCACCTTCTTCAGGGCTTGAGTAGTTGATGTTATTAGTGGATGCAATAACATATACTGCTAATGCCCCTAAGAAGGGGGAAACATGCTAAATGTGTGTGATACTATTAAACCAAACATTTCTAAAAGACTATAAACTTCTGTACCAAGTGCTCCTCAATACTCACCAGAGTATTTCTAAAATGGGCTTGAATTGCCAGACTACAAAGCAGACATAATGAATACAACATATAATAAAGTATTTCCACCCTTTATAAATATATTTAACGTAAAGATTGATAATTTACTTACCAATTTCATTAAGCAGCTGTTCAGGAATTTTGACTCTCAGAGGCTGAAAAACGAGACAAAAAATAGTTGACATGATCTGAAGGCAACAGTTGATAGATACAGCCTAGGTATAGACATACACAGCATTATGGTATATGAAAACAAAGTGACTAAATAGGCAAGCATATGACAATCCACGTGCGCTGGGGTGAAAGGGCAGCCATAGTATTTTTAATACTTCTTTTTAAAGTCTCCACTCCAGTCTGTGTCTCTATAGGGGAGGTTCCTCTTCCTATCCTGTGTCAGTGATGTTGGGTTACCAGGACTGGAATTAGGACAAGAACTGGAACCTTGAACAGGTTTTTGTTGCTCTTCCCATTGGAGAGGTTTCTCTTCGCTTCCATTCTGAAACACTTTCACAAGTGCCAGATGTAAAGAGAACTCTCTCCATCCTTTTCCATATTGTCATAAGGAAGGTGTCATGCTGTCAAAGGTCACCTCCCTGACTAAGGCCCTTCTCCTCCGATCGCTCAGGTTGGCCTGGAGGCCTGCTGTAGGAACAGTCCTGGTCGTTTCAAACTCCTTCCAGTTATGGATGATGGAGGCCACTGTGCTCATACGAATTCATGCTGTGAACAAGGCTACACACTGAAACATGTCAGCAGTTATCTTATAACTTGGTTTTATCTCAATAAAGCATATAGATGGATTCCAGAGTGCCAGTTCTTCCAAATTATTTCTGTTCAAGTGTTTGTGACAAGTGGGAGGACGTCTGAACCTGGAGCACCTGGAGTGGGGATACCAGTGATTAACCACCACATTTGGTGGTTCTCACAGTCAGAGCGGTGCTTTTCCTGTGTATGCACTGTGCTCATTGGGACCTTCAATGCTGCAGAAATTTTTCTGTACCCTTCCCCAGATCTGTGCCTCAATACAATCCTGTCTCTGCGGTCTACAGACAATTCCTTGGACTTCACGGCTTGGTTTGTGCTCTGACATGCACCGTTAACTGTGGGACCTTATATAGACAGGTGTGTGCCTTTCCAAATCATGTCCAAAAAACTGACTTTACCACAGGTGGACTCCAATCAAGTTGTAGAAACATCTCAAGGATGATCAGTGGAAACAGGAAGCACCTCAGCTCAATTTTGAGTATCATGGCAAAAACTGTAAATACTTATGTACATGGGATTTGTTCGTTTTTTATTTTTAATAAAGTTGCAAAGATTTCATGTTGTCATTATGGGGTATTGTTTTCAGAATTTTAGGAAAATAATAAATTTAATTCTTTCGGAATAAGGCTGTAACATAACAAAATGTGAAAAAAGTGAAGCGCTGTTAATACTTTCCGGATGCACTGTAACTAGTGACGCTCTCAAGGCTGGACCCCCAAATATTTCTTTTTATCACATTATTGAGAATCCAACAGAGACCCTCATTTGGACTGCACTGATCACAGCAGTAAAATTCTGAAGTGGATATCTCACCACTGCCACCCTCGGGTAAATATATAATTTGACTAACCAGCAATCACGCCAACCAGAAATATCAGGTTTGGATGGAGTCAGCCTTTATGGCCTGCAACTTGCCCAACAGGCCAGGAAAAGGTGTCCCCTGTTTATTGTCTATTGCAGAAGGATAGTAGGGGCGGTTACAGTAACTTACAGCATTTTTATCCAAGAAGGTGTTCCAAATCTTTTTGCCCAATGCAAATGCGTCTCTGGCATTCTGCTGCTGGCACACCTCCGCACACAGGTAGAAGAGCTGTTAGGATAGAATATAGAGTATTGATGCATTAGTAAGAGCAGCAAAGCAAAAAAACTTTTTCAAACGGGGCCCCATCATAGAGGACCTGTCATCTACATGCAACTGTGCAACATGTGAATTTTTTATTTATTTAGGAGATCAGCACACCTTGATATAGTGATATTATTGTGCTTTAATTATTCACATAAAGCAACAGGCCAAGCTTCCAGGTGTGCTGATCATTTTCTTCCTTTTTGGAGGCACCGTCCACCAATTCACTACCAGCACCCTACACAAACTGCGATCGAGCCTGTAATATGTGCAACCGACACAGTACAACTTTTCTGCTTTAAGTAGATTCTGGAAACATGTCATTTTTAAAAGGTAACTGCCCAAAAATGTTACCCGCAGTCTGCTGGATACCTCCAACAGCTCTGCTCTCCGCACAGGCTATATACAGCAAAGTGATGATGCCACTGCTATTTTTATATAGTAATACCTGGTTGGCAAAAAAAGCTCCCAATTATCATTAAACAATTTCCCATCAGCATGCTGGAGCTGCTTCTCATGAGATTTGGGATCCTCATCTTACCTGGAGTCTCACCCAAAGGTCCAAGACATCAACCTTGCCCAGCACTGTAGGCAGAAGCCAGGGTGTAAGATGGGGGTTAAAATAAAATGATAAGCAGACCCTCAAAAGTTGTATGAGCAGAACCTCTTCAAATGTCTCGCCTACCCAGCATATCAAATTGTGTGCATATGTCATTACTTCAAATGTAAAAAATGGTCACAAAAGGGCTACCAGTGGATTAGGGTCAGCTTCAGCTTGAGAGAAGATATATCTCATAAACACCCCCATATGGGCTGGCCGAGCTTTCAGCTTCTCCAGATCTAGACTGTCATACTGCAAGAAAAAAAAAAAAGAGAACATTACTATCCACAGAGAGACATCTTAAGATTTAAATTAAGTATGATAGTTTGATAGTTCAGTTGGGTGGCCCATGAGTTGTACCAAGGTATGTACTTAGCTTCAAAAGAAGGGGTTGGTTTACCAAAACTGAAGCGTGTAAAATCTGGTGCAGCCCTGCATAGAAACCAATCAACTTCCAAGTTTTTTTTGTCAAACCTTAACTGAACAAGCTGAAGTTAGAAGGGTTTTCAGTCTGACTTCAGCGGGGGGCGATTTGACAGATTTAGGGGCGATCTGACAGACATCTGTGGGGGTTCATGCACAGATGTCTATTGAAATCGCCCCCAAAGAGGCCAAAAGTAGTGTAGAAAGTACTTTTGGGAATCGGTGAGGTCCTGCAAAGTCGGCGTCGCACCGATTCGGACGGTGCTATTGCCAGCAATAGGCTCCAATTTGGCATGTGATTTGACATGTTAAATCGCATGCCAAATTGGCCCAATGCGAATGTGGGCTAAAGCCCCTTTCATACAGTGGTATAATCCGTCCAAGTGGATCCGCCTTCTCGGGGGGGGGGGGGGGGGGGGCAGACGGATGACAGGCAAGTGTCCGCTTCCCTAAGCAGAGCGGACAAAGCCCACTGTTCTCAACAGGGCAGTCGGATGGAAATCGACTGCATGTCTGTTTCCATCTGACTGTCATTCAATCCGATGGACGGATGGCGAACGTTTCCCCATCCTTCTGTTTTTAGGGGACCGGATCGGATGGCAGCGGTTGTTAATAACGCTTGATGACTGTTTAGTAGGTGTAGCACAAGTTAGGTTGAAATTCTAAGTACCGTTGTGTAACACATTATTGGATATTGCAGTTTTAATAGAGTGAAAGACGTCCTTTTATGATACTTCAAAGTACAAAAATCTAAAGAAGTTAAGTTCAACGAGGTACATGACACCTCATGGACTTATCTCTCTTATTTATATCTGAAAGGTTAAAGCATAGTTCCGGCAAAATTTTTTATTAATTTTTTTTATTGATCCTAGCATTATTACTTTTATTGATCCTAGCATTATTACTAATTTCTTACTGGAATATACTCTGCCTCCGTTTGTGGCCATTGCCATCATGATTGTGGGCATGTGAAGCCCAATCCAGATCGCTTCCTGGATTAGCTTTGCAGAGGTGCATGTTGGGTAACCAGCATGCACCTCTTGATCTCGCATATGCGCGATTAACCGGCGGCCGTAGCGCCGATTACTCACAGACTCAGGCGAGGGAAGAAGTCACGAGGAGCTCCGTGGACCAGGAAGTGGCAAATTACGAGGACTACATAGCAACAGTGCGTTTCTGGTAAGTATAAAAAAAATGCAAAAATTAAAAACACCTCCCTAGGGAACACTTAACCCCTTGATCGCTCCCTAGTGTTAACCCCTTCCCTGACAGTGACATTTATACAGTAATCAGTGGCTATTTTTAGCTCTGATCGCTGTATAAATGATAATGGTCCCAAAAAAGTGTCAAAAGCATCCGATTTGTCCTCCACAATGTCGCAGCCCCGCTAAAAATTGCTGATCACCGCCGTTACTAGTAAAAAAATAATAATAATAATGCCATAAACATATCCCGTATTTTGTAGACGCTATAACTTTTGCGCAAACCAATCAGTATACGCTTATTGCGATTTTTTTACCAAAAATATGTAGAATACAATTTGGCTTAAACTGATGAAGAATTTTGTTTTTTTTTGGGTTTTTTTTGGATAATATAGCAAAAAGGAAAAAATATTGTGTTTTTTTAAATTTTCGCTCTTTTTTTGTTTATAGCGCAAAAAATATAAACCGCAGAGGTGATCAAATACCACAAAAAGAAAGCTCTATTTGTGGGAAAAAAAGGACATCAATTTAGTTCGGGTGCAACGCAGCGCAACTGTGCAATTGTCAGTTAAAGTGACGCAGTGCCGTATCGCAAAAAATGGCCTTGTCAAGAAGTGGGGAAATCTTTCCGGGGCTGAAGTGGTTAAACTGCCAGAAAGTACAGTATTGAGGAGCTAGTCCTTGTGCCAGCAAGGCCTCTACACAGTACTGGTGGGGCCGCAAAAACATGTTGAATTTTAAGCTGGACATACATCTTCCTAAATGAATATGCAATCTCTCCAAAATCTTTTAGATCTACCAAAAATTAGAGGCCCTGCTTAAACAAGCCAGTCCATTGTATGTAGTCAGGCAGGCTCTTGGACTTCATAATTGTTGGTAGAGCTAAAGAAGATTGTTCATCCATCAGACTACAAGATTAAAGTGGTTGTAAACCCTAGGACAAAAAAACACCTGCAAGACAAAGGCATAATGAGCTATTATGCATAGCACTTACCTGAGATCGAAGCCCCTGCAGCCGTCCTCGTACACCGCTCCGGAGGCCGACATTGCTCCCGGAGTTACTTCCGGGTATCGCAGGCTCCGGCACTGTGATTGGCTGGAGCCGCGATGACATCACTCCTGCGCATGCACGCAGGAGCCGCCGGTAACGGCACACTCACTGAAGCAACGGCACGTACGCGCCATTGCTTCAGTTTGCTTCAGTGCGCTGGTGCCGATGACGTCGGCACATGCAAATACAGGGGATATCTCCTAAAATGTTCAGGTTTAGGAGATATCCAGGGTAGCTACAGGTAAGCCTTATTATAGGCTTACCTGTAGCAAAAAAGTGTGTTGTAAGGGTTTACAACCACTTTAAAGGCCAGTTTAGTGGTATGGATCTGAAAGTAGTGTCAGGTCCTGCTGATGCAGTTTGTAGTTCCAGTGTGCACCAGCAGGTGTCTCCCAACAGCCAGCAGATTCTAGTAATCAGCTCCACCTGATGCTGGCTGCTGGGAGGGTATTTAGTCCCTCTTCTTCTTTTAAACCTTTCTCCAGTATTTTGCTTGCTGTCAAATACTGCTGGCCGTTATTTTGTTCCTGCTCTTTGATCATGCTCTCTGCCTAATCCTACTGCTTTGTTCCTACTCCCACTTGTTCCTGATCCCACTTTTGGTCCCCCCATACTATATGTTCCCTGGGCCTCCGGGTTTATCTTGTTTTCCTGTGTTCCTCATTTGTATATAGTTAGTTATAAAGTTGGGGTTTCTGTTATTCTATTAGATCATTTAGTTAGGTATTTTGTCACAGGGTTTTAGGCTGACTTATAGCTTTATGTTTTCTATTCGCTGGTATTTGGATGGGTTGTTTCACTGTAAATAAATATCACTTAAAGCATGCACACAAATTTGGCTATCCCTGCTGCTGATTCCTGACAGTAGGCACACTCCCACATGGACTTTTAATAGGTCCAAAAATGGTCATACGGGCAGGTGTAAGAATGCAATGTGCACAGTTGCATAGGGAGTGTCAGCGCGCTGTCAGGCTGTTTGCAGCACGAATGGCGAGATCTGACCCATCTTTGCCTGTCTGCAGGTTAGTTTAGTACTTTTTATTCTGTTCAGTTACACTTTAAAAAAAAGATGATCAACATAAAAAGGTATAAAACACAAATATCATTGAATGCAGGTACGAAGCAACATTGTTTTTTATGTGTTGGTACCATGAACAAATCTTACCTCGGTGATATAATCTCCGTGGTCATAATCGTCTTCTGGGCATATGATTGGAGTTTGGCTGTTGTCGGTCTAAAGAACCAAAAAAGTGTTATTTCCTACTGCTGCTCGCTTTTGAGAATGCAATGTCATGTGATATACATGGTGCTTTACAACACACAAAGGACCAGAGTTACCAAGAGCAACATTTTGACTTTAATTTTTTGACTTTTTTTTTTTTTTAAATAAAACTAAAAGTTTTCTTCTACTGCTGATTAGAGGGGGTTTGCCAAGTCAATATCCCGAACCATACAGCAATGTAAAAGCCCTGGAGAATAGGATTAATGTGGATTCTATTACCCATTGCTAGTTTTAGTTAAAGTAGACCTACAATTTAAAGCGTATGTAAACCCAACAGTTCATATTCCTGATATGTGCCTGCTGTACCATGTACTCGTATGAGAAAGTCTCCTGTTCTCTTTGTATTGCTTCCTTTGTGTGAAATCCCTGATGTTCCTGTCAGTCCCCCTGTTTTCCTATTAAAAACTGACCACACTAAGCGGGAGAGAACACCGTAGTCAGTTCTCTAGCTGTGCTGGGAACTCTGTGTGCTCTCCTCAAATGATCAGACTTGCCCTTCTTCCTTCCACCCCATAGCCATTCGCTGGGAAGATCAGCGTGCTGCTGTTTCTCTGCCCGCCAGCTCTTGTTCAGCTGAGAACAGAGGGAATGTGATCACTCATTTATATATAATGCTTTTTATATATCTTTACACAAATGGTTTGCCTTTCATTTCTATTTTAAACTGAATGGGTTGTTTTACAAGGTGAGGGTTTACAGTTACTTTAAGGTTATATAACATAAGAACATAGCTGGTCAGGTTAAAAAAAAGACAAAAGTCCATCTAATTCAAATGATAATAGAAAACCTCCAAAAACAGAACGTTATACCCACAGCTGGCAAAAAATCTTAAAAAGTATGGTATTGCTCCAACAGGGGAAAAAAATATATAACCAATAAATGTAGCGCTGCATTATATCTCTTCATTAATGTAATAAATTCAGGTATGAAAACTAACTAACTAACTAATAATGCAAGTCCAGGAACCTCATAGTATAGTAATTTTTACAAACTATTTTTTTAAAATCCAGATAACATACTCACTCGCATCCCTTACAACATTCTGGGTAACGAAACGCGCAAGGACGTAGTCCAGCAGTGACGTCATCACGTCGGCTCAGATGAATGGTCTTTTTCTGTTAATGCCTGGCTGTCTCTTGTAGTATGTTACCTGGTATTATGAGGTTCTTCCTCCCTCTTTTCATTTGTGAGACCAGATTTTGAAGTGAACAATATCCTGAACAGAGAAAGCAATCCATCCCCCTGTGAGGGATCAAATGCGATCTTAGACCTCTTGTGCTGTGAGGTCTTGGGCTCTGGTAACCATGTTTATGTGGTGGTGGTGGTGGCTGGAGCCCTGGAGGTGATGAAGGAGATTCAATAATAAAGAGGTTCACTAGTGGATGGACTTTTCTGGAATCACTTTTGGACTTTTTAAGTGGACTTGCTTTATTAGGTATTTTTCATATCTGAATTTATTACATTACTAAAAGGATAAAATGCAGCGCAATACATATTCTGTTTTCTGGTATCTGTAAGTGCTGCTGTTATTTTTCACATTGATATTGATTTCACTCGTTTATTTAACCACTAGCCGTCCGCCCACTGTCATATGACGGTGGGACGAGGCAGCTCTTTCTGGGCGGACGTCATATGACGTGATCGCCTTCCCGAGCCACTAGGGGGCGCGCGCCCGCCGCGTCACTGGGGACCCGAGGCCGCGATGTCCGCCGGACACCCGCGATTGCCCAGTAACTGAGCAGGGCCATGGATCTGTGTGTGTAAACACATAGATCCACATCCTGTCAGAGGAGACCGATGGTGTGTTCCCTGTACATAGGGACACCGATCGGTCACCTGCCCCAGTCAGTCCCCTCCCCCCACAGTTAGAATCACCTGCCTAGGACACACATTTAACCCCTCGATCACCCCCTAGTGTTAAACCCTTCCCTGCCAGTCACATTTACACAGTAATCAATGCATTTTTATAGCAGTATAAATGTGAATGGTCCCAAAAATGTGTCAAATGTGTCTGATATGTTTGCCTCAATATCGCAGTCACAATAAAAATCGCAGATCACCGCCATTACTAGTAAAAAAAATAAATAAATAAAAATGCTATAAATCTATCCCCTATTGTGTAGACGCTATAACTTTTGCACAAACCAATCAATATAAGCTTATTGTGATTTTTTTACCAAAAATATGTAGAAGAATACGTATCGGCCTAAACTGAGGAAAAAATTTGTTTAAAAAAAAAATAAAAAATTTGGATATTTATTATAGCAAAAAGTAAAAAATTTTGTTTTTTTTTCAAACTTGTCACTCTTCTTTTGTTTATAGCGCAATACATAAAAACCGCAGAGGTGATCAAATACCACCAAAAGAAAGCTCTATCTGTGGGCAAAAAATGATAAAAATTTCATTAGGGTGCAGTGTAGCATGACCGCGCAATTGTCCTTCAAAGTGCGACAGCGCTGAAAGCTGAAAAATGGCCTGGGCAGGAAGGGGGTGAAAGTGCCCAGTATTGAGGTTAATATTGATTTAATTTATTTGTTTACTTTTCACTAAGCACAGTTTGTTATTTTTTTTCCCTAAAAATAAAAACATTTAAAAATAAAAATCTGTGTTAAGTAATGGAGGTCAATGATGGGGTCGGGAGGGGAAAAAAAAAAAAAAAGATAAAATTCTATATTACAGAAGTATTTCCCCATTAAGCACCCCCCACTGATACCACTGTCCCTTCTCTGTACCTGGTCTGTTCCTGGAATGAAGGTAGTATCTGAGCCCTGCCGCCGGTGCTGGGAAATCTTTGAAGAGATGACTGGGGAGGTATGAGAGCTGTCCAATCCTAGGTCAGATAGGACAGAGGTTCGATTCATGGAATACTGGGGAAAGAAGAACCATGTTGTTTATAGGGCAGCTCCAGTTTAAACATTAAATACATATTTTAACCCCTTCGCTCCTAGGGTTAAACCAAATCTAAATACTTAAGCACAATTTTGCAACTTGTGTTAATAAAACTGTACATATTATCGCGACTACTTTGTGCATCCAGGTGGATTATACTGCGTTTTTGTTTATAGGACAAAATGGGCTTTCATTTAGTGGTAAATGGTAATGGATATCTCCTGTTTTTTTTTTTTTTTAATCAAAGGAAAACTGGCCCAACATAGTAAAAGAACATATATTTTTTTAAATGTAGCTGATACTATAATAACCTTCCACCAAAGAACAACTCAAATACAACTCTCCTGCTCATGACGATTGCAGCGATACCACATATGTGTATGTTAGTTGTTTGTACCCGTCGTACAGCCCAGAAACTATAGTGTGCATTTGGCTTTTATTTATCCTACCTAAAATACAATGACACTGATAAAAAAAAAAAAAAAGAAAAAATACTGACCTAAAATACAATGACACTGATAAAAAAAAAAAAAATACTGACCCTGACCTTGACCCAGACAATAACCCTGGCACTGACCTAGATCAAACGATAATCTAGGTATTTTTTTATTTTATTTTTTTATTATTATTATTAATGTTTTTTGTTTTTTTTTACACGCCCTTTTTTTTTTTTCTCTCTGAGAGAGAGGTAAGATGTATCTCTCTCCACAGAGAAAGAAAACACAGGGGTGGGCTTCACAGTGACTGATCACTGTCATAGCCAATCAGAGACTAGCACAGCGATCAGGTGACCCAGAATCGGGTGTTCCAGATCCCGATCGTTAGTACAGGGCGCAGGGCTCCCTCTGAGACCCCAGTCTCTGTACTGGGAGCGCGCTGTTCGGCGTGCTCCAGCACAAAGGGAGATATGCAAATATGGGGCCCTACGGAAAAAAACCCCAGTCCAGTGGGGCAGCGTATTTGCGTGCGGTGGGCGTGAAGGGGCAATATATATATATATACATATATATACATACATATATATATATATATATATATATATATATATATATATATATATACACATATATATATATACACACATATATATATACATATATATATATATACACACATATACATATATATATATATATATATATATACATACACATATATATATATACATATACATACACATACATATATATATATATATATATATATATATATATATATATATATATATATATATATATATATATATACACATACATACATACATACACACACACACACACGCACACACACATACATATATACACACACACACAACTTTTTTACCAGAAAACAAAAAACTTTGATAATCTACATAAGTGTGCTATATGACTACATACTGTATTTCAGATCCTGCAGTATTGCAGACTATGGGGTCTAGTTATAAAACATTTGTTGCACGAATGTCAGAGGGGTTCATGCAAGGGAAACAAAAATGTCCCCAATTTTTCTAAGGGATTAATGCTTGTATCTTCAGCTCCATCTAGTGGCCAAATTGCAGTATAGTTTTCTCATTGAGGCATTTCTGAAAATGATATACTGTAGCCCACTAGATGGAGCTGACGATACGGGCGTTAATTTCTTAGAAAAAATACAGGACGTTTTATTAAACTTGCACAAATGCTTCTGAGATTTGTGCAACAAGTGTTTTATAAAAAAAAGACTCCATACATAGTCTGCATTTCTGCAGGATCTGAAAAATGTAGCCATATAGCACACATATAACACATGTACATTATCAAAGAATTCATATACCACTGGTTGTCAATGCCCCACCACCTTTACTTTCAGAAGGGAGAGGGGGGGGGGTTACTGGACAGAGGTTCCAACCCTTCACCACTCACTAACAAAGTATAGCTGAAGTTCCACGTTAATGAGTTACAGCATTCGCCATGGATCAGAGAGGTCTAAATCAGGGATATGCAATTAGCGGACCTCCAGCTGTTGCAAAACTACAAGTCCCATCATGCCTCTGCCTCTGGGTGTCATGCTTGTGGCTGTCAGAGTCTTGCTATGCCTCATTGGACTTGTAGTTCTGCAACAGCTGGAGGTCCGCTAATTGCATATCCCTGGTCTAAATGGTCAGATTAACCAGAAAGTGATGCAACTGACAGATCCATCCAATCTCTAAATGATTCCACTTATCTTAAGGTCCAAACAGAGTACTGAAACCATACAGTGATCATCCTAAAAAAGTCATAATTTATTTGTTCGTAAAGCATATTGCTATATAAACAGAAGTTTAAAGCTGAACTCCAGAAATTTGATTTTTTTTTCATTGGTCCAGCTTGGCACGGCTGCCATTCATAAAACACCTTGTATTTTTTTTCAATGAATACAAGGGGTCTCCTGATTGGATGAGGTGAAGAGCAGGGGGTGAGGTTACAATCTCCCCCTGGTCCAATCAGAAAATGCCTTCGTATACATGGCATTCAATGGTGGAGGTGTCAAGCAGGCAACCCCTGTGATCGATGAGCAGAGGGGACAATGCCAGCATAGAACCTAGTATTACAGCATCTCCAGTGGCCCTCTGGACATTAGATATGGATACTTATATCAAGCCAAGCTGGACCAATGGAGAAAAATTCAATTTTCAGGGTTCACCTTTAAAAAGAACAAAATATATAAAAAAATAAAACAAATAGTCCAATTGATCTGCCCCCACCTCACTAATTGATGATATCCTTTCCGTTCCAGAATCCAAGCCACTGTCACAATCTTGTGAATCCACAGAAAGACGGCCTAGAAAACGCAGACTTATATCACCAGATGTATAGAGAAACGAGAAATACAGGAAATTGATGTCAAGATTATAAATATTCCAGTTTTCTGATGACATTTATATTAAAAGGGACACGGATTCCTGCTCTGACGTTGTCTCCCGACAGCCCTTACCCAACTAAGGTACGTTATACCCACCAATCAACGATGGAGGAGCACAGCGTAGTCTCTGATGTTGGTGCTTACCCAGGTGAATGGCATGACTGATGTCCCCCCTGGTCATCTTGCCTGATAATCATGGGGGGGCATTGTCATCAGGCAAGAAATATGTCACCAGGCATGTGGTCACATGCCTGATGAAGGGGTCCAAAAATGTCACTGTCTTCTGCTGTGATCAATCAATAAAGCGTTGGACCCTTTTATGGAGTTCCCCGTGTGCTGGTGACATATTTCTTGCATTGAAATCCTTCCAGTCTCCAGCCGGTGGTTGCTCCTCTTCAGCAATTTTCAGGAACGTGTGCGTTTGGGACATTGCCTCGGCCCCATGGTGATCAGGCCTGCTGATTGACTGCGCAAGCCCAAGTGTTGTCACATAGGGAAGGTTATATGCTCTCCAATACCCAGATGCCCACGATAATAAAGTGATGGTGGCATGCTTCTTGCCTCGAAGCCCTTCCGGTCTCCAGCCAGTGGTTGCTACAGCATCCACTTACTACCTCAGCCATTTTCAACAACTTGTCCGTTGGGGACATTGCCTTGGCACCATGGTTATCAGGCCTGCTGATTAGCTGCTTAAGCCCAAGTGCTGCCACCTGGGGGAGGTTATATGTTCTCCCGTACCTGGAAGTCCGCTCCAATAAAGTGATGGAGTGAGGAGGCGTTTACCTCACGGGAGGTTGGGCTATCGGGAAGCACTGTCACTTTACCCTAAATTGAAAAAAGGGACCATAACTACGCCCACCACCTGCCAGTGGTCAGGCCTGTTGATTGGCCACTTAAACCCAAGCTCTGTGGCACCGGGGGTTACATGTTCCCCCATACCCAGAAGGTCCGACCTGAGAGAGCTCACACGGGTACTGAGACCCATAGTCTGTCAATGGGCTGTGTTTATGTAGCTTGAGCCGCCAGGTGATGGGTGTATGCAGCCCATTCAAGCGCCATGATGTGTGCGCAGGGGTGGGTGAGTGACCACAAACACAGACAGTGTGCGTTCGGAGCCACTTACCTGCACCGGTCATATTGGGACAAGGGGCTGTATCCATGCAGCCGCTGCATTCCCATAGGCTTAAACTGAGGCTGCCTACAGGCAGCACCTGCTAGCTCAAACTGCATAAACCCACGACCCATTCATGGATTACAATGCTCAGCGTCTATGTGAATGAGGCCTTTGAGTGATGGAGCAGGGAGGTAGTGAGGGACCTCAGATGAGTGGCTATACCTTACTAGCTGGGTGGCTTCTCAGGAGGAACCTTAACTTTGCCCTGAATGGAAAAAATGACAGTGACTCCTAACTTTATTTCATACAAAGAAGAAACCAAAAATGAACTAACTTTCTGGTATTCTGTTTCCTACGGAGCTGCAGTCGCTGTAAGGACGCAGTATATCCTAAAAAGAGAAAAAAAAAAGGAAATATTTTAAAACCGATAGAAAGATTTCTGCAATGGGTAAGCTTGATTCCACAAGGATTGGTGCTCTAAATTCCAAATACTGTCTATTTTGGCATCTTCAGTACCATATGTCACACTAGATATTTTTGGAAGGCATGCATACTAATTTATGCTTGAAAAACTGAGTATGCCATGTGAAACCTATATATATATATATATATATATATATATATATATATATATATATAACCTATATAATGAATGGTATTCATCACACTGCTTTTTAAAAATGTACAAAATGTTTGTTGTGCGGATGTGACAAACATTCGCTCAATCGGGGCAAAAATGCGTCATATTTCCTCTGTTATGTGTGATTCCCATATGATCACTGCCACCTAGTGGCCATGATGCATTTTTTTTCAAAAATAATCAGGACAAAAACATATTGTGACCACTAGATAGTGCCAATGATATAGGAATCACATAATAGTGAAAGAACTTTAAGTACTTTCAGCAATTTTCCCCCTTATTGATTATCTCAGCATAGTTTCTTTCTTTCTCTCTCTATTTAAATATATATATACACACACACATCATACATACATACACACACACACACACACACACACATCATACATACATACACACACGTACATACATACACTCAGATCAGCCCCATAAACATTATGACCACTGACAGGTAAAATGAACGACATTGATTATCTTGTTACAAAGGCACCTGAAAGTGAGTGGGATATATTAGGCAGCAAGTGAACATGGTGTCCCTTAAGTTGATGTGTTGAAAGCAAGAAAAAAAAAATGGGCAAGCGCAAGGATGTAAGTGACTTTGACAAGGGCCAAGTTGTAATGGTTAGACCAGGGGTCTCCAAACTTTCGAAACAAAGGGCCAGTTACCTGTCCTTCAGGCTTTAGGGGGGGGGGGGGGGCAGACTGTGGCCAGTGGGATTAGAAAACATCTTGGCATCAGTGGAAGTAAACGGTGCCTCCTCTTTGGTTTTAGTGGGCGGAATCGTGCCCCATTGTTGGTATCAGCAGGAGAAATGGTGCTCTATTGTTGGTATCAGTGGGAGGAATAGTGTTCCATCATTGGTGTTAGTGGGGGCAATAGTGCTCCATCACTGGTATTAGTGGGAGGAATGGTGCCCTATCATTTGAATCAGTGGGAGGAATAGTGCTCCATCACTGGTAGTGGTGGGAGGAATAGTGTCCCATCATTGGTGTCAGTGGGAGGAATAGTGCCCCATCATTGGTTTCAGTGGGAGGAATAGTGCTCCATCATTGGTGTCAGTGGGAGGAATGGTGCCCCATCATTGGTGTCAGTGGAAGGAATAGTGCGCCATTATTGGTGTCAGTGGAAGGAATAGTGCGCCATCATTGGTGTCAGTGGAAGGAATAGTGCGCCATCATTCGTATCAGTGGGAGAAATAGTGGTCTATCATTGATGTTAGTGGGAGGAATAGTGCCCCATTATTGGTATCAGTGGGAGGAATAGTCCCCCAGCATTGGTATTGGTGGGAGGAATAGTGCCCCATTATTGGTATCAGTGGGAGGACTAGTGATCTATCATTGGTATCAGTGGGGGGAATAGCGCCCCATCATTGGCATCTGTAGGAGGCATGGCTGTCAGTGGATGGAATGGCACCTACGGGGTTGAACAGTTTGGAGACCACTGGGTTAGACGATTGGGTCAGAGCATCTCCAAAACTGCGGCTCTTACGGTTTGCAGTGTTCAGGACCAACCAAAAGTGGTCCAAGGAAGGAAAACTGGCTAACCAGTGACAGGGTCATGGGTGGCCAAGGCTCATTGATGCACATGGGGAGCGAAGGTTGGCCTGTGTAGTTTGATTCACTAGAACAGCTACTGTAGCTCAAATTGCTGAAAGCGTTAATGCTGGTTCTTAAAGAAAGGTGTCATAACACACAGTGCATCACAGTTATTGCATATAGGGGTTGCGTAGCGGCAGACTAGTCAAGGTGCTCATGCTGACCAATGTCCATAGCCAAAAGCGCCTACAATGGACATGTGAGCATCAGAATTGCACCACGGAACAATGGAAGAAGGTGGCCTGGACTGATGATTTCAAGAATGGTGTGAGGAACACAATGAGTTTGAGGCGTTGACTTGGCCTCTAAATTCTCCAGATCTTAATCCAATCAAGCATCTGTGGGATGTGCTGGAAAAAAAAGTCAGATCCATGGAGGCCCCACCTCTCAACTTACAGGACTTGAAGGATCTGCTAATGATGGCTTGGTGTCAGATACCACAGCATACCTTCAGAGGTCTAGTGTGGCCCATGCTTTGACAGGTTATAGTGAGTGGTCATAATGTTATGGCTGAGGAGTGCATTTTATTTATACACATATACAGTATATATACACATATACAGTATATATATATATATATATATATATATATATATATATATATATATATATATAATCTGTAAATATACAGTGGGGACGCAAAGTATTAAGACCCCCTTAAATTTTTCACTCTTTTGGTTATATTGCAGCCATTTGCTAAAATCAATTAAGTTAATTTTTTTTCATCATTAATGTACACACAGCACCCCATATTGACAGAAAAACACAGAATTGTTGACATTTTTGCAGATTTATTAAAAAAGAAAAACTGAAATATCACATGGTCCTAAATATTCAGACCCTTTGCTGTGACACTCATAAATTCAACTCAGGTGCTGTCCATTTCTTCTGATTATCCTCAAGATGGTTCTACACCTTCATTTGAGTCCAGCTGTGTTTGATTATACTGATTGGACTTGATTAGGAAAGCCACACACCTGTCTATACAAGACCTTACAGCTCACAGTGCATGTCAGAGCAAATGAGAATCATGAGGTCAAAGGAACTGCCTGAAGAGCTCAGAGACAGAATTGTGGCAAGGCACAGATCTGGCCAAGGTCACAAAAAAATTTCTGCTGCACTTAAGGTTCCTAAGAGCACAGTGTCCTCCATAATCCCTAAATGGAAGACGTTTGGGACAACCAAAACCCTTCCTAGAGCTGGCCATCCAGCCAAACTGAGCTATCAGGGGAGAAGAGCCTTGGTGAGAGAGGTAAAGAAGAACCCAAAGATCACTGTGGCTGAGCTCCAGAGATGCAGTTTGGAGATGGGAGAAAGTTGTAGAAAGTCAACCATCACTGCAGCTCTCCACCAGTCGGGGCTTTATGACAGAGTGGCCCGACGGAAGCCTCTCCTCAGTGCAAGACACATGAAAGCCCGCATGGAGTTTGCTAAAAAACACCTGAAGGACTCCAAGATGGTGAGAAATAAGATTCTTTGGTCTGATGAGACCAAGATAGAACTTTTTGGCCTTAATTCTAAACGGTATGTGTGAAGAAAACCAGGCACTGCTCATCACCTGTCCAATACAGTCCCAACAGTGAAGCATGGTGGTGGCAGCATCATGCTGTGGGGGTGTTTTTCAGCTGCAGGGACAAGACGACTGGTTGCAATCGAGGGAAAGATGAATGCGGCCAAGTACAGGGATATCCTGGACAAAAACCTTCTCCAGAGTGCTCAGGACCTCAGACTGGGCCGAAGGTTTACCTTCCAACAAGACAATGACCCTAAGCACACAGCTAAAATAACGAAGGAGTGGCTTCACAACAACTCCGTGACTGTTCTTGAATGGCCCAGCCAGAGCCCTGACTTAAACCTAATTGAGCATCTCTGGAGAGACCTAAAAATGGCTGTCCACCAATGTTTACCATCCAACCTGACAGAACTGGAGGGGATCTGCAAGGAGGAATGGCAGAGGATCCCCAAATCCACGTGTGAAAAACTTGTTGCATCTTTCCCAAAAAGACTCATGGCTGTATTAGATCAAAAGGGTGCTTCTACTAAATACTGAGCAAAGGGTCTGAATACTTAGAACCATGTGATATTTTAGTTTTTCTTTTTTAATAAATCTGCAAAAACGTCAACAATTCTGTGTTTTTCTGTCAATATGGGGTGCTGTGTGTACATTAATGAGGAAAAAAAATGAACTTAAATGATTTTGGCAAATGGCTGCAATATAACAAAGAGTGAAAAATTTAAGGGGGTCTGAATACTTTCCGTCCCCACTGTGTGTGTGTGTATATATATATATATTATATATATATTATATATATATATATATATATATATATATATATATATATATATATATATATATATATACACACACACAGGCCTTTCTGACAGCACACTGGCAAAGTTTCCTGGATAACCTGAGTAATTTCCCAGACAGTGGTGAACCTGCAATCTAGATTAGCAGCCTGCACTTACTCCAGGTCCCGCTGTTTCTTGGCGAATCTTTAGCTGCAGTTGGGAGACTCTCCGTCTGGCCCCTTCTATCTGCTCCTGTAAGCTGGGATTTGGGGTTCTGTTATAAACTTCACAAAGTGTCTGCAGAAAAAAAAAGTAATTTATTAAGAAATAAAATAAAACAATTGCTGTAAGTAGCGAAAAGTGGAAGAACAGCCATTTCTAGTAGCTCAGAAACGATACTGCCATCTCCGGAATGACTTTTTCTTTCGTTTTTTTCACCAAACAGCAATTTTGAATAGAGCTAACTGGTGCAACTTGTGAGCCAAGCATTGCATTGCACTTACGGCGTGATCCCATTTATTTCAATGGTCGAGGTTGACAAGTGATGCCACCTGTCAACAGGGCAAGCGGAGTTAACTTTGCCGCACCCGCGATGCTTTGCATATGAAAACCCCCCTCTGGCTGATTTAACCTTTCTTGAGGAGGTGGGGGGGTGGTAAAAACACACCTGCCCCTTTTTAATGCCTGTCTGAACGAGGCCTAATGGGGACATAAGCTTGTAATGTGTCAGGTACTTGGTTTATATATTACCTGCTCTACCACTGCAATAGAAAGAGGTAAAATAATTAATTGCATGTAATTAGAGCATTTCTATAATTCAGAGCTTTAAAAAGCCTTAAGTCTGCTTTTTTTTTTTTTAAAACAGCACCCCTCAAAAAAAAATTTTACCACCTACCTGAAGTTCATTCTCCTCTTGTTTCAGCATTTTGCGCAGGATTTGAGTTGCATGTTTCTGGACCTCAGGATCCTGCCGCAACAATATACAGTACAACTTAGAAAATTCCAGAAAAATAAACAATAATCCACAAAGTCACCCCCAATGTTTCCCTCATTGTTACCTGTAGTGGTTTAGGCCCTGTGATCCTCTGGGGAGGGGGAAGAGGGGGAGGAGGCGGGACAGGAGAAGACCAGGTGTTCCGGGGAGATACAGAGGAGCTGTGGTCATGTTGATAACTGGATGTCGACATGGAAGGCGGAGGAGAACCCAGCAGTGTGAGTGCAACGTAGGTCCCAGCTGGTTTAAAAGAAAGGAAATGGATATGTAAACAGCAAAGTTGCGAAGGCTAGGTAGATGTTGGAGTATGGCCACATAAAAGTTCTATGTTTTGTTACTAGCTTCATCACAACCAAATAATTTGTCACCTCTTGGCCTACACAATTCTGGTCAAAAGACTTTTAATGGCTATTTTGCTTTTTCTAAGAAAGCTAGAAAATTCTTCAGCTTTCTGAAAATACCTAGAAGATAGCATCTTCAATTTTTTCCCTCATGCTTTGGGAACCTGAAATCATAATATGCTAATACTTTGATCTTGGAGGGTGCCACCCTGCCACATGCTTAACTATTGCCTGGTGAATGTTGTAGGTGGCTCCACTGACTAATAAAGAAGAAGAGAAGATCTGCAATACAAGATTACAAGCCAGTAAAAAAAAAAAGATTTTCAAAACACACTATGGTTGTCCCGATACTAGTATCGGTATCGGCACCGATACCGAGCATTTGCCCAAGTACTTGTACTTGGGCAAATGCTCCCGATGCTTCCCCTGATACCTGGAAGACAGCTGTGATCGGCGCGTGGGGGAGTTACAAGATTCTCCCCCAGCAGCTTTCAGCTGCTTTAGTGACATACAGCGGTGATCGCTTACCGCTGACTGTCACTGCATCCTCCTCCATGCCCCCTCCTTTCCTCTGTCCCCCTCTGCTGTCCCACTCCGTTCCTCTCTCCTTTTCTGTCCCCCTCCGCTGTCCCCTCCATTCCTCTTTCATTCTCTGTGCCTCTCCTGTCCCCTCTGTTCCTCTCTCCTTTTCTGTCCCCCTCCGCTGTCCCCTCCGTTCCTCTTTCATTCTCTGTGCCTCTCCTGTCCCCTCTGTTCCTCTCTCCTTTTCTGTCCCCCTCCGCTGTCCCCTCAGTTCTGCTGTGCTTCTCTGCTGTCCCCTCCATTCCTCTTTCATTCTCTGTGCTTCTCCTGTCCCCTCTGTTCCTCTCTCCTTTTCTGTCCCCCTCCGCTGTCCCCTCCGTTCCTCTTTCATTCTCTGTGCCTCTCCTGTCCCCTCTGTTCCTCTCTCCTTTTCTGTCCCCCTCCGCTGTCCCCTCAGTTCTGCTGTGCTTCTCTGCTGTCCCCTCCATTCCTCTTTCATTCTCTGTGCCTCTCCTGTCCCCTCTGTTCCTCTCTCCTTTTCTGTCCCCCTCCGCTGTCCCCTCCGTTCCTCTTTCATTCTCTGTGCCTCTCCTGTCCCCTCTGTTCCTCTCTCCTTTTCTGTCCCCCTCCGCTGTCCCCTCCGTTCCTCTTTCATTCTCTGTGCCTCTCCTGTCCCCTCGGTTCCTCTCTCCTTTTCTGTCCCCCTCCGCTGTCCCCTCAGTTCTGCTGTGCTTCTCTGCTGTCCCCTCCATTCCTCTTTCATTCTCTGTGCCTCTCCTGTCCCCTCTGTTCCTCTCTCCTTTTCTGTCCCCCTCCGCTGTCCCCTCCGTTCCTCTTTCATTCTCTGTGCCTCTCCTGTCCCCTCTGTTACTCTCTCCTTTTCTGTCCCCCTCCGCTGTCCCCTCAGTTCTGCTGTGCCTCTCCGCTGTCCCCTCCGTTCTCCTCTCCTTTTCTGTCCCCTCCGTTGTCCCCTCCGTTCCCCTCTCCTTCTCTGTCCCCTCCGTTCTCCCCCTCCGTTCCGCTGTCCTCCTCCTTCCTTTGTGTATGGATAGAGTCAGCTGACTCTGTCCATTCACACAACTGAAACATTGTAATTTCCTGTGATTACAATGTGTCAGTTTATGAATGGAAAGGAGCCGCTGTCTTCTCTCCATTGATTCTCAGTGCAGCTGAGGCTGCAGAGAAAGGGACTGGGGAATCTCTATCCTCGGTCTCTTTCTCTGTCTCAAGGGGGAGATATCAGAGGTCTGTTAAGACCCCTGATATCTCACCAAAGCCCCCCAACAGGGCTGATTAAAAAAAAAACACATATTGCAATAAAGAATAAAAAAAAAAATATTGTAAAAAATAAAAATTGTAAATAAAAAAAAAAAAACACACACACACATACAACATTCATCCCCTCCCCCCCCCCCCCCCAAAAAAAAAGCACTGTTAAAAAAAAAAAAAAAAAAAAAAAAACACTGTCACGTGACATTAAAAAAAAAGTATCAGTAATCGGTATCGGCGAGTACTTGAAAAAAAGTATCGTACTTGTACTCGGTCCTAAAAAAGTGGTATCGGGACAACCCTAGTATACACTATGAAAAAAAAAAAAAATAAAATAAATCGGGCAATTTTTCTCAATGTGTCACCGAGAATGGTACTAATTGTACGAAAATTCTGGAACAACAAAGGTTTTTAACCATGCGCAGTCTTTCGTATCTGATTTTTCTTGTATGAAAACAGTGAACATTAAACAAAAATCATTTGTTTTAGAAAATTTTGGAGTTTGTTCCTTCAGAAATTTTTGTTTGGAAAGTCTGAATCAGTTGTCAAAAGTTGTGTACACACTATGAAAATGGAACGATCATTCCTTGTACGGAGCTTTTCTTCTGATCTTTTTATAGTGTTCCCCCCTAAAGGCCTTATGCACACTGGGCATTTAGGCCAGGTACATGAGGCTCCCGAATTTAGGTGCAGTTGGTGGGCACAGGTGCACCTTCTAGCCACACTGCTGGCAGTCTATAAAACTCCATGAGAGGCTGATAGCTGCTGCAGCTGTACACACAGTGCTATTAAAGTTTAGGACAGTATGTGCACAATCCAGCATCTTTCAGCCTCTCGTTGTCAGGACCCAAGTCTGAACCTGCAACCTCTGCTATGCCTGGCAATGTCTCTTCTTGTTGAGCCACCTGAGAGGCTGGAAAGAACCTTGTCTCATCTATTGGGCAATCCAACCTGGTTTCTGCTGAACCTTGAACTCTTTGCTCCTCCCTTGAACTTCCCGATGTAAGCCATGTCTCTGCATTTCCTGTTTGCCAGATTATTGTGCTCTCTCCAGCCAATATCTCGCACTTGTCACTTCTGCTGCCGTCCGTATCTTTGCTACCACTCATTGCTGACCTTTGGCTTATTCCTCAACTACGCTTCTGCTTGATCCCAACCTGCAACCACTTGGTCCAGACCTTTAGCTTGTTTACCTACTACCCTTCTGCTTAATCCCTACCTGCTATATCTGTTAGTTGACCCCAGCTTGATCACCTTCTGATGGGGCAATCCTGAGGAACGCCACCTGGTACTAACATGCAGCAAAATCCATCTCTACCATCAGGAGCTCTGGTGAACACCAGGTTAGTATTTACCTTAGGTGAGTCTGTGTCGCCACCAGGGTGATCTGCTTCTGTACTTATCCAGCCGGTCGGTGGGTGCCTTTCTACTGCTGTAGCTACTGGCCTCTGAGCCTGACTTAAGATCATGACACTCAGAGTCTAACAGGATGGTGAGAGTGGGGCTGGACTATGCACCTATGGCTCCTCCTGCACTTAAAGGCTAGAGCCTCATGCACCGGGCTACACACTCTTTGTGCAAGGAACCTAATGCAATCTGTGAGCTACAAAAGAATGCCTGGCTATCCAGCTTTACAAACATTGATAACGTACCCCTGTTTCCTGGTCTGGCTTTGAATTAAAGTAGAACTGAACCCTTCTCTTCTTTAGAGCCAAGGAAGCTGCCATCTTAGCCTCTGGCTTGATCTGTGGTTGTCATGGTGCTGCCCATGTGATCAGTTATAATACCATCCATTTGATGGTTTGATGATTCGGGTGGGAGCACAAGCAACACTGACAGATATTCAAGGCATGTCTTCAATGTAATGGTTTTTGGAAACAGTAAAATCAATGGGTTGGTTTAGTTCTGCTTTAAGTCCAGCTCCAGCCAAAACCCTATCGCTATCTCTGTCCCTGTTAGGGCCTTACTTCCAACTCTGTGTGTATATAATGTGTATATATATATATATATACACACACACACACACACACATACACACACATGCATAAACGTTACTTATTTATTTATATGTGCCAAATTAATATTTTTAGATATGTTGTAGCCCTGATAAAGAAGGGGGCAATGTGTGGCCACTGAAACGCGTTGACTCTTATAATCAATGTTTGGAATAAAACCTTACTTTGAACTCAAATATTTTAGTGTGGAGCTTTGATTTAAGATTCAAAATTTCCAACCCCTGTCAGGGCAAGACATTATGGGAAATATTGTTCATTGGGGACACAACAAAAACACATTAACAGCGTGGGAAAGGTTTTTGTAATCGAGTGGGGAAGGCTGAGAAATTCAGAATCTTTTTTATTACTGTCTGCGCAATGGGACTGTGCTAAAGACCAGGGAAAGTTAGGCTTTAATATTGTCTTTTGAGTTTGGATATAATGTAGCTCCTATGCATGGATTGTTTCAATTCTTTTTTTATTAAATTCAGAAAAGACATGACAACAAAACAATCAAACACACAGGCAGTATTCCTGAAATAAGTACAATAAAAAAAATATTAAAAGTCCCAAGGGATTTCTTATACCCCACTATATACATATGATTATCAGTCAACAATAATTAAGAAAAGGAAAAGAAAAGGGACATAAGACAAAAGGTGGAGGGGGGGGTACCTCTTCCGGATTTCCTCCCAACTATGCAACTATGATCTAAAATTTACCAGCCTCTCCGTCTTGTCCATATGCAGTGATTGGTTGCAGTCTAATGCCCTGTACACACGGTCGGACATTGATCGGACATTCCGACAACAAAATCCATGGATTTTTTCCGACGGATGTTGGCTCAAACTTGTCTTGCATACACACGGTCACACAAAGTTGTCGGAAAATCGTTCTGAACGCGGTGACGTAAAACGCGTACGTCGGGACTATAAATGGGGCAGTAGCCAATAGCTTTCGTCTCTTAATTTATTCTGAGCATGCGTGGCACTTTGTGCGTCGGATTTGTGTACACACGATCGGAATTTCCAACAACAGATTTTGTTGTGGGAAAATTTTATAGCAAGCTCTCAAACTTTGTGTGTCAGAAATTCCCATGGAAAATGTGTGATGGAGCCTACCCACGGTTGGAATTTCTGAAAACAAGGTCCTTTCACACATTTTTCATCGGAAAATCCTATCGTGTGTACTGGGCATAAGACTGCGTCAGGGATTAAAAAAAAAAAAAATGTAAAAAACCGTAAACGCGTCAAATCTACTCATATCAAGGTGATTTCTCCAGAGTATCAGCCAACTCTGTGGATACTTTATAAATTAATCTAGAATTGAAGCACAACACCATGATATTCAAGTCCTGTTTAACAAACAATGAGAAATAAAACAGATACAAAGTTTTTCCTTTAGCGCTCATGCAAAAAAAAAAAAATATGATAAATAAAAATATATATAGCTGCTACTATAAAAATGTAAACTGTATCAAAAATATGTTAAAAAAAGGGCATGACCATACAGCTACCCACGCCGTTGATCTTCTGTGATACCTACCGCTCTCAGCGGTAATAAGGTATATCGGGACTCAACGATCTATGATACATGCTTATATTATTTTGATACATTGTAAGTGTACATCTTTATGGGATCACTTTGTTTTTTAAATAAAAGTATATTAATCTCCTGGATTACGCATATGAACTTCTTAAGCGCTGCTAATGTTTAAAAGACTTTGGTTTTTTTATTCTAATAACAGACTGCTTACAAAGCCAACCTGTATCCTGTATCGGGGGCTGGAGCTCAGCCCCCTTCACTAGGGCTACAATACAACACACTAATATATATATATATATATATATATATATATATATATATATATATATATATATATATAGCTAAATATATATATATTTATATATATATTTATACACACACCCAAACCATTGTAACCCATGATTCGGAAAACTGGAGAACAAGATCAAATACTGACAAAGGCAAGATAAAATTAAAAAGATATTCATTTTTTTGAATGATAGTAAAAGGTGGTAAAAATGAGGATCATAGTGACATGATAATAATTCATACACATAATAATATTAATAACAATAATGATATTAAAGTGGTTCTAAAGGCTAACAGTTTTTTACCTTAATGTATTTTCTGCATTAAGGTAAAAAAAAACCTTCCAAAACCTTCCATGGTCAGCTCCCCCCCAGCTCCCTCTAAATACTTATCTGAGCCTGGTCTCGATCCAGCGCTGTGTCCGATAGCAGAAGCTCTGCTGTCTCTCTCTTTCCCCTCACAGGCTCAGAGACAGTAGTGAGAGCCATTGGCTCCTGCTGCTGTCAATCACAGTCTATGAGGAGGGAGAGGGGGGGGGGCGGGGCTGAGCCAGGCTGTGGGTGTCTTTTGACACCCACAGCCTGACTCAGGATCAAGCCCACAAGTGCCGCCATAGCAAGCAGCTTGTTATGGGGACACTTGGAAGGGAGGAGCCAAAATCGCCAGCAGGGGACCACAGAAGAGGAGGTTCGGGGCCGCTTTGTGCAAAACCATTGCACAGAGCAGGTACAGATAACATTTTTGTTATTTTACTTTAAAAAGTCTACCTTTACAATCACTATAATACTAGTAATAATCGAAAATGATTATTATTAATGATTAAAATAATAACAGTTGAACAAAGATGGCAGTAATAAAATAAACAAAAAATATTAAAAAACAATGTTAATAAAACTCACAATGTAGATTTATAATAAATATAAAAATATAAAAATGATAAAACTGGTCTTTAAAAATGCAATTCCCAAATAATAATAATTTTGAGGCGGAGGGTTTTGGATCAAGAACATGGATAATCGATATGAAATGTGGAGTATAGATGAATTTGGGGTAGAAACTTTATGAGCTGGTAAATGTAATAACTGTCATATAACAAAATGTTATTTAAACAATCAAAGTAAAATTTAGCAGTTGTTAGGCTCCAATATCGCTCGTTGAGCTTGGACACAATACAGCTGATTGGTTGCAGTCTAACAAAAGCATCAGAGATGCAAATAAAAAAAATTTAAAAAAACTATTGATTATTAAACAATGTCAGCATTAATTAAGAAGGACAATTCCTCCAGATTATCAGCCAACACTGATGTTACTTTATTTCTATTATAATTATTATACAGGATTTATATAGCGCCAACAGTCTGTACGGCGCTTTACAATTATAAGCGACAGATTAAAAAACATTAAATATTATATAATTGTTTAAGCATGATTTCGAATAATACTTACACTTAATGAGTTTGACCACTTCAATATGAGAGCTGTTTGCGACCAAAGTTCCATTTACCTGTGGGAAAAAAAAAAAGGGCCAAAAATTGCTAAATGAGCAGACTTTTTTTCTATTCGTTAAGGAATTACCTTCACAGGAGGTGAGGTCTGGGTGATCTCCCAATAAGTTAAATTACATAGCCCCTGTGGTTAGTAGGAAGAGGAATAGTGCCCCATCATTGGTATCAGTGGGAGGCATAGTGCCCCATCATTGGCATCAGTGGGAGGAATAGTGCCCCATCATTGGCATCAGTGGGAGGAATAGTGCCCCATCATTGGCATCAGTGGGAGGAATAGTGCCCCATCATTGGCATCAGTGGGAGGAATAGTGCCCCATCATTGGCATCAGTGGGCGGAATAGTGTCCCATCATTGGTATTCAGTGGGAGGAATAGTGCCCCATCATTGGCATTAGTGGGAGGAATAGAACCCCATCATTGGTATCGGTGGGAGAATAGTACCCCATTATTGGTGTTAGTAAAAGGAATAGTGTCCCATCATTGGTATCAGTAGGAGGAATAATGCCCCATCATTGGTGTCAGTGGGAGGAATAGTACCCCATCATTGGTATCGATGGGAGAATAATGCCCCATCATTGGTATCAGTGGGAGGAATAGTACCTCATCATTGGTATCAGTGCGAGGAATAGTACCCCATCAGTGGTATTAGTGAAAGGAATAGTGCCCCATTGTTGGTGTAAAAAGAAAGAATATTGTCCCATCATTGGTATATTTGGAAAGAGTAGTGCCCCATTTTTGGTGTCAGTGGGGGAAATACAGATTAGTGCCCCGTAGTTGGTATCAGTGGAAGGAATAGTGCCCCATTGTTGGTGTTAGCAAATAATGTGGCACAGTTATCAGTGAAAGGAATAGCCCCATCATTGGTATCAGTGGAAGGAATAGTGCCTTATTGTTGGTGTCAGTGGAAGGAATGGTGTCTTGTATTAGCAGGAGGAATAGTCCACCAAAGGCCAGATAAAAGCAGGCAAAGGGACAATCTTGGCCCACATGCCACACTTTGGAGACCACTGCTCTCCTTTCAATCATCTTTCATTTAATTTTAAGAAACTAAATTTACATGTCTTTAAAATATATTATTTTACTTTGATCAAATGGGTGTAAGTAAAGGAAAGAACCATATGTACTGGTGGTGGGCCTCTAATAAAGTATCAAGAAGCAGTGTTGTCACCCAAATCTGTTCTCCTAATTTGTACTACAAACAACCCCCCTATTGCCATCATAAGGACGAAGGGTTCTATAGTTCTCAAAAGATAGCTAGGAAAGCTGATAACATTGAGTTTTCAGTTCAGCTTTCTAATTTGAACATACAATGTGATTCCTAACAGCAATTTTCTGTACTTGCTGAAAATGTGCTCAGCCTAAAGAAAAAAAAAAACTACCACAACCACCACATCCAAGGACAGGCAAGCTGCAATATATGACATTTTTGTTCTTGGGTTTATATAAAATCAGCATCCCAGCATGGAGTGGTGGGGTCCTGGTTTTAAATCCCACCTCCTCCATGACTAAGCCCTGTGGGCGGGACGAAACACATTGGGGTGGCTCAGTTGGAGCCAGGCTTCTGTTTGGTGTGCAACGTTTGGACTTTGCTTTTGTTATAGAGTGTATGCAGAGCCTGGATGGTCTCCTTCCTTGTTGGCACCCTCATAGTGAGCGTCACTGATGATAGCAGGACTGGGGACCTGGAGCGGTGCCCAAAGCTTCTTGTTAAGATCTCCATAGAGTCCCAGGTTCCTCCCCTTTTAGTGTGCATTGATTAATCCCTATTCTGCCAATACTGGGCCGTAGCCTGAGCAAAGAAAGGACAAGGTCTGTTCAGCCCCTTGTAAATCAACAACCCTTACCTTCACAATGCGGTCACCTTCCTGTACACCTGCCCGCATCGCAGCGCCTCCTGCATGTGAACACAACAGAAAAGGACAATATCTTTTAAGTTTTTGATTGTCTAGATCTCTGGGATTCTGACATAAAAGAAATACAAGGGTTTGATAGTGCTGAACACCTTCAGAAAGTGCAAGTTTTCAGGCGGTCTGTAACTTCCTTGTTTTCAGAGTCACTGACCCGCCACAAGTAAGTTGGCAGAACACCTGATGAACACAGTTTTTAGTCACTGTCTGTCAAACTCCTTAAAAAAAACGCTGTTCAGAGGGCTAACACAAGTGTAAACGAGCTCTAAGCTCAACCAATGCACTATATCAGGGGTCCCCAATTTTTTCAGTAAGATTCATGGGCCAAAAAATAATCGGTTTTATAAATGAACAGAGTATTACTTGGGACCCCATTGGAGTCCCTATTAGGGTCTCCCGCTACTTTGGAGTCCCCATCGTAGTCCCTCCTTAAATCCAGGTCCCCATCAGAGTCCCCCCTTACATCAGATTCCCCATCAAACGCCCCTCTTAGATTGGAGCCTCCTTTTACTTTGGAGTCCCCATCAAAGTCCTCCCTTATACTGGAATCTCCATTGGAGTCCCCTCTTACGTCAGAGCCTCCATTGAAGTCCCCATCAGTCTCCCCTTAGAAATAAAGAGGTTGGGAGAATGGTCCCCAGCCAGGTACTCACCAAAAAAGCTAGGGGGCAATTGATTGATCTTTTTGATCACTGTTAGTTCACCCCTCACCCATTCACTTAACTCAGGTTCAACCACAACCCTGATTTTTTTCACCCCCATTTTCTCCCTCCTTTTTGTCCTCCTTCACATGCTCCAGTCCATGGTTTACCCATTCCATGCATCTTATGTCATCCAGATTCCAGCCTTTCAATTTGTAGTCTCCCCCGGTCACCGCAGGAGACCCCCTACTGGTGACGCCTTGTGCCCTGTGTATGCTGGGATTCGGGTAAGTGGTCCTCTATCTGTCCCCATATAACAGCTGTATATTGTTCAAATTCATATATTGCTTGTTCTCTATTGTATGTGATTAAATGCATTATTTTTGATCATGTACTAATTAAATTGCAGATGTTTTCCTGATGAAGTGGCCTAGCCCGCGAAACTAGTAGAAACATTGTTCGTGACTAACTATCCCACTGTGATCTTCCCCATCAGAGGAGTATTATTTTGGTGATACACATGGACTGTCACCTATTTTTTATTCATCATTTATATATTGTCATGTTTTGTGTACTAATAAACTTTTGTATATCTTTTTACACAATTGTTTTCATACCTAAGCTTACCTTTAGTGTATTGTACCGAGATGGTCCAATTGCTCCCTAGCTTTTTTGGTGAGTACCTGGCTGGGGACCAGGCTCCCAACCTCTTTATTTCTAACAAATTCCTGGATGATGGTACAACTTTTAATTGATTCTATTTATCTATGAATATTGTTTGCAGAGGCCAATCAAAATCTTTCAGGGTCTCTCCTTACTTTGGAATCCCCATTAAAGTCCCTTCTTACATCTGGGACCCAATCAGAGTCTCCATTATATTGAAGTCCCCTCTTACATCAGAGTTCCCACCAGAGTCCCCTCTTACATCCAGGTCCCCATCAGAGTCCCTCCTTACATCAAAGTCCCCATCAAAGTCCCTCCTTAGATAGGAGTCCCCAGCGGAATCTCCATAGGATCTCCCCTTACTTTAGAGTCCCCAGAGTCTCCTGTTACATCTGGGTCCCCATTAAAGAAACTCTGATGTAAGGGGGGACTCTATCAAAGTCCCTCCTACATTGGGGTCCCCATCAGAGTTACCTCTTACATCAGAGCCCCCCATTGGAGTCTTCCCTTACTTTGGAGCCCCCCATAACACCCAGGTCCCCATCAGAGTCCTCTCTTACATCAGAGTGAAGAAATGTCATCAGCACACCAAGGATTCTCTCGAAAAGGGTCCAAAGGTTTATTTTCATGGTCACATGGTAAACATACGGCTTGCTGTATTGTTTACCATGTGACCACGAAAATAGAGCTTTGGACCTTTTCGTGGAATCCTTGGTGTACTGATGACATTTCTTCACTCTGATTGTCTACGGTTGCCAGCCTGTGGTCATTACAGCACCCAACATTACTGAACAGCCATTTTCTTGAACGTGGGCGTGGGGAACATTGCATTTCTCTCTTACATCAGATTCCCCCCCCCCCATTGGTGTCCGCATTATTTTCTCTCCTTATTTTGGAGTCCCCATCAAAGTCCCCCCTTAAATCAGAGGGCCGCTCGCAGTGGGCCGCGGTTTGGATACCCCTGCACTATATGCCTAAATGTTAGAACTCCTGTTGAGTATTTACTGCCTTGCAGAGCTACATTTGATAGATTTCCCCTCCCCTCCAACAGCAACTCACAAATAAAGACCTTTTGTTTTTTTTCCCTTTAGTAAAACAAGGAAAGACTAGCACCCCTGTCAGATTTTTGCATCTGCCAGTGTCCCTGTTGCAGATGTTCTCCAGGAAAAAAAGTATGGTAAAGGGTCTTTATGCAGGTTTGGGTATTCTCATAATCACAGCAGGAATCTGACGCACACGTGGATTTAATGTCACGGTCTTCGCTGTTCATCGTCAAATGATCCCATTACACAATCACCTACACAGCTTCTCTTTTCCAGCAATGAAAGCCAGTATTGTCCTGAATTCACTGCAAACATTACTACTTTACGTAAAAAGATACTCCTCTCCTACGTGTTCCAACAAGAACATAAAACAGTATACCAGATCATAAAGCATATCACAACTCAAGACATCCATGCATGACCATAAAAGTGTGTCCTGCTTATAGAAACTGGCGCCGTGTATGAAGATTTATCACCCATAAATGATAATAAAGTCAATTTTTATCACTCTTAGGAATATGGCACCAATACCTGGGTGGCCATAGATTATGCAATTTACTTTCCTTCAACCACGGGTTGAAGGAAAAAAAAAATAAAAAAATTTTAAAAATCGGTCCACTGACTGTGTTGATGGGGGAATCCGTCTTGTTGTGCTATTGTATTTTGACAGCGAGAGGTTTCCTCGCCGTCAGAATACAGTGATCACCACTGGAGGCTATAGCCACCAGCAGGGATCATAAAAAAAAAAAATAGGCTGGTTGTACTGAAGTTTATCGATAAATCGACTTCAGTACAACCTTCCTGCCCATTGTTGAGCAAGTTTTTTTTATAAATAGACCCCTAAAGCCAACCATAGATTGAAATTCAGCTGGTTCCGCAGGTACACATCTACAGTGTATCTGGAAAGTATTTACAGTGCTTCACTTTTTCCACATTTTGTTATGTTACAGCTTTATTCCAAAATAGATTTTATTCATTATTTTCCCCAAAATTCTACAAACATTACCCTATAATGACATCGTGAAAGACGTTTGTTTGAAATCTTTGCAAATTTATTAAAAATAAAAAACTATAACAATCCCATGTACAGAAGTATTCACAGCCTTTGCCTAATACTTTGTTGAAGCACCTTTGGCACCAATTACAGCCTCGAGTCTTTTTGAGTATAATGCTACAAGCTTGGCACACCTCTGTTTAGGCAGTTTCTCCCATTCTTCTTTGCAGGTCCTCTCAAGCTCCATCAGGTTGGATGGGGAGAGTCGGTGCACAGCCATTTTCAGATCTCTCCAGAGATGTTCAATCGGGTTCAAGTCTGGGCTCTGGTTGGGCCTCTCAAGGACAGTCACAGAGTCGTAGCCACTCCTTTGTTATCTTGGCTGTGTGCTTAGGGCCGTTGTCCTGTTGGAACATGAACCTTTGTCCCAGTCAGAGGTCCAGAGCGGTCTGGAGCAGGTTTTCATCAAGGATGTCTCTGTATATTGCCGTATTCATCTTTTCTTTCGATCCGGACTAGCCTCTCAATTCCTGCCACTGAAAAACATCCTCACAGCATGATGCTGCCACCAACATGCTTCACTGTAGGAAAGGTATTGACCAGGTAATGATCGGTGCCTGGTTTCCTCCAAATATGACGCTTGCCATTCAGGCCAAAAAGTTCAATCTTTGTTTAATCAGACCAGAGAATTTTGGTCTGAGTGTCCTTCAAGTGCTTTTTGGCCATGTGCCTTTTACTGAGGAGTGGCTTCCGTCTGGCCACTCTACCATACAGACCTGATTGGTGGAGTGCTGCAGAGATGGTTGTACTTCTAGAAGGTTCTCCTCTCTTCACAGAGAAACACTGGAGCTCTGTCATAGTGACCACCGGGTTCTTGGTCACCTCCCTGACTAAGGCCCTTCTCCCCCAAATGCTCAGTTTGGCTGGGCGACCTGCTCTAGGAAGAGTCCCGGTAGATCCAAACTTCTACCATTTACGGATGATGAAGGCCACTGTGCAGAAATGTTTATGCACCCTTCCCCAGATCTGTGCCTCAAAACAATCCAGTCTCGGAGGTCTACAGACAATTCCTTGGACTTCATGGCTTGGTTTTAGCTCTGAAATGCACAGCTAACTGTGGAACCTTATATAGACAAGTGTGAGCCTTTCCAAATACTGTCCAATGAACCGAGTTTACCACAGGTGGACTCCAATCAAGTTGTAGAAACATCTCAAAGATGATCAGTGGAAACAGAATGCACCTGAGCTCAGGTTTGAGTGTCATGGCAAAGTCTATGAATACTTATGTACATGGGATTTATTTCCTTTTTTAATTTTTAATAAACTTGCAAAGATTTCAAACTAACTTCTTTCACGTTGTCATTCTGGGGTATTGTTTGTAGAATTTTGAGGAAAATAAAGAATTTAATCCATTTTGGAATAAGGCTGTAACATAACAATATGTGGAAAAAGTCAAGGGCTGTGAATACTTTCTGGATACACACAGGAAGGGTACTCACTTCAGTCGCTGTATAAAAAAAGCTTGCTTCTGCATAAATGTACACAAAGCCGCAGGCTTGTTTATACAGGAGCGCTGTCACTGGTTCTGGAACACGGCACTCAGCTGTCATTTTTGACAGCTAGGCTCCAGCCTGTATTGCAGGAGCTCCTTTATAAACAAACACATTTTGTAAGCTTTGTTTATAAATACGAGGATTCTTCAAAAAGTCTCTGCACTTTTTTTTAAATTAAGTTATTTACACACACAATATGAGACAGACCTTGCTCGTACCGTGTTGGACCTCCTTTTGTCTTCAGAACTGCCTTAATTCTTCGTGGCATAGATTCAACAAGGTGTTGGAAACATTCCTCAGAGAATTTGGTCCATAGTGACATGATAACATCACATAGTTGCTGCAGATTTGTTGGCTGCACATCCATGATGCGAATTTCCCATTCCACCACATCCCAAAGGTGCTCTATTGGATGAGATCTGGTGACTGTGGAGGCCATTGGAGTACAGTGACCTCATTGTCATGTTCAAGAAACCAGTGGTGAGATGATTTGATCTTTGTGACATGGTGCATTATCCTGCTGGAAGGAGCCATCAGAAGATGTGTACACTGTAGTCATAAAGGGATGGACATGGTCAGCAACAATACTCAGGTAGGCCGTGGCATTTAAACGATGCTCAATTGGTACTAAAGGGACCCAAAGTGTGGCAAGAAAATATCTCCCACACTATTACACCACTACCAACCTGAACCGGTGATACAAGGCAGGATGGATCCATGCTTTCATTTGTTTACATCAAATTCGGCCCGACCATCTGAATGTCGCAGCTGAAATCGAGACTCCTCAGACCAGGCAACGTTTCTCCAATTTTTTATTGTCCAATTTTGGTGAGCCTGTGCAAATTGTAGCCTCAGTTTCCTGTTCTCAGCTGACAGGAGTGGCACCCGGTGTGGTCTTCTGCTGCTGTAGCTCATCTGCTTCAAGGTTCAATGTTTTGTGCATTAGAGATGGTATTCTGCATACCTTGCTTGTAACGAGTGGTTATTTGAGTTACTGTTGCCTTTCTATCATCTTGAACCAGTCTGCCCATTCTCCTCTGACCTCTGACATCAACAAGGCATTTTAATCCACACAACTGCCGCTCACTGGATATTTTCTCTTTCTCTGGCAATTCTCTGTAAACTCTTTAGATGGTTGTGTGTAAAAATCCCAGTAGATCAGCAGTTTTTGAAATGCTCAGACCAGCCTGTCTGGCACCAACAGCCATGCCACATTCATAGTCACTTAATTCCCCTTTCTTCCCTATTCTGATGCTCAGTTTGAACTTCAGCAAGTTGTCTTCACCACGTCTACATGCCTAAATGCATTGAGTTGCTGCCATGTGATTGGCTGATTAGCAATTTGTGTTACCAAGCAATTGAACAGGCGTACCTAATAAACTGGCTGGTGAGAGTATATATAAAAGTGCGGGAACTTTTTTAAGACTCCTCGTACATTGTAACAATAATAATGCTACGTCGTCATTTTTTATTTAATTATTCCATTTCTTCGCACACATATGGACATATTTCCACAAATACAACATTTTGTCCATATGCATGCGCATGTAAAAGGCAAGTACTGGCGTTCACACGGACCTAATCAGTCCCTGGGGGGCAGGATAAGTACATTTTGGGTAGACCAGCTTCTTTACAATGCATAGGTTACTCATACCAGCTGCATCACTCACCTGGGCGCACAGACTGGACAAGGACAATCCGGTCCCCGCTGACGGTAAAGCCAAAGCCATTTTGGTCCCTCTGTACAACAACACAGCGTTGAACCAAACCTAAGAAAAGAAAAAAAGAAGAAAAAAAAATAATATAAGCATAGTGCACATATCTCCTAATGATCACATGGGGGAGCCATTGTTCAATTCTACATCCTCCTGGTTAGTCACTGGCCACACATCACTAACAGGTCGCCAAATTTTTTATCAAGCTACCAATGTTAATTAACCGGATTCAGTGCCTGGATGAAGTATCACATATAAATCGGGAATACTTTTTAACTTTAGTCAATAAAATATATAGAGCTAGAAACATGGCAATGGTGAAAAAAAGGCAAAATAATTAAAAAGGATCACCAAAGTTTTTACACATGTAGCTATTGTATATCATCTTAACCCTCTAGTGTCCACGGGATTTAGATCTATGCCCTAATTTGCACTGTAAAAACACAAAGGAGGGGTCAAGCATCTAGTGCATTAACCATCACGATTGTTTATTGGACCCAAAAGACAAAAACGTACTCACAAGTATGAAAAGGAACGAGCGTATCAAACACAACTTCAGCTGTAGACAGTGTCATCTGACCATGTGTGCTAAGGTTGGAAGGATAACGGTTTTCAGGGGGCATGCCCCCTTCCTCAGAGCTGAAGGAAGGGGGCACATCCCGGAAACATGTTAGCCATCCAACAATAGCATGCATCATCATCATCATGACACTGTCTATGGCTGGAACTGTGTTTGATACGCTTGTTCCTATTTATGCTTGTGAGTACGTTTTTGTCTTGAGAACCCATGAATGGTGGTGGTGGTAATGCACTGGCTTTTGCACCCTCCTGTGTATTTTTACTGTTGTTTTGGAGATTTCCCGGTCTGAGGAGGGCATAATCAGACGAAACATTATGGGTTGAGACACCATTGGATGTACAAGAGTTTGAGGGCTTGAGTGTTAGAACTTTTCTGTGGACAACTAATTTGCATTGAGCTGCAGCACCAGGACACAGGTCTAAGCTTCTATTTAAGCAGGTATAAAGTATACAGTATCTCACAAAATTGAGTACACCCCTCACATTTTTGTAAATATTTTATTATATCTTTTCATGTGACAACACTGAAGAAATGACACTTTGCTACAATGTAAAGTAGTGAGTGTACAGCTTGTATAACAGTGTAAATTTGCTGTCCCCTCAAAATAACTCACACAGCCATTAATGTCTAAACCGCTGGCAACAAAAGTGAGTACACCCCTAAGTGAAAATGAGCTATTTTTCCTCCCCGGTGTCATGTGACTCATTAGTGTTGTCTTTGTACTCCTCACCTGGTTGTTGCCACCACACGCTTGACACCATCTGAGCTAAACAAGTTTATCTTGGGCTCATCAGACCACAGGACATGGTTCCAGAAATCCATGTCTTTAGTCTGCTTGTCTTCAGCGAACTGTTTGCGGGCTTTCTTGTACATCATCTTTAGAAGAGGCTTACTTCTGGGACGACAACCATGAAGACCAATTTGATGCAGTGTGCGGCGTATGGTCTGAGCACTGACAGGCTGACCCTCCCACCCCTTTAACCTCTGCAGCAATGCTGGCAGCACTCATTTGTCTATTTCCCAAAGACAACCTCTGGATATGATGCTGAGCACGTGCACTCAACTTCTTTGGTCGACCATGGTGAGGCCTGTTCTCAGTGGAACCTGTCCTGTTAAACCACTGTATGGTCTTGGCCACCGTACTGCAGCTCAGTTTCAGGGTCTTGACAATCTTCTTATAGCCTAGACCAGTGTTTCTCAACTCCAGTCCTCAAGGTGCCCCAACAGGTCATGTATTCAGGCTTTCCATTATTTTGCACAGGTGATTTGATCAGTTTCACTGCCTTAGTAATTACCACAGCTGTTTCATCTGAGGGAAATCCTGAAAACATGACCTGTTGGGGCGCCTTGAGGACTGGAGTTGAGAAACACTGGCCTAGACCATCTTTATGTAGAGAAACAATTCTTTTTTTCAGAGACTTCTTTGCCATGAGGTGCCATGTTGAACTTCCAGTGACCAGTATGAGAGAGTGAGAGCGATAACAAATTTAACACACCTACTCCTCATTCACACCTGAGACACTAACACTAATGAGTCACATGACACCGGGGAGGAAAAATAGCTCATTTTCACTTAGGGGTGTACTCACTTTTGTTGCCAGCGGTTTAGACATTAATGGCTGTGTGTTGAATTATTTTGAGGGGACAGCAAATTTACACTGTTATACAAGCTGTACACTCACTACTTTACATTGTAGCAAAGTGTCATTTCTTCAGTGTTGTCACATGAAAAGATATCATAAACTATTTACAAAAATGTGATGGGTGTACTCACTTTTGTGAGATACTGTATGTGCATACATACTTTGGAGCATGTGCTGTAGTTGGCACATTCTGCACTAGAAACTTGCTCTGACCAGTCTCATACTCAAGCTAGGCCCACACGGCTAGTTTTCTCTAGTTCAACCTGCAGTCTAAACAAGAGGTATTCATCCATACTAAATGCTTCATGGAAAATAGCAAGCAAAACTAGTACAAACTAGAACACATGAAACATATTAGCTAGTTTAATATCCTGAGAAACCATGCAACTTTGCAAATCATGGGTTGAGGCATTGCTTGCCTTTAGCAGTTTGTGATCTCCTGTAACTATATGAGTGCAGTGTACCTCTGAAGTCATCATTTATGGATTCTGCATTGGGGTTCATTTACTAGGAGTAGACAATGTTCACTTGACCATACCGCCCAATGTTTTGAGATGGGAACAAGAGAGCAAAACTATGTAGGTATAGGATACAGCCCCTGCCATGCCCCTTTAAAGGAGAATTATACAAATAAAATAAAGAATTACTTAAACCCATAAGGGCTTTTTTTTGCCACTACAATTCCTTTATACTGTTTGACATTTACAAATGCAGCAATTTAGAAATTGGTTGAAAGGTTTAGCACTGGGAAACACTTTTTGAAAGATAAAAAGTGCATTTTATAAACATAACTATATAAATCAGACCAAAATGAGGGACTAATGGGGAAGAAAGAGGGACACTGTTCCAAATCAGGGACAGTCCCCCGAAATCAGGAACAGTTGGAAGCTATGCATGTCATAGTAAATAAGTGAAATCACGTATGATGAAACGCGCTGGGCGGAGCCGGAACACATTCCACTGTGCATGCGCAAATTAGCCAAGGCCGCTTGGTTTCTTTCACGGTTTCTTTTCAACGGAATGTACATGTGATGTGAAGTTACTACCCATCCATTGTAAGCGCATTTACCTTATTAAAACGGCATACTCTACTGGTTTACACTATGGAGAAATTTTCTCTTTTTCTTTAGGATACCATTCCTACACTGAGTCTGATTGCACATTGATCTGTGGGAACATAGCGGGGCGGTTGTTCAGCAAGGTGCTTGAGAGAAGTTGGACGTCTCAAAGTGTATTGAGCTCTGTCTGACCACTCTTTATTGGGGGTCATCTCATTTTGGCAAGCCCCCCTCTTTGAGGTGGTGTGCAGTCTTACTGCTTGGAAGCTCAGAGGCTGTTGGGATTGAAATCTGCTTAACTTATCCTCTGGTTCTTCATTGGGATTTTTAGTTTATTACTTTTATGCACTTATATGTTTATATAATTTTCCATATCAGTGTTTTCTTTGTCACTTTTTATGATTGTGTCACACATATGTTCACAATTTAAATTTAACACTATCGTGATTTTCATAGCGCTTCACTGTTGTTTACAATATTTTGTGTATACCATGTATTAGGGTATTGTGCCAGCTGCTACTAATTGTTACACATTTTGGAGTCCTAACGCGGTTTTCTTTCGTTTATAATCATAAAAAAGTTACTCCACTTTTGTGGTAAAAAATAGCAAATTCAAAAAATACTATAGCATATACAATTGCTACACAAAAGTCATATTGTAATTGAATGTTATTAGAAATCACCTTTCCTTTTCAATCTGCAGCCGCTGTCATTTTCTGTAAATTGCAATGCAAAATGGCAACCTGGAGGCATTCTGTATACAGATTGTGTACAGAACACCCCCCAGAAATGTAATTTCCTGCTTGTGTGATTGGCTTACTGATTTTCCCAGAAGCCTGTACTAAGATACAAGTTACATTTTTGGCAACCCCCGCAGCAAAAATTTTCATTTTTTGTGGGATACTCCCTAAGGGAAATCACATCTAAAAAGGGATGCAGACCCTGCCACTTTTCTCATTAGAACCCTGCAGGTGCAGCAGCTGACTGATAATTATGAAAATCATTCCCATTCACACTCATTCCGCACATGGACACAGACAAACAGCTATTTCTTCAGAATGATAAAAGGTAGGAATCTGCAAGGAAGTTTGTTTAAATTCCTACAATGTACATAGATACCCCATAGAACAGTGGTTTTCAACCTCAGTCCTTAACCTCTTGCTTACTGGGCACTTAAACCCCCCTCCTGCCCAGACCAATTTTTAGCTTTCAGTGCTGACGCACTTTGAATGGCAATTGCGCGGTCATGCTACACTGTACTCAAATTAAATTTTTATCATTTTTTTCACACAAATAGAGCTTTCTTTTGGTGGTATTTAATCACCACTTGGGTTTTTATTTTTTGCTAAACAAAAAAGATAGAGATTTTTGAAAAAAAAAAAAAAAACATGTTTCATAGTTTGTTATAAAATTTAGCAAACGGGTAATTTTTCTCCTTCATTGATATTCGCTGATGAGGCTGCACTGATGGGCACAGATAAGGTGACACTGATAGACACTAATAAGACAGCACTGATAAGACGGCACTGATGGGTGACACTGATGAATGGCACTGATAGATGTCACTGATGGGCACTGATAGGTGGCACTGATAGGCAGCACTGGTGATGAGGCACTTTGGTGGTGACTTTTATAGGTGGCACTATGGGCACTGATAAGTGACACTGTGGGCACTGGTAGGTGGCGCTGGTAGGCACTGGTAGGTGGCACGATGTCCCTCTCACAGCCACTTTTTTTCTCCTTATGCTACCAACGTGAGGAGAAAAAATAGCCGATTACTGGCTGTGTTTACATCACCTGATCAGCTGTCATTGACTGACAGCTGATCACGTGGTAAGGGGTTGGGCGCGCAGGCCGCTCGAGCACGGGAGGGCGCTGCAGCCGTCTTTTGGCTATAGTGCGGATGGGAGGTGGTGAAGTACCCCCAACGGGCCATGTTTTCAGGTTCTCCTTTACTTTGCACAGCGGTTTTAACCACTTTCCGCCCATAGGCTGTCATATGAAGTCCTGGACTTTGAGTGGCGACATCTGGATGATGCCTGCAGCTGCAGGCATCATCCAGATATCATCTTTTTCAGCCAGCGATTCTGTGCACCATAGGAACAATCATAGCGGCAGTTCAGTCGATTGATCATTCTTACAGATGGCGAGAGGGGACGTTCCCGCCGCCGCCCACCAGTGCTTCCCCGAGCTCGTCCCTGCGATCGGCGAGCCGGAGAACAAAATCGGTCGCCACCAGAAGTTGAGCATAGATTTCTGGTGACCAGATGGTCCCCAGTCAGCTCTATGACCCTCGGAGGCGCGGGCGCGATGTTATGACGTCATGTCTGGGCGGCGGAAGTAAACAAAGCCGAGGACGCGGCTGGAAAGGCAGAGAGAGTTTATTTTATTTTTTTCATCTCAGCCTTTCCAGCCTGATGGAGAGATGTTGGGTCTTATAGACTCCACATCTCTCCATAAAGAGGGCCTGTCATGCACTATTCCTATTACAAGGGATGTTTACATTCCTTATAATAGTAATACAAGTGATCAAAAGTTTTTTTTTTTTTAAATTGAAAGTGTAAAAATAAAAAAATGAAAGTAAAATAAAGAATAAAAAAATAAAAAATTTAAAGCACCCCCGTCCCCACTTGCTCGCGCACCGAAGCGAACGCATACGTAAGTCGCGCCCACATATGTAAATGGTGTTCAAAATCACACATGTCAGGTATCGCTGCATGCGTTAGAGCAAAAGCAACAATTCTAGTCCAAGACCTGCCCTGTATCCCTGAATAGGCAACCTATAACAAAATTTAAAGTGTCGCCTAAGAAGATTTTTAAAGTGGAATTCCACCCAAAAATGGAACTTCCTCTTTTCCATACATGTTTTAGATCAATGACTTAAAGTATTGAAGCCACTGGATAATCAGGAGAGCCAGGCACTTAGCATTTTCAAGAGGGGAAGCAAAGGGCATTATATAGTTCTCACAAGACAGATATACTTAGAGCAGTATTAAATTCAAACGCAAACATTTATTATATTGCAGCTTACAAATTCTTATGCCGCGTACACACGGTCGGACTTTTCAGCTACAAAAGTCCGACAGACTTTCTAACGAACGGACTTGCCTACATACGATCACACAAAAGTCCAACGGATTCGTACGTGATGACGTACACCGGACTAAAATAAGAAGGTTGATAGCCAGTAGCCAATAGCTGCCCTAGCGTCGGTTTTTGTCCGTCGGACTAGCATACAGATGAGCGGATTTCTGGGTCCGGCGGAGTTACGACGTAAAGATTTGAAGCATGTTCCAAATCTAAAGTCCGTCAGATTTGCGACTGGAAAAGTCCGCTGAAGGTCCGGGGAAGCCCACACACGATGGGATTGTCCGCCGGACTTGGTTCGTCAGACTTTTGTAGCCAAAAAGTCCGACCGTGTGTACGCGGCATTAGATGTGATGGCTGCATTCGTTTTCTTTTTTTTAGGTTTTCTTTCTTTTTATGTCACCTGGTGATCTGAGCAGTAAGTTTGTTGTATTACAACAGCACAAGCCGTCCTGTAGGTGTAGCAGTTAGAGCAGTGGTCTCTAAACTGTGGCCCGGGGGCCAGATGCGGCTCTTTGCTTGATTTTATCCACCCCTTGGAGTACCATTTCATCCACTGATACAAACAATGGGGCAGAATTCTCCCCACTGATACCAATGAAGGGGGCATAATTTCTCATAATGACACCAACGATGGGGCCCAATGATGGGGCACAGTTCCTCCTAATGACACCAATGATGAGGCGTAATGACATCAATGATGGGGCACAGTTACTCCCAATGACACCAACAGTGGGGCACAATACCTCCCACTTACACCAATAATGGGGCATAAACCCCCCCCCCCCTGACACCAATGAAGGGGGCACAATTTCCCATATTGACACCAATGATGGGGCACAGTTCCTTCTAATGACACCAATGATGGGGTCCAATGACATCAATGATGGGGAACAATTCCTCCCAATGACACCAACGATGGGGCCCAATGACACCAACGATGGGGCCCAGTTCCTCCCAATGATACAATTGATGGGACCCAATGACATCAATGATGGGGCACAGTTCCTCCTAATGACACCAACAATGAGGCGTAATGACATCAATGACGGGGCACAGTTACTCCCAATGACACCAACAATGGGGCATAATACCTCCCACTTACACAAATAGTGGGGCACAATTACTCCCACTGAAACAATGGGGCATTATTTTTTTATTATTTTATTCCCACTGATGTCGGGACCTTTACTTCTTGCACGGGCCACAGTCTGGCCCTCCTAAATTCTGAAGGACCGTAAACTGGCTCTTTGTAACTCAGGGGGCTCCAAACCTTCTAAACAGTGTTGAGACAATCCATTTACCACTGACGGGGGCTTACAATGATCAGCTTTTTTTTTTTTTTTTTTATGTAAAACCTTTATCCAAAGAGGAAAAAGTGGTTTGCTGTAACTTATTATACAAAATGTGCTGGAGTTTGGCTTCTCTTTGTGTATCTAAATCTGGTAGTACATCTGACACTCCCCCCCCCCCCCCAGACTGACAATGCTGCTGTCTGCGGTGCCTTCTGTGGTTCTTCATCCAGAGTAGAGGCACTCTATTACGGGAGGTGTATTACTGGCCAAATCACCAGGTGAAAACAGAGAGTAAAAACCCTTAAAAAAAGAAAACTAATGCAGCCACAACATCTAATGATTGATGTATTTTTTGCATTTTGTTTAATACTGCTTTAGTGCATTGTACACAGGCAGGCAACCTGCTGTGCAACAAATATATTTAATTAAGTTAATATTATAGATAGGTGTATATTTCTGTGTTTATAATAGTATAGTTCGTGCCAGACGATTTTTTTTTGTTGTCCAAAAATTAAAAAAAACTTAAAGCATTAACATAGCTGCTCCTAAGCCCTGAAGATGGGGGATTTGAACAATCCTGAAATACGCTGGTTTTTAATTATCAAATAAGGTGTATCTACACCCAAACACAAAAAATGTATTATTATGCAGCTTACCAGTCCTTAGATGTGGTGACTGCATTCGTTTTCATTTTTCAGGCTAAGAACGTTTTCAGCAAATTTCCTTTTTTAGGCTTTTTGTCCTTTATATTCATTTGGTCACCGTTCCATAATAAAATGTTCTTCCTAGGAGGACAATACTCACTCCACCGTATTCACTACCCCCAAGGTGTCTTCCTTTCTGCATCTTCACATTGGGGGGGGGGGGTATAGTTTGGTAGTAATTTACATAAGTTTTAAGGCCTCGTTCACATCTGGCGATTTAGGATCACGGGCAGAATCGCCACAATTCTAAATTGTACCCCAATAGTGGCAAAGCAAAAAATAAACAGCACTAAAAAATATTAACCACTTCCTGACCGCCAACGCTGTATCCTGGCCTAGGCCGACAAGGCCCAGGCCTAGGGCAGCACTTTGCAGGGGGGGCAGCACGTAAAGAGTCCCCGCCGGCTTGCGTTACACTGTTAGTGTAGCGCCAGTCTTATGGAACAGACTGGGCTGAGAGGCAAATTAGTCTAGCACCCCCATAAAGCGGCCGCAATGCTTCCGGTTTGCGGGTGGTCGGTATTCGACAATTGTAGGAGGGGGGGGGGGCTGCTTCTAATTTTGACTGTCCTATCATCCTGGACCACAAACCTTCCTCACTGTGCTATATGTTTTCTGCTGCACCATTGGCATGGTTATATCTTCCTAGTCCTCTCCATAAAATTATCAGAAATTTGTGCTCAACTATCAACTATAGGCAACACTTTTTTTTTACGCTTTGGATAGAGTAAGGGAGGGTTATAACCCCTGTCAGTTTATTTTTTGCCATCTGTGTCCCATTGCAGAGACTTCCCTTCACTTCCTGCCCCATAGCCAAACAGGAAGTGGGAGAAAATCTATGCAAATTAAGGGAATTCATTACCCCCCCCCCCCCCCCCCAGAAGTAGTTTAGTCAGGCCTAGGGCAGCACAAAACCTAAATACACTACCGCCCACCGCAGATACACTGCCCGTGCCAGATCACGTACCTAGTATGCGATCTGACACTTCCGAGTCGGGGACGGGGGCGGCACGCACGCCGCCAGAGACCCGCTACCGCTGTGATCACACACAATGGGAGCCCAGGCTTGATGTCCGCTGGCACCCGCTGATTGTACAGTTTACAGGCAGAATGGCGATCTGTGAGGAGGGAAGGCATTGATCCTGTGTCCTTGCAAAGCAGGGACACAGATCCATGCCTTCCCTGAGTAAAAGCGCCTCCCACACTACACAAACACTGGCTAGGCACACAGTTAACCCTTTGATCACCCCTGATGTTAACCCCTTCCCAGCCAGTCTCATTAGTACAGTGACAGTGCATATTTTTAGCACTGATCACTGTATTGGTGTCATTGGTCCCCAAAAACTGTCAAAAAAGTGTCAGTTAGGTGTCCGATGAGTCCGCTGCAATATTGCAGTCCTGCTATAGGTCGCTGATTGCCACCATTACTAGTAAAAAAATAAATAAATAAAAATATTCCATCGTTTGTAGACTCTATAACTTTTGCACAAACCAATCAATATATGCTTATTGAGATTTTTTTTTTTACCAAAAATACGTAGCAGAATACATTTTGGCCTAAATTGATGTAGAAATTCAATTTTTTTTTTACTGAACATGTTTTATAGCAGACAATATGGGGTTTTTTTGTTGGTCTTTTTTTTGGCAAAAAAATAAAAATACCATTAAAAAAAATCTCTATTTGCTGAGGGAAAAGAACATACAATTTATTTGGGTACAGTGTCGCACGACCGCGCAATTGTCAGTTAAAGTAACGCAGTGCCGTATCACAAAAGATGGCCTGGCATAGGCGTGCGCACAGGGTGTGCCGGGTGTGCTCAGGCACACCCTAATCACCCCGTGCACATTAGTGTTATCACTCTGTGTAGCAGCAGAAATAGGGGAAAGATCTCCCTCTTACCGGCTCTGCCATAAGAGAAGTGTTTATGCTCTTCTCTTTCACTGTGCCGGCAGGGAGATCAATGTGCCAGGGTCATATATATGTAGACACCCGCACACGCACGTGTGTTTTGAGCTTAAGGGTGCACACCCTAATGCAATAGGCTGCGCACACCTATGTGGCCTGGTCATGAGGAGGGGGGGATCTTCTGGAGGTCAAGTGGTTAAAAAACTTCAGCTGCTTGCTAAAAGGATCAATACATTTTTAACCGTGGTACATATTGATGCAATTTGGCATGCGATTTGACATGTCAAATCGCATGCCAAATTGGCGGCTATTGCCCGCAATGAAACCGTCCAAATCAGTGCACTGCAGACTTTGTGGTGCTTCACCGACTTCCAAAAGTAGCTTCTGTACTACATTTGGCGATTTCAGGTGCGATTTCAATAGACATCTGTGCAGGAAACCTCACAGATGTCTCTGAACTCGTCGGACTGACATGCGAGAATGAAATTGCGCTAAGTCAATCCCGCATCAATGTGAACCAGGGCTTACCCATATAAATTTCAATAGAAATTGCAGCGCTAACGTACCACGCTTGCTTGAGTGCCAATCACTTTTATTGGCCCTCGAACGCGGAAAGGTTTTGCCGCAATCGTCGTGCAATAAATCGCAGCAAACCACATTGCACGAAGCTTGTCACCCAAAACAAGCTCCTGCTCCTTTTTTGGCCAACATGCTTGCTGCAATTGCTATGCGATTTATCATGCGGCAATCTCGGCAAAATCGCAGCGCGTTTGAGGTGCCCTTAAAAATGAATGACAGCCAAACACAAGTGGTGCGTTTTGCCACTGTTGCAATGCGATTCTGAATTAGGGGCAGAATTGGGGTGCCAAATTTCCAGATTTGAACAGGGCTTTAATAAAGTATTTGATAAATCAGTTCTGATCACGGAAAGCCACAAGGACGCTGCGTTTTCTGTACTTTCTGAAAACATTCCTAAAAAAAGAAAACCAATGCACCACCATATCTAGACCGGTAAGCTTCTATGTGTGACATTTCTGTTTTCGGCTGTAGAAATATACCTCTGTCCCTTTTGATCCATTAGATTTCTATTGGGTTTTGAGTTCTCATTCAAGGTTCTCCAGTGGTTGGTGGACACCTAAAGACCAAGGAGTAGCCCACCAACCCAATCTACACCACTAATTTACAAAATGAAGCCTCAAGACTGTTTCAGATCCCAATACGCCAGACATAGACATGGTTACCAGTTGACTCGTTGTAGTCGGTAGTTTGGCGCTGGTGGTGTCCAGGAGACCTTCGTTCTGATGCTCCGTCACTTGCAGACGCCAAGCTGCTCAACCTGCAACAGAAAACAAGAATAGTTTTTGGTATGCGGTCACACAACTGAACACATAGACCATTAAAGTGTGTCACCTTTAACAAAGAAGTAAACCTAAACCTCAAAATAGTTAGCCATAGAGATCTATACATAACGTTTTCAGGAACTAAAGACGTTGGTGTGATATATATACACACACACACAACATTCCAGTGTGGTTGTACAACGAGTCTGATTAGTACAGATCAGACTGGGGTTCTCGGTCACCCTGTGCCCCTATTAGAGACACAGGGTGACTTAGACATAGGAGGTGCATGGGGAGCTGAAACAAGGGTTTCCTAACCTCACCAAGGGATTCTGGGTTCCACGGGCCCCCCCGCCCAAAGTGACTCCCGTCACAGTTGGTGAGACTTTTTTTTTTAATGAAAGGACAGCAAATTTTGGCTCATTTCACACTTGTGCGATTTGTCATGCAACTTTGGACTTTAAAGTCGAATTACAAGTCGCACCCTATTATTTTCAATGGCACCTATTCAAATTGGTGCAAGTCAAAGTTGTAGCAACTTTGAAAAAGGTGCCTGCACTAACTTTTTTTTTTTTTTTTAACAGTAGAAATTTATTGACAAAAATAAGTCTCTAAAGTTAAGGGTTAATTATTTATTTATTGTTACTTAGTATTCATTTATTAAAATATTTTTTTTATTTATTTGTGTATTTAGTTTACATTTATTGATTCATTATTACTGGTATAATAATAAATAAAATAAAAAATAAATAACCCTAACTCCAACTCCTAACCCTAACCTAAACTGAACTCAAACCCCTGAGGCTCGGTTCACACTAGGACGACTTGGGATCCGACTTGTAAGCCCTCAAGTTGCACCAAGTCGCCCCAGAAAGAGATTCACATTACAGTGAATGGGAGTGTCTTAATAGACACTACTGAAGTCGCTCCGACTTCAGAGCGTACTCCCTGTACTACTTGGATCCGACTTGGTAGGCGACCTGTACCATAGAAATCAATGGAAGTCGCCTCCAAGTCGGATCTCTCTCTACAGTCAAGCGACTTTGCAGGGAAAAAATTTAGGTTGCCCAGGCAAACCCCTCCCTCCCAGAGAGCTGATTATCCTGTGATTGGCCACAGCCAAAGTCGCCTGTCCTGGAGGCGACTTGAAGTCGCGTTGTAATTTGCTTAAAGTCGCGCTGAAGTCGCGCTGAAGTCGCGTTGAAGTCGCCGTACAAAGTCGCGCTGAAATCGTGTTGCCCCTGTGTGAACCGAGCCTTACCCTAATGAAAAAACATTATAATAAATGAATAATAATAAAAGAAGAAAAAAAAAAGCTAACGGGAAAGCTTAAAAAGCTGAAACACCTAGCAACAAATGATGCAACAGACAACAGCTTTCTCTATTGGCTAAATGCTGCATGCAAACACGCAAAAACGAGAAAAAAACTGTGCATTAAAAAAAACAAAAAAAACACCGGAAAAGCGTTTAAAGGCGCTACACTCAGGCGTGAATGTAGCCTAAAAACCGGCAGAAGTCTCATCTAAGTACATCCGGACTGGAACCCTAAGACATGAGCCACAATAAAATATATTCCATAACATATGTAGGAGTAGACTAACAGCTAACACCCATTGGGGAGAAAGAATAAAACATTAGGAGGGGGGGGAAATGGGGAAGGGAGGTGAAGGGAGAAAAAAAGAGGGGGGGGGGGCAAAAAGGGGGGGGGTGTCTTCCAAAAACAGAAGGAAGATGCAGGAAATTTCAAAAATTGAGATTCCTAGCTTTTAGGAGGCATAATAGGTGGTATAATATACAAACAGTTTCTGATGAGTAGAAGCAGCAAGCTTGTCTGTAGGTGCCTGCACTACTTTGGTGTGACTTTTGATGCAACTTTGATCCATAGAATGTCAAGTCGGATCAAAATCGCTCCAAAGTCGCACTGGAAATCGTGCGACTTTGGAGACATGCTATGTGAATGGCGCCTTACACTGCACACCAATATCTTTAATGCAAAGACCCACTATTGGCCCGTGTCAATGACGTGGGTCTGTGGTTTTTCAACCTCACTCAAGTACCCCCAACAAGCCAGGTTTTGTGCATTTCCTGTAGAATAAATAGCTTTCATGAATGTAAGCAAAAGAAATCCCCGCTAGATACCTGAAGAGATAATATGTGTGAAAAAACAGCAGCTGTCACAAAACCCTAATACAAGGCATAATTACATTAAACACAAAAGTGCAGCGCTTATGATTATATACACTAACAAAATTATACAGTGCAAAAAAAAAGTGTCCGTGCTGAAATAAAATTCAAAAACCAACATGCGTGAACATATGGCAATTCCAAAAAAAAGTCCCAAATGGAGATAAAATATTACAAGTGACTAATGATCTTGTTGTGACACAAAATATATGAGTGCATTCCAAAGAAAATAGGCTTTCAAATTCCAGTCCCTAATATCACCACATGACTCACCCCAGTGTATACAAAATGTCGGCTTACCAGATTGCAAGAATACTCATAAAGAGAAGTCAAGAAGGCATTTATACAAGTGCATACGATTCAGAAGACATCGCATCCGCTCCTTGCGGTAATAACAACATGGTATATGTCTCCAAATATCCTAGTATGTACCGATGACGTCACATATGACGAAACACACAAGGTGGAGCCAGAACACACGCCACTGTGCAAGGGGCAGCCAGCTGTGGCCATTTTGCTTAAAGGGGTTGTAAAGGTAAAAATTTTTTCACCTTAATGCATTCTATGCATTAAGGTGAAAAAACTTTTGACAGTACCGCCACCCCCCGTTTTACTTACCTGACGCCTCGAATCTTCGCTGCTCGTTCTTGTCATCTTCGCTGCAGCTCAGCCTGGTCGCTGATTGGCTGCAGTGGATGGATTGAAAGCAGCGCAGCCATTGGCTCGCGCTGCTGTCAATCACATCCGATGACGCAGCGCGCCGGGGGGCGGGCCGAGTGATACAGCGAGCGGCTATAGCCGCCGGCTGTATCACGGGAGCGCGCCCGCAAGCACTCACCACCATGCGAGGGAGCTCGCATTAAGGTGGTGAATGCTTGCGGGGAGGAGCTGAAACAGCCGCCGAGGGACCCCAGAAGACCAGGTTCGGGGCCACTCTGTGCAGAACGAGCTGCATAGTGAAGGTAAGTATAACATGTTTGTTATTTTTTTTTTTTTTTTTAAATTACCTTTACAACCGCTTTAAGGGAAAATTGGATCCTGCTTTGTTTGGAATGTGCCATTTCATCTCATAGACTAAGTGATATTTAATAAACTTAGCGATTTTTTTTTTTAACTGATTTACACTAGAGTGCCCTTTCTTTTTCATGGTGATATCGGTGTATGGAACCTCAACGGCCAGTACATACTAGGATATTTGGAGACACATACCATGTTGTTATAAACGTAAGTTGCAGATGGGATGTCCTGTGAATCTTATGTACATGTATAAATTCCTTCTTGACTTCTCGTTATGGGGGTCATCGCAATATGGTTAGTCCTTGACCATGTCAGTCACCCCAAGGACCCTCATAAAGATTACAACTTGACACAACTTTGGATGGTTGCAACTTGGATGTGACTTGTTACCCCTCTGCAAAGTCTGACCCACTGTTGCATATAAAACATTAGGGTACGACTTTCATGCAACTTTTGAGGGTTAACATTGAAGCTGAATTCACAACCAGGCGTTTTGAATCGCGGGCAGAACTGATTTAAAAACACGCTGCTAAAATGACAAATCTCACAACGCAAATTTCAGATGTCATTCATTTTATTGGAACCTGAAAACGCGCAAAGCTTGACGCCCGAAAAAAATCTACTAATCCTTTTTTGAGCGACAAACTGCCGTTTTATCGTGTGACAATCGTGGCAGAACCATGTTTTTTTAGGTGCCGTTAAATTAAATGGCATCCAAAATATACATTGTGCGATTTGTCATTTTAGCAGAGCGTTTTGAAATTGCGGGCACAATTGTGGCAATTGAATGAATGAATGAATAAAAGAATAACTTATATAGCGCTACATATGCGAACTAAATCGCCTCAAGGCACTTTTGCCGCCAGTGTCCGTCTGGGTCTTCAGAAGAGATGGGTCTTGAGCTCTTTCCTGAAGGCCAGATGGTTTTCTTCCAAGCGGATGTCCGCGGGTAGAGCGTTCCATAGCCGTGGTCCTTGGACTACGAACCTTCTTTCGACTTTTAATTTATAATGGGTTTTGGGAATGTGGAGGAGATTCAAAACGCCCAGGTGTGAATGCAGCCTTAAAGTGGTCGTAAACCTAGTTACACCACTTTTACCTACAGATAAGCCTATAATAAGACTTACCTGTAGGTACTGTAAATATCTCCTAAACCTGCACAGTTTAGGAGATATTTACCATATACGCTTGCGCTGACTTCATCTGCGCATGTGCACTGAAGAACGGGCCTGATAGTGCCGTTTCTAAAGGGCTCGTGCCGTGACCGCCGCCTCTCGCACATGCGTGGGAGTGACGTCACGCGACTCCGGCCAGTCACAGAGGAAGGAAGAACGAGGGGTGAAGATGGACGCGGCCACCAGCGGGGACATCGCAGGCTTCGTTTGCAGGTAAGTGCAACATAATGGGCTAGTATGTGAAGCCCCATCAGGGTTTACTTTCTCTTTAAGTCTATGACCCGCAAATTGCATGAAAGTCGGACAAAAGTAGTACATGAACTACTTGAAATCGCACATACACTATATTGTCAAAAGTATTGGGATGCCTGCCTTTACACCACATGAACTTTAATCGCATCCCGGTCTTAGTCCATTCAATACTGAGTTGGCCCATCCATTGCAGCTATAACAGCTTCAACTCTTCTGGGAAGGCTGTCCACAAGGTTTAGGAGTGTTTGACCATTCTACCAGAAGCACATTTGTGAGGTCAGGCACTGATGTTGGACGAAACAGCCTGGCTCGCAGTCTCTGCTCTAATTCATCTCAAGGGTGTTCCATCGGGTTGAGGTCAGGACTCTGTAGGCCAGTCAAGTTCCTCCACCCCAAACTCACTCATCCACGTCTTTTTGGACCTTGCTTTGTGCACTGGTCCAAATCATTTGGTGGAGGAGGGATTATGGTGTGGAGTTGCTTTTCAGGGATTGAGCTTGGCCCCTTCGTTCAAGTGAAGAGAACTTTTAAGGTGTCAGCATACCAAGACATTTTGGACACTTTCATTCTCCCAACTTGTGGGAACAGTTTAGGGATGACCCCTTTCCGTTCCAACTTGACTGCGCACCAGTGCACAAAGCAAGATCCATAAAGACATGGATGAGTCAGTTGGCTCATGAGCGATGAACTTGACTGGCCTACACAGAGCCCTGACCTCAACCTGATAGAACACCTTTGGAGTGAATTAGAGCGGAGACTGCTAACCGGGCCTTCTCGTCCAACATTAGTGCCTGACCTCACAAATGCGCTTCTGGAAGAATGGTCAAACATTCCCATAGACACACTCCTAAACCTTGTGGACAACCTTCCCAGAAGAGTTGAAGCTGTTATAGCTGCAAAGGGTGGGCCAACGCCATATTGAACCCTACAGACTAAGACTGTGATGCCATTAAAGTTCATGTGCATGTAAAGGCAGGCGTAAGGATACTTTTGACAACATAGTGTACAGTATGTGAACTGAGCCTATGTTTCTCCCCTGCTACATTACAATGGGATTTGGGGTTGGACATCAGTTTAAAATGCTTCTGAGATCCTTCACAATTATTCAGGGGTTCATTTGACCTGCAGCTAATGACCTTCTAACCTGATTTTGACCTGCTTCAAGTGCATTTTGTAATCCCAAAGACTCTAATAGGACTGATTACCTAAAGTGATCAAATTCTGGACAACGTTCACATTTTCCAAAATGCTTGGACAAACGTTACGTTGAAAAAAGGTCCATACAATGCAGATGAAGTCCAACAGAATTACCCCGACCATCGTGTACAAAAAAAAAAAAGTCACGTTATTTCCCTTCCAGTCGGTAGTCTTGGCTTCTCTTCTTTATGACGCACGTGTTTTGTTCATGACAGTTGTGAGGCATTATCCAAATAGAGTCTACACTAAATAAGGTTTTCAAAAGGCTTTTTAGTATGATGAGGCAATAAACTGAATCCTATTGTGTAATTGATCTAATATCTCCATACTGCTCCCAACAAACATTACAAAACAGCTCTGGAAATGTAATATGGACCCTCAAAAGTAGAAGCATGAAGTCATTTAATGGAAGGGAAGGGTTAAGGCGTGTGTCATGGGATAAGACAGCTGACACACTTGGCAGGCCTCCTCAATAAACCCAGACGCTGCAAAGATGTTCTGGCCCCAGCATGGAAGCGGGCCGGCCATAGCTGCTCTGAAGGTGCGCCGCACAAATCAAAAGGGAGGAACTGAGGGGGTGAAGAAGGCTGTGGGAAAACTACAGAGAACTTGGGTGATGCCCAAATCGAAATGACCGCTGACACTGTCCCAGGGACTCCTTGGGAACTAAAGAAATCAGCAAGATACAGATACCAAATACGCCTGGGACTACAGGAGCAATTGTTTAACGACCGCAGGGAATGGAGAGCAATTGTTCAACAACCGCAGGGAATGGAGAGCAGCGCAGGATATTAAAAAAAAAAAAAAAAATGGAAGCTCTTCTTAGGTACCCAGCCTGCACAACCAGATTGTACAATCGGGTACATCTGGGGTAAGTTGTATAAAAGGAAAAAAAAAAAAAGGGTATGGGACATATAACACAAAACAACTAACACCCAAATGCATTGACTGAAATATGACAGCAAAATACATTTAGAGGTTATATTTTACTTCCATGACATCCTGACTCTCCAATGTGTTCTATGGTTCTGGTATCAACATTCTTCTAACAGAGTTTCTTTTTTTTATTGGCGTTTTCAAGCATACAGTGTAACAAAAAAAACAAAAAAACACAACAAAAAAACAAAACAGTCTGCATGGCTATAAAAGATAGTATCTCGTTAATTCGGTAAATGGGACGACTTTGTCCAACCAACAGAAATAGCATGGCATGACTTGCTCTGTAGGAAGTATTACATGTTACCATAACATAACTGGCAAAAATGAGATGTTCCCAAAATGAAAAACAAGAAAAAGGGAACGCCACAAAGAACATCAGAGGCCTACACCTTAGGATTATGATCTATCAATCATAGCGGCTCTTGTTGGATTGGCCAGCCACTTGGACCATACTTTATCGTATTTCTTCGGGCAGCCCCTATTTGCATATGTCTCTTTATACAGGAGTAAATTAACATTAACCAGGTGTTTCCAAAACGTAAGAGAAGGCGGTTCAACCTTCCTCCAGGACAATAGTGATGGCTTTGCGAGCATAAAAGAAGAAGTAGGCTAAGTAGGGTTCTTTCTACAATCGTAGGGTCCAACTCCTCCACCAGCCCCAATAGACAAACTCATGGTAGGTGCCAGAGAAATTTTGGCAATCTTATTAACTATGGAAACATAGCTCCCAACTGTCCCTGATTTGGAGGGACTGTCCCTGATTTGTCCCTCATACCTCCTTATTTGTCCCTCATTTTGACCTGATCTATTAAGATGCATATAAAATTTATTTTTTATCTATCAAAAAAGTGTTTTCCAGTGCTAAACCTTTCATCTGATTTCTAAATTGCTGCATTTGTAATTTCCAAAAGCCAATATAAAGGACTAGTAGTAGTAAAAAAAAAAAAAAAAATGTGTGTGTTTAACCAATCTTGTTTTTTGTACAATTCTTCTTTAAGGGGGCGTGGCAAAAGGTGTTTCCTATGCCTGCATACTTTTGCTGATAGGTGTCCCTCATTCCCATCTCAGAATGTTGGGAGGTATGTGGAAACCACCTCCTCCCAGTATTTGGAGATACTGGGGAAACCCCAGAACAAGTGTGTGAGGTCACTGGGTGAGTAATTGCACCACCAACACTAGAGTTTGTATTTTAAAGGGACGTCACTGGTGTCAAATATAAAAATTGTATTTTACAGAAATGGTGTGAGTTCTCCAAATGTGTTGTGTGTGGATATGTCAGTGCTACTTACTTTCCTCAACCCACCCTTCTTCTGCTTATAAGGCGCAAGGCTATGCGCATTTCTGGGTTTTACTGGGGATATTGCAGCATGTCCTATCAGAGCGGTGCCTGCCTTCTGCTCAACAAAGCCAATCAAAACGGCACTCTTTTCTAGACTGGCCAAAGCCCATCTCAATGGCTCCTTCCTCGCTCGCGCCTGAGCAACACTTTAACAAGCTAGCTTTCCAGTCCCTGGTATGCCATTTGGCTATCCAGCCTGTATCCTCCATTGACTCTTGTGTACCCATTTCTGGCTTGTTCTTGGTTATCCATGTCTCCTGCCCACCCTGACCTCTGGCTTGTTCCTGCTTATGCGTTTCTGCTTCTTGTCCTGACCTCTGGCTTGTTCCTGGTTATCTATATCTGCTGATCACCCTGACCTCTGGCTTTTTTCCTGGTTATCCAAGCCTGCTGGCCACCCTGACTTCTGGCTTGTTCCTGGTTATACTTGTCTGCTGCCCACCCTGACCTCTGGCTCGTTCCTGGTTATACTTGTCTGCTGCCCACCCTGACCTCTGGCTCGTTCCTGCTTATATGTGTCTGCTTTTAGTCCTGAACTCTGAACTCTTGTTCCTGGTTATCTATATCTGCTGCCCACCCTGACCTCTGGCTTTTTTCCTGGTTATCCAAGTCTGCTGCCCACCCTGACTTCTGGCTTGTTCCTGGTTATCCATGTCTGCCACCTGCCCTGACCTCTCGCTTGTTGCTGCTAATGCATGTTTGTTCCTGTCCTGAACTCTGGCTTGTTTCTAGATAACCATGTCTGCTGTTAACCCTGACCTCTGACTTGTTTCTGGTTATCCAGGAGATTTTACCTGGCAAAGGATTTATATTTCTGTCAATCCAGTTCTAAGATTTTTACAGCTTGGCCGCACACCACAAGCCATGTCTGGCAGGGGAGGAGACCGGATTTTTCTTTACTTTGGTTCAGTTATGCTTACATGTCTCCTTCCCACCTCCACCTATAAGTGGACAGTAAAAGCTGAAGCAGCAGAATGGTTAAGCTAATTTTTGTTGCTTTGCTGACTCCTTCTATTAGCATGCTCCTTGCACTGCAGCACAACTGATTGGCTCCTTTTGTTGAGCTTCCTACTCCCAGTCTGAGCTCTGCTATACAAGGACTGTAAGACAGGCCTGAGATAATGCATTTTTTTTCATTGAAACAGCAGGTCGGAAAAAAAAAAAAAAAGATTCCCCCCATTAACACAGAGTGAGGGGAATCCCTCCTGCGGAGCTATTGTATTCGGATAGTTGTAAGAGGACCATTGAGTTCAATGGGGCTGTGCCGCAACCATATGCAATTGCGATGCAGTTGTGCTGCATTACAGGGGTAAATCAGGTAGAACGCCTCCTCGCCGCCTGTCAACTAACCTCTAAAAAGTGATCTGATTGCAGATCGCTTTTCAGAGAGCACCGCAAATCTAAAAAGAGCCTTCCTCTGTAGAAGAGCCTTAAAGAGATGACATATGCTTTCTGAATATGTCCCTTTATCAAATCAAAATAATCTGCAATGTGAGTAGCAGAACTCGCCTGTTTAGTCAACAGGAATCATTAACAACTATTGACATTCTGTCCAATTCTGATAGAAGTGTGCCAGTATTTCAGGGAAGGACGTTTGCCAGTCTGACAATCTGCATTGCACCAGATTCAAGTTGCTGGTGCTTCTTGTCAGCACAGTCACAGAGACAACGTGCTGGGAGTGCCGCCCCCCCCCCCCCCCCCAGGCCCCTATAGTCTATAGGGGCCCCTCCACACCTATAGGGTACCTTCTGACACGTTACTGCATGCATTTACGCAGGTTATAAACATGCGGGGTTTTTTTGTTTATGCATTATCTAAAGAAAAGGAGAATCAATCAGAATACACATTTTTTATAAAATAAAAAATTAGTTTAAGAAAATAAAACGGCATGTTATAAGTATGCATTTTTATGTGTCTACCATTCATTTAAATGGGCCTGCTAAATGCACACTGGCACACAAATTGTTGCAATGTCCTTTTTTATTTTATTGTATTTTGCAGATAATGCTATCAATTTATTTGGCAAAAAATTAGATTTTGCTTTTTTTGAATAAAATACATGGGCACACTAATCCTATGGCAGATTATATACAGCCAACAATGAAAATCCCCCCAAAAAAGACAATGAGGCTGATTTACTAAAACTAGAGAGAGCAAAATCTGGTGCAGCTGTGCATGGTAGCAAATCAGCTTCTAACTTCAGCTTTTTTCAATTAAGCTTTGACAAAAAAAAAATGGAAGCTGATTGGTTTCTATGCAGAGCTACACCAGATTTTGCACTCTCCAGATTTAATAAATCAACCCCAATGTATTTAAAATTGTCAAAGGGTAATACAGTGGAACCTTGGATTACGAGCATAATCCGGAGAATGCTTGTAATCCCAAGCACTTGCATATCAAAGTGAGTTTCCCCAAAGAAGTCAATGGAAACAAAGATAATTTGTTCCGCATTGACTTTTATTGCATGCAATACCGCATGTGACCAAAGGGGGGGGGCAGCCAAGAGCCTCGGAAATACTCGGGCACGGCTCGGCTGAACTCGGAAAGCATCGAAAAGGCTCAGAAACATTTGGGAACGGAGTATTTCCAAGTGGTTCCGAGTATTTCGGAACCGTTCCGAGTGTCACCGGCGCCCCCCGCACTTCTGGCCAAATGCAGTACTGCACACCCCATTAGCTTGAATTCTGCTCGTTTTACGAGACAACACTCGCAAACCGAGTCAGAATTTAAAAAAAAAAAAGAAAAGCTGCTCGTCTTTCAAAATGCTCGTTAACCGCGTTACTCGTTAACCAAGATTCCACTGTACTTCTATTCTCGGCAAATACGAGAACCAAACAGTGGCTTCTTATATCCTTAAATGGATGCGGTTATGCAAGATTATGGAGGTTGCCACTGTTAAACTCTCCTTCCTTTGAGAAAAGTGTATGAAATATTTATCGTAAATTTTCTTTCCTGGCGCCAATCCATGACAACTTACATACTCCCTCATGTATGCTGCCATGTTGGCGCCACAAAAGCTAGCTTCCCTGGCTGTCATGCTGATGCTTTGAGGTCCCTAATGCTGTCGGACATTGACCTGGACCAGGTGTAGAGATGAGGAATTCATCATGCATTGGTTTTAGGTCTGTGACTCAAAAGTATCTTATGCAGACCTTTTCTTAAAAGTGAAAGCACCACTCATCTACCTCTTCCCATCCTCCCCAACATATTAGGTCAGCTTGGACCACTCCCCACCTCACCTGAAGCCTCTTGGGACACATCCCACATCCCAAGAGGCTGCAGGACCAATCTGACAGCAAAGTACCATCTTGCGCATGCTTAGTTTGGAGCTGGCTGTGAAACAGCAGGAAGTCACAGTTGGCTCCAACATCCAAAGATGGTGGCACCAGGCATCCAAAGACCGGCAAAGAAGACAGTGCTGGACTCCCGGGCTGTTAAGTGTCTGTTTCCTACAAGTGAGCCGCTTCAGTATTTGCAGCTGCTGACTTTAAGGCTGGGTTCCCACTATTGCGAATTGGATGCGGTTTCCCCACATCCAATTCACGAAAGCAAGAGATTTTAACCAGCTCTCTATGGAGCCGATTCCCACATCTCCGCTGCGGCTCCGGTGTGAATTTGCACAGGAGTCCTGTGCGTCTTTTGGTCCGTTTCAGGTCTGAATTCAGCCAATTCGGGCTGAAATCGGACCTGAAACGGTGAACGGGGATGCACCGGACTCCTGCTGTGAGCCGCATGCGAAGATAATGTGAACCCAGCCTGAATGTTTTAACCACTTCCCGCCCAAGGCCATAATATGCCTTCCTGGACTTTGAGTGGAGATATCTGAATGATGGGTGCAGCTATAGACATCATTCAGATATCTTTTTTTTTTGCCAGCAATTCCCTGCAAAGTAAAAACAATCATAGCGGCTGTTCATAGGGACGTCCCCCTCTCCCCTCCCACCGCCCTCCGGTGCTCCTACCGGCTCGCCCGTGCGATCGGAGAATGAATCTGCCGGTGGTGGCCCACCATCTACCATTTAGTTTACCATAGAGCTGACCGAGGACCAGCTGATCCCTGACCATTTCTATGACCTTCTGAGGAAGGGCCTGACGTTATGACGTAACTTACTGTCTCAGAAGATGTAAACACTGCCGTGTTTTAGAATGGAAGGATACATCTATGAGAGTCACCAAAGCTGCACAAAAATGGAATAGTTTCCCCAAAGGGTTTTTTAGCAGCAAAATATGATGTAGAAAAATGATTTAATTAAAATCTTTATGTGTTTCAAAAAGTAGATTCAAATTCACAGTGAGTTTAAAATATGAGCTCTGGTTAGTGACATATCAACAGCAACATCATTCCTGGCAAAAATGACACTGTGGACGCAGTTGTTTACAATACATTACAACATGGCTATCCACATAAATACCCCCCTGCCATGTTCTTACCCGGAAAACCTGAAACCATTTTTTTTTTTCCTCAGGCTTTCCAGCCTACAGGAGAGATGTGGGGACTTATAGTAACAGGGGACCTGTCATGCCATATTCCTATTACAAGAGATGCTTACATTCCTTATAATAGGAATAAAAGTGATAAAAAAAACAAAAAAAAACTTTAAAGCGTTGCCTATGGAGCTTTTCAGGCACCAAAGTTTGGCACCATTCCATGAGTGTGCGCAATTTTAAAGCATGACACGTTAGGTATCTATTTACTAAGTATAACATCATATTTCACATTATACAAAAAAAAATAAAAAAAATCGGGCTAACTTTAGTGTTTTATTTTCTTTCAATTCACAAAACAGGTTTTTTTTTTTTTCCAAAAAAAGAATTTGAAAAAATGCTGCGCAAATACCGTGTGACATAAAAAGTTGCAACGACCGTCACTTTATTCCCTAGGGTCTCTGCTAAAAAACATATATCCTATTTGGGGGTTCTGAGTAATTTTTTAGCAAAAACATTATGACTTTACATGTAGGAGAGGAGCGCCAGAATAGGCCTGGGCTGGAAGTGGTTAAAAAATGACGGGATTTCCTCTTTATAGCAGGCACTGTACAAGCAACTAGTGCTTTCAAGAGGGGGCAGCAATGACAGCCTCATACTTCTTTGGTAAGGGAGTCCTTTAGGGCTTATTCACAATGATGCATTGTGGCCAAACACACGTTAACCCTGATGCACGTTAACACACAATGCAGTACTCGCTGTGATGCCATTCATTTGGAACAAGGCATAGCATGAATGGTCTCTTAAAAATTCTGGTATAAGACCTTTACTGAAAACACTAGAACTCAGTCATTTGGAGGGCAGTCTGTGGGTGGCTTCCTTTAGGATTCTGAAACATGTCTGTGGAAATGTGTGTCTATTTAAGCAAGTTAGGTCGGGAACCGATGTTGGACACGAAGACCTAGCTCATAATCATTGTGATTCATCCCAAAAGGTGCTCAGGAAGTTTGAAGGCTTTGTGCTCACTGGAACTACCTGAACCCAATAGTTTGGAGGGGTGTTCCTCAGATTTTTGGCCATATAAAATAGATGTGATAAGTGTCTCCAAAGTAAGCTGTAGATTTGGTAGGTTAACTAAACAAAAGGGTTTCAGTGACATCTAAAGGCTGCGGGCAAGGGACACATCCTTGCAATTCAGTCCCGGAGGTACAGTTTTGTTCTGCTTAACATGGTCAAGGTTTGCCTCAAACACATTCTAGAATCCCATTCTAGATCCCAGAACTTCACTGGTAGGGGAGAATAAACCGATTTTTCCTTTATTCTTTTGCTTGACAATCCCCTTGGGGGAAAGCTGCTAGTGGTGTAGGGCAAAACGGGCCACAGATAAGCAAGTGAAAGAATATTCTGCTACTAAGCTCACTTGCATTTCGTTTGTTTGATCATTTAGTAGGTTCCTCTGCAGTCTTGGGATCGATAAATAGAGACTGGACCTCTGTTCCAAAGGAGTGGCACTCCTCTTATCCCATGCTGTTTGTTCAGTCTGCAGACATCAGCAGCCAGAACTGAAAGCATACCATTGGGTTATTATCAGCCCACCATGTACTCAGTCAACTGGTAACAGCTGCAGGGGAAACAGTTACTGTAGGGCCACTATTGGGTAAATATAAAGCCAATGAAATAGCAGCCCTATGGCGAAACCCTTAGGGACCTATTGCAGGGCCCTATGCGGCATACACACGATCGGAATTTCGGCCCACAAAAGACCGATGAGAGTTTTTCGTCGGAAAAATGCGACCGTGTGTATGCTCCTTCGGACTTTTGCTGGCTGAATTCCAGCCAGCAAAAGATTGAGAGCATGTTCTCAATTTTTCGGTCGAGAAAAGTTCCTATCCGGAAATGCGATCGACTGTGGCAATTCCGATGCGCAAAATTCCTACGCATGCTCAGAAACAATTCGACGCATGCTCGGAAGCATTGAACTTCATTTTCTCGGCTCGTCGTAGTGTTGTACGTCACCGTGTTCTTGACGGTCGTAATTTCAGCGAACTTTTGCGTGACCGTTTGTATGCAAGGCAAACTGTAGCGGAATTCTGTCGGAAAAGCCATCATATCTTTTTCCGACGAGAATTCCGATCATGTGTACGCAGCATTAGAGTTCCACGAGACCCTGGCTAAGAAACTCTGCATAAATGAGTTCATAATGTCATGTCCGTGCAAGCAAAGAACTCTTATACTTACCTCTCCAATGGCCTGTGTGTCTTCTTCATTCAACACTCTTGGCGATGTCAGATGTTTTTCTCCACCACCACATGTCGTAATTCCTTCCTTTAACCCCTACACCACTACAGAACTCAGCAGTGCTGGAAAAAGTAGCCTAGTAAATTAGTTAATTAGAGGCAGCTGCAGGGGGGAACTCTACTTCAACATTGGCCTTGAGGCGGAACGGATAGGGACCTCTCACAGTACCCTAGGGCTCCATGGAACCCTGTTTGAAAAAAACCTACACTAGTGAATTTGTGCCATCACAGCCCTGCAAGAGAAGATGTCAGGACCTGGATTACCTGCTGGTGGCACTGCGCTTCCCAGAGTGGAAAACTATAGTTTTGGGGTCCACCAACAGGTGCCTCTAGCAGTCAGCAGATCCCAGTAATCAGTTTCCACCTGATGCTGGCTGCTAGAAGGGCTACTAGTGCATATCGCTCTACCATGCCCCTGACCCCCACACCACCACCACCTTTGGGGTCCAGACGCTGACTGGGTATTCTGTTAACAGTGCAGCGGGGCAAAGGCCAACGAATCAGACTTGAAAGCTGGCTGTGGATCGCCAAAGGCCGACTTCTGCACTAGGAAGCACAGTGCCACCAGAAGGTAATCCAGGTCCTGACAGAAGATCTCATATATTCACCTCTCCAGTGGCCTGTGTGTCTTCTGTATTCAACACTTCTGTTACTGTCAGGTGTTCTTGTCCACCACCACATCGTAGTTTCTTCTTCCAGTCCCTACATGAATATATGGCTCAGTGATGCATAAGAAAGGAGCACCAGCGTATGTTGGGGGACATAGGCATCTGACACTCCTGGAGATGTTCAATGCTGAAGACACTCTGAAACAAAGGGTAGGTAGGCCACACAAGCCGTCAGAGAGGGGAGTATAAAGCCGATCATAGATTATACAATGTTCCTATTAAATTTCCTTTAGATTTACTTTCAACTATGCAGTGCAAGCGCCTGCCTGACTGTATACAAAATGCAAGCGTTTAGCTTTGACCTCATATTATACGGTGTTGGTAAATCTAAAGGAAAATTTGTACAAGAAAATTGTATAATGTATAGCCAGTCTAAGAGCTCTTTTCTTTATTGAACGTGACAGTGGGAATCCTCTAGTTCGGGGTTTCTCAACTGGAGTGCCCTAGGTCTCTGCAAAAGAATCCCAGGGGCTCCGCCACAGGGCCACTGCTGCAACGGGGGTCTCTATAACCTCACTATCAACCAATAAATTAAATATTGATTTGAGGCCGACTTACGACTTAACAAAATATGTCAAAGATGAGAAATCTAAAGGTGAAAAACAAAACTTCAAAAAAAAAGAACATTTATTGCAAAATGCAATCTGGAATTAAAAAAAAAAAAAAAAGTTTCCCAGTAGGCTTAAAAACAAAGTCGTATGCACTGCTTGCACTTCCCTTTTCCATAAACATATATAACGGAGGCAATACATTTACAATCAGTGTGTATAAACATAGGAACTGGAATGCCTTATTTGGTTGTGATTGGACAGGCTTCGTATAAATCAAGGATCATTTTTACTACATGTGTATGTTGGCTGTATTCACACAAGGATGAACTATTAACAATTGGTGGCAAGGCTTCACTGAAAAGAATGCGCTTTAAGTGTGTGCGTGTTTATGTGTGCTTCAAAAGTAGAGCAGCTCCGGGCATGTTCCCTTTGACACATTGAGTTCAAACAATTTACTAAATGGAGAATCAATATGCAAAAATCTCCAGGAATTTTAGGAATGGCTTTTTTTGCATAGTTAGACTGGACCAATGAAATGATGCACTTTCTATAGCTGGCCAATCCCTGTGAAAGCGGAGAATCACTGTAGTAGCCACCACTACTACAGTGAATTTTGCTGTCTTCGGGGGTCCTGTGCTTGCATGGTAACCACTGAGGGTTGCTCGCTCAGCATGGGTGCCAAAGCCGTATTGCACAGAGTGGGTCCTTACCTACTCTTCTGGTGTCCCCCTGTCGGAGCTCTCTGCTTTTCCTCTCCTCCGTGAGCTTCTGAAATAGGCTGTGATTGGCACCACTGGTGGGCATTGATAGGTGACACTGATATTCACTGGTGGGCACTAATTGATGGCACTGTGGGCACTGGCAGTGGTACTGGTTGGCACAGATGAGGCGGCTGTGCCTCTTCCTCTTCGGGACTGATATCCCTTAAACAGAAGCCGGTGATCGGCTTTTTTTTCTCCTCACGCTGACAGCGTGAGGAGGAAAGAAAACGACTACCGAGCTTGTTGTTATCACATGATCAGCTGTCATTGGCTGATTACTCCGATCTGTGATCACCAGAGTCTCATTGACTCAGTGACCACCGAGCGCGGCGAGCGTGCAAAAGGAGAGGACGTCTATTGACAGCCTCCCGGCAATGTAGGTCCGCGCTGTAGCCGTCATTCGGCTATAATGCGGACAGGAAGAGGTTAAGCTTTACAGAGAATGGTCTGAAAACAGAGAAAATATCCAGTGAGCGGCAGTTGTGTGGATGAAAATGTCTTGTTGATGTCAGAGGCCACAGGAGAATGGGCAGACTGGTTCAAGACAATAGAAAGGCAGCAGTAACTCAAATAACCACTCGTTACAAGAAAGGTATGCAGAATACCATCTCTGAATGCACAACACATCCAACCTTGAAGCAGTTGGGCTACCGCAGGAGAAGACCACACCGGGTGCCACTCCTGTCAGCTAAGAACAGGAAACTGAGGCTACAATTCGCACAGGCTCACCAAAATTGGACAATATAAGATTGGAAAAACATTGCCTGGTCTGATGAGTCTCGATTTCAGTTGTGACATTCAGATAGTAGGGTCAGAATTTTGTGTAAACAACATGAAAGCATGGATCCATCCTGCCTTGTATCAACGGTTCAGGCTGGTGGTGTAATGGTGTGGGGGATATTTTCTTGGCACACTTGGGGCCCCTTAGTACCAATTGAGCATCATTTAAACGCCATGGCCTACCTGAGTATTGTTGCTGACCATGTCCATCCCTTTATGACTACAGTGTCCCCATCTTCTGATGGCTCCTTCCAGCAGGATAATGCACCATGTCACAAAGATCAAATCATCTCACCACTGGTTTCTTGAACATGACAATGAGGTCACTGTACTTCAATGGCCTCCACAGTGACCAGATCTTAATCCAATGGAGCACCTTTGGGATGTGGTGGAAAGGGGGATTTGCTTCATGGATGTGCAGCCAAAAAAATCTGCAGCAACTGCGTGATGTTATCATGTCACTATCTGAGGATTGTTTCCAACACCTTGTTGAATCTATGCCACGAAAAATTACGTCAGTTCTGAAGGCAAAAGGGGGTCCAACCCGGTACTAGCAAGGTGTACCTAATAAAGTGGCCGGGGAGTGTACCTTGCGTGTTTGAAGTGGTTTACCGGGGTTCTGGTTAAAGCTATAAGCCGTAAACCCGGTATTTTTTTTTTTCAGGCAGTGGTTCCTAAGCTGCTGGAACACTTTCAGAAGCAGCGGGAAGGTAGGGAACGTCCAGCGTTTCTTGGGCTTGATGTTCTTAACAGCGTGCCCGATAAATGATCCAATGGTTTGGTCGGCTGGTCACAGAGGCAATAAAAGACCAGATCATCTTTGATCACCTCTATGGCCTTGGAGAACTGGAGCGACGTCATGACATCACTTACGGTCTAGGGTGGAAGTAACATTTTTTTGACCTTTTTCTTTTAAAAGGTAAAGAAGAACTTTGAGGTCTTTTTAAACCCAGATCTCTCCATAAAGAGGACCTGTCATCCTTATTTCTATTACAAAGAATGTTTTTATATTCCTTGCAATAGAAATAAAAGTGATAAAAAAAATAATTAAAGCGATAGTGTAAAAATAAAATAAATAAGCAAACACAAAAAAAATTAAAGCGCCCCCATCCCTCCGTGCTCACGCGCAGAAGCAAACGCATACGTAAGTTGCGCATGCATATGTAAACAAACAGTGTTCGCATCACACGTGTGAGGTATCGCTGCAAACGTCAGGGCGAGAGCAATAATTCTAGGGCTAGACCCCTTCTGTAACTCTAAACAGGTAACCAATTAAAATTTTTAAAGTGTTGCCTATGGAGATTTTTAAGTACTGTACTTTGTGCCCAATTTTAGTGTGACACATTGGGTATCTATTTACTCGGCATAACATCAGCTTTCATATTTTACAAAAAATTTGTGTATATATTGTGTTTTTTTTTTTTATTTTAAAGTGTATTTTTTCTCAAAAAAAATTGCGTTTAAAAAACCGCTGCACAAATACTGTGTGACATAAAAAATTGCTATGATCGCCATCTTATTTTCTAGGGACTCCATATCTATATATATATTAGATATAGATCTCTCTCTCTCTATATATATATATATATATATATATATATATATATATATATATATATATATATATATATATAAAAGTAATACTTAATAATAATATGTTTGGGGGTTAAAAGTCATTTTTCTAGCAAAAAATACATACCATATTTTTCACTCCGTAAGACGCACTTTTTCCCCAAAAAAATATGGGGGGAAATGTCTCTGGGTCTTATGGAGTGAATACTGACCAGGCACCGACAAAACCCCCCCCCCCCCCCCGCCATGTTACCGGCAGAAGTGAGGAGGAGGAGAGCGGAGGACAGATATCCATCAGGCAGCATTTATGGCACAGGTAAACCTGCACTTATAGGACAGGTAAAGCTGCATTAATGGGACTAGTATGGCTGCATTTATGGGACTGGCAAGGTTGCATTTCTTGGGCACTAGTTAGGCTGCATTTCATTGGCACAGGTCAGGCT